>CM062820.1:1320772661-1321385767 GCA_031772625.1 Pinus tabuliformis
TAAGGTCTTTTTTAACTTGTTTCTTTTGCATCATTGTTTCCCTATTCTTTTACTATTCCTTAGTTATCATTCCAATCTGGGAATGAATTGGGCTCTCGGCCCAAAAATGTGGCTCAAATCCTGAGGTCGTTGGCCTAACACTGAAAAATTTAGTCTTTGGTCACTGGTAGGCAAGCCCGTGAGAGTAGCTTTGGATTTCGGGATGTATCTTGCCTATAGCATGGGAGTGACAGAGGCCTAAGATGTCCAAAACATTAGTGGAACCTAGGGGTAGGCTGTCTAAGTGGCTGACATGTCTCCTATAGGTTCTGTTGATGATGTGGATAGGTTGGTTAATGTGTTGTGTCGACTCCACTTACTTAAAGTCACATAAGTGGTCGAATCCAATCATAGAAGCCTCTCATCTCATGTTTACCTAGTTTGCATGGCTACTTGGGTAGATGTGGGAGGAGAGTGTTACAGAGTGGTATTAGAGCATGGTTCACCCCTTGGACTAGATGGGTAGTGTGTGTTGGTCAAATATGCATGTCAGTTGCATGTATGTCTCTTACACTTGCATTCCATGTGCTTGTTGCATTTGCTTTATATTGATTATGGTTGAAGTAAGGTTGTCATGGAGAATTTGATGATTGATTTTGTGGAATGCATTGTCATGAGTATATAACTAGCTACATGTTGATTTTATGTTGCCTACTTACATCATTGTATCTTAGGCTACATTCTTGTAGGTTTTATTATATGTATCAGTCTTGTAGGTTGATTACAAGAATTGATCACTTATGCTCAACCACATACGTCTATGCGTATGTGTAGTTGATTTGACATTTCTTATGCTTGTTGATGGTTGCATGAGGTGATGTGTACAATGGAGTAATGCTTGTTGGCATGCATGAGGTCATAGTTGATGACTAGACCCTAGCTAGATTGAGGTTTATGCATTTATGCACTTGTTATATGTCTATATGCTATTACAATTATGTTGCACATCTATCACGTTGATTTTATGATCTTGCAAATGAGGTATCCTCCCCAAATTATACTAAGGTATGTTGATTTATTTTGATTTGGTTTATCTGACATAATATGCATTGTAGTGTTGGAAATAATACTGAGAGGGGGGGTGAATCAGTATTATCAAGTTCTTTTAATAAATCTTCCTTATTTATACTTCGAATTATTTTTGCATGTCAGTACCATAAAAATAATGAGCATGAACAAGAAAAACAGATAGTCACACCAAAGAACACCACCTACTGCAATATGTCTCTATCTTCTTTCAAATTAGAAACTCCTTTTACAATGGTTTTGTATTGGTGCAGTCCTTTACCAGTACGCAGGCTGCAACCTGTAGAGAGCTACAACTCTCTCTCGTTTTCCAGTCTCTCCTGGAAGGGAGCTACAACCCCCCTACTTCTTTTCTTTCAAGGACCACTTTTCATAAATTTTCAAACTGGATCCATAAACATCAAGAGATCATCAAGTACAAGTAAATCACCCAGTCAACTGCAGTAACCAGATCAATAGTAATAGTAAACTAAACCCAGAACACCTTATCAACAGAGAAAAGTCAGTCAAATAAATGCCTTAATACAGATACACAGTTTTTCTTTCTCTGGCATGCGTTGCTATGCACTTCAGCTTCTGCACCTCTGCGTATACCCTCAGAGATCCTTGAACTGCTCTGCGTATCCACGCATTGTTCCTTTAAAAGCGCTGCGCACCTTTACTATGCCCACGCACCCACTGCTTCTATCGCGCCGCGTACTGCTACTGTGGCCATGCACTCTCAGATGCTATCGCACCACGTATCTACGCACCTGCGGCTTTTGTAGCGCCGCGTATCTACGCACCTGGGCTTTTGTAGCGCCGCGTACTTTCACTGTGCCTCCGCACCTGATCCTCTGTCGCGTTGCGTACCCACGCACTACGCCTTCTTCTGTTCTGCGTACCCACGCAGTGCGCCTTCTTCTGCTGTGCATACCCACGCACTTGCACTGTTAATCACCTGCGTACCTCTGGTTAGGGCCGAATTGGCAGTCTCCCAGTGTGCCACAGATAGTCAGATGCCCAGACCTGATCATGCGCCCGAGAGATCACCCTTCATAGATTCACCTTCAACTTCACTTTTATATAGATCAAGCTTTTAAACTGATAACCCAATATTTCAGATCTTAAGATGTTCAATTTGCAAAAGATGCATTAGCCAAGTGATCTCCTTCCCTATTTATAGTTAAGCCCTTATTCACACCATGGGACAAAACCATCAATAACCAATACAGGGGATCCAAACCGGGGCTAAAATAGATCCTATACCACGGGCCAAAACCATAGAATCAAGAACGGCGGGCTAAATACCACGGGCCAAACATAAGAAACCCCACGTGAGCGCGCTTCTCTGCCTTGAAGTGAGTGAACTGGGGGTACGCACCTCATGAACGGGTAACTTGCAGGTATGAACGCACTTCCTGGCTGGCGTACCTGCGGGTACGCACCTTTTGAACTATTCTCCTGCGTACCTCTTAATTTCCAACATTTTGAGAGCCTGATCAGAGCATTGCCACCTGTATGAGTTGCCATCAAGTACAACACATGAATCATAGAGCCATACCAGAAACATAATGCCAACAATCTCCCCCTTTGGACTTGATGGCAACCTCAAAGTCTTCAACGTCATTCTCCCCCTTTGACATCAACGGCAAAGGGTTATGCTCCCCCTAAGAACATGCTCCCCTTGAATATAAACCGGATCTGCAAAGAAGAACCATAATCCACCAAACATCATAAATGACCATGAAAGAGATAGAGACATATTGCAGCAATATTCAGACCAGCATCCATGATGTACTTCCTCCATAATGCCAACAATGCATTATATGCTCCCCCTGAACCTGTGTCATTCGATCTTCGACCAATCCGCAACCCAGCAAGTGTACGCATATACCCCAGATGAACCTTTCGTACAACTGTCAATCAAAAGAGATTCAACAACATGATGATGCATCAATAACCCCCAGCTTTTGCCTGAGGTATTCAAAGGTCTCCCTAGGCAATGGTTTGGTGAGTATATCAGCAACTTGTTCCTTAGAAGGAACATACTCCAACTTGACCTTTTGTTCAAGTACTTGTTCCCGGAGAAAATGATACTTGATCGGTATGTGCTTGGTCTTTGAATGCATGACTGGGTTCTTTGAAATGCTGATTGCACTTGTATTATCACATAAGATGGAGATGGGTGGTATACAAGTGATTTGAAAATCCTGCAAGGTCTGCATCATCCAAAGGAGTTGAGTGCAGCAAGATGCAGCAGCAACATATTCTGCTTCAACTGTAGACAAGGCAATCGAACTCTGTTTCTTGCTGAACCAAGATACTAATCTGGAACCCATAAAGAATGCACCACCACTTCTGCTCTTCCTGTCATCCACGCTTCCGGCCCAATCTGCATCTGTATAAGCATGAAGTGTGAGATCTGTATCTCTAGGATACCATAAGCCATAGTTTTGAGTTCCTTGAAGATATTTGAAGATTCTCTTTACTGCCTGAAGATGAGTTTCCTTTGGATTTGCCTGAAATCTTCCAACTATTCCTACTGCATGCATTATGTCTGGTCGGGTACCTATCAAATAAAGTAGACTTCCAATCATAGATCTGTAGGTTGGTTGATGCACTGCTGCTGATTCATCATTTGCACTGAGGCTACATCCTGTGACCATGGGTGTACATACTGGTTTTGCATCTTCCATGCCATATTTCTTCAAAATCTGCTTGAGATACTTGGTTTGAGACAAAAAGATCCCTCCTTCTTTTTGTTGGATTTGCAAACCAAGAAAATATGTCAGTTCTCCCAGCAAGGACATTTCGAATTCTTTCTGCATTACCAAGGCAAAGCTTTGACTCATAGCTTCTTCATTGCTCCCAAAGATAATGTCATCTACATACACAACAAGTATTAGCAATTTGTCGTTTTCAACTTTTATATAAAGATTGCTATCTGCTGATCCTTTTGAAAAACCTTGTTGATGAAGATATTTGTCCAAGCGATAGTACCAAGCCCTTGGAGCTTGTTTGAGACCATAGAGAGCCTTTTTCAATCTGCATACAAGATTTGGATCATTTCCAAGAATGAAACCATCTGGCTGCTCAATGTATACTTCTTCTTCCAAGTCTCCATTCAGAAAGGCTGATTTCACGTCCATTTGAGATACTTTGAAGTTTTGAAAGCTTGAGAGAGCAAGGAACATTCAGATGGCCTCAAGTCTTGCAACAGGAGCAAAGGTTTCTTCAAAATCTATTCCTTCTTGCTGCGCATACCCTTTACAGACAAGTCTGGCCTTGTTTCTAATTACTTCTCCATTTTCATTCAATTTATTTTTGAAGACCCATTTTGTCCCTATAACATTCTTATCCTTTGGTCTAGGAACCAACTCCCAAGTGTTGTTCTTTTCGATCTGCTCAAGTTCTTAATCCATTGCTTTGACCCAGCATTCATCTTTGCATGCCTCTTTCACATTTTGTGGTTCAGTGGAAGAGAGTAATGCCAAATAGCTTGAAGCTTCTGCAACTGTTCTTCTTGTTTGTACACCTGCTTCTTTCTGCCCCAAAATCTGAGATTCTGGATGATTCTTCTGAACATATCTGGATGGAGTCTTCTCTTCTATCCTTATCTGCTCCTCTGGTTCTTCTTGAGGTTCTTCTTCTTCATCATTCTGTCTTTGAGGGTAGTCTTCATCTTCTTCGATATCTTCATGATTTACTTGCCTAGGAATGTATCCCTTCTCATCAACCACTACATCAATGCTGTCAACAATTCTTCCAAGTCTTTTATTGTAGCACTTGTATGCTTTGCTGTGTGGAGAATAACCAAGAAGAATGCCTTCATCTGCTCTAGGTTCAAGTTTGCCAAGTTGCTCATCAGTATTCTTAATATAGCATTTTCTCCCAAAGATTTTGAAGTGCTTTACCGAAGGAGTCTCACCATACCAGAGCTCATGAGGAGTTTGAGTGTTGTTCACCCTGACATTTGTTTTGTTGAGAATAACAACCGCAGCATATGCAGCTTCACCCCAGAAAGTTGCGGGAGTTCCAGACTCATCAAGCATAGCACGAGCCATTTGTTGGACTGTTCTGTTCATTCTTTCCACTACTCCATTTTGCTGAGGAGTTCTAGCTGTAGAGAATTCTCTTCTTATCCCATGTTGTTCACAGAAATCGAAAAATTCATTTGAGATAAACTCCCCACCTCTGTCAGATCTGAGGCACTTAATTTTGTATCCTGATTCATTTTCAACCAAGGCTTTAAAGGATTTGAATTTTTCGAATGCTTCATCTTTGTGCTTCATAAGTCCTAACCAGACAAACCTGGAGAAATCGTCAATGAATAATATCAAGTATTCTTCTCCTCGAGGTGTCCTTTTCCTTAATGGTCCACATACATCTGTATGTACAAGCTCAAGAGGCATGCTAGCTGATTCTTCCTTCTCTGGAAAGTTAGTTCTGGTTTGCTTTCCAAACTGACATGATTTGCATATGGTGTTGTCTGGAATTTTGATATCTGGAAGACCGCGAACTGCCTGATATTTGCATGCTTTCCTTATTTGTGAAAAGCTTAGATGCCCCAACCTCCGGTGCCATAACCAGTGTTCATCATCCTTGCTTAGATAGCATTGTTGTTGTCCTTCTTCAAATATGTATAGATTATTTGGAGTTCTTTTACCTTTGATCACCGTTTTACCTGTATCAAGATCACGAACAAGACACCCATTTGATCTAAATATCACCTCGGTTCCTTGATCACACATCTGGCTGACACTCAGAAGATTATGCTTCAATCCATCAACCTACAAAACATTTCCAGCTTTGACCTTTTCTTTTAACTGAGCAGTGCCTTTTCCTTTTATAGCTGCAGGAGTATCATTTCCAAAAGAAACTTTCTTTCCCTTTTCTAAAGCAGAATATGATTCAAGTTTTTCTTTATCACCTGTCATATGCTTCGAACATCCACTGTCAATGTACCATAGATTTTCCTGTCCCTCTGCATAAAATTCTATCCCACATCTTTCTGTTTGTGGTTCCTTTATTCTCCATGTTTTGGTGCTTGAGGCTTGTTCCTTTGTCTGCTGAAACCTGCTCCTGTATTCAGAATCTTCATGACCAAAGTTATTGCAAATAGAACATTCAACTTCATTTTCAAGAACCGAAAAGTTGTTATAGGTCCTTTTTGTAATCCTGGTCATACTTCTTTGTTTTTGAGCTTCTCTAGTCATGATCATTTTATATGCAACACATTGAGCTGCTTTGTGACCAAAGTTATGGCAAGAGAAGCATTGTCCATTGAAGAAACTTCTGCGGTTATCAAATCTTCCGGCCAAACGATTGTAATTTCTATTGTCATTCATTCTTGAAGCAAATTGAGAGGATTTTACCTGTGGCTGGTTGTAGCTTTTGTTCATCCTTAAGACGGATTGCCCCTGGTTTACCTGATAGTCTTTGTTTGTAATTGGTCCCTGCTTTACCTGGTGATCTCCATTGTGCTTTTGCTCATTCCTTCTTGCTGCATCAAGATAACTCTTTGAGTTGGATGCTTGAGAAGTTTCTCCATTATACCCGAGACCTGTCTTGTTTAGTGGAGAACGCTGTACATTGATGATCTCATCCAGAGTTTCAGATCCTTTGACAAACTTAAGATTAATAGCCTTTTTTTTCTCAATCTCTTTTCTAAGACCGACAATTTCACCTTCTAACTTTTCAAGATATTTTTCTTTTTCATCAATCTGAAATTGTAGAGTATCAATGATCATATTCTTTTCTTCTATACATGTCTTGAGTCTAGAAATTTCTTCATGAAAGCTATCCACATCTATAGCATCCATGTAATCATCATCTTCAAATGCCATTAAAAGTTTATAGTCATTACCTCGTTCATCTTCATCACTATTTGATAGACCATCACTATCTTCATGAGTGTAGTAGCTTTTCTTATTTGCATTCTGTTTCTTGCTCCATCTAGCAGGTTTCTTTCCTTTGTCAATCTTATCCTTATGAGGACATTTCGCAGCATAATGACCTACTCTTCCACAAGCAAAACATTTAAAAGGTAACTTACCTCTGAACCTTCCAGTACCCCGTTGAAGATTTCTGACAAAATTTGATTCTTCTTCTTCTTCTGGCACGTGACTTGCTTCATAGTAGTCTCCTTTGCCTGAAGCCTTGAAAGCAGCTTCTCTCCTGTCTGATGGACATCCCTTTCTCATTTCATAAGCAGTTAGAATTCCGTGTAGCTGAGACATAGTAAGAATTCGTAGATTTTCCTTTTCTTCTATTGTAGACACTTTAGATTCAAACTTGGGGGACAATGATCTTAAAACTTTTTCAACCACAATAGCCTCTTTTATTTCTTCACCCAAGTTTTTCATGCAATTAACAATCTCGTCTACTCGAAGAAAATAGTTAGCCACACTTTCATCATTATACATTCTGAGATTCTCATACTGAATCCTAAGGGCTTGAAGTTTAGCACGCTTTACCTGTTCATCTCCTTCGTAGCTCAAGACAATCTTGTCCCATATTTCCTTTGCGGATTTATATTGCATAACCTTTACGAATTCTGTTTGAGATAAGCATCATAGCAGAGTATTGACTGCTTTAGCATTTTTTTCATATTTCTTCTTCTCGGCCGAATCTGTAGGAGTAGCTGAAGGAAAAGTGTAGCCTGTATCTATGATATCCCAAACTTCTGTACCAAGAGATTGAAGATAGGCAGTAACTCTTACCTTCCAATAATTGAAGTTTGTCCCATCAAAGATTGGTGGCCTGATTGATGCTTCCCTCTCGTAGTTGCTCATGATGAATGATCTTCCTTCAAGCGATCAAGCTTCTCTGAAGGACCTGCTCTGATACCAATTGTTGGAAATAATACTGAGAGGGGGGTGAATCAGTATTATCAAGTTCTTTTAATAAATCTTCCTTATTTATACTTCAAATTATTTTTGCATGTCAGTACCATAAAAATAATGAGCATGAACAAGAAAAACAGATAGTCACACCAAAGAACACCAGATATAAGGTGGAAACCCAATGTGGGTGAAAACCACTTGCTGCAATATGTCTCTATCTTCTTTTAAATTAGAAACTCCTTTTACAATGGTTTTGTACTGGTGCAGTCCTTTACCAGTACGCAGGCTGCAACCTGCAGAGAGCTACAACTCTCTCTCGTTTTCCAGTCTCTCCTGGAAGGGAGCTACAACCCCCCTACTTCTTTTCTTTCAAGGACCACTTTTCATAAATTTTCAAACTGGATCCATAAACATCAAGAGATCATCAAGTACAAGTAAATCACCCAGTCAACTGCAGTAACCAGATCAATAGTAACAGTAAACTAAACCCAGAACACCTTATCAACAGAGAAAAGTCAGTCAAATAAATGCCTTAATACAGATACGCAGTTTTTCTTTCTCTGGCATGCGTTGCTACGCACTTCAGCTTCTAAACCTCTGCGTATACCCGCAGAGATCCTTGAACTGCTTTGCGTATCCACGCATTGTTCCTTTAAAAGCGCCGCGTACCTTTACTGTGCCCACGCACCCACTGCTTCTATCTCGTCGCGTACTGCTACTGTGGCCACACACTCTCAGATGCTATCGCGCCGCGTATCTACGCACCTGCGGCTTCTGTAACGCCACGTACTTTCACTGTGCCTCTGCACCTGATCCTCTGTCGCGCTGCATACCCACGCACTGCGCCTTCTTCTGCTCTACGTACCCACGCAGTGCGCCTTCTTCTGCTGTGCGTACCTACGCACTTGCACTGTTAATCACCTGCGTACCTCTGGTTAGGGCCGAATTGGCAGTCCCCCAGTGTGCCACAGATAGTCAGATGCCCAGATCTAATCATGCGCCCGAGAGATCACCCTTCATAGATTCACCTTCAACTTCACTTTTATATAGATCAAGCTTTTAAACCGATAACCCAATATTTCAGATCTTAAGATATTCAATTTGCAAAAGATGCATTAGCCAAGTGATCTCCTTCCCTATTTATAGTTAAGCCCTTATTCACACCATGGGACAAAACCATCAATAACCAATACAGGGGATCCAAACCGGGGCTAAAATAGATCCTATACCACGGGCCAAAACCATAGAATCAAGAACGGCGGGCTAAATACCATGGGCCAAACATAAGAAACCCCACGTGAGCGCGCTTCTTTGCCTTGAAGTGAGTGAACTGGGGGTACGCACCTCATGAACGGGTAACCTGCGGGTATGAACGCACTTCCTGGTCGGCGTACCTGCGGGTACGCACCTTTTGAACTATTCTCCTGCGTACCTCTTAATTTCCAACATTTTGAGAGCCTGATCAGAGCATTGCCACCTGTATGAGTTGCCATCAAGTACAACACATATATCATAGAGCCATACCAGAAACATAATGCCAACATGTAGGAAAGAGACCACATGACTATCAAGGTGGTAGACTACATAAAATCTCCCTATGAATCACATGGGCAGCATGGTGTGGGGCACTTTTATGATTTGGTAGACACATTGAGAAGCTTAAATGAAGAGATAAGGAGTTGTAAAGAAGATAATGACCCAATCATACAGGCACAAGAGAAACAAGAAGAGGTTAATGCTATACTCCTTTAAAGTTTGTCAGATTTGCAGTGAAAATGGTCACTTTGAATCAGCCATGGACATGAGGATAGAACTAATAGGGCATATGGAAGTAGGTTTATTGGTAGAAACAAGTCCGGTAGATCTAATACGATGAGAGATGGCAGGTTGTTGGACACTCCGGATAGAACGGGTGATGAGTGCATGTACAATTCTATTTTTGGTTTGTTGCTATCATACTTAGAGGAGGAATGACAGGCGATACATTCCATATGAGTTTAAGAAATCAATGTCACCTACCTTTTATAGAGATGTGAAGGAGCCAGAAGATACAAACACTTGGATAATTGTCATGAATAAATTCTCTAAGTTGCATGAGTACACATATGACATGAAGGCCAAAGTAGCGATCTTCAACTTGAAAAGCAAAGAAGACATTTGGTGGGAATCTTTTAATCAAATCATAGACATCAGGACAGATGATTTGAGTTGGTGAGAGTTCAAGAGGCTTTTCAAGAAGAAGTACTTAGCAAAGAGGTACTACGATAGTAAGGCCAAATAATTCTATGAGCTAAATATGGGATCAATGACATACGAAGAATACAAGACCAAGTTTCTAGAGCTATTGAGGTATGTATCATATCTTACTTATCAGAAGGCTAAAGTTCAGTGATTTTTTAGTGGTTTTCCATTAGCATTGAGAGATCATATTGAGTATGGTGAGCCTTAATCACTTGAGGAAGTTATTGGGAAATTGAAGCATTTCTACGTACAGTCAAAGTGTAAGAATGAATCTCAACAAGGATGGAAGGAAAATAAAAAGGTAAAGATAAATGTCAGCCTAAGAAGAAAAGGCCTCAACATGTGGTACCACAAAAGAGGTTTAATGTAAATAGAAAGGGACATGAGTTGCAGTAGCAACATAGAGTTGTTGGTACTAGTTGGTTGGAGTGTTGGACATGTGGCAAGGAACACCTTAAGAGATATTGTCCATAGAATCAGGGTGGTAGGCCTTAGATATATAGTGCGCAGGAGGCACAGACTGAGGGGATGTTAGGAAGAGAATTCCTTGTATCTATGCAGCAGTGGAAAATAGATAGGTTGAACACTAGGCATCTATCATTGAGATGGATGGTAAGCGTTTTGATCAAGTTATTAATATTTTGATTGACCCTGGATCTAATTATATCTATGTTAGTCGTGACTTAGTGGATAAGTGTGGTTTGAGGAAAGAGTTTCATGCATAGTCTTGGTGCGTGCAGTTGGCTACAGGTACAAATAAGCGAGTTCATCATTGGGTAAGAGCTTGTGAATTTGATTTAAATGCTATGCCTACCATAACACATTTCAATGTTTTACTGTTGGGATCATACAATATGTTGTTGGGCATGGATTGGTTGTATCTTCATAGAACCAAGGTAGACTATTATGACAAAGCCATTGAGTGTGTTGATGACAATGGAGAACCAAGAGTATTGCAAGGTAAGAAGAAATGCACATTATTTAGGATGGTGACAACTATGCAAGCAAAGTGTAGCCACAAGAAAGGGTGTATGTTGTTTGTAGTACACATTTCTAGTGATAAGGGAAAGGAGGTTGAGGACACAGATGTGTTGATAAGGTACCCATTTTTGTAGCAATTTCAGGATGTATTTCGTGAGGAAATTACAGAGTTTCCACCTCACATGGAGGTAGAATTTTCTATTGAGTTAGTGCTAGGGGTAGCTCTAGCATGTAAAGAACCTTACAGGATGAGCGCACCTGAGTTGGTTGAGTTAAAGCTATAGTTGAAGGAAATGTTGGACAAGGGATACATTAAGCCAAGTGTATCACCTTAAGGTGCATCGGTATTTTTTGTGAAGAAGAAAGATGATACTATCAGATTATGAATTGACTACAGGAAGTTGAACAAAGTGGCCATCAAGAATAGGTACCCATTGCCGAGGATTGATGACTCATTCGATCATCTGAAGGGAGTAGCAGTGTTCTCCAAGATCGACTTGAGATCGAGATACCATCATGTACACATCAAAGAGGAGGAAATTTCCAAGACTGCATTTAGGACGAGGTATGGGTATTATGAGTTTGTTGTAGTTCCATTTGGCTTAACTAACTCTCCAGCTACGTTTATGTGCTTGATGAATAACATGTTGTGTCTGTATCTGGATGTGTTTGTTATTGTGTTCATTGATGATATATTGGTATATTCTAAAAATGAGGAAGAGCATGTCGAGCATTTAGCAACAATGTTGAGGTTGTTGAGAGAGCATCATTTTATGCTAAGCTCAATAAGTATAGTTTCTTCCAGAGTGAGGTATATTACTTGGGGCATGTTGTCTCCAAGCAAGGAATTTTAGTAGATCTAGAGAAGATAAGAGCCATCATAGAGTGGGTAGTTCCTAAGAGTGTGGATGAGGTGAGGTATTTCATGGGTCTAATAGGCTATTATCGAAGGTTGATTAGGAACTTCTCGTAGATTGCTTATCCTATCACATCGTCGTAGAGGAAAGGTAATAAGTTTGAATGTACAAAGGAGTGAGAGGCTAGCTTTGAGCAACTTAAGAAGTTGTTAACACATGCACCAATGCTACAGATTTTAGATCTAGACAAAGAGTTTGTGTTATGAACAGATGTTTGCAAGAGAGGATTTGGTTGAGTCCTTATGCAATATGGACAGGTGGTATGCTATGAGTCATGGAAACTAAATGAGCATGAGAAGAACTACCTGACACATGATCTTAAGTTAGCAGCGATAATACATGCATTGAAGATGTGGAGACATTATATTCTTAGCAGGAGGTTTCTACCTATGAGTGTTCATATTGGGTTGAGATATTTGTTTGACCAGCTAAATCTAAATGCCAGGCAGACTAGATGGTTGGACACAATCAGTGAGTTTGATTTCAATATTAGGTACATCAAAGGTAAATAGAACATGGTGGTAGATTCTCTCAGCGGGAGGGTACATGTAAATCACTTGGTAGCGATGAGTTCCTATGGAACAGATCTACAAAATAGGATCTTGTAGGTAGGCCAGGAGGATGTCAGGTATATGGATATTGTGCACAGTCTGCAGCAGGGTACTGGTACAGGTACAATTGGTAGTACATGTATAGGTACAGGTGCAGGTATAGGTACATGTGTAGGTACAGGTACAGGTGGTATTACAAGTGCAGGCACAGGCATAGGTTGAGGTGTACTGGGTATGGATTATTGTCTTACAAGGGATGGATTGGTCAAATTCAAAGACATGATATATGTGTTAGATAGTAGTGAGCTCAAGAAGGTGATCTTGAGGGATTTTCATGAAAAATCTCATTCAAGTCATCCAAGTTATCAGAAGACATTGACGGCAGTGAATAAATTCTATTATTGGCCAAATTTGAAGAAGTATGGAGCAACATTTGTGTCTATGTCTTTCAATTGTTAGCACGTGAAGGAATAGTGTAAGAACCTAGGTGGAATGCTACAGTCGATTGTGAATCTAGAGTGGAAATGGGAGGTAATTTCCATGGACTTCATTGCAGGGTTTCCGAAGACATTGAGACAACATGATTCCATCATCGTTGTTGTGGACAGGTTGACGAAGGTTGCAAACTTCACTCTAGTGAACTCTACATTCTTAGCTAGAGATGTGGCACAGGTATTCATCCGAGATGTGGTTAGATTGCATGGTGTCTCAAAGAATATTGTGTCAGACAGGGATGTGAAGTTCACTTTCAAGTTTTGGAAGGAGTTATTTATAGGTTTGGGCATAGAGTTGGCCTTCAACACAACTTATCATCCACAGATAGATAGATAGACAAAAAAGCTCAAGGGGATATTGGAGGACATGTTCAAGATGTATGTGATTCATCAACAATGAAAGTGGGAAGAGTATATCCCCTTGGTAGAGTTCGCATACAAGAAATGTTCTCAGGAGTGATGGAGGATGAGTCCTTTCAAGGCATTGTATGGACAGAGTTGCAATACTCCCATCAGTTTGAGTGATGTGGTTAACAGGGCATTGATTGGACCACAGATGTTGGCAGACATGGAACAGGAAATGCAGGTTATAAAGAAGAATCTAAAGGTAGCATAGGATAGGCATAAAATATATGCAGATCGAAACATGGTTTTCAAGGAGTTCAAATTTGGGGAACATGTGTACTTGCACATCAAACCAAGGAAGAGCTCCTTGCAGATTGGATCATGTGCCAAGCTTGCACAATAGTTTGTGGACCCTTTAGTATCATTAAGAGGATTCGGAAAGTATCCTATCGACTTGCACTACCTCTGACAGTGAAAGTCCATGATGTTTTCCATGTATCATTGCTTAAGAAGTATGTTAAGGATGTTGATCATGTGATTGACTAGTCTGTATTGCAGGTGGAATCAAATGGAGAATTCCAGTCGTAGCCTCAATGTATATTGCAAAAAAAGTTTCTCATGCTCTAGAACCAAGAAATCGAGCAAGTTGAAGTGTAGTGGAAGAAATTTGTGCCCAATGAAGTTACATGGGAGATGTTGGATCAGATGTGGGCTATGTATCCTTCCTTGTTTTCTGATTGAGGCAAAGCAATTTTGACTTCGTATTTTGGTGTGAATTTGGTATATTCTTTGGTATATGTTTTGGTATATGTTTTGATGATTTTTCTATATGTACATATGTATATGGATGTAAATATCTCCATGAGCTATATTGTAAAGCTCCAATAAGAGGTATAGGTGCCATGTACTTATGGTGTCATGTTACTGTGTTGTTATGATGTTGGTTTGATTTTCAATAGGGTGATCATTGTAAATACTACATTTAGCTATGTTATAAATCTCCATGGGAAGTATGTTTTCTTTTCAGTAGTTTTGCTGAGGTCTTGGTGTGGTCTAACACCAAGGACGATGTTCCCCAGGGGGGGGTTCTATAATAGCCCTAGTGAAAATTCCATGTAATAAAGGAAAAATAATAACCACGATTGATGGGACACTTATTCCAAGTTGAATGTTAGGAAAGACATCCTAGGGAGTTTTTATTTGATTGTTTATGGCTAAGGAAATTGAAAAAAGCAATGGCTAAGGCTTTGGAAAGGAAAAAAGGAATTTTTGGCACACTTATTTATGAAAATAATGGAAATTAGGAGAAAAGGAAGGTGAAAGGTCAGGGGTTGCATGTGAGGAGGAAAATGAAGGAAAATAATGGAAAATAAATAAAATAGAGGCCTCATTCAGAATCAGTTCGTAAACTTTTGTTAGTTGAGTTTTGAAGCTCTCTAATTATTCTCTCTCTCCCACTCACTCTTGGACACTTAGAGTTTTCTTGGATCAATTTTGGCATTGGAGCAAGAAAGTCAAAGAAGGCAATAGGAAGCAAAGATCAAGCATTGAAAGGCGGGATCAAGCAACCACAATAGGATTAATTATAGGTATCAATTTGCATGTGTATTTTCCTTGCTATATTTGGCATGCATGGTATTGCATGTGGTTCGTTTCTATCATGGCATGGGTTTTTCCAGGTGTAACAGTGTTTTCAGCCTAGCCTTGCCATTTCTAGATAGTCATGGTGTGATGGGGTTCTCATGTTTTGGTTGAGATGGGTTGTAGGATGGATTCAAAGCTTAGTGGGGTGGATCTCTGAATTGTAGAGAACATGGCCTAATGGTCCCTAAACCAAATTGTGGATCACAATAAAGCTACTGGCCTAGTGACCCCTAAGCTAGATTGTGGGTTGTGGTAAAGCTAAGATTGTGTTGCCTTGGTGGGCCCAGGAATCCTTGTCGATGAATGGTAGTAAATACGGTAAAGCCAAGAGGTGGTTTGTGCTTCATTAGGCCTAGTAGTCCTGGTTTTGGATATGTGGTAATGTTAGAAAATTATATATATTATAGAGCAATGGAACACATAAAATATATTGTATAAATATAAACACAGAAAACACATCAAACAAGAGAGACACAGATATACGTGGTTCACCCAATTTGGGATATGTCCATGGAGAAATAGCTAGTCGTTCCTTTTTATATTATCCAACAAACTGAAGAGATACAACCTACAACAGATCCACTATAATTTCCTCTTCGATCTCAATCTCCTCTCTCTTCCTCACTCAAAATACAGATATACATAGATGCAATATAATTCCCTCATATATAGTGAGCGGTTTCCTTCTAGGGAAAAAAACCCTAAAGTAAACATAACTTCGACTGTCAGATCTCTTTCCCATTATGAACTTAGGTCCAATGCGGCAATACGTTTGAATACAGAAGATAATCAGGCTCCACACCCAACAATCTCCCACTTGGAGACTGATTACAACAACTCCATCTCTGCTTCATTTGCTAGACAATGACTCCACTTTAGACCTGGCTATTTCTCATCTTCTTCATCATACTTGAAGACTAATTGAAACTAAGCAGATTCTCAGTTTCTCCCTGGTTACAACTTTTGTTAACATATCTGTTGGATTCTGGCTAGTGTGTATCTTTTCCAGCTTCAAATGTTCATCTTCCAACGCTGACCATATGAAATGGTACTTGAGTTGTATATGTTTAGTCTTGGAATAAAATGAAAAGTTATTTGCAAGATGTATGGTAGTCTGGCTGTCACTGTTTAACCTGCCCAATAACTACTTCTTACCCAATTCATCCAGAAACCTTTATAACCAAATCATTTCTTTACTAGCCTCTATAGCAGCAACATACTCTGCTTCTGTTGTTTAGAGTGCAACAACACTTTGCAGTTTTGAGACCCAACTGATAGTTGTTCCATCTACAATAAACACATACCCTATTGTGCTCCTCTTGTTATCTCTATCACCCACCATATATGCATCAACAAATTCCTGTAGAGAAATGTTTGAACCACCAAAGCATAATGCTTGATTTGTGGTACCTCTCAAATACCTGAGAATCCACTTCGCCACCATCCAATGTTCTTTTCCTGGATTGTTCATATACTTGCTTACAACTCCCACGACATGTGCAATATCAGGCCTTGTGCAGACCATTGCATACATTAAGATTCCAACTGCTGATGCATATGGAACTTTAGACCAAGGATAATTTTAGGGGTGAATGTTCGCCCTTTGGCGAAATTAAGGGGTTTTAAATTTTTAGTGGGCGAATATTTTGTATCATAGTACATTTTTACAAATCACCTCAAATAGCCCACCTTATTTTAAGGGAGAGGGTAAAAAAGGTAAATTTAGCCCTTGAAATTAGGACTTACAACCTTCCATTCGCCCATTTTCAAGAATAGGTTTTATTTAAGTGAATCCATTCGCCCATTTTCAAGAATAGGTTTTATTTAAGTGAATCCTATAGGCCAAATACCATATTTATAAAAGAGGTATGGTAAATTAATAAAAATATAAATAAATGAGAGGTATGGTAAATAAATAAAACATTTTTTATATTTACTCCATAAGTCACCTTATATACATGTAAGGGTGTAAACAAATAAAAATATAAGTAGAGTGGAGGTATGGTAAATAAATAAAACGTCTTTTTATACTTACTCAAAAGGTATGGTAAATAAATAAAAATATAAATAAACTAGACGTATCGTAAATAAATAAAACCTCTTTTTATATTTAGTCCATAACCCTCGTTCTATTTATGAAGGCTCAAGAAAGAGGTTTTATTTAAGTGAATCCTATGGGCCAAATACCATATTTGTAAAAGAGGTATGGTAAATTAATAAAAATATAAATAAACGAGAGGTATGGTAAACAAATAAAACATTTTTTTATATTTACTCCATAAGTCACCTTATATTTACGAACACTCAAAAAATGGGTTATATTTAGGTGAAACCTATGGCCAAAATACTATGGGACAAATACCATGGACTAGATTGTTATTAATACCATGCAAAAAACCATTATTAACCCTAATATTAGAATTAATAAAAATAAAAATGGCACATGGTATTGACCCATGGTATTCACCAAAATGGCACATGGTATTGACCCATGGTATTCACCAAAATGGCACATGGTATTGACCCATGGTATTTACCTAGAATGTAGCCTATTTAAATGGGGGAATTAAACCAGCATGTAGCCTATGCTAAGATTCACTAGGACTTTACAAAGTTTTATTATTTAGTGAAAGACTCGCCAAGATCTTACAAGATTTTATAATTGAGTAAAATATTCGCCATGCCTAGTGAGAGATTCGCCAAAAAATTATATATACATATTATATTATTGATAAAATCGCCTTTCATTTTTCCTATATACCATGGAGATTCGCCCATTTATTATATTTATAAATTTAGGGGGGGTTCTTAAAATTTTCCCTGCTTTAGACATATGAGCCATTTCTTCCTGAGTCTTGGGACACTCCTCCTTACTTAATTTGAAATGGCTAGCCAAAGGTATACTAACTCATTTTTCATTTTTCATATTAAACCTTTTCAACACCTTTTCTATGTACTCACTTTGAGACAATGTTAATTTGCGATTCTTCTTGTCTCTAGTTATTTTCATAACAAGGATTTGTTTTGCAGCACCCAAATCCTTCATTGCAAATGAGTTCGCCAATTTTCTTTTGAGCACATTTATTTCCTGCATGTTAGAACCTGCAACAAGCATGTCATCTACATACAATAACAATATAATATAGTTGCCACCATTTTGCCTTTTGAGATAAACACAATGATTAGAGTGACATATAGTATAACGTTGTTCGAACATAAACCTATCAAATTGTATATACCACTACCTTGGAGCTCGTTTTAAGCCATACAAGCTCTTCTTCAACCTACACACTAGTTTCTCCTTCCCTTTTACCTCATATCCTTGTGGCTGCTGCATATATATCTCTTCCTCCAAATCCCCATGGAGAAAGGTCATCTTTACATCTAACTTCTCAAGATGCAAATCTTCAGCTGCTACTAGAATTAAAATAGCTCTAATTGAAGTCATTTTAACAATAGGAGAAAATATCTCATCAAAGTCTATACCCTTTTTCTGTTCAAACCCTTTCACCACAAGTCTAGCTTTATACCATTTTCTACCTCCATCTTCTTCCTTCAACTTGTAAACCCATTTATTCTGCAATGTTGTTTTACCTGCAGGCAACCTGACTAAGTCCCAAGTCTGGTTATGTGCTAAGGATTCCATCTCTTCTTTCATGGCTTGCTCCCACTTCTTCCTGGTTTCTACCTGTACTGCTTCTTCATAACATTCTAGCTCACTAGAATTAGTCAACAATACATAATATAATGAAGGAGAGTATCATTCAGGGGGTTTACTTATCCTGGTAGATCTTCTAACACCACTTTCAGGTGTTTGTGGTTCTTTTTGCTGTTGTGGTTGTTGTTTTAGATGTTGATCATTATGATTTTCAGGCACCATCACCTTTTTTGTGATCTCGTCAAGTACTATGTATTCTTTGTTTTCTTTTTCCTGTTTATTTTCCTGCAACTGATCCTTATACAAAACCGTTTCATTGAATATGACATCTATGCTCCTATTGATTTTGTGTTTTTCATAATCATGAAGGCGATAACCAAAATCATTAACACCATATCCAATAAAGGTACATTTATTTTATTTTCCTCAAGCTTTGTTCTATTTTCTTTATTAATGTGGACAAAGGCTTCACAGCCAAAAGTATTTTAAAAAGAGTAGTTTACCTTTTTACTTGCCCATGCCTCCTCTGGAATACCACCATCCAAGGAACTTGAAGGCCCTCTGTTTATTAGATAAATAACAGTATCTACAACATCTATCCAAAATTGTAAAGGCAATCTTGCATGCAATCTCATGCACCTTGCACACTCCATGATTGTCCTGTTCATCCTTTCTGACACACCATTTTCTTGTGGTGTTCATGGAACTATCTTCTCTCTGCGAATTACATTATCTGAACAGTACCTATCAAACTCTTTTCTACAATATTTACCTCCATTATCTGATCTGAGACACTTCAACCTTTCTCCTGTCTCATTTTCAACAAATGCTTTCCATTTCTTGAAAGTATCAAATACATCAAATTTATTTAGAATACAATAAATCCAGGTTTTTCTAGTTGCATCATCAATAAAAGTAACATAATAATGAGAGCCACCAAGAGATGATACATGAGAAGATCCCCATACATCTGTATGTACAAGCTATATTTTTTCACTCTTCTTTTCTTTCCCAACTCTGAGGAATCTAACTCTCTTTTGTTTTCCATAAACACAATTCTCACAGTGTTTTAAATCAACATGCTTCAAACCTAGCAACAAATTTCTTGAGTGAAGAATCTGCATCCCCTTCTCACTCTTCTGCCCAAGCCTCTGATGCCACAATGTCGTATCTTCTCCTATAGAGGTTAAAGCATTAACATAATTAGAAATACCATTGCATAAATACAATGTACCAACCTTTTCTCCTTTTTCTATTTCCAGGGATCCTTTAGTGACCTTCCAGGTTTTATCTATAAAAATAGTCACACAGCCTTCACCTCCCAATTGCCCTGTTGAAATAATATTTTTCTTTAGATCTGGAACATGCCTTACCTCATTCAATAGCCATTGATTTCCATTCTGATGTTTTATGAAAACTGTACCCATTCCAATGATTTTACGGGGTTTATCATCACCAAATCGAACCTGTCCAAAATCTCCTTGAACATAATCATGAAAATGTTTCCTATATGGTGTGGCATGGAATGAGGCCCCTAAATCTACCACCTAGGCATCAATAATATTTTCTAAAGAAAGAATCAAAGCATCTTGCAACACATCACCTGTTACATTCACTTCATGATTATTTTCTTATTGTGTGTCTCCTTCTTTTCTCTTTCGAGACTTGCAGTATTTCTTTAGGTGTCCTTTCTTCCTGCATTTCCAGCACACTATCCCTGATCTAGACTTGGATCTTCCTTTTCTTGACTTACTGCAATATCTAGGGCTCTTTCCTCTTTCCATTTTTCTTCCCTTAGTCTTTTCAGTCAAATAATTACCTAATGTCTCAATGGAGCTTTTACGTCACATTTCCTCGCTAAGGATTGCACCGACAACATTATCAAACTTTAAAGTACTAGATCCAGAGATAGAGTTACTAATGGCTATAACTAAACCATTCCATCTTTCGGGCAATGAGCACATAAATAATAGAGCCCTAACTTCATCATCAAAAGTTACCCCTATAGAACTTAACTGACTGGTAACTGTATTAAATTCATTTAAATGATCAACAACAAATCCACCTTTTGAAATTTTCATATTAAATAAACAATTCATAAGAAATACCTTATTTGAGGCTGAGGGTTTTTCATATAGTTTGGCCAATGTCGACATTAAACCCTCTCTTGTCATTTCCTTTGAAATATTAAATGTTACCGATGCCGCTAGGAACAACCGCATTGTTCCAAGTGCCTTTCTGTCGAGAATATCCCATTCTGTGTCTGTCATACTTGTCGGATTCTTTGCCTTTCTGCTCAATGGTTGGTACAGATCTCTCTGATATAGATAATCTTCCATTTGCATCATCCATAGTTGGTACTTTTGGTCGTTAAATTTTTCGACCCTAAACCTGCCATCTTCTGCCATTTCTCCCACTCGAACCAGGAACCCTTCCCTCTTGTGAGTTTATCAACCAAACATACCTTCGGCTCTGATACCAGTTGTTAGAAAATTATATATATTACAGAGCAATGGAACACATAAAATATATTGTAGAAATATAAACACAGAAAATGCATAAAACAAGAGAGACACAAATATACGTGGTTCACCTAGTTTGAGCTACATCCAAGGAGAAACAACTAATCCTTCCCTTTTGTATTATCTATCATACTGAAGAGATACAGCCTATAGTAGGTCTGTTGTAATTCTTGTTGGGTGTGGAGCCTAATTATCTTCTGTATTCAAAGGTTTCAGCCGAATGTATACCCTAGGAAGACTGTACACTCCCCCACGTGGAGGGGTGCAGGGGGGACTTGTCCCGCCGACAGGGGTTTGGGGGGGTAAATCCCCCCGGCTGGGGGGTTCGGGGGCAGTGCCCCCGAAGCTAAAAATAGATGTAAAATTTCCTTGTAAAAGTCTAGTAATTTCAAGTCAATCTGGGCTGTTCATTAGGTGGATGATCTGACGGTAGAAGTTATGTTTAGTTTAGGGTTTTTTGCCTTATAAGGCAACCCCTCACTATATATGAGGGAATTGTATTGCGTCTATGTAGATCTGTATTCTAAGTGAGGAAGAGAGAAGAGATTGAGAGTGAAGAGGGTGTTACAGTAGCTCTGCTATAGGTTGTATCTCTTCAGTTTGCTGGATAATATAATAAAAGAAGGACTGGCTGTTTCTCCGTGGATATAGCCCAAACTGGGTGAACCATGTATATCTGTGTCTCTCTGGTTTTATGCATTTTCTGTGTTTATATATATGCAATATTCTATGTGTTCCATTGCTCTGTGATATATAATTTTCTAACAATTCCCTCTTCGCTCTCAATATCCTCTCTCTTCCTCACTCAAAATATAGATATACATAGATGCAATACAATTCCCTCATATATAACAAGGGGTTTCCTTCTAGGGCAAAAAACACTAAATTAAACATAACTTCTACCATCAAATTTCTACCTAATGAATGGCCCAGATTGACTACGAAATTACAACATTTTACAAGGCAATTTTACATCTATTTTTAGCTTCGGGGGCAACTGCCCCCCCCCTGGACCCCCCCTGCAGCAAATATTTTATGGGCGGCATTTCTGCCCCATTACGAACTGGGGTCCAATGCAACGATACTTTTGAATACAAAAGATAATCAGGTTCCACACCCAACAGGTAAAGCCTGGATATTGGGTCTTGGTTTAGAGCCTAGTGATCCAGGTTTTGATTGTGGTAAATCGTGAGAGACTAAGAGATAGGAAAATTCTTAATGGTGTAGATGGAGAAATCCGATGGCATATAAGCTTGTTTGGCCTAGCGATCGAGTGAAAATCATGGTAAATCCTGTTATGATGTGTTCATTATGTTGGCTTAGTGATTTGGGATGGATTATGGCTAAGCATGACTTCTATTGGCGAGGGTGACGTGGTTTAGCCTCGATATGCTCTGGTTGGTTCTTTTGGTTTGTGTCCCACATTCATTCTTGGAATATGGCACAGGGGTGAATGGCTGAAGAGAGATTTGGCTCAACCATTCTACGATTTGGTGGAATGTGGTAGTCCCATATCTGGTTGGTTTATTGCATTCATTAATGAGAAATTCATTCCCTTGATTTTCATGTGTAAATGTACTAATGTATATGTGGATTGTATGGAAGATATGCTTATGATATTTTTGTCCTTGTTATGTTGGTTATATGTATATTTTATGAAAACATATATGAATGGCTCTCAACATGTTTTAACTTGTAAATGAATGGATAATGTATCTATGGCCTAATAAATTATAATGTAGCAAATCACATGAGGGAACAATGCTTCATAGTGATTCTCAGATAAGTATGAGTTCCCTACACTTAATTATGTTGTTTGAACCTCTAGGTTGCATGCAAATGATGTTTTTGATGAAATCCCTGTCATGGCTAATAGGGGTCTCATTAAGGTCTTGTTTAACTTGTTTCTTTTGCATCATTGTTTCCCTGTTCTTTTATTGTTCCTAAGTTATCATTCCATTCTAGGAAATGATCTCGGCTCTAGGACTAAAAAAGTGGCTCAAATCTTAGGATTTTTGGCATAGCACTGACAAATTGAGTCTCTGGTTGCTGGCAAGCAAGGTTGTTATAGTGACTTTGGGTTTCTGGACACTCTCTTACCTATAGCATGGGAGTGACTGAGGCCTAAGATGTCCAGAAGATTAATGGGACGTAGGGACAAGATGTGTGAGTACTTGAAATTTCTCTGTAGGTTTCTGTTGTTGATGTGGATAGGTTGGTTGATGTGCTCCTTCTATTCCACTTACTTAAGGTCACATAGGAGGTTGAATCCAATCATAGTTGCCTCTTGTCATATGTTTACCCTGTTGGCATGGTTACTTGGGTAGATGTGGGAGGAGGGTGTTATAGAAATGAAATAATCACTACATCATCCTTTAGCACAATGGTTACCATCAGGCTCCCAGTTCAAAGCTCTAGATGTGTCTCTAGATTTGACAAGTGTCCCTCTCCAAGACAGGATCAACTTCCATAGGTAGGTGGGGGAACTGTTATACAGTGAGTTGAACAGAAATGTGATGACCATAATAAAAGATGAGAAGATGTTGGAGAAGGTTGAAATAAGGTTGAAGCAGAGAAATCAAATTCCATATATCTGCACATGTAGAAGGAGATCTTCAAGGAGCTTATCATAAAGCTAGGAGTAAAACCAAAAGACAAAGATGCTATTGAGACCCTTCTCCATAGCTCACAAGTTGAGATCTAGGAGTTGAGATGTAAGTTAAAAATACTTGTGAATGGACATGTTCATTATAAGGAACTTTCACAGGTGGAGGGACAGAAAGAGATCCTGGCAAAAGAGTTGATAGATAGGAAAAATGAGTTGGTGGCTCTTAAGCAGCAAGTAGGATAACTTCAACAAAGGATAGATACTCACATTTTTGCAGTGATTGTCCCTAATAATGCTTAGAATCCCATAGAAAAAGTTAGAAAGACCCTCACCGAGCTGTAGTTCTTAGAGGGGGAGCTCAAGAAAGTGTAGAAGGACTTAGACACTACCCAATGAGCCCAGGACAAATGCAAAGTTGATCAGTAAGAACTTACAGGCAGCTAAACAGGAGATCTCTGAGCTCAATGACACATTGAAAGGAAACATGTCCCTCCTCCAGGAAAAGAAACTAATATGGGATGACATAATAGCAAAGATGAAGGACCACTTGGAGTACATAACTCTGATGGCTGAGAAAAAGGTTGAGCTAAAATACTATTAGTTCTTCATCCTATATGTCAAGGAAGAAGGTGAAAATAATGCTCATATTGCCAAGAAATTCATCCAGCATATGAATGAGAAGATACTCAGTGAGTTGAGGGCTATAGATGTGGTAGATAGGGTGTTTTTTCTCATGGATACTTCCAAAGTAGTCTAGAAAGAGGAGGCCAAAGCGAAATCTGAAGAGCACCTAGAGGTAGTGCTGAAGGATGTAGCTTCTTTTGATTCAGAATTTGGACAAAGAGTTTGTGAAGGGTTTCCTAACTATTGGGATCTTGTTGAAGTGTTAATCCCTTGGGAGAAATACAGCCAGAGGTTGGTAGAAGCCTAGATCAGGGATGATTCATCTCATGAGAAGACATTTAGGGTAGAACTATGGTTAATTGTCTTAGAAGAGACCTCTAGTTGTTGGGGTTGTGTTGTGCTATACAATAACCCTCCCCATTTCAAAAAATTTCATATAAAACTTTAATAAGAAATGGGTCCCCTTTAGAATATAAATAAAATCAATAAAACATTTGAAAATTTTTTATAATAGGTTTTTTTCCTTAAGGATAAGTTACATAACAATTGCAATGTGCAAATCCATTTAACCTATGAAAGTCCTCTTGATAAGGTCCGATTTGATTTAAATTATAATAAAATCTTATCATAAAACAATTTTAAAAGGAGTATGTCACATCATGCAAATCCTTTGTTTCAATATTGGACTTAAGGTGTTCCATTGACATTCGACGATACAATAACTCCATCAGAAATCACATATCGCTACTTATCAAGAAACCCTTCCAAGGGTTCATATAAATCCTCTGATATGATAAGCCGATTGCAATCGTGCATCGCTGAAATCATAAAACACATACCAGAAGCCCCTTTCAAAACTTCCGATGCGATTTCATTATTAAGCACGCTTTTTGATAAAGGTGAAATATAATCTATTACGAACATGTGCAAGTTAAAGTTATAAATCAATGATAATGAGAAAACAAATGATTTATTAATTTTAAAAGTCATCCTGCCTTCTTATGATAGCACACTATTAGTCGCAATCGTGAATATGCAAAGGAAACATTTAAGCATAATGCTTATACCTCCCGATCTACGATATGTGATCATCGCTAATTGTCGATCTGGAAGTCACGATACTAATTTTAAAAAGGACCATTATAAATTTTCAATGCGACATGTCATTACAACATTAAAGTGTCACGTGGGGAGTTACGGGAAATCATTAAGAAAGTAGTTATGGTTGAATCCTTCAAGGATTTCATCCATGGTGGCTTAATATATTAAAAATCCATATCACCCATTGGTGCTTAATTGCTACTAGTATTGTATGTTGCGTATTAGCTTTGAGCAAGCTTTTCCACTGTTACGTCCTTTTGTTTCATTTTTCAGAACAAGTCTAAACTCACCAATTTAGCAAAAATGACTAAGAAGTCTCGGAAAGTGAAGGTCCCCATCGTAACAAAAGACGAACCAGTAAAATTGGCGCTGATAGCTAATACTACCTGTGCAGGCCTCCGAAAGACTTTATGGGATAGTATATACAATTTACTCGAAGTCAAGGACCCAAGTGAACTTGAAGAAGAAGGAGCAACGGCTGGGTCAATTGATAAATCAGAAAATACTCTATATGATTTGGCGAGATACATCCTACACAGAATAGCGGCCCGAGCAAAAGTGTTACCATACAATGACATGGTGCGATGGGTTATAGAAAGTATCAACATAACTGACCAGGCCTTCTATGCAACCGATGGACGGATGTTTGGGACATCCAGGGCAGAAGATATCAAGAAAATGTATCAATTTTTGGACCCCCAGAAGCATTACAACAAGACATTTTTATAAGCTTTTGCCAAAGAGAATGATGTGGAGTTGGACCCTATCAAGCAGTGGAAGCATTTGCTAAACAAACATAAGCATGAATCTTCAGGTATGTACTCCGTAGACTCCTTCGCATCTCCTTATTGCTATGCTGGCACTATGTTATGTAGACTTTTTGGAGTCCCTGATTCAACTAGGTTTACTATAGAAATGGGGCCTTTAATAGAAGTAGCAGTCCACTCTTATATCATGGATTGCACAACCATTTTATCAGATAAAATGGCCAACCAAATCCTTGATTATAGAAGAAATAGGTTTTTTACTACACGTACAATACCCCCATTCTATATGAGTGCCTATATCATGGATACCATTTGTTTCAATTCTGATTACCCCATCCTAGGTTGGTAATGGACTCCTCAAGACCCAGCTCCTATTCATATATATCATAAGTATTTGTGCAAAGCCGATTATAAAGATCATCTATATAGAATCTACCATGGTTTTGTTTTACCCGTTGATCAGACCATATTTGAAAAACCCGCTCCTCGGTTATCCGATGAGGCCAATGTTGACCTAACATCAATCGGAAGTTGGTTCGGTGAAGAAAAGTTCACCTACATTAGACTTTTTGGTAGCACCACAGATCCACATGTTCTCCCATTGTACATTCCGATAAGCTATTGGCCAAAGAAATAGCCTATCAGATAACAGAAATAGGGATGTCCAAGAACCTCAAGGAGTCCAAAAAACAAATGTGGCTGTAATTCCCCATCTGATGTGGTACTTACACGCTGCATGACTTCAAACATGCAGAGAAATAAACAAAGAAGATAAAAATCGTAAAGTTAGTAGTCATTCCCAATAGACAGTATGATCCAAAAGTGGTGGCCTACAACTTTACCTCTCATGTGAAACTTGCCAACTTTGAACATAAGAAAGATGATTATGATGATTTGTTCACTTCAGCTGAGTTGTTTTCTCAAATAAAACATCTAGCAAAGATCAGACTGGGAGCATAGGGATTAGACAGATTTATGAATTTCAGGACACAGAGGTTACAAACACTACCTCTAGACTTGTTAAACACTACCCCTATGGTGCAACAGGAAGGCCACAATGAAGAAAAGACTCCTGAAAAAGAACAGACTCGTGAAAAGGAGAAGACTCCTGAAAAGGAGAAAACTCCAGAAAAAGAGAAGAGCCCTGGAAGGAAGAAGAGTCCTGAGAAGGAGCAGGCAAATGAAAGGACCTTTCAGTGCCTAGATATTGATGTTAATATTGATGCCACCTTAATCAAGGAATGGGAGCATTTCGATCAAATGATCAAGAACCAGAATGACTCCCAAAACCTCACTACACCAAAATTGCCCGCAACACAGGAGCCTTTTGTCATTAATATTCCAATTGAAGGGGCATTGGACACACCTAATATTCAGCAAGATATTGAAATAATTCCTGAGAATCCTACAGAAGAGATTGTATTAGAAGTAGAAGGCATACCACCACTGGATGTATTCTACAGTCCAAAGAATAGGGCTATGGTCAAAAGGAAAAGAAAAAGGAGGAAAATTGACCAAGGACCTCTTTCAACTCCTCATGCCGAACTGATGAATGTGGTATGGAAAGACTCAGAAGTTAATCCTTCTGAGGATTTAACCAAATTATGTCAGTATGTTGGTTCTTATATAGATACAACAATGGATAAAGCCTCTGAAGTTAGCCAACTAATAAGGGAAAAGGATCTAAGGATCGCCCAACTCAAAGGGCAATCGACAGAAGAACATCAAAGGATTAATCAACTTGAGCAACAATTATCAGAGCAAAGACAGCGGAATGAGAAACTAAAAGAATAGTTGGATCTGGAGAAGAAAATGATTGATCAACAGGCTCTCCAGAAACAACAGAAGTTGTCTCAACAACTCAACAAGCTTCAAACAACAATTCAATAGGAAGAGAAGGCTAAAGAAGATCAAATTTCATAGCTGCAATCACAGATAGAGAAATTCAAGGGTTATCTAAAGGTTAGTGAATTCAAGAAAGAAGCCCTGGAAGTAACCAAAGCCTTATGTCGGCAGCTACACATCCTTTGCCATAAAATATCATTGGTTGACCCATTATGCGCTATCTTTGCATCACTTATTGAACAGGCAGTCGACACCAAACTGAAGTTTGAGAAAGCAGATGATAGGATAACAAACTTTCTCTCCTGGAAAAATTCAGAAGAAGGTATGGCTACCAGTTTACCAAAAATACAAGAATCACGCAAGGAAATCTTGTTCTCGGAGTGGTAATCACAGTTAATAAAAGCCGAAAGAGTGACTTCTAGAGCCAGGGCTACAATGAATGGTGTAATCGAGTTAGTAAATGATAGCTTGTATATGGCTAACTTTATCTCTGATTACTCTCCATGAAAACTCCCGAAAGCAAAAGCACTAGAAGACCAATGGAAACAGGAGCTGGCAAGCAGAGAAGAACAAATCAGTAAGGTGAAAAACTTGACATGCGATGAATTATGGTTTTTCCTAGTCAAGCTGCATAGCCAGTAGATGGCCATGAAATGCCTTTCCGATACAGTCAATCTCATGGTTCCCCAACTCTCTGATGCTACGTACACAGCCCAACTACATTCCAGGACGAGTCACCCTCTGGAATTCAGCCAATGCTCTCAATTTGTTGGCTGCAATCGCAAGAGAACAAGTAGATACAACATATCAGTTCAAAGGCTATTGCACTGTTATTTTCATGAATCAAATCCCAGATTTTCATGTTTATAGTTTTATCAGCTCATAGCCATTTTTACTGATAGTTAGTTTTTATTTTAATTATTTAAACCCTTTATTGTCTTTTAAGAAAGGGTCCTCAATTTGTATAAGATTTGGCTAGAGAAGTTGCACTTTTGTACTTCTAAGTATTTTTTTATCAATAGTGGATCAAGGTTCTACATTTTTGTGAAAGAAGCTTTTCAAGACCTGCACTTCTGTATTTCCTTGGAAGTTTTCTTAAATAAGAAAGTGGAATCTGAGTGTTATTTATATCGAAAGGATTCAAATGCATGCGGTATTCCTATCACTAATTTTGTTTTATTTCCTTATGTGATGAAGCATTCCTTTTAAAGGTTGTTATTATTGATATCTATATGTATGCTTTTTTCAAATAATTCTTTGTCATATTATTTCTAAAGATTTGGAATTGTTATCTTTTGACAATATATGTCAGCGATATATATATATATATATATATATATATATTGTTTATGAATGCGATATGTTTTATTAATCATTACTTTGTTTAATTTCTTAAACAAAGTAATCATTATCTATGAAATTGCATCTTTCTATTGATTAGTAATTCATCTATGAAATAATCATATAGATGAAATAAGTATAATATATATACATGTATGTATAATTGTTAAATTAATAAGTATAATTAATAATTATTAAATTAGAATAAAATAAAATAATATTAACATTTGGAAGTTCTTATGTAATATAGCATATTTAAAAACTTGAAGAAGTGATATATATATATATATATATATATATATATATATATATATATATATATATATATATATATATATATATATATATATATATATATATATTGCAATTATGGATCTATCAAGCATCTAGAGGGATCAAATCTCTCGAGGTGTAAACCTTTTATCATGTTTTGCATTCAAAAAGGAGTTTTACACCTTAAGAGATTTGGACGCTCTCCCCACTTGATAGATTCAGAGTTAAGATGGATCTACACTAGTTTGACAATCAAATCCATATGTTGAAAAAAAATCCTTTATCCCATAAATAAAAATTCTTATACACCAATTTAATATTTAAGTTAACACTAAATTTAAGTTAACTTATTACTATGTAATTAAAAAAATAAATTAATAATTATTTGAATTTTATATTATTTTAATGAATTTTGATGCATTATTAGAAATACAAAAAATATTCTCTAGAATATATTATTTAAATTATTATTAACGATATTCTAAAGAGGTAGATTTATTTTGTGTGATACAATGATGCGGTTCATAATTCTTCATGTATTAATAAAAGATGGAATTTATTCATCAATAAAGATTCTATTCTCATGGTGTCATATTTTACTTTAATAAAATTAAAAATAAAATTGAATATATATGATAAATAATTTTTACAAAATAAATGATGTAATAAAATATTTATATTTTTTTAATATAAAATATATTGTAAATTATAATAAGAAATTATGGTTAATTAAAATATTATCTAAATTTATTTAAAATAATTATTTATATATATTTTAAAATAAATTAAATTCTAACATGTCAAGTCCTACTAGCACAATTGGTTGAGGATGGGCCTCATCTGCAAGGCGGCCTAGGATCAAACCTCATGGGGGTGGTTGTGCCCTATGCTAGGGCTAGGAGACATGCTAAATAATCCGGTCAGCTAAGCATTGGTGTGGCTTAGGCCAGGTGCGTTCCCCGAGTGACTTTGATTACTTAGATGCCCCTGGGTCGCGGCTCCTCAAGCCAAAGTTTAAGTTTGGAAGATCACAGGCTATCGCATTGTTATTTTCATGAATCAAATCTCATATTTTCATGTTTACAGTTTTAACAGCTCATAGTGACTTTTATTGATAGTTAGTTTTTATTTTGATTATTTAAACCCTTTCATGTCTTTTAAGAAAGGGTCCTCAATTTGTATAAGATTTGACTAGAGAAGTTGCACTTTTGTACTTCTAAGTATTTTTTTTATCAATAGTGGATCAAGGTTCTGCATTTCTGTGAAAGAAGCTTTTCAAGACTTGCACTTTTGTATTTCCTTGGAAGTTTTCTCAAATAAGAAAGTGGAATCTGAGTGTTATTTGCATCGGAAGGATTCAAATGCATGCGGTATTCCTATCACTGTTTTTGTTTTATTTCCTTATGTGATGAAGAATTCCTTTTAAAAGTTGCTATTTTTGATATATATATATATATATATATATATATATATATATATATATATATATATGTATGCATTTTTCAAATAATTCTTTGTCATATTATTTCTGAAGATTTAGAATTGCTATCTTTTGAAGATATATGTTTAGTAATTCATCTATATGATTATTGATCTATTAGAAATAATCAGAAATAGCATTGTTGACAAAATTCCCGGGTTATATAAATATATTTGTATAATTTGAGTTATAGCTTAAAACATTTCCTCCCTCCATTATATATTATGAAACAACCATCCATTAAACCATTCATTAAGGGAAACTTGTCCCATAATTGTCCAGTCGGAGCCACCACACCAAATAGAAAAGGAGTTGTACTAAGGTCTAGACCAGGTGGTTATCCCCAATGTTGGTGCTAGGATTTTAGAGGCATCAACATTTTTGGTGCTAGAAGGAGGGTCTGAACTATGAATGGCGAGCGAATCCACATCAATAGCCCATTCTAAGAGTAAAACTCCCTCACCATCTCCCCCAACTTCTCCTTTGCATTCTAAATCTCCCATTTTCAAACGAGAAGTTGAAAAGACAACACCCACTGCTGAAAAATTAAACACATCTGATAATTCTTCTCTTGAACCCCTTGAAGTTCAGAACTTGATTCATAAACTCCAAGGGTTTTCAATAGCCCAAGAACAATTTGAGTTATCCCAAGGTAGTGTGACTTCGCAATATATTCCATCCCAGCCTCTTACAAGATCCTAGAGTGTTGGGTAGCAGAGATCCCGCGTAACAGTTTTGGGGCTTAGAGCCTACAAATTAGGATGAAAATATTGTAAAAACTCTGAAATATGCGGAGCATGAAATGTAATAGATCGAGTCAAAGGGTTGTCCTCCAATGAAATAATATAGAATAATAGGAAGTAAGTCGGCTTGCCCATGGTTCGCGGACCATGGGAATGTATAACTAGAGCGAGGCTCTATGGGTAGAAGGTAGCTTTTTGGTATGTACTTTTGGATCTGAAATGTAATGGGTTTTTAAGGAGCGAAGTATTCAAGCATCTATAAATCTGAGTCAAGGGTGTTGATAGGTAGATAGAGGCTCTGAAGCTGTGTGTGCAGAAGCCTAGTAGATTCCACAGCTACGTGCGCAGACCCCTGTAACTGAGTGTGCAGAGTGGATCTAGATGTATTGGTGAAGGAAGTGAATAAAGATAAGTTGATTCTGAAATTCTGTGTTAAATCTGAATTGTTGCAGATCTGGCTAATTTATGGCTTATATAACTGTTTGATCTATGCACGTATGCTTATGTTATGAATTTATGTAAATCTGTATCTTTTTTGGGTGTGCGAACTAGTTATTTTTGTTAAAAGTTTTCTTAAAGACCATAAAAGGTAGATCTAATCTATAAAAAGTGCATTAATAAGTAGTAAGGATTTTCCTGGATCCGGATCTACACGAGGCAGAGTGGCGCAAAGCCACAGAATGGTGTGTGAACCTTCCAGACCAGATCAAGACATCCCAAGGGTGTGGAAACCTGGTTCCATCACCCTCCTCTACTACCTCGAGTGAGACCTCAGTTCGCGCTTTGCGAGATGTTGCCAAAAAGGCCAGTAGCTGTGGGATTTGTTTGGCTAAATAACTCTTCCGAACTTGGGTCAGGCCCATATAAACCAGCAAATGCTTCCGTTGCTAGGACCGGGATCTGCCTGAGGGGTGTCTGATGTTGGAACACTAGAATTCTACAAAGAAAGAGCTTAAAGATTGATTGGATTAGGAGCAGTATGAGGTGATAGAACATTGACACGCAAGCCAAAGGTTAAGAATGACGAGCGCAATCCAGCGTCTGGTATTCAAAGGAGCAGGAAGCGAAGATCCAGAACAATTTTGGTTTGTGGTAACGACGGTATGGGAAGCGCATGGAGTTACGAATGATAACATCAAAAAGGCTACCTTAATTAGTGTGTTACAGGACCAACTATTGACATGGTATATAAAGTACTCAAGCAATAACCCGAATTCAGGAACAAGGGAGATCCGGACCTAATTAAAAAAAAGAATTTAGCCAACCAAAATCAGAAATGCAGTTGATCATAGGGTTCAAGGAAATCGCGATGATGCCTAGTGAAACTCCGTGGGATCTAGATTAGAGATTGAAAAGTACAATCCCTGAGGTGAACATGACGCTGTCGGATGCGCAACACTGCGCGTTGTTTGTGGCATCCATGACACCACATCTAAGGATGGCGTTATCACAACAAAAGATCTCAACCGAAGCGGAAGCATTGGAGACTGCGATGAGATTGCGCGGAACCCCAATACAAGATCCGAGGTTGGGAGTTCAGCAAATCCATGTGCAAATACAAAACTTGTGTTTAGAAATGCAGAAGTTAAAGAAAGAACAGGCAACCCGCCCAGAAGCCCGGGAGGAAGTATGGTGTATAAAGTGTAGAAGCTAGGGTCATGATAAAGATCACTATCCAGTCTTTGCGAACTATGTGGTAGTGGGGGGACCAATGCCATTGCGACCAGAGGTATAGGCAGGGTCAAGCGCGGCACCCACACTCTAGTGCGCAATATGTTAGGAGGGAGGAAAGCATGCCACGAACAACTACCATATATTATAGAACATGAGACAACCCCCCCCCCCCCCCCCCCTTGCTAATGGCTATTTTGTAACTTTTGTAGATTGGTGGGCCACAAGGAACGAGACTGTTGTAGTTATCAATTATTGATGGACTAGTCACCTACCTACAGAATGAAAACTGAAGTGCGAGGTCAGGATCCAACCGTGGCGATAGCACGCGGTGGGTTCTAGGGACGTGGATGAGGACGGGGAGGAATGGGGCTAGGAAGGGGTCGCTGGTAGCTCATGTGTACAACTACAAAGGAACAGGTCACTACGCGCGGGACTGTATCAATCTAACCATAATATCGTGCCCTTACTGCAAACAATTCGACCATGAACCAATAGATTGCACCACACTGATAGCACATATTCATGAGAAAAAGGCAGCACAACCTACGATGACGCAAAACATCCAGATGATGAGGTTTGAACCATAGGAAGGAGATCCCAACGTAAATATGTTGCTCAAAAGTGGCACGGTCACAGGAGAAGATAAGGGGAAACCAACCAAGGAGGACGCAGGAGTTCGCAAGGAGACAGGTCTAGAAGCTAGGGAGAGCTTTGCGGAGGTCTCTACCCCAGGTAGTAGGGATCAATCCAAGATAGAAAGGGATCCCTCGATGTTGACTACCTTTTTAGAGACGTGCATGAAATTTCTTTGCAACAATAGAGTGGTTAAGGGCTTGCAAGAATTGATAAATAGGTGCGTAGGGTCAAGTGAACCATGCGTGATCCAAAAATTGGGAAAACATGTGTCACGGACTGGGCGGGAAATGCGGTTAACAGCACATATTGGTGACTATGAGATGGATCAAATCATTTTGGACCTGGGCTCAGATGCAAATGTACTACCTAGACAGACGTGGGAGCACATGGGCAAGCCCATGCTGCAATGGTCTCCTATTCAATTAAGGATGGTGAATCAATAGAAGATCCTACCCATGGGAAGACTGCAAGGGATTACGGTACATATAAAAGGCACGAGCACCTGAACGGACTTCGAGGTAATCAAAATTGTTGATGAAAGTATCCCTTACCCTACATTATTAAGAATAGACTAGGCCACTGACATGAATGGAGTTATTAATTTAAAGAAGCGGAAAATGATCTTCGAGAAGAAGTTTCTCCGCGAAGTCATTCCGTTAGACCCGGTTGAAGGACTGTGTTACATTGAGCCCGTGCACGATGGTGCAGTGATGATGAATTAGATTGTATTTATAAAATCACTGCACAACATCAAGTATGGGACAATCCGATGGTAGAAGGAAGAATATCGTGGGAGCATGCAGAATCCTGCACCGAAGATTCAGATGGAGAATATGAGCGATGGTGTAACCGGCTGAAGGGGTTAACCACATTAAACTGCAATATGGTGACTAAATCATTGTGTTGCATTAAAGCGCAGGATCGTGAACTACCGATGTATGATGGGCTAATAGTAGTAGATGAATTCTTGATCAAATTTGAAAGCACGGTACCAGAGCACCAGCAGTTCGATGCATTGAAATGGGCATTGCACGTGACGCCTATGTGTTGGTGGGGCACACATGAAGGAACCTTTGAAAATTGGCGCGACTATAGTCGCATGATGCAGATAAGATTTGGGAGGCTGGAACTATGCACAACGAAGAAATATGATGGACGTGACGATCCGCACATGCACCTGATGACATGGGTCCAAGCCTATGGAGAAGAGCCTCAACAGGAGTGGGTACACTTATTTTATCATACCCTAGACGTCATCCCAAGGAATTGGTATACTGAAACAAAGCTCTAACATGGCACAAGCGAATGGGATATCCTGCGGGAAGGGTTTCTGTCAACGTTCCTCTTTGAGGATCAGCGGATGGATATTGTGGACGACGCGTTGCAGGTGGTAAAGACCACTATTTTCAAAATACCATCGAAAATAGAAGAAATCGTGTAGCCAGACTAGTTGTGACAGTTGAGCCAGGCCCTGAAATGTTACAATGTTTAGGTAGAAGATGATGAGGACAACCCTAGAAACATCAATATTCCAAAAACAGAGGGGAGTTGTGAGGTGCGTGGACCAAAAATCGAGGATCCAAACATCACCACACCACTGAAAACGAAACAAGTAAACATCAGAACGGAGGAAGAGCCAAAGTATGCAATGCTGGGAAATTATTGGGATGATGCCACGGTGGAAAAGGTGGTCAAGTTGCTTCGAGAATATCAAGATTTATTCCCAAAAAAATCACGGAGTTAAAATGGATCCTCGGTGACTTGGGAATGATGAAGATAACCCTAAATCTGGATGCACAGCTAGTAAAGCATCGGCCTTACCGATTGAATCCAAAATATGAAGCAAAGGTTCGTGAAGAGTTGGACAAGATGCTTGCAGTAGGAATAATTGAACCGATAGAAGAGTCTAACTGGGTAAGTCCTATGGTTGTGCAGGAGAAGAAACAAAAGGGTGAAATTTGAATCTGCATCGATCTCAGAAAGCTCAATGATGCATGTCTCAACGATCCCTTTCCGATGCCATTTACAGATGAGGTACTGGAAAATGTGGGAGGATAGGAAGCCTACTCATTCACAAATGGTTTCTAGGGTTACCACTAGATTAAGATCACACCAGAGGATAGGAGTAAGACAATTTTCACCACCAAGTGGGGCTGTTTTTAGTATACAGTGATGCCCTTTGGACTAAAGAACACACCGACCATATTCTCCCGTGTTGTGGTAGCTGCATTCAAAGAGTCTATACACAAGTTCGTAGAGGTATATCTTGATGATTGGACTGTATTTGGGCTGGTTAAGAAACATACCACGAGCTTACGGTTAATGTTGGATACTTGCCGATGGCACCAAATTGTGCTTAATCTAAAGAAGTATACTTTCCTTGTCCCCTTCAGGAACTTTCTTGGCCATGTGGTTTGTAAGCAAGGTCTGATGGTGGATCCAACGAAGATCGTTGTCATATTCAATCCGCAAGGACTGCAAAGGGTCAAACAACTACGCGCCACACTGGGACACACTGGTTACTATCAGAAGTTCATAAAAAACTATGCGCAGATCATGACACCAATGGAACAGTTGTTGAAGAAGGATGCTACATATTGCTAGAATGAGGAATGCAACAGAAGTTTGGAAATGCTTAAGGAAAAGATGGCATCAGCCCCTATATTGGTCTTTCCGAAATGGGACATCGAATTTCATGTGCACGTTGACGCGTCGTGTATCACATTGGGCACAGTACTCACTCAAGAAGGAGTGGAGGGAATTGATCATCTAATCACATTCACAAGTCAACGATTGTCAAAAGCTGAGAGGAAATACTCCACTACTGAGCGAGAAGGATTGGCGATGGTATACATGCTCTAGAAATACTGCCACTATCTGCTTGGAGGATACTTTAAGATGTATACTGACCACTCAATGCTAAAATACCTAGTGAATAAGCCTGTGTTGGGGGGGCACATTTGTAGGTGGCTGCTATTATTCTAGGAGTATGACTTCGAATTCGTTGTAAAGCTCGGATGTCTGAATGTAGGCCCAGACCACCTACCTCGAATTGAGAATGGTGAAGAGCCCACAAACTTGGAGGAAGGACTACTGGATGCACAACTGTGTGCAGTGCGCATCACAGATGGCCATTTTGAGGACATAATCCACTTCTTAACCACAGGAACCGCGGTGTAGGGATATTCCATTCAGCAGAAGAAAGAATTGGTGATACACACAATAGACTTTAATGTTATTGTAGGACACCTCTACAAGATGTGCAACGATGAAATATTGCACAAATATGTACCAGAATTCGAGCGAGGACAGATCTTGGCCGAAGCACATGGAGGGGTTGCGGGAGGAAATTATATCGGTCGCACCACAGCATAGAAGATTCTTCGTGTAGGACTATGGTGGCCAACTCTACATCAAGACTCGAAAGCATATTGTCAGGTTTGCGATGTATGTCAATGGACTAGGAAACCATCACGCAGGGATGAAATGCTGCTCAATCCACAGATGACGCTGCAACCGTTCGACAAGTGGGCAATACACTTTGTGGGACCTTTTGCACCTCAAGGGAAGACGAGTAGGGAAAATTTTAAGAACCCCCCCTAGATTTACATGTATAATAAATGGGTGAATCTCCATGGTATATAGGAAAAATGGAAGGCGATTTTATCAATAATATGATATGTATATATAATTTTTTGGCGAATCTCTCACCAGGCATGGCGAATATTTACTCAATTATAAAATCTTGTGTTTATTGAATACACAAATGAAATCATTGCATTTCTTTAAAATATATTTGAAATCAAAATTACCAAAATTACATATTGATAACCTAGTGGGTGTAGGTTAAAATTCACCCGTGGCATTCACAGAAAGAATGAGAAAAAACCTAATACTATATATAAAACCAAGAAAAATTCAAATTGATCACTTCTAGGGACCTCGTAACCACCCTACCAATACACGAGTATGTTCCTGTTTTCAATTAGAAAACTTACCCAAATTACAATCTGTTTACTCCAACATATGTTAGAAAGTTATAGAAGGATGACTAGTGCAATCAAATCATTCCTTTTAGCCCTGGATTTGTTTCAGTTTAAAACAGAAGTATACAAATATACTTGTCCAATGTCTATGCTTTAACCATTCACCTTAAGATGTTTTTACAATATAATTTCCTAAGTCTATTTAATATCTTCATTGTCATAAAAACCAACCTATATCCATCTTAACTCCACATCTACCACTCTTAGGGGGATGAAATCTATTTATCCCTTTGAGCACTTGGTAGACCCAGAATTAAGATGGATCTAAGATGATAGAATTTCCCCTTTAAATAGTCTATGCTCACATGAATACCATGGTATTACCATGGGTTATCATAAACCTAAGCTTAAAAATTACTATTAGTAATTTATAAAAATTAATAAAATTAATAGTTGATTTTTATTTTATTTTTTATTTTAACCAAGCTAAAATGTTTAACATACATTAAATTACAACATCCATTTTTACTCTTGATCAGATCAAATATTTTTTCACTCTATGCTAGTTTGCATATCACGATATTTGATACCTCTAGGGGGTTAGTAGATCCAGAGTAAAGATGGATCTATGCTGGTTTAATTCCCCCATTTAAATAGGCTACATTCCAGGTGAATACCATGGGTCAATACCATCTGCCATTTTGGTGAATACCATGGGTCAATACCATGTGCCATTTTTATTTTTATTAATACTAATATTAGGGTTAATAATGTTTTTTTGCATGGTATTAATAACAATCTAGTCCATGGTATTTGTCCCATAATATTTTGCCCATAGGTTTCACCTAAATATAACGCATTTTTTGAGTGTTTGTAAATATAAGGTGACTTATCGAGTAAATATAAAAAAATGTTTTATTTGTTTACCATACCTCTCGTTATTTATATTTTTATTAATTTACCATAACTCTTTTACAAATATGGTATTTGACCCATAGGATTCACTTAAATAAAACCTCTTTCTTGAGCCTTCATAAATAGAACGAGGGTTATGGACTAAATATAAAAAGAGGTTTTATTTATTTACCATGCGTCTAGTTTATTTATATTTTTATTTATTTACCATACCTTTTGAGTAAGTATAAAAAGACGTTTTATTTATTTACCATACCTCTCATTTATTTATATTTTTATCAATTTACCATACCTCTTTTATAAATATGGTATTTGGGCCTTTGGCCCATAGGATTCACTTAAATAAAACCTATTTTTAAAAATGGGTGAATGGATTCACTTAAATAAAACCTATTCTTGAAAATGGGTGAATTGAAGGTTGTAACTCCTAATTTCAAGGGCTAAATTTACCTTTTTTACCCTCTCCCTTAAAATAGGGTGGGCTATTTGAGGTGATTTGTAAAAATGTACTATGATACAAAATATTTGCCCACTAAAAATTTAAAACCCCTTAATTTCGCCAAAGGGCGAACATTCGCCCCTAAAATTTTCTATGAAGACGAGTGCACGCTATATCATCACTGCAATAGAATATTTGACCTGGTGGGCAAAAGCACAGCCCGTTAAGGACTGCACGGTTACTACAATGATGAAATTTTTGTTCGAGAACATGTTGACACGGTTTGGATGTCCCAAAATTCTGATGAGCGGCCGAGGAATGCACTTTCTGAATGAAACGATCAGCACACTCACTGAGGAATTCTAGATATATCATCAACACAGTATGCCATACCATCCACAAGCGAATGGGACCATTGAAGCGTTCAACAAAATTTTGGAGAATGCGTTGACTAAGGTCTATAACGCATAGCGAAATGATTGGGACTTGTGCATCCCTGCTGTGCTATGGGCTTATCGAACCACGTGCAAGAAGTTGATGGGCTAGACACCTTTTTGGTTAGTGTATGGTAAGGAAGCCGTTATGCCCATGGAATATATTGTACCTAGTTTGCGAATCGCGGCAATACCAGGCATGGCTGACCGCGGGGCTTTGGAGGAATGGCTGACATAAATGGAGGAACTTGAGGAGGAATGGTTTTTGGCTGGATTCCATCAGCAACTACAAAAACAACAAGAGAAAACATGGCATGGTCACCATATAAAGGTGCGCACTTTCAAGGAGAATGATCTATTATTACTATATGACAGCAAGTTCGAGAAATTCCCTAGCAAGCTCTGAATGCATTGGTTAGGTCCCTATGTAGTCAAGGAAGTTACAGATGGAGGTGTAGTCTAGCTTGCTAAGCTCAATGGAGATCCCCTCCTAGGAAGAGTAAATGGCAGTCACCTGAAGCTCTACACAGGTGGGTTGACCACCTAACTAATCGACCGAAGGATAGTCTCACCTCTCCAGCCAGTTGAAATAGAGCACATGACGATAAAGCAGTCTGGGGGAAAGCTACGTGACCATTGGGGTGCACGTAGATATGGTTTGTCATAATGGTCGTGGTTGCACGGAAAGGGATGCGCTACTGCATTAACAAGAAGAGAGGTGACCATTTCTGTCACTATTCATGACAAGATGTCTGAGTTATGGCAAAAGGGAGTAGACGGCGGGCAATTACGAGACAAGGTATGAACCGGATCTGGAACGATCTGCCGTAGGCTTAACATTTGGACACTGGAAAAGGCGGGAGCCAATGAATTTGAATGTCGAAACACTTATAAATCATAGGGGGGCCTCCACCAAACAAGCTGCACTTTTGAGAACCTCAAGCTATTGTGCTTTCCCGCCACTATGGAACTCTTCATTATCTACGCTCAAGGCGTATGGCCGGCAGTTGTGATATGGCCAAAGATGTCGAGCTTTCTGAAGAATACGATGTGGATAGCTGCGAGCTAGTCTAGATGTCGACACCTTACCCATGGGCTGGTCGGCGAACCATAGAGGATAAAGGAAAAGCTGTGAATACGGAGCCAATTGGTGGAATTGCAGTTAACAAGTTGTCTCTGGTGTATCTTGAATATTGGGATCTCGCGGACAGTAGTAATGGTCTTGCAAAATTGCAACACAATCTATAGCAAACAGTGCGAAGAGAAGATATGAACTTAGAAATTGGCTGCGTTGGTACGAGGTGGTCCCGTATGCGGCACCCTAACTAGAGATAAATCCTATGAAGGGGTGTTCTGTGTTAACCGAGCAAAGCAGAATGAGCATTATTAGTTGTGAGCATTGGTAGAAACCATGAAGCGAGAGCTGGAAGAAACGTTGCAAGAGATGAAGAAGGAGTAGCATAATGAAGGACATCACTCATGGGGAGGTGAGCCGCGGAGCCTAGTCAGCGCGTCTCGCCGTACCGAAGATTGACTCAAGATGAGTCACGATGATTTTGTTCGGGGCCTGTTGGGTAGTAGAGGTCCCACGTAACAGTTTTGGGGCTTAGAGCCTACAAATTAGGATGAAAATACTGTAAAAACTCTGAAATATGCGAAGCGCTAAATGTAATAGATCGAGTCAAAGGGTTATCCGCCCAAGAAATAATATAGAATAATAGGAAGTAAGTTGGCTTGCCCATGGTTTGTGGACCATGGGAATGTATAAATAGAGCGAGGCTCTATGGGTAGAAGGTAGGTTTTTGGTATGTACTTTTGGATCTGAAATGTAATGGGTTTTTGAGGAGTGAAGTCTTGAAGCATCTGTAAGTCTAAGTCAAGGGTGTTGGTAGGTAGATAGAGGCTTTGCAGCTATGTTTGCAGAGGCCTAGTAGAGTCCATAGCTGTGTGCACGGACCCTTGCAGCTGAGTGCGCAGGGTGGATCTGGATGTATTGGTGAAGGAAGTGAATAAAGATAAGTTGATTCTGAAATTCTGTGTTAAATTTGAATTATTGCAGATCTGGCTAATTTATGGTTGATATAACTGTTTGATCTATGCATGTCTACTTATGTTATGATTTTATGTAAATCTGTATCTTTTATGGCTGCATGAACTGGTTATTTCTGTTAAAAGTTTGCTTAATTACCATAAAAAGTAGATCTAATCTATAAACAACGCATTAATAAGTGGTAAGTATTTTCCTGGATCCGGATCTATGTGAGGCAGAGTGGTGCAAAGCCACAGAACAGTGTGTGAACCTTCCAAACCACATCAAGACATCCCAAGGGTGCGGAAACCAAGTTCCAACACCCTCCCCTACTACCTCGGGTGAGACCTCAGTCCGCGCTCCACGGGTTGTTGTCGAAAGGGCTGGTAGCTGTGGGATTTGTTTGGCTAAATAACTCTTCCAAACCTAGTTCAGGTCCATATAAGCCAACAGAGAGTGAAAAGCTTGGTATTCCACCAACTAAATTTCCTCTGCCAAGTAGAAAAGGAGCTAGGAAGACACCTTTAGAATTTGAGAGTGAGACTCTCTCATCATCATCCATTCCATCTAAACCATTGCAAAGCCATCCATCAACTCCCCAACTCAAGATCATAATCCATAAAGGTACAGGTACTTCGACATCCTCTACCCAATCACTTTCAACTACATCCACTTATTTTGTTGTTAGTTCGACAATGGCACATAATCAACCACAACCAAGGCCATGGACAAATCCAGGAGTAGTCGCTATTCCTGCACCTTTAAGTCAATTACCAACCCATCTTGAAAAATGGTTACCAAAGTTTAATCCTGACACTGGCATATTAGCAGAAGAACACATAAACAATTTTATGTTCTCAACAAACTTAAATGGGGTAACAAAAGAAGACACTGCCGTTAGGCTTTTCCCATATACTCTTCAAGAAGCACCTGGATCATGGTATTTTTCATTACCACTAGGCTCCATCAATAGCTAGAATGCTTTTCAGGAGCAGTTCTTAACCAAGTTTGGAGATGATAGGTCCACAACGACATTAATTAACGATCTCTCCAACCTTAAATATGAGTCAAAGGAACGCATTAAAGACTTCAATTTGCGATTTAATAAGCTATTAAATAAAATTCCTTCTACATCCAAGCCTAGTGAAGAAGTCTGAAGCGAATGGTATATTTCTGCGTTGCCTTCAAATATAGCCATCTTTGTTGATAGGGTTACCAAACCCACATTAGCAGAAAATATGAAAGAAGCGATCGCTATTGAAAAATGTATCATTGCTTTAGAAAATAAAAATGCTCTTGTAGAAAGAAAGTCCAAAAAGGTTACTTTTAAAGATGATTCCAAAAAGAAAGCAGCTAAAGACCCATATGACATGGAAGGTTTGCAAAAATTTCTGAAGACTATGTCCAATGAAATGGTGGAAATAAAAAAGCAGGTAGTTGAAACTTCTACTAAAAAACCATTTAGGAACTTCAAAAGAAATCAGTGAACTGATCCAAAACCACCTAGTTCTATATCTAACATAGAATCAGATCTAGATGACGACGAAGATGAAGACACAGTTTTTTTATTAGAGGAAACGGAAGAAGATGAGATAGTTGAATGTCATGGGATGTGGGACTTTATCTTGCCCAACTCTAACAATGAAATTGAACAAGAAGCTCTCCCAGTAAATACCAGAAGTAAAAATGCAGCAGATCTTGTTCAAACAAATCCAAAGAAGAAAAGTCCAAGCCCTGTTACCAAAGACAAAACTCCCATCAAGAAAACTCCAGTTGTACCTACCCAAAATCAACCATCATCTTTCAATCCACCCTCATCATCTAAAACATTAACAGTCTTTGACTCTATGGATTACAACATTGTGGAGGCATGAAGAAGACTCGAGAAAATATTTCTTTACACAAACTTAGGAAGCTAAAAAATCAATAGAAATTGTTACTTAAAGAGCTGAATGCGATACCTTCTTCTCCTCTTCCAAATGTTGTATTATCCAAGGCAACTAAAGGGTCAAGTAAACCACCATTGGATAAAGTCGATGCTACTGATGCTGTTTTGATCGGAGATAGGTCTAATTCTCATACTCCTTTTCTCTTAACTTATGAGATCTATAATAGAAATATGCATAACTGCATGATAGATTCAGGGGCTTCATCAAACATAATGCTAGCCTCAGTTTGCTCGAAATTAAACATTGAGCTATAGAAATTTGTAGTCCATATCATTCAGTTAGATTGGACTAAAGTGCAAGTTTTAGGAGAGATTAATTCATTTACCATTAGACTATCAGCGGATCCTAGAGTAGTTCAAAGAATTGATATATTGATTGCTGACATCCCTGAGTTCTATGGTTTAATTCTAAGTAGAGATTGGTCTGAGAAACTCCATGGTTACATTTCCACTGATTGGTCTCACATGTGGCTTCCATATAAAGGAAAACCAAATCAAATCAAAATCAATCAGGAAAAGCACATGACCCATACTGTAATGGAGTTTGAGCAGGAAAACCAACCTATAGCTTTCAGTAACAACATTCTCAGAAATTACTCAGCCGAATCATTCTTTGGTAATTTTAATGCTCAATCATCACCTTTCCCTATTAATAGTTTCACAAGGTGTGTTAGTATTGCTGATGAACTTGTAAATAAATCTGTAGATAAGCCTTTATTTTGGTCTTTATATTTTGATGGATCAAAATACAATGACGGTGCAGGAGCAGTATGCATTTTAGTTAGTCCAGATGGGGAAAAGCCTATGCTATCATGCAGACTAGATTTTGAGTGTACCAATAACACTGTAGAATATGAGGAATTGATTCAAGGGCTCTGTTAGGCCCCTATACTACTAGTGTAACCCCTTATTGTTATTAGTACAACCCACTTATTATATTGATGTACCCATGTAGTGCCCATATTGTTACTAATGTGCCCCATAGAAGCCCACTATTGTTATTTTTGTGGCTTTATATTATTATTGTTAGGTCAGCTCTGATTATGTTATGACCCCTTAGACTCCTATATATAGAAAGGAGGTCTTTTCATTTGTATCATCCAAGAATTGTTCATTTATGTAATGTAAAGGATGTTTTCCCCTCGAAGAGGCTGAATTCTAAGGCGTTGATCTATCTTTTCTATCTTTTCTTGAGCTGGTTTCATAACATTTGGTATCAGAGCTTTGGATTCTAGGGTTTCGCTGCTCCAAACAGGTCATCGTGGAATTTTCGCTATAACTTTTTTTCTGTGACGTTTCAGAAGTCGCAAAAAAAACCCATTTGAGAAGAAATCGCGCTAAACCTTGGGTCCAAATTTCAGAGCTTTTTGCGCGATAGTTTCGGAGATATGATCTCAGGAAGTTGGTCTTTTTGCAGACTCCTGAATTACACTCAAAACAGGTGACCTGGGGAAAATCGTCATAACTTTCTTTCTGAGCATCGGATTGAAATTTCGTAAGAAGCTACAGAAAGAGGACGGACTGTAGTTTCTTGTGTGAATTTTTCAGATCCAAAGGTTGAAACAATGACTCGTGGCACGTCGTACAAGTTCGCTCTACTAAACTAGTATATAATCAGGTCATCTTGGGAGATTGTGCATAACTCTTTCTTGGAGAATCCAATTTGGATCAGACTGGTGGCATTGGAAAGAGGGCACAGAGGGGTACTACAGGACACAATTTCAGAAGTTAAAGATTCGAAAGTACAAAGTTACAGTCATTTCAAGGTAGAGCTCCTAAAATCAAGAAAAAGCAAGATGAGGAAGTTTGATGGCAAGGATCCGGTAAATTGGATACTTCAGATGGAGCAATATTTTGATATACATGGTGTACAACTGTTACAAAAGGTATGTATTGCATCTTCATATTTAGAACCAGATCAATTTTTATGGTACAAAGGGCTTTTTTCTCGTAAACAACTTGTTACGTGGTCAATTTTCACGGAGGAAATGATAACACATTATGAGGATACAAAGAGCAACACCTTCTTTAGAGCAACACCAAAAAAATTGGAAAGAGTAAAAGGGCTTTGTGACATAGTGGAAAGAAAAATTATGGGAACCAGGAAGTGTACCCCTCACAACTATAAAGATGGAAGTGTTGTTTCTCCTAGCGTTCCACAACCTACAAGGGTTACACCACAACAATTGGAAGAAAAAAGAGAAAAAGGGCTTTGTTACAATTGTGATAGCAAATGCACTAAAGGTCATAAGTATGCTGAGAAGAAATTATTTTACATAGAATATGAAGAGGAGGAAGAAAAGGATCAAGAAACAACAAAAGAAGAAGATATACGCCAGGACCCCACCCCAGAGAAAGAAGAAATGAATCAGACCATATCTTGTAAAGCATTGGCAAGAATTACCACTCCTCAAACTCTCAAGATAGAAGGACATATCAAGAAGAAAAAGGTGCAAGAAGTGAAAGATCACATCGAGAAAGAAGAAATGAATCCAACTATATCTTGTAATTCATTGTTCGAAATTACCACTCCTCAAACTATCAAGATAGAAGGACATATAAAGAAGAAAAATGTTCAAGAAGTGAAATATCACATCAAGCATCAAGAAATAAATCCGACCATATCTTGTAAAGGATTGGAAGAAATTACCACTCCTCAAACTCTAGAGATAGAAGGACATATCAAGAAGAAAAAGGTTCAAGCAGTGAAAGATCACATCGAGCATCAACAACAAGTTCTCCAACTTTTAAAGGATAACGCCACTTCAGTGCAAAATCAAACGAAACAACATGCACTTAAAAAATGGCAACCTTACCGAATGGGAAGACTCTTCAAGGATGAGGATGTGGAAGCATTGTTTTGTGCTATTTATATTATCCAAACAGATTGGATAAACGAAGCAAGGGATGAATGGAAGAAGGATGAAGAAGTATGGCCACTTATTCAAAAGTTGCAAAAGATCCCAATTCAAACAATATTGCCAGATATTGAAAAGGAAGGAAAAATCATATTGGAACCTGGAGCAGTCACAGAAACAAGAACCCGACAGCTACGAAATCGATCAATTTCAGAGTATCTCATCAAGTGGAAGAACTTACCCGCAGAATATTACACATGGGAGGACAAGAATTTTATACAGAAGCATCAAGAACTACTCAAGCGTTGAGGACAACGCTTTTTGAAGGAGATGGGCATGTTAGGCCCCTATACTACTAGTGTAACCCCTTATTGTTATTAGTACAACCCACTTATTATATTGATGTACCCATGTAGTGCCCATATTGTTACTAATGTGCCCCATAGAAGCCCACTATTGTTATTATTGTGCCCTTACATTATTATTGTTATGTCGGCTCTGATTATGTTATGACCCCTTAGACTCCTATATATAAAAAGGAGGTCTTTTCATTTGTATCATCCAAGAATTGTTCATTTATTTAATGTAAAGGAGGTTGCCCCCTCGAAGAGGCTGAATTCTAAGGCGTTGATCTATCTTTTCTATCTTTTCTTGAGCTGGTTTCATAACAGGCTCTATAAAGCAATAGGCCTGAAGATTCAATATCTGAAAGTATTTGGTGATTCTGAGATTGTCATCAAATAGGTAAGGAACACTATCCATTTCCTTTTAGGACATATGAAACATTATCAATCCCTTCTTCAAGACCTCATAACTCATTTTCTAGCATTTGACATTTCTCCTATTCCTAGATCTCAGAATGCAGCAGCTGATTTGTTGGCTAATGTTGCTTCTAAGCTCCTTCCATCCAACGATTATAGTCTTGATAGGTTTTCAATTGAATTAATTTTTCGACCGTCTATTCCAAACAATGTCACCAATTGGCGGGTATTTAATCATGATGAAAACATTTTAAATTTCTTAACTTCTGAAAAATCTTATTATTGATGAAATTGATCATGATCTTCAGTTAAAAGAAAGACCAAATGAGAATTCTATTCCTAAATTTGTGGTCAATCTAGAAGATCTATATGACATCAAAGATAGATTTAAAAGGGTTGCTAATGCAAAACTTCAAAGTTATACTTTAATGTTTGAATTAGTAAACCTTGGCACTGAGGCCAAACCACAAAATGTCAATCTAGGGCTTGAACTCACATTAGAAGAAAGATTTTTTTTCATCAGATTATTGAACAAATATAAAAATGTTTTCGCTTGGAATTATGAATATTTGAGAACTTATGATACTTCTATCATCCAACACATGATTCCAATGATTTCTGATGAGAAACCTGTCCAACAAAAGTTAAGGAAAATTCACCCAAATCTGGAAAGCCAAATCAAAGCGGAGTTGAATAAACTTCTAAAAGCTAAGATAATTTTCCCAGTTAGACATTCTAAATGGGTATCAAACTTGGTACCTGTAAGAAAAAAGAATGGTGATATTAGGATTTGCATTGATTTTAGAAATCTCAATAAGGCATGTCAAAAAGATAATTTCCCATTACCAACAATGGAGCAGATACTTCAATTCATTAGCTGGTTCAGAGTTAATGTCCCTTTTGGATGGTTTTTCAGGATATAATCAAATACTGGTACATCCAGATGACAGACTAAAAAATACATTTAGAACTAAATGGGGAACATATGCTTATCAGAAAATACCTTTTGGTCTGATAAATGCTAGAGCTACTTTCCAACGAGCCATGGATATAGCCTTCAAAGGTTTGATCAATAGGTTAGTTGTTGTCTACTTACATGACATAGCTATTTTTTCCAAGAAAAGGGCCAATCATCTCCATGATTTAAAACAGATCTTTGAACGATGTAAAAGGTATGGGATTTCATTAAATCCAAAGAAATCATTTTTTGCCCTAAATGAAGGCAAACTCTTAGGGCTTATTGTATCCAAAGATGGCATATATATTGATCTTGATAGGATAAAAGAGATTTCTGATATTCCTTTGCCACATAAAAATAAATCAATGCAATCATATTTAGGACAGATAAATTTTGTAAAAAGATTTGTTCCTAATTTTTCTCATATAGTCTTACCTTTACAAAATATGATTAAGAAAAATTTAGTTTTCAAATGGGGACATAGCGAAAAGCAAGCCTTTGACTCAATTAAACAAACAATTGTTAATGCTCCTACATTGAATACTCCCAATTTTTCTAATCATTTTATTTTGTATACTTTTGCCACTGAAACATGTTATGCTATTGTTTTAACACAAATCAATGAACAACAAATAGAGGCACATATATCTTTCTTTAGTTCCAATTTGCAGGGTGCTGAACTCAACTATTCTGAAGTAAGAAAACAAGCTTTTGCTGTGTTTAAATCTATCAAACACTTTAGACCATTTATCCTAAAAACACACACAAAAGTAATAGTCCCATTCTCTGTAGTGAGACAATTCCTAGTACAAGGGGAAGTAGGGGAAAAGAGGGCTAATTGTGTAACAACTTTACAGGAGTATGATATTGATATTAAACTAGCGAAAATTGTGAGAGGACAAGGTTCTTGCAGGTTATTAGCGGGAGCTTCTAATATTCCAGAACATGAAGATTCAGATAAGAATTTTCTAGTGAACGAGATAAGTATCATAAATTATGAATCCTAGTATGTTGATATGAACTTTTACTTGAAAAATGGATATGCTCCCCTTAATTTCAGTTACAAAAACAAACGTGCCTTAAGATTAAAAGAAAAGCACTTTGAAATCATTGATGATGTGTTATTTAGAAGAAATTATGATTCAATTTTATTAAGATGCCTAGAAAAAACTTAAGCACAAAAGGTTTTGCAGGAATTACATGATGGTCCAACAGGTGGACATTTTGGAGGAGATACTATAGCTCACAAAATCATACATGCTGGATATTATTGGCCCACTTTTTTTAAAGATGTCCATGATTATGTCAGGAAATGCAAGATATGCCAAACTGCTAGTGGGAGACAAAGGAAACCAGCCTTTCCTTTACAACCAGTAAACATTGAACAACCATTTGAACAATGAGTGCTTGATATCATAGAAGAGATTGTTCCACATTCTTCCAAGCAACACAAATACATCCTTACAGCCATAAATTACTTCACAAAGTGGGTAGAAGCAATTCCATTAAAGGTAGCCAATTCTAATGCAATCATTGAGTTCATTAATCAATTCATCATTACCAGGCTTGGTGTACCTAATGCTCTGATTTTTGATAATGCATCTTATTTTTCTAGGAATAGTATAGTTGAATTTACTCTTAATAGAGGTTTTAAATTAAAATATTCTTCAAATTATTTGCCTCAAGGTAATGGTTTGGTAGAATCAACTAATAAGAATCTCATTAAGATTATTAAAGGAACTTTTGATCAAAATCAAAAGAATTGGCATAAATATTTAATATTTGCATTATGAGCAGATCGCATAACTCATAAGGCCTCAATAGGTACTTCTCCTTTTAACCTATTGTATGGGAAAGACGCTGCAATACCTTCAAACTTAGCACTCCCATTTCTAGCCCTAGTATAATTTGTTGAAGAAAATCCTTCTTCCTCTATTCAATTAAGATTTGATCAAATCCTCAAATTAGAGGAAGAAAGAGAGAAGGCCAAAATTACTCATGCTAAACATCAACAAGTCATTAAATCTTCTTTTGATGCAAGTTCTGCCAGCCCAAAAACTTTACAAATTGGTCATCTTGTGTTGAAATGGGAAAAATCACATGAAGATAAAGGTAAACATACCTAATTCCAAAAGATGTGGCTTGGACCATTTCAAATCATTGAAAAGATAGGCTCATCAACGTTCATACTGCAAGATTTATTAGGAAAGAGAGATCTCTTCCTATTAATGGGCTTATCTTAAAGAAATTATTTTCTTAAGGAGGTAACCCCTTCTTAGCTGTAAATATTCTTTATGCAAGCTTGTTTATTTTAGAAAATAATGTTGTAAATAGTCTTCCATTGGCCTTTTACTATTAGAAAGCTCTTTAAGAGAATATCGTAAATACTAGCTTTCAATAGGTGGAAACCTTTAAGGAAATGATTATAGTTTTGGAAAGTTGAATAAAACATGAAACTCTGAGAAGCTCTTTAAAGTTTGTAAAATCTTCCAAAACCCTGAAAATACTGTAAATCATTCTAAGTTTTATTAAAGTTAAGAGAGGTTATTTTTTAAAATTAAAGACTTTTCCAAACTTAGCATCTACAACTCTAGAATTGTCATCCATAAAATCTTAAGGAGAAAGTCATTCACCTCATCCACTTAGCTTATGAATTTTTAGAGTGTGATTCTAAAATATGTCTGATATAAAAGATAAGAGGTCTCATCATGAGCCTGCTTACCATGATAATAGGGAACTAATTAAACTAAAATTACTAATACTGCATATCAAAACAGGGTAATGGCTTATAATCATAAGACAAGGGGTCTCATCATGAGCCAACTTGTTCAGTTCAATTACAACCAGTGAATGACATTGTTATAAGCTGGCTACCAAACCAGGACAATGGCTTTTTATCTCTAAAAAATTAAAAGAATATAAAAACAAAAAATATATGTAAGCATATCTTTTTCAATTTATCTTTCAAAAGTTATGCTCTTGGATGGATGGGACAATGAATGATTCATGGTTAAAAGGTAACCTTGCCAAGACTATAGATGTTTGCTGGCAGCAGAGGCACTACCTGTGACAAAAGAGTAAATTTAAAAGCTAATTTGGAATAGCCCCCTACTTTATCTTTATCAACCAATCAAAACATGAAGAAACCAAAATGTTTTTATTTTTAAGGGATTGTAAAAGAAAGTGCAAAAAATTGTTATTTTATTCAGAGTTAATTTTTGTTTAGCTATTCTTAGATGGTTTTCTTTATCCTGAATTGTTTCCAAACTAAGAAAATTTAGATATTGCATTATTTTTCAGAGATAACTGTTTCTCCCAGTGAATTGCCAATTGTTGTGCTATACAACAACCCTCCCTGTTTCAAAAAATTTCATATAAAACTTTAATAAGAAATGGGTCCCCTTTAGAATACAAATAAAATCAATAAAACATTTGAAAAAAAATTATAATATGTTTTTGGCTTTAAGGATAAGTTAAATAACAATCGCAATGTGCAAATCCATTTAACCTATGAAAGTCCTCTTGATAAGGTCCGATCCGATTTAAATTATAATAAAATCTTATCATAAAACAATTTTAAAAGGAGTATGTCGCATTCAGCAAATCCTTTGTTTCAATATTGGACTTAAGGTGTTCCATTGACATTCGCCAATGCGATAACTCCATCGGAAATTGCATATCGCTACTTATCAAGAAACCCTTCCAAGTGTTCATATAAATCCTCTGATGTGATAAGCCAATCACAATCGCACATCCTTGAAATCATAAAACACATACCAAAAGCCCCTTTGAAAAATTCCGATGCGATTTCATTATTAAGCGCACTTTTTGATAAAGGTGAAATATAATCTATTACGAAAATTTGCGGGTGAAAGTTATAAATCAATGATAAAGAGAAAACAAACTATTTATTAATTTTAAAAGTCATCCCACTTTCTCATGATAGCTCACCATTAGTCGCAATCACGAATATGCAAAAGAAACAGTTAAGCATAATGCTTGTACCTCTCGATCTGTGATATGTTATCATCACTAATCACCGATCAGGAAGTCACGATACTCATTTTAAAAAGGACCATTATAAATTTGTGATACGACATGTCATTACAGCATTAAAGTGTCACGTTGGGAGTTATGGCAAATCATTAAGAAAGAAGTTATGGTTGAATCCTTCAAGGATTTCATCTATGGTAGCTTAATATATTAAAAATCTGTATCACCCATTTGCGCTTAATTTTTGTTAGTATTGTATGTTGTGTATTAGCTTTGAGCAAGTTTTTCCACTGTTACGTCCTTCTATTTCATTTTGCAGAACAAGTCTAAACTCACCAATTTAGCGAAAATGACTAAGAAGTCTTGGAAAGTGAAGGTCCCTGTCGTAACAAAAGATGAACCAGTAAAATTGGTGCTGATAGCTGATACTACCTGTGCAGGCCTCAACAAGACTTCATGGGAGAGTATATACAATTTACTCAAAGCCGAGGACACAAGTGAAGTTGAAGAAGAAGGAGCAACGACTGGGTTAAGTGATAAATCATAAAATACTCTATATGATTTGGCCATCTCCTTCCTACATAGAATAATAGCCCAAGAAAAAGTGTTACCATACAATGACATGGTGAGATAGGTTATAGAAAGTATCAACATAACCAACAGGGCCTTCTATACAGCCGATGGAAGGATGTTCAGGACATTCAGGGCAGAAGATATCAAGAAAATGTATCAAATTGCCAAACCCCCAGAAGCATTACAACAAGGCATTTTTAGAAGCTTTCGCTAAAGAGAATGATGTGGAGTTGGACCCTATCAAGCAGTAGAGGCATTTCCCAAACAAACATAAGCATGAGTCTTCCGGTATGTACTCTGTAGACTCCTTCGCATCTCCTTATTGCTATGCTGGTGCTATATTATGTAGACTCTTTGGAGTCCCTGATTCAGCTAGGTTTATTATAGAAATGGTGCCATTAATGGAAGCAACAATCCACTCTTATATCATGGATTAAGCAACCATTTTATCCAAAAAAATGGCCAACCAAATCCTCGATTATAGAAGAAATAGGTTTGTAACTACACGTACAATACCCCCATTCTATATGAGTGCCTATATCATGGATACCATTTGTTTCAATTCTAATTACCCCATCCTAGGTTGGAAATGGACTCCTTAAGACCCAACTCCTATTCATATCTATCATAAGTATTTGTGGAAAGCCCATTATAAAGATCATCTATATAGAATCTTCCATGGTTTTGTTTTACCCATTCATCAGGCCATATTTGAAAAACTTGATCCTCAGTTATCTGATGAGGTCAGTGTTGACCTAACATCAATTGGCAGTTGGTTCGGTGAAGAAAAGTTCACCTACATTAGACTTTTTGGTAGCACCATAGATCCACATGTTCTCCCATTATACATTCCCGATAAGCTATTGGCCAGAGAAATAGTCTATCAAATAACAAAAATAGGGATGTCCAAGAACCTCAAGGAGTCCAAGAAACAAATGTGGCCTTCATTCCCCCTTCGATGTGGTACTTACACATTGCACGATTTCAAACATGCAGAGAAAGAAACAGAGAAGATAAAAATCTTAAAGTTAGAAGTCATTCCCAAGAGGCAATATGATCCAAAAGCAGTGGCCTACAACTTTACCTCTCATGTGAAAATTGCGAAGTTTGAACATGAGAAAGATGATTATGATGATTTGTTCACTTTAGATGGGTTGTTTTCATAAGTAAAACATCTAACAAAGATCAGACTGGGAGCAGAGGGATTAGACAGATTTATGAAGTTCAGGACACAAAGGTTACAAACACTACCTCTGGACTTGTTAATCACTACCCCTGTGGTGTAGCACAAAGGCTGCAGCGAAGAACAGACTCATGAAAAGGAGAAGACTCCTGAAAAGGAGAAAACTCAAGAAAAAGAGAAGAGCCCTGAAAGGGAGAAGAGTCTCGAGAAGGAGCAGACAAATGAAAGGAACTTTGAGCTCCTAGATACTGATGTTAATATTGATGCCAGCTTAATCAAGGAATGGGAGCAGTTCGATCAAACGATCAAGAACTAGAATGACTCCCAAAACCTCACCACACCAAAATCGCCCACAACATAGGACCCTGTTGTCACTAATATTCCAATTGAAGGGGCAGTCGGCAAACCCAATATTTAGTAGGATATTGAAATAATTCCTGTGAATCCTATAGAAGAGATTGTATTAAAGTTAGAAGACATACCACCCCTAGATGTATTCTACAGTCCAAAGCATAGGGATGTGGTCAAAAGGAAAAGAAAAAGGAGGAAAATTGACCAAGGACCTCTTTCAGCTCCTCATGCTGAACTGATGAATGTGGTATGGAAAGACATAGAAGTTAATCCTTCTAAGGATTTAACCAAATTATCTCAGTATGCTAGTGCTTATACAGCCGCAACAATGGATGAAGCCTCGAAAGTCAGCCAACTAATCACGGAAAAGGATCTAATGATCACCCAACTCGAAGGGCAATCGACAGAAGAATAGAAAAGGATTAATTAGCTTGAGCAATAGCTATTAGAGCAAAGACAGTAGAATGAACAACTAAAAGAATAGTTGGATCTGGAAAAGTAAAATATTGATCAGCAAGCTCTCCAAAAACAACAGAAGTTGTCTCAACAACTTAGCAAGCTTCAAACAGCAAATCAGCAGGAAAAGAAGGCTAAAGAAGATCAAATTGCACAGCCGTAATCACAGATAGAGAAATGAAAGGGTTATCCGAAGGTTAGTGAATTCAAGAAAGAAGCCCCGGAAGTAACCAAAGCCTTATCTCATCTGTTAAACATCCTTTGCCATAAAATATCACTAGTTGAACCATTGTGCACTATCTCTGCATCACTTATTGAACAGTCAGTTAACACCATACTGGAGTTTGAGAAAGCAGATGATAAGATAACAAATTTTCTCTCTTGATAGAATTCAGAAGAAGGGATGGCTGTTAATTTACCAAAAATACAAGAATCACACAAGGAAATCTTGTTCTCGGAGTGGGAATCACAGTTAATAAAAGCCAAAAGTGCGACTTCTAGAGCCAGGGCTACAATGAATGGTGTAATCGGGTTACTAAATGACAGCTTGTATATGGCTAACCTGATCTCCAATTTCTCTCTAGGAAAATTCCCGAAAGAAAAAGCACTAGAAGTTCAATGGAAACAGTAGCTAGCAAGCAGAGAAGAACAAATCGAAAAGGAGAAAAACTTGACATGGGATGAATTTTGGTTTTTCCTAGTCAAGCCGCATAGTAAGCAGATGGCCATGAAATTCCTTTCCGACACAGTGAATCTCATGTTTCCCAAACTCTCTGATGCTACATACACAACCCAACTACATTCCAGGATGAGTCACCCTCTAGAAATTCAGCCAATGCTCTCAATTTGTCAGCTGCAAGTGCAAGAGAACAAGTAGATACAACGGATCAGTTCAAAGGCTATCGCATTGTTATTTTCATGAATCAAATCCCATATTTTCATGTTTACAGTTTTAACAGCTCATAGTGATTTTTATTGATAGTTAGTTTTTATTTTGATTATTTAAACCCTTTCATGTCTTTTAAGAAAGGGTCCTCAATTTGTATAAGATTTGACTGGAGAAGTTGCACTTTTGTACTTCTAAGTATTTTTTTATCAATAGTGGATCAAGGTTCTGCATTTTTGTGAAAGAAGCTTTTCAAGACCTGCACTTCTATATTTCCTTGGAAGTTTTCTCAAATAAGAAAGTGGAATCAGAGTGTTATTTACATCAGAAGGATTCAAATGCATGAGTTATTCCTATCACTATTTTTATTTTATTTCCTTATGTGATGAAGCATTCCTTTTAAAAGTTGTTATTGTTGATATATGTATATATATATATATAGATATGTATGCTTTTTTCAAATAATTCTTTGTCATATTATTTCTGAAGATTTAGAATTGTTATCTTTTGAAGATATATGTCAGTGATATATATATATATATATATATATATATGTTTATGAATGTGATATGTTTTATTAATAATTACTTTGTTTAATTTCATAAACAAAGTAACCATTATCTATGAAATTGCATCTTTCTATTGATTAGTAATTCATCTGTATGATTGTTGATCTATTAGAAATAATAAGAAATAGAATTGTTGACAGAATACCTGGGTTATATGAATATATTTGTATAATTTTAGTTACAGGTTAAAACATTCCCCCCCTCCATTATACATTACAAAACAACCATTCATTAAGGGAGACTAGTGCTATAATTGTCTAGTTAGATCCACCACATAATGGAAAAGGAGCTGTACTAAGGTCCGGACCAGGTGGTTATCCCCAATGTTGGTGCTAGGATTATAGAGGCATCAATAGGTTGGTGAAGACTTTATTTCCTCTATGGTTGAATTACACAAGGTTCACAAATCTTAAAATTTCCTATCGGTTGTTCCTTCATGCGCCTCTACCAAGTATAGGGTTGTGGTAAAGGTGTGACCAATTCATCAACCCTACATTACTTTAGATCGTCATTCCAGCAACGTTGCCTCCTAGACTAGTCCATAGTGTGTAAAGATACTGTCGATTTTGTCAATCATGACACTTTGATATTTTATGTTTTATGTAAATATTTTATTTTCATAAGCCTAATGCTAGTTAGTCAGGATCCAGCTAGTACAGTGGTGCCACTAAAGCATGCTGATATTTTTGTTATGATGATTCACTTCCAGATCAAGAAAGAAAATTTTTCAAGGGTTTATCTCCCTAAGGCCTTATAAAAAAAGCTTTATTATATAGAACTAGAGTTCTGAATTTTGGTTTGAAGGACGAAATCTCTACTATTTTCAATGAAATGTATGCCCTGTTGAAGATTAATGAAAGCTCTAGATGATTCTAGCTCACATGTTACTGTAGTATGTATTTTGTTTTGTGTTATTCCATGTAACTTAGATTACATGTAATTGTAGTTGTTGTACGTATCTTAGATAAATCATAGATTCATCTATGTCTCGTGTTAATTTGAGATGTCTGTGACTAATAAAACTTGACTTCCTTAATATGTGCTCCATGTAATCTAGCATGTCATTTAATTGTTTCTTTCATATGTTTCTCCCTAAAGTCTAATGCACTGGATTATTAACTAACCTTGTGTATTTAGTTTCATTCCTTTATATTTCTTCTCTCCCATTCACTGCAATGACTAATAAACTATATGTTCGCATGATGTTAGCCACCGAAGTCGGCCTTCAATCCTTCTATGAGTATTGTCTTGCTGCTATTTTTTCATTTCTCCCCTTAAAGAAGGTTCTAAACTAATTTTGTCTTAAATGTGTTAAGTATTGAGTGTAAGAGAACAATCTTAGCAAATCCTACAAACACTCATCAAGATGTCCTAGGAATTGGTCTCTCCTCAACCTAGGGGCTGTCTCTAGGAGCAACAATAGTGCACATCTATTGAAATACTATAACAATGGTATGTACATGTATATATAATTGTTAAATTAATAAGTATAATTAATAATTATTAAATTAGAATAAAACAAAATAAAATTAACATTTGGAAGTTCTTATGTAATATAGCATATTTAAAAACTTGAAGAATATATATATATATATATATATATATATCGCAACTATGGATCTATCAAGCATCTAGAGGGATCAAATCTCTCGAGGTGTGAACCTTTTATCAAGTTTTGCATTCAAAAAGGAGTTTTACACCTTAAGAGATTTGGACCCTCTCCCCACTTGATAGATTCATTGTTAAGATGGATCTACACTAGTTTTAACAATCAAATCCATATGTTGAAAAAAAATCCTTTATGCCATAAATAAAAATTCTTATACACCAATTTAATGTTTAAGTTAACACTAACTTTAAGTTAAATTATTATTATGTAATTAAAAAAAAAATTAATAATTATTTGAATTTTAGGTTATTTTAATGAATTTTGATGCATTATTAAAAATACAAAAAATATTCTCTAGAATATAGTATTTAAATTATTATTAACAATATTCTAAAGAGGTAGATTTATTTTGTGTGATACAATGATGTGGTTCATAATTCTTCATGTATTAATAAAAGATGGAATTTATTCATCGATAAAGATTCTATTCTCATGGTGTCATATTTTACTTTAATAAAATTAAAAATAAAATTGAATATATATAATAAATAAGTTTTACAAAATAAATGATATAATAAAATATTTATATTTTTTTAATAGTGTACCTTTATTAATATAAAATAATATATTGTAAATTATAATAAGAAATTATGGTTAATTAAAATATTATCTAAATTTATTTAAAATAATTATTTATATATCTTTTAAAAGTGAATTAAATTCTAACATGTCAAGTCCTACTAGCACAACTGGTTGAGGATGGGCCTCATTTGCAAGGCGATCTATGATCAAACCTCATGGGGGTGGTTGTGCCCTTTACTAGGGGGTAGGAGACATGCTAAATAATCTGGTTAGCTAAGCATTGGTATGGCTCAAGCCAGGTGTGTTCCCTGACTGACTTTGACTGCTTAGATGCCCCTGGGTCGCCGCTCCTGAAGCCAAAGGTTAAGCCTGGAAGATCACAGACAACTTGAAAAACAAAAAAAAACGAATTCTAACATAACATGTTATTTATCACACACAAATGAAAATCCAAATTTCTTATGTAAATGAATTATATTCTAATACATTATACAAAATTCCCATTCCCCTATATCTATACTTATGTTTTTATCCTACAACAAGCTCTATAACATCGATTAGAAAATATAATACGACATTTGGCAGAAATTATATTGTAACATTTTAAATTATAATTTGATTATATCTATAATATTGATTAATACTTCATTATATCATGTACAAATAAAAAGAGATGAAAATTTAATGATTCTACAAGTTATTTTTGAGAAAACTTTGTGATGAAGTTGTGAAACATTTGATGTTTAGGGTGAACACTTCATGTTATGAAACCAGCTCACAAAAAGATAGAAAAGAGAGATCCACGCCTTAGAATTCAGCCTCTTCGAGGGGGAAACCTCCTTTACATTACATAAATGAACAATTCTGGGATGATACAAATGACAAAACCTCCTTTCTATATATAGGAGTCTAAGGAGTCACAATATAATCCAGCCGACCTAACAATAATAATATAAAGCCACAAAAATAACAATAGAGGGATTCTATGGGGCACAGAAATATAAATAGGGGGTATAACTACAATAGTAATGGGGTAATCACTAGTATTATAGGGACTCAACATGCCCCTCTCCTTCAAAAAAGTGTTGTCCTCAACGCTTGAGCAGTTCTGGATACTTCTGCATAAAATTCTCATCCTCCCATGTGGAATCTTCAGCAGATAAGTTCTTCCACTTGATAAGATACTCTGAAATTGATCGATTTCGTAGCTGTCGAGTTCTTGTTTCTGTGATTGCTTCCGGTTCCAATATAATTTTTCCTTCCTCGTCAAGTTCTGGCAATATTGTTTGAATTGGGAGCTTGTCACCTATAACCTTCTTTAAACATGAAACATGGAAAACTAGGTGCAATCGAGAAGCTGCAGGAAGCTCCAATTTGTATGCCATAGTACCAATCTTTTCCAACACCTTGTACGGACCATAATACTTTGGTGATAATTTATTATCCTTCTTAGCTTGCTTTAGGGACATTTGCTTATATGGTTGTAGCCGTAGGAATACCCAATCACCTACATCAAAACTTCTTTCACTGCGATGTTGATCTGCCTGTTGTTTCATTCTATTTTGTGCCAACACGAGGTTATCCTTTAAGAGTTGGAGGACTTGTTGTTGATGTTCGATGTGATGTTCCACTGCCTGAACCTTAGAATTTTCTCTTAAATATGATGTGATGGATGGTGGTTGATACCCATAAAGTGCCATAAATGGGGTCATTTTTGTTGCTGTATGGAAGGAAGTGTTATACCACCATTCAGCTAGAGGCAACCATTTGACCCATTGTGTCTGTTTATCAGATACAAAGCAACGAAGATATCCTTCCAAACATTTGTTTACTATCTCAGTTTGCCCATCAGATTGAGGATGATAAGATGAGCTATGAGCTAACTGAGTACCAAGACAAGAAAATAATTCTGTCCAAAAATTTCCAGTGAAAATGGGATCTCTGTCACTTACAATAATCTTTGGGTTTCCATGTAGCTTTTGAACTGTTTCCATAAATGCAGTAGAAACTGTACTTGCTTTAAATGGATGTGATAATGCACAAAAGTGTGCATACTTGGTAAGTCTGTCAACTACCACCATGATGACACTCTTTCCCTCAGACTTGGGTAAACCTGTGATAAAATCCATTGAAACCTCCTCCCAACGTTGGCTTGGAATGGATAAAGGTTGTAATAGACCTGGTGTCTTAATTGTTTCAACTTTATTTTGCTGGCAAACCAAACATTCCGCCACAAACTTTTGAATATCTGATTTAAGGCCATCCCAAAAAAATTCCTTCTTAACCCTGTGGTAAGTTTTTAAAAATCCTGAGTGCCCTCCTAAGGGAGAAGTGTGCAATTCCATAAGAATCTTTTGTTTTAGCTGGGAATTCTTACAGAGGTATAAGCGATCTTTGTACCATAACGAATCATTTTTCCAGCTAAATGTATCAGAAGTACTGGAATCTTGTTGTAGCTTTTGAATAAGTGCCCACACTTCTTCGTCGTTCTTCCATTCCTCCCTTGCTTCGTTTATCCAATCTGGTTGGATAATAGAAATGGCACACAACAATGCTTCCACATCCTCATCCTTTCTTGAGAGTGCATCTGCCACCACATTTTGCTTCCCTTTTTTGTAGATGATTTCAAAGTCATAACCCAACATCTTTGTGACCCACTTTTGTTGCTCTTCAGAGGATAATCTTTGTTCTAAAAAGTATTTAAGGCTATCATGATCCGTTTTTACCTTGAAGTGTCTTCCCATTAGGTAGGGTCGCCATTTCTTAAGTGCATGGAGTATTGCCAACATTTCCTTCTCATAAATAGCTTTGCTTAAAAACTTTCCCTTGATTGGACGACTTTCAAAAGCAATGGGTCTTTCATCTTGCATTAGAACAGCACCAATTCCATTTCCTGAAGCATCACATTCCACAATAAAGGTTTTTGTGAAGTCCGGTGTAGCTAAGACCGGTGCTTGGCACATTGCCTCTTTAAGATGTTCAAAGGCCTTTGTTGCTTCCGAAGTCCATGAAAATGAATCTTTCTTCAATAATGTTGTTAGAGGTGCTGCTATTCTCCCATAATTCTTAACAAACTTGCGATAATACCCTGTCAACCCAAGAAATCCTCGCAGATGCTTTATGGATGTGGGAATTTTCCATTCCTTAATGGCTTTAATTTTGCTAGGGTCTACCTTAACTCCTTCATGAGATACAATATGACCCAAATATTCCACCTCCTGGACTCCAAAGAAACATTTGGATCTTTTTGCATATAATTGTTTCTCCTCCAATAGTTGTAGCACCCTGTCAACATGTTCAACATGATCCTTCCAAGACTTGCTGTAGATTAGTATATCATCAAAAAATACTAACACAAATTTTCTAAGGAATGGTTTGAAAATTGAATTCATCAAACCTTGAAATGTTGAAGGTGCATTGGTAAGGCCAAAAGGCATGACCAAAAATTCATAATGACCCTCATGAGTTCTAAATGCCGTTTTTGGAATGTCTTCAATCTTCATTCTGATTTGATGATATCCCGAACGAAGATCCAACTTGGTGAAGTAAATTGATCCATGCAATTCATCCAGTAATTCATCAATAACAGGAATGGGGAACTTATCTTTAATAGTGAGCTTGTTGAGCTCCCTATAATCTGGACACATGCGCCATGATCCATCCTTCTTGTGCACCAATACTACTGGAGCTGAGAAAGAACTTTGACTCGGTTGAATTATACCAGCCTCTAGCATTTCTGCAACCATACGTTCAATTTCACTTTTTTGGACATATGGATATCTGTACGGCCTGATGTTTGGAGGAACACTTCCTGGAATCAGATGAATAGCATGATCATGATCACGCATAGGTGGGAGACCTTTGGGAGTCTCAAATACCTTGGAATGATTGTCCAGGACTTTTTGGAGATCTGGAGAAATAGATGATTCCAATGTGGAAACATCTAGCGAACATAATTGTGCAATTACACCTCTTTGCTCCTTTTTTAGAAGCTTTGTCATGGCATTAGAGCTGATTATCTTCCCTGGTTTCCCTGCAATACCCCTTAATTCAACTTCCTTTCCTTCCACAGAAAATTTCATGAAAAGTTCTTGAAAATTAAAAGCTATTGTACCCAAGGATTGTAGCCATTGGACTCCTAGTACAACATCAGCACCTCCCATTGGAATGGAAAGCATTGGGCTATTCAATACATATTCTCCCATGGATAGCTTGATATTATGGCACTTTCCAGAACAATTTATTGTTCCTCCATTTGCAATCATCACTTGACACTCTGGTGCTGGATATAGGAAGCAATTCAATTCTTTTGCTACCCTACAATGAATAAAATTGTGGGTGCTTCCTGAATCAATCAACACTATTACCTTTTTCTTCTTGATTTGTCCTTCTATCTTGATGGTTTGAGGAGTGGTAATTCCCGCCAATGCATTACAAGATATGGTCGGATTTATTTGTTCTTCATCTAGGCTTTGTTCCTGGAATATATCCTCTTCTTTTGACCTTTCTTGCTCCTTTTCTTCTTCCTCTTCACAATCTATGTAGAATAATTTCTTCTCAGCACACTTATGACCTTTTGTGTATTTGCTATCACAATTGTAACAAAGCCCTTTTGCTCTTTTTTCTTCCAATTGTTGTGGTGTCAAACTTGTAGGTTGTGGAAGATTATGGGCAACAACACTTCCGTCTTTATAGTTGTGAATGGTATGCTTCCTAGTTGCCATAATTTTGCTTTCCATTTTTCTTGCTAACCTAAATGCCTTCTCTAATGAATCAGGTTCCCAAAGGCGCACATCATGTTGGATATTATCCTTTAAAGACCCTATGAACACATCAATCCTATGCTCCTCTGGAATATCTTTTACCCTTATGTTCAATTTTTGGAACTCCTCAATGTGCTCCATTATTGAACCCTTTTGTTTGAGACTTATCAATTGGCTAAAAAAAGTGTTGCTTTTTGTATCCTCATAATGTGCTATCAATTCTTCCGTAAAAATTGCCCAAGTGATAAATTGTTTACGAGAACAAAGCCATTGATACCATACAAACTGATTTGGTTCCAAATATAAAGTTGCCATACGTACCTTTTGTGTGTTTTGCACATTATTGAGATCGAAGAATTGCTCCATCTGTAATATCCATGTGGCGGGATCCTTGCCATCAAACTTCCTCATATCGATTTTTGGAACATGGTGAGTCTTCGATCCAACATTAGAGTCTATGGAATCATGATTAACATTTCTTTTGTTTTCATCATGAGTTTCCTTTACTACCTTTTCACCATTAGTGACCCTTTCTTGTAGCAACTTCTTCAATTCTTCCATGTCTGTCTTCAAATCTATCTTCAAATCATCCATCTTAGCTTCCACGTCAAGCATCTTAGCTTCTATGCCTTTCTTTAAACAATCCATCTTAGCTTCTACACCTTTCTTTAAACCATCCATCTTAGATTCTGTTCCTTTTTGTGTAAGGGACAGTTGTTGCACTTGGTCTTGTAATTTTGATATATCATGTTGCATTTCTTCCTCTTCTTCATGAGTCATGCCAGAGCTTTCAGGTTCCTTACTAGGTGTTTGCATTTTCTTTCCTCGGGGCATCAGTTACCGATAATAATGCTCTACTATGACCTTTGAATTCCTTCAAAATAAATTTTCAAACCAAGCTTAAGCAAAAATTTAAGAAAATCTACACACCTTTTTTCACTTTGTAGGAGCTCGATATTGCCTCTGATGTATCTTTGTACTCTCTAATTATCTAGTCCTGAATTTGTGACCTGTAGTAGCCCTCTGTGTCCTCTTTCCAATGCCACAAGTCTGACCCAAATTGGATTCTCCAAGGAAGAGTTATGCGAAATCTCCCACAGTGACTTGATTATAGACTAGTTCAGTAGAGCGAACTTGTACGGCATGCCACGAGTCACTGTTTCGACCTTTGGATCTGAAAAACACCCACAAGAAACTACAGTCCGTGCTCTTTCTGTAACTTCTTACGAAACTTCAATCCGATCCCCAGAGAGAAAGTTATGACGATTTTCCCCAGGTCACCTGTTTTGAATGTAATTCAGGAGCCTGCAAAAAGACCAACTTCCTCAGATCATATCTCCGCAAATATCGTGCGAAAAGTTCTGAAATTCGGACCCAAGATTCAGCGCGATTTCTTCTCAAATGGGTTTTGTTTGCGACTTCTGAAACATCACAGAAAAAAAGTTATAGCGAAAATGCCACGATGACCTGTTTGGAGCAGCGAAACCCTAGAATCCAAAGCTCTGATACCAAATGTTATGAAACCAGCTCACAAAAAGATAGAAAAGAGAGATCCACGCCTTAGAATTCAGCCTCTTCGAGGGGGAAACCTCCTTTACATTACATAAATGAACAATTCTAGGATGATACAAATGACAAAACCTCCTTTCTATATATAGGAGTCTAAGGAGTCACAATATAATCCAGCCGACCTAACAATAATAATATAAAGCCACAAAAATAACAATAGAGGGATTCTATGGGGCACAGAAATAACAATATGGGGGTAATAGGGGCACAACAATATAAATAGGGGGTATAACTACAATAGTAATGGGGTAATCACTAGTATTATAGGGACTCAACACTTCACCCGTTATCAGGGACAAGAAACATTATGTTTATTTCTTCTTGTCCCTCATGATGGGTGAAGTGTTCACTCAAAATGTTGGAAATTTCACATCTTCATCACCCCGTTTTCTCCATAAATCGCTTCTACACCATGACTAACAACTATGGAAACACACATTCAAAAATTAATGATTCTAATCTTCATAGTGTTATCGGGAAATCTAGTTTCCACTCGGAGCTGCTAGTCCCACTAAGACTGGTAGCTATCTTAGAAACAAAAAAACTAAAACTACTTTCGCTTTCCTTTATGAGAAGTAGATAAGAGGGGAACAAAGGACACCAACCTCAGTCTTGCGCTTAGTTCCTTGCTTGGTTCCTCTCCCTTCTGACAGATCCTTGCCACTTTGCCTTCATCTACCCAGCTTCAAAGAGCACCTATAGAATCAAAGTAGCATAATACTATTGAAGAACAGAGATCTACAATCATAAACAATATAGGACCAGATATATATTGACCACACAAATGCATATATCATCAAACATACAAGAATGTGGAGGAAAACTTGAATATCTTTATTAATATCAAGAATAGCAAAGAGGATTACAACCAATTGCTCTGACCCAGCATCATCCTCCCAGCATGAAAGCCCTTCTTCACCTCATGAGAAGCCTAGATCACCCAACACTATGATATTCCACCAAGAAACCAACAACACTTCCTTATAAGATACAAAATTCTAGCCTCTGGATCTCTAGGATGAGGGATCCATATATAGATGATTGTAGGGGGTGAGTCATCTTCTGGGATTTTGATTAGTGTCTTCTCTCTGATAGTTCTTGATTCCACTTGGAGATTGATGATCTCTTACTCATCCCTGGGCGAATTCAGAGAGGCAAGTGTCACAGGAGAAGTTTCTGGAAGATTCCATGACGATCTACCTTGTAAACTGTCTCTGCCATTTGTCTACTCTCGCCCATTGCACCCTACAGAAGGGATTTCCAATATGCATCACACCCTTTTTCACTGAGCAGGTGAGATGCATCTCACCCTCTACACTGGGCAGTCTGTATGGTCTAGTTTTGACCAATTCTGAGCAGTTTTCTGTGGAGAACATCTGGGAGATGATATATTCAGCTGGCCTTGTTCCTTTAGGGTGTGAAGCAACACTTTTAGGGACTTAGGAGCCCTTGGTTTATGGACATGTATGATTGGGGTTGCAGTTCCCAAAAATGTCTATAACAGTTGCCCCCTAAAGCATGAGGTCGTTAATCTTTTGATGTCGGGTGAAATGCTTTATCATGAGGATCCGAAGTTTTTTTGAGCTGGAAGGCGACCTGTAATAGGATACAATACAATACATTATCTTCATAATATTTTTCATGATCTAGCTGAGGCGAGCATTCCCATGCTCAACTTTATAAATTCATTTTCATGTACATAAGACAGACAACCGTCTGTGTGGTAGACCGATGATTCTGATAGAGTCATCATCCTTTGATTCAGATGATCATTTGTGCAACAATGATGTACATTTGATGTCTTTATTTTCCTAAATATATCGCAGCCCGGATGGATGAAACTAGATCCGGTGTCTTCAAACTCGTCCAATCTTCACTCGGAGTACAAGTCGATCCATGTGAAAGATGTCCTGGAGTCGAACATGGAAAGACATCACTTGATTACCAGCCAATGGTGTAAGCTGTTAACAAGCGCGAGAAGAATCACTGATAATGATGATGATCCTCAAGGTACTACAGTACAATTCGCGTGGTGTGAAAAGGGACTTGGCGTGGAACACCACGCAAAATCTTTCGGTCGAAGGCCATTGATGTAAATCTATCACCAGAAGTGAGAAAATTTCTATTGAGGCATGCAAGCTTCAAAGTACTAAAAGGGTTGTTCCTAAGTCGACTTCTTGGATAATGAGCTGATGTCGACAAGAAGCGACCCGTCATAGGAGGGCCTTAATGAATCCCACATCTACGACACGGAATGGAGAAAATGATTTCGAAGATGAAAACTATCTAATGATACAGGGTTCAGGGTGGCGGTCATGAAAGAATGGAGCGTGAATGTATTGCAGCGGATGAGACACAAGTGAATTCTCTGAGCGACTTCTCTTGAACATACCGGCGACACTTACATGGATTGGTAGCGTTAACCCCAAAAAAGGATGGTGCGATGGAACAATGGTGATATGACCGGTGAACGAAATAACCCAACCCAACTTAGATGTGGAGTGAAAGTTTCATGTTCAAGAGCGACTTGCTACCAATAAAGTTTCTTCAAGTTTTCTTCCCAATTTTTCCCCAGTAATTGCTGACGAGTACCTCTTTATTTTTGTCAAGCTTGAGGAGGATAACATATGCTTGTTCTATAATTTTCCCTTCGGGCAAACCCATCTCTATGTTTTAACAAGCCTAGCAACAGTGAAACTCGTTCTTGTCTAGATGGACAAGTTTGTCGCTATTTGGTTTTAACGAGTTTAATGACAAAGATAACTCGGTCCTTTTCAATTTTAGAGAGTCTAAAATGGATTTAAAGGAAACTCCAATAATCCTTTTTCGTCATATAATCCCTTAAGTCCGAAAAAGTATAAAATAATACGAAAGGGATGAATTTTCGGTAATTTTAATGAGCCGAACAAAACAAGCACTCGATCTTTTTGTGTAATAATCCCTCAGGTCCAAAAAGATTAAAATCTAGAGGAGGGATAGCACTCCCGGTAGCTTTAACGAGCTGGAGAGGCCAATTGCTAGGCAATATTTTCATATTTTATGAGTCAGATGAAAAGAGCTTAAAGAATACTCATTTTTTGAGGAACGAGTGATAAGTTTAGATAGCAGCTGATTCCAGGTAAGGTTTGGAATTTTCCAATCATGGCAGTGTCACAAGGATGGCTAACAGGATCACTCTTCGTAGCTGTTCCTAAAAAGGGGTAAATAATCAAATGGAGGTGAATGATCGACTAAAACAGAGTGGAGGTGATGGTAAGAACATGACTAGGGCTCAAAAGCTGATGATAATGCATTCACAATGGTTATTTACCGGGGATTGGTTCATTTTTTAATGAGCTTAAAGTCCGGGGGAAACATTTTCTCATTGGTAAGGTTTAATTTTTAACAAGCTTGAACTTCGCATAAAAATTGCTCATGATAATGGTCATTTGATTTCACCGCTAACCATTTTGTTCCTTCAAAGGTTGTACTGTCTGTTCAATTGTTTCATCAAACCGATTAGAAATGAACAATATATGTTTGAAAAATGAGTTAAAACACTAATATTTTACTTGAATTATGTGAAAAGTAATTTAAAAGTGGTTTTTACCCCTCATTTTACCATTTCATTTGAACTTTGGTTTGTTGGAGCTCTTGAGGTGATTTTCCCCCTTGATTTTCACCAGCTAATTCCGGGAGATTCTGTGGATGATTCTTGGCGCTGTCTGGACCAGGTAGGATCTCAACCTGAGCTCTTCAGTTGCATTCCTTCCTTTTTGAATTCTGAGCATGTTTCCCTGTTTTTCTGAGCCTCTGGGGTTTGAAAAATTCGCCCTGGCTCCATCGCACCCTTTCTATATCGAAAGGTGCGATGCATACTGGCCTGGCCATTGGCTATTCAGCATGCATCTCACCCAGTACACTGCTTGGGTGTGATGGGCGATAGAAAGGAAAATTTTGCACTGTTTTCTCATGGAATTTTTTCCTATTTTTTGCCAAATTAGGACCCTGACTCTTCTCTTGCTTGTTTTGCAGAGATTCATTGGAGCAAAATGGTTGTTACATGGCGAGAACACAAGCCTGAAGAAGAGGACATGGTTGCTTTACATGATCCGGTTACGGTAACTGCACTGCGGAACTGTGGCCTGTTCAAGTTTTTCTGCATCTCTAGCATGAGGCAACAAATCAACTTGTTGCAATATCTTCTCGATGCATGGGATCCTACCAACCAGATGTTTCAGATTAGAGGCAAATCTATCCCCTTGACTGCCATGGACATCTATTTTTTGACTGGTTTATCAAGGCATGGTGCCCCTCTTTCATTATCAGGTTCCGCCCATGGGGGTGAATCTGTGACAGATTATATTCACCTGTATTGTAGAGAGGGATCTCAGCCGAGTAGGGAAGGCAAGATCAACATCTGAGATGTCACTGACTGGTCCTTGAGGACCATTCTATTCACTTTGCTAGACTGGTTGGTAGTGCGGCTCTTCACGTGGCTAACAGGTCCTATATGCAGTAGGCCTTGGAATGCCTTGAACCAAAGGTGTTCAACTGGTGTGATGCAGTACACCCTGTGATGAAAGAACAAATTACCAAGGTAAAAAGTGGAAGATCTAAGAACTTCGGCTATGGTTCTGTTTTGACCGCTTTCACCTTGGAAAAGATCCCACTGATGCAGCCGTAGTACATTTCACGTAGCTTACCTCCACCCACTGAGCCACGAAAGCAGAGATGGGTCAACCTTATGGCCCGACATGCTGGTCAGTCCTAGGTTTCCTTCTCTGATACCTTCTTCGAGTGGTTCAATCGTCAGGAGATGGTTTTTTCCGAGTGTTCATATGCTAGTATGGATTTCCGGGGTGACCCGGATTTGGTGCTGCTGGCTGGTGAGCAGTGGGGTGCTATCGGTAAATTCGCTGACCATATCTCTGTTTATCATTCTTTACAATTTTCTTGTGCTTTCTTCTATCAAGACTAATCAAAACTCATGTGTTCATGCAGATATTGGACTAGTTCGGCCAACAGTACGTCTGAGAGCACCAGCTGCCATTCCAGTAGGAGAGGCTATGGGGAGGGCTATCCTTCATGACCTTGATGTGGCTGAGACTCTTTCATCATTGCAGGATCAGGTTGAGGGCCTCACTCTTGGTATGCCGAATGTGAGGACCGACGAGATGCCTCTGAGGTTGTAGCGACATACTACTGGCGTGCCGAGTCGATGGACTAGGCTTTTACGCATGATTGCACAGGCGGTGACTTGTTATCACCAGCATCATTAGACTAGGGTGCCCCCTAGCATTTTGAGTTTTGGGTCATTTGACCAATTTTGTCTTAGTTACAGAACATTATGTATAAACCATAAACAGTTATATATATTTTTGATTTTCGGAGCTTTATTTTGGTTAAGTTATGTGATCTTGATGCAAATATTGATGAGATGCTTCTTTTATAAATGTTGCAAATGTCTATCTAAAACATAGTTTGCCAATGAATCCGTTAATGTGTTTAAGTTTCTGGAAATATGCTGATATTGAATAGAATCAAACTGCCTTTCCAAAATCTTTACCCTTAGGAACATGCAATAGATAGCTGGATTCCGTATGGAGTAGATACCAGTGATCTGTAGGATGACAAGCTGTGAGTCTAGCCTGACGACGAGTCGGAGTATGCCATGCGTAATGGAATCAGATAGGAGCTCTATCAATGCGCTATATTCAGCAATATTGTTCATTGCATGACCAATACGTACCCCTCTGGAACTCACTAACTCGCTGCTTGGATCGAAGATGGCCCAGGCCACAGAAGATAGGTTCCACGAGCTACGACTCGCCCCGTCGGCATATCCAAAAAATGATTCCAATAGGTCCGACATCTGCAACAAATGTGAAAGTGGATCACTTAACCAAAACAATTACCCTTAGAGAAAAAAAAAATGTAACAAAAGCATAGGGGTTACTATCTTGAGACAAGCGTAGTAACGCTTAAGGTACAACCCATTGCGGGGTTGTGCCAGTGGTATCCCATCATAATCCACTAACTTGTAGGATCCTTTTGCTAATACATGCTTAAAAATATAGGGGCCCATCCATAAAGACTTGAACTTACCTACTCCCTATTTATCGAATTCTTGGTCGTAAAGTAAGACCAGGTCACCTTTTGAGAAGACACAGGGTTTGACATTCTTGTCGAACTGCGCCTTGACTCGTTTCTTATGGGCTTCGTTAGCCAAAGTGGCATCACGATGGGTTTCATCCAATTGGATTAGTTCCAAGAAACGAGCCTCCTCTTCTGAAGTTCCAGGGAGAAAGTCGACCGCGAGTTTGAGGGATGAGATTTCACACTGAATTGGTAAGATTGCTTGCAGGCCATACACCAGTTGAAAGGGTGTAAAACCGGGTGCATTCCTCACTGATGTCCGGTATGCCCACAAGGATGCGTACAGGATTAGGTGCCAACTCCTTTTATGGACTCCAATCATCCTTTGTAGCATCTGCTTCAGGACCTTGTTGATTGCCTCAACTTGTCCGTTAGCCTGCAGATAATACGGAGTAGAGCTATCATGAGACAACCCTAATTTGGTAGACAACTCAACCATTATGTGATTGTGAAAATGTGATCCATGATCTGTGACTATGGCCTGTGGAATGCCGAATCTGGAGACTACATGATTGAAAAGGAAGAGGGAAGTTGTTTCGCCGCTGTTGTTTAATGTAGGCATTGCCTCGACCCATTTGGTAAAATAGTCTACTGCGACTATAACATACCCATGCCCCCAGCTGAGGTGGGGTTACATGTCATGAAATCTATGCCCCATTTGGCGAATGGCCCAACAACAACTACTAGTTGCATAGGTGCAGGTGGTATTCTGGTTTTTCGATCGAAGATTTGACATGCATGGCAACTTCTAACTGCGGTTATGCAATCTTTGAACATTGTTGGCCAGAAGTATCTTGCTCGTAAAATCTTTTGCGCCATAGCATAACCAGATTGATGCCCTTGACACGTGCCTGAATGGCAATCATTCAGGACTTTTTCGGCCTCCTCGTGGGTCAAGCACCTCCTCAGAACTGTATTGACACCACGACAGTAAAGTGTATCACCGACGATCATGTAGTCTTTTGCTTGGTATCGAATGCGTCGTTTTTCTGAGTGGGAGCTATTAGACCTATATGTTTGGGTTTGGAGATAGATGATTATGTCTCCATACCACGGATTGCTTGAATATATTAGAAACAAATATCCATCCACGATCTCTTCTTCTGATGTTGCATCGTTGGACGATGATGGGAGATCGCATAGTAACTCTGTGAAAACCAAGGATTTCTTCGATTTGGATTTTATAAATTCCAGATCAAACTCTTGTAGAATTTCTATCCATTTTGAATATTTGCCTCCCAGCAACTGTCGTGACAATATATAAGTCATGGGGTTGCAATTTGACAAAATGGTGGTTTTTCGAAAGAGGACATAGTGTCAAAATCTCTGTATCACTTGAACAGTTGTGAGAGCTAGCTTTTCAACATAGGAGTACTTTTTTTCTGCATCATTTAAGTTTTTACTCAAATAATATATAGGATGTTCAATTCCATTGTCTTCTTGAACTAAAACCATTGTGATGATCGTATCCGCTGCAACCAGATACAGGTTAAAGTCTTTTTGATAATCAAGAGCGTACATTAACGATGCTTTTATTAGGGATTCCTTTAAAGCATCAAAGGAAGCTTGCGCGACCTGATCCCAGACGAAGGGTACTTCTTTTTTCAATAGATGAGTATAACCTTTAGCATGTTTGGCGCAATTTGGAATGAACCTCCTCAGAAAGTTTGCTTTCCCTTGGAGTTTCTGAATCTGAAGTAGGTTTGAAGGTGGAGGCAAATCAATGATTGCCTGAACCTTACATGGGTCGAGAATCCCGTCCTTTGAGACCACAAAGCCAAGTAAGCGACCAGAACTGACAAAGAACACACATTTGTGTGGATTGAGTCGTATCTTGTAGTGTCGGCAGCGTACAAATATCGGTCTCAAATGCTGCAGATGATCGGTCCGCTTTCGCGAATGAGCTGGAAGATCATCGAGATATGGTTGAACGATGTTTTTTATGTCATGGAAGGCATAATTCATTGCCCTCTGAAATGTTTCCCCTGTGTTCTTTAAACCAAATGGTAGCTTGCGATATGCAAATGTGCCCCACGGACAAATAAATGCAATCTTTGACTGGTCCTATGGGCGGATATTTATTTGATTATACTCGGAAAATCCATCCATAAATGAAAAGATTTCACATCTGGCGCATTCATCAATTATCTGGTCAATGAAGGGTGTAGTGTAGTTGTCTTTTGGACAAGCTTGATTTACATCCCTATAATTGACGCACACTCTAATGGTTCCTTGATTTTTCATTACAGGAACAATGTTTGATACCCAATTGGTTAGAGGAACCGGGTAAATAAAACCAGCATGGAGAAGTTTTTCAACTTCTGCCTTGATGGCAACGACTTTCTTGGGGTGCACCTATCGTAGCCGTTGTCATACCGGTTTGAAATCTGGATACATTTTAATTTTATGTTCAACTATGCTCAAGTCAATGCCTGACATTTCATCATACAACCAAGCAAAGACATTTCTGAACTCGCGAAAAAGAGCGTGATATATTTCTAGTTCTGAAGGAGAACAAGATTTGACGACATGAATATTCTCTACAACATCTGTTTTGGTTGAGATATTTATGGCAATAGTCTCTTCAATATTGGACAAGTTTCACTTGGAATCCACCGTGTTTACAGTCTTCGATAGAAAATCAAAAACTGAGGGATGATGAAGGTCACTAGGAGTATCTTCCCTGTAATCCGGAAGATGGTAACGATGGTGGTAATCTTCCCATGGTGCCTCGTCAATCATCATTGACTGAACAATTCCTTTGTATATAGAATGTACTTGCGACCAAGGATCTAAAGGGGTACCATATTCCTTAGACCTATCTATCCAAATGCTTGATGAGCGTTGAATTGGGTTTGCCTCCCATGCCAAAAACATTGATTGCTACAATATTTCTATTGGGCTTGGAGGCAATACCTGCATATGATACATGTTTATATCATTTTCAGAGATCTTTTGAATAGAAGATATCATATTATAGGTTCCCACTATTGCCACTTCCGCCAAATTGATTGGAGGTGGTAGGGCAAAAGACCCCATTAATATAGGGTCTTTTAGTAGGCCTACTCCGATATTTTGAAGCGAATGAGGGCTTCAGTGGATCATTGGAATGCTTCCCGTAACTTGTGAACTGTTGGGGAGAAATGTTTGTTGGTCGATGATTATAATTCCTCCTTGAAATGGAAATTCAATCTTCCTGAAGTAGGTCGACACAACTGCTACCATAGCATATATCCAGGGCCTTCCCAGTAGGATGTTGTAATCGAAGTTTCCGTCAATTACTTCAACATCTATTTCTACTGTTTTTCCCCCCAGTTCGACTTGCAAGTTACTTAAAATCCCATATGGGGTGTATGTTCGTCCATCAAATTCTTTTAATGTCGTCAAAGATATCGACAAGGTTGGAGATCCTAAAGTTTTCCAGCAACTCATCAACATAATACATGTAGATGCCCCCTCATCAATAATTGTTAGATGAACAGTTTTGTTGAGGGATTTCACTTGAATCAGGAAAGCTAGTTGAGCTGGTAACTGAGGGTCATATCCCTTGTGATTAAAGGACACAAGATTGGAATCCGTTGGGTCAATCCCACCTATCACTAATAATAAAGCCTCCTTTTGGGAGGGGTAATTTTGTAGTACCTCAAGTGTCGACATAGCGGATGGTGATTGGGCTAGATCCTCCACTATATTATAATGCTGTGCTGCTCTGGCATGAGGATTAAATGTCGATTTGTTTACTACTCCCTTTGGCAGCTATATCGTTAGTTCAGGAATGATGGGTGGCACAACTTCAGTCGAAGTTGTTGTCGAACTACTAGGTTGATCATTGGCCTTGTTGTCCGACAGCTATGGATTCCCGTAATCTTTATTCCTTGTCGATATCAAAGCATCATTTTGCTGCTTCGAAACCGACAACATTAGCACTTGGGATGGGGAAGCATTGTCACTAGCAACCAGATTTGTTCCTGGATTTGGAAACGGATCAGTCAATACCGCCGAGGTTTTTGAATTCTTGAAGAATTTTCTAAGCTCGGCTTTATATGGACATTCTCTTGTCCAATGATCCTCATCACATATAAGGCATGGACAATTTGGTTTCCTATCTCCATAAGGGTTTGCAGAAGACTTTTCAGGGGACAACTCCTCCTGTTTCTTCTTCTTCCCTTTATTTTTCTTCTTGCCTCCTGGTTGCTTGGTTTCTCTGCCTTTGTCAGTTGATACGGCATTTACTTCCAAGGTGAGAAGTTCTTCATTTTCATTTTGACCTGAAACCGTACGGTCCTTCTTCGACTTAGCCTTTATGGTTTTCATGTTGGTCGTTCCTATCACGCCGTCCCCGATATGACTCTTTGTTTGATTTAGGAGAGGGAGGAACGGAAAATTCTGGTCTAGGAGCATTAGGGATTTTATCGTAAAGTGTGCCAGACTGAGTATAGATCAAATCTAAATATTGCGCATGAGAAATGACTTGCTCTTCAGTGACAACTCCTCCCTTTGCCACATCTTCTCTAATAGAAGGTAACAATGACTTAATAAACCACTCAGCCAACAACTGATCAAGAACATATGGTTTTACCATTCTACAACGATGTTGCCACTCATGAATATGATCGGATATGTGAGTGGCTGTCGTTTGCTTGAAATTGGTAAGAAGCTCTGTTCCTATTTGATACCTTATGGGTAACTGAAAATGGGTTAAAAAGGTTGTGGTTAGGGTACTGAAGTTATCGAACGAAGCTCTAGGCAATTCGATATACCATTTTGCTGCCGGACCAGTTAACGTTTGCTGAAAAAGGTGAAGTCTAATCGAATCATCATTTAGAGTGTTAGATGAACACCAGAGATGAAAGGTCATCACATGATTTGACAAGTCTTCACCCCGATTTCCATTAAATTTAGGAATATCTAACGGAAGTTTATGAGGAATCGCTGGCCACCAAGGGGCATAAGCAATTGGATCGTTTGTTAGCTGACTTAGATCTGGTAAATCTAAAGTTGCCACGAAGGGCAACTTTTGATGCAAGTTCGGCGAAGCATACCCAGGATAAGATGGGATTGCCTGAGCAGTGGGTCTTTGCAAACCAGCATAGTGCATTTGATGCTGACAACTTTGGTAAGGTTGATGGGCATAACCATTATGAAATGGTTGATGTTGACCATTTTGAATATACGGCTGCCCATTACTTGCAAAGACTTGGTGCTCAGATCCTTGGTAAACTTGTTGGAATTGTGGTTGTTGATATTGCACCAACCATGGTTGTGAGACCATGTGTTGTTGTCCAATACTATCTATTTGACCAAGATGAGGGGTAATGGTACTCATTTGAGCCTGGGTCACTCCAGTTAAGGAGCCACTAATCGATGATTGTGGTGGTGTCGCAGAGACAAGGGGCTGTTGGATTGCGAGCTGAGAGACTTGAGGTTGGCATACAACAGGTAATGCTTGTACTTGCGACACCGTCACAATAGCTAGTGTAGTGGGGATATTTGACATAGGCAGACCTTGTTGCATTGAGTATACAACTCTTGGTTGTTGAGGCAGTATTGGCATCCAACCACTGGATGTAACTCCAGCATAACCTAAATTCTGTTGCGAACTCCCGTATGTTTGTTCTCCCGGAGGAGACAATGAAAGGGCAATTTGGCCCCCACACGGCGGTAATCCAGTGCTTAAGGGAACGATTTTCCTTTGAGTACCGGACTGCCAAAATTGACATTGCGAAGGATCAATTTGTTGAGACTCCACATAAGAGATTCCAGATATTATTTCAGACGAACAAACGGGAACAAACCATACCATCGAAACAGCCCCTGGATGGATTCCATCCAGTGATTGAGAGCTAGTTGCGACAGATGGTACGTCGGCAAACATTATTGGAGTGACAGTAGGGAGTTCTGCTGCTGCTGTGTTAGATGACAAAGTCCTAGATGTCGACGGTTGTTTAGACATATCTAGTCTATCAAAAATATTTCCTATCGATTCTACAGGAACTTCCGATAATAGTAGACTAATTTCCGACGAAGAAGGATATAGGGTGATCCCAACTCCAAAATGCGATGGAGTACTAGATGGAGGATCCTCCACAATCTCTTCTATAGCAATCACTCCAGGTGGAAGAGGTAGACCGTTAGGTCCGTAAAATATTTCCGGTGCCAAAGAAGGTATAGATTCTGCAGCGACAGATGTTTGGGGAATAACACCTTCCAAATCAGCTGCAGATGGAGCCGGTTTAGGAATAGAAGTGTTTACCTTCACACTAGGATCAGTTCTACTGTCCTCTGTTGGCTGCAGAACTTCTTCTGTAAAGGCAGGGATACCAGAAATGTTTGGAGTAACCAGAGTCTACGAGGGTGTTGGAACACTTGTTCCAACGAGACCAGGGGACTTTGAACCGGTTAAACGAGTTCGCTTTGTCCAGAATAGTTTTGATTCTGGGGACAAATATGGTTGACTTGTAAGTCTCTTCGAACAACGGGGTTTCAATTGACTTTCCTCCACGATTGCAGATTACTCAATCAACTAAAAATAAAAGGGAAAATGATTCTGAATTAAATGAGTTTTAGATGCTTTGACACAACTTGTGTTTTCAATTTTTAAGAGTCAAGAAAAAACAAAAGATGACTCTAGTCGCCTTTGATTTTTAATGAGCCTGAAGTGACAAGTGCTCAGATGGACCTTTTCCTTTAAGGAGTTTGAAAAGGAATGAAAGAGACTACTCTGGAAATCTAGATAGAGGGATTACCAAACCAATCGCAAAACTGCAGAATACTTTTTACGGTACGACAGTCAATATTCCCGAATGCTGTGTTTAGTGCATTGAATCGATAGGGCAACAGACACGGCTTCCTATGGATAAAGGAAATAGCCTATTGAGGTCTCCCAATATATACTCGATGGTACGTGGGAGCACAAGTTCGTACTGGCACTTGTCGTATCAAAGAGGAGGAATCACCCAACCAACAATGAGAGAGATAGTTACTAGGCTTTACGACGCCGGAATACGTCTCTAGCCTAGACTTCTAGATGTTGTGCGTTAGGTTCCAAAGCATTTTTATGTTCATTGAATTTATTTTACAGTTAATCTTTCTTAAGAAATTTTCCTTTCAGGTTCACCACGTGATGTAGATATACAATTCCTGAAAAGCAATCTGAGATGATAGACAATTGTTTAATCTTCTTTTTGCAATGAAAATCCTAGCTACTAAAGAAAGAGAGATGATATTATTTCAACATAGAGCAGAGAGCACACACTAGATGCACTGTCCTAAATCAAACCAACAAGTAGTCTAAATGAAAATGCACATGCATGTATTTGTTTTCAGCTTTCTTAATGTGTGAATGACATGAAGAATGCTAAGTACAAATCTGAATTATCTTTTCAAAGCGACAGTACTAACAAATTTCTCTTCAAAAAATGAAAGGAAGATAATGATGACACTTTGCTATTTTGAATTGAAAACTGCTTTCAACACTTGAAAAACTACTAATTCAAATCAAATACAAGAGTAACTGTATAATCGACCATCAAGAACAATAGAATTCTTTTCTTTGACTAAAAACGACACTTGCGACACTTTCAAATCAAAAGACGACAGTTTGATTATGCTACTTTTTTGTAAAAGAGAACTGTAAATGGCACACAATACATAAAAAAATTCACAATTATTTGTACTATGGAGGTGGAATCATGCAAAAGAAGGGAGTTTCTACAGTGGTATACTAATCACAGACAACAAAACTCCTGAATAAAGTTGAAGAGAGTGAACACAAAAACCAAAATCTGAGAGCAGAAGAGGTCTTGTCTGATCAGCACACCTGCAACACAAGGAAAGTGCGATGCAGTGCACCTACTACACACGGGAGGTGCGATGCGTCCAGATTCCCAAGAGGAGAAAGTGCGATGGTCCAGGGACGAGACTTCAACTTGGTTTGGATCACAGTTTGCAGCTTAGTTCAGGGATTTAGGTCGAGCTAATGATAGTCAGTAAATATAAATCATAGGGGCTGATCTAATGAGGTTACTAGAGCCACCACTATGGCAATTAGAAGGTTTGCAAATCGATTGTTCAATTTATAAACAAAACCCGGAGATAGACTGAAGCAACATTGATCTACTTTTCACTTGCATAGCAAATGCAGTTCAACGGCTAGCTGGCTTGACTTCAGGCTCCGTCTGTAAGTTTATAAAACAAACAAATATAGACAAGCAAACAATCTATTCATTCCCCAGTGGAGTTGCCATTTTGTTAGCAGGAAATCTAGTGTCCACTTGGAGCTTCTAGTCCCACTAAGACTGGTAGCTATCTTAGAAACAAAAAAACTAAAACTACTTTCGCTTTCCTTTATGAGAAGTAGATAAGAGGGGAACAAAGGACACCAACCTCAGTCTTGCACTTAGTTCCTTGCTTGGTTCCTCTCCCTTCTGATAGATCCTTGCCGCTTTGCCTTTGTCTACCCAGCTTCAAAGAGCACCTGTAGAATCAAAGCAGCATAATACTATTGAAGAACAGAGATCTACAATCATAAACAATATAGGACCAGATATATATTGACCACACAAATGCATATATCATCAAACATACAAGAATGTGGAGGAAAACTTGAATAGCTTTATTAATATCAAGAATAGCAAAGAGGATTACAACCAATTGTTCTGACCCAACGTCATCCTCCCAGCATGAAAGCCCTTCTTCACCTCATGAGAAGCCTAGATCACCTAACACTATGATATTCCACCAAGAAACCAACAACACTTCCTTACAAGATACAAAATTCCAGCTTCCGGATCTCTGGGATGAGGGATCCATATAGAGATGATCGTAGGGGGGTGAGTCAACTTTTGGGATTTTGATTAGTGTCTTCTCTTTGATAGTTCTTGATTCCACTTGTAGATTTATGATCTCTTACTCATCCCTGGGAAAATTCAGAGAGGCAGATGTCATAGGAGAAGTTTCTGGAAGATTCCATGACAATCCACCTTGCAAACTGTCTCTGCCATTTGTCTACTCTCACCCATCGCACTCTACATAAGGGCTTTCCAGTATGCATCGCACCATTTTTCACTGAGCAGGTGAGATGCATCGCACCCTCTGCACTGGGCAGTCTGTATGGTCCAGTTTTGACCAGTTCTGAGTAGTTTTCTGTGGAGAACCTCTGGGAGATGATATAATCAGCTGACCTTGTTCCTTTAGGGTGCGAAGCAACACTTTTAGGGACTTAGGAGCCCTTTGTTTATGGACATGTATGATTGGGGTTGCAATGCCCAAAAATGTCTATAACACATAGGTTTAGCATAAATTAAACAAATTATTAATTAATTTGTGTTTAGTGAATATTAGTAAAATAAAATATTATTTTTATTAAATTAGTTTTTTATTTTTTTTAAATTTAATTATTTTATATTTAATAAAGATTAAATAATTTATTTAATATTGTTTATACAAATTTTTGAACGTTGGAGATTGTCACGAGAGAAAAAATGGTCTTTCTCTAAAAAAACAAGAATGAAATTGTCGATAACATGTTGGTGTCATATTATAAATAGGATATAAATAAACGGAGCTAAAAAATTATTTTCACACTCTTTCCTCATTCGGACTCAACTTTTAAACTAAATCTTTTGGGCTGAATTTTTAAAGTCAGTTCTTTGGGCAAAATTTTGAAAGTGAGTTTTTTTGAAAATAAATATTTTATTTTATTTTATTTATTTATTTTTTTTTATTTTTTTTTCTTTTCTAAATTTTTAATGTGAGTTTTTTTAAACTAACTCTTTTCTGCTGAATTTTTAAAGTGATTTTTTTGGTCTAAATTTTGAAAGTGAGTTTTTTGCAAGATTTTGAAATTGACTTTTTTGGGTTGGATTTTAAAAATCTACATAGATTGAATTATCATGGGAAATCAAATAAATTGCAAGAGGAAATATGATCTAATAAGAGACATTAAGGCTCATAGAGAATACTTGAGAAACTATTACAAAATCAAAAAGGAAGAATGCTTAAATATTGAAAGGGAAAATCAATCTCAACTACAAGTTGAAGTAGGTATGTAAATGTAGGAAATAATGTAGATTCACAAGCTCATGCAATGTATTAAAGCACAAGACAAGAATCTACTTCTACTTTCAACCAGTGGAAGCCAATAGAGCAATGAAAACAATAAGAACAAGAAGAAGACAAATCAATGGAACATAACACAAGATGTGTATGGTGAAAGCCACTAATCAAAACCCCGATATTTGTATTACATATATCAGAAATTTGAGTGAAGATACAAAGCTTCTTCTTGCTAGAACAATTCCGCACAAGTATGCTGAACTCTCTCAGCTCACAAGCTAGCTCTTCGCCAACACTTAGACAATTTTTCATCTCTCCAAGCCCCTAATCTCTTGCATAATTCCTAGGATGAATAGCCTGTATTTAAAGAGAATTCGTGTTTCCAAAACTGTGCAATCCAAACATAGGATCAATCTTTGATGCGTGCATGATATCTACACTCCATTAAATAATACATTTGATAATACATTGTCCCTACAATCTAGTGTCAATTGGGTCTTTCTTTGAATTGACATGCATGAGTTTCTGATGAGGGAATCTTGAGTTAACTACAGTGACACTTGTGGATGCACTAGTGCACCAACTGACTATTAATTCTCTATTAGTTCCTCAAATAGTTTGGAGCTAATTTTACTGAACTTAACTCAATAAATTGAGTGATCCAATTTACAACCCAATTTAAACTCATATTGGACCCCTAAAACTTAGTGGGAACATATACATGACTATAGAAAGACTTCCAACTCAAAATTCCTAAGCTAATTAATTTAATTAAACTTAATTAACTACTTACAAGTTGATATGAGAATATAATTCGATTTTAATTCTGAGTTTAATTCAAGGAAAAATTAAATTGGAATTTCTTGTTGCCATTAAATTCTCAACACTCCCTCTCAACAACAAATCTATTATCATCTACCCCGATCCTGTCTCTATGAAACTTGAATTTACATCTTGACAATTCCTTTGTCAAAATGTCAGCATCTTGCTCCTCCATGGAAATGTACTCTAACAACATAATCTGCCTCAGTACACAATCTTTGAGATGATGATATCATATATCAATATTTTTTTATTGATAATGAAAAACTGGATTTCCAGATATTTTGATACAAGTCTGATTATCGCAGTAAATTATAGTTGGATCCATCATCTAATTAAACAAACCAACCAGGAACTTCCTCATCTAGATGGACTCACATGTTGCCTGACTCGTAGTAATGTACTATACCTTTGCCAAACCAAGTGCAACCAATCTTTGTTTCTTGTTGTACCAAGAAATTGTCACTAACCCAATGATGGAGATCCCGCCTCATGTGCTTTTCCTGTCAGATGGACTCCATTCTTTTATTGGGAAAACTAGTGTCCATTCAGAGCTGCTAGTCCCACTAAGACAGGTAGCTATCTTAGAAATAAACAAACTAAAGTTACTTGTGTTTTCCTTTATGAGAGATAGATGAGAGAGAAGCAGAGAGTACCAACCTCAGTCTTTCGCTAGTCTCCTTGCTTGTTTCCTCTCTCCTTTGATAGAGCTTTCGCCACTCCTTTCTCACTTGTACCGCTTCAAATAAGACCTGAAGAGTCAAAGCAGCAAAATACCATCAAAGCATAGAGATCTATAACCATAAACAATGTAGGATCAGATGTACATTAACCATACAAATGCATATACGGATACAAGATTCAGAGATATACAAGCGTATGGAGGAAAACTCAAATAACTTTATTGATAGAAGTAGTAGAAGAGAGGAATACAACCAAGCTATCTAATCTAGCATCGTCCTCCTAGAATGAAAGCCCTCTTCACCTCATACAAAGCAAGATCACCCAACAATACAATGTCTTCAAAGAGAAACCAACGACACTTCCTTACAAATTACAAAATTCTAGCCTCTAGATCTCTAGGATGAGGGATCCATATATAGATGGTTGCAGGAGAGTGAGTCGGCTTTTTGGATTTTGATTAGTGTCATTTCACTGATAGTTCTTGGTTCCACTTGGAGATTTTGTGATCTCTTACTCATCCCTGGGCAAATTCAGAGAGGCAAGTGTCATATGAGTAGTTTCTAGAAGATTCTTTGAGTTTCCACATAGCAAACTATTTCTGACGTTTGTCTGCTCTCGCTCATCGCACCCTACATAAGGGATTTTTAGTATGCATCTGATCCGGATTTAAACAGGAACGCAACAAATTACAGAGATAACCATATACACAAAGATGCAGCGGAAATAATACTTCATTTCATTAATGGAAAATACTGAAATATGCTTACAAACAGAAATGGAAATAAACTAGCTAGGGCGATGGTAGCTTATCTCTGAGAAGAGATGTGATGGCTACATGCCTCTGAACTGTGTTACAATGAGGCTCGAAGGCCTATTTATTGTTGAGAAACAATGGAAAACCCTTAACATTCCAAAACCTAACCCTAGGAGATGAAACGCCAAACTGTGGGCCCCGTTTGGGGGTAAATTGGTACATCAACTTCCCGGGGTCGTAACTTTGGCATATGATCTCCGTTTGACGCGTACAATAGCTCGTTAGAAAGATCTATCCGAGTACTACCACATGGACCCATGTTGCCCCAGATTCCCAAAAAAACATCGTTTAGGGCCTCAAAACGGCTCCGGAAGTTCAGGACCCGAAAAACTGCTAAAAATAGTAAACTGTGCTACAATTAAGGGAACTGAAAATGCTGAGAAAGACAATGGTGGGGGTCCAGGTGGACTTGGCAGGTGGCCACCAATATCCACCTGGATCATTCCTCCCCCCTTAGGAAGCAATGGTCCCCATTGCGTTGAGCTCCTCCATGAGATGAGGAAACTTCTGCTGAACTTGTTCCCTGGTGAGCCACTTGCCCTGCTGAAGGAGTTGGCCTGCTTTGACAACTCGATATAGTTGGATATTCTGTTGGCGAGTGTTCTTGATCTGTGTGTCCATGATCCGATCAGTTGCAGCTTGTTCCATGCAATCTGGATTTAATTCTGTGGGTTTGAGCTGTTCTGCAATGGCGGATGTGTCTAGCAATGGTGGAAAGTATGGCCGAAGGCGGTCCACATTGAACACTGGGTGCAGGCCAAGGAATGGGGGAATGCTGAGCTCAAATGCGTTGTCTCCCATAGCCTTAGTAATGGTGTAAGGACCATATCGGAGTGGTCTCAATTTCCGATAGGCTCCAGTAAGGCGTTCCTTTTGCAAATGCAACCAGACTTTGTCGCCCACCTGAAACTTGTGTGGCACCCGATGTTGATCATGTCGCTGCTTGTACTTGGCATTTGATTTCTCAAGGATGTCATGGACCTGCTGGCGAATATGTTGGATTCGCTCAATGAAGCTGGTGGCCTTATCTGTTTCGGACTGGACATGAGCTGAATTCATGTGAGTAGCTGCAAGTGGCATGGCCACATCAATGGGGCATAGTGGCTGGAATCCCAAGCCCACCTGAAAAGGGCTATGGCCAGTGGAGCTGTGAAGAGCTCGGTTGTAGCTGTGCTGAACGTAGGGGAGGCTCTCGTCCCATGTGCGAGGATGCTTTGAGTTATACATGCGCAGAATGTGCACAATCATCCTATTGACAACCTCTGTCTGGCCATCAGTTTGAGGATGGAAGGCTGTGGACTTCGTGAGTTTGGTGTCCAGCATTGACCAGAGACTGGACCAAAAGGTGCTGAGAAACCGACTGTCCCGATCTGAGATGATAGACTGTGGGATCCCAAAGTGCACCCACACTCGTTCAAAGTAGAGTTTAGCAGTGGCCTCTGCTGTGATATTCTTCTTGCAGGCCATCATAATGGCCATCTTTGAGAACCTGTCGACGACCACAAAAACACAGTCATTTCCATGCTTAGTGGAAGGAAGGCCTGACATGTAATCCATGGAGATGGATTCCCAAGGTCGACTAGGGGTAGGCAACGGGGTATAGAGGCCTTGCTTCTTAATGGTCGGTTTGGCAATGGCACAGGCAGTACATGATCAGATGTACTTCCCAACATCCTGTCGAAGATTCGGCCAATAGAAATAGTTTTGCAGTACTGTCGCTGTTTTCTCGACCCCGAAATGCCCAGCAGCCCGACTGTAGTGTGCTTCCCAAATCATCTTGGCACGCTCGCTTGAAGGAACACAAAGGTGACCGAGGTGGCATAATAGGGCATCCTGGAGGTGAAAATCTGCAACCTGCCGACCCTCCAAGAGTGTCTGGTATGTGTGGCCGAATTCTGGGTCGCTTTTGTAGAGAAGTGGCCAATCAGAAGTCTCGTGCCCGCAAGAGTTGAGCACGGTGGTCAGCGCCATGATCGGTGGTCGACTGAGGCAATCTGCAACATTATTGGTGCTGCCCTTTTTATACTTGATATTCAAGTGAAACTGTTGCAGGTATGTAGACCACTTCTCATGGCGATCATTCTGCAATTTCCCTTGGGTCTGTATGAACTGTAGAGGTCGGTGGTCTGTGTGGATGACCGTTTCCTTCCCCAAAATGTAATGCTTCCATTGTCGGCAGGCCTGTACAATGGAATACATCTCTTTATCATAGGTGGGGTACTTCCGGACTGTGTCTGAAAGTGTTTCACTGTGATATGCCACTGGATGTCCATGTTGAGTAAGGACTGCCCCAATAGCATAGTCAGAGGCATCTGTCTCGACCTCAAATGGTTGTTGTAAATCTGGTAACGCGAGCACTGGTGCCATGCAGAGACGATCCTTCAACTCCCTGAATGCCTTCTGTTGAGATTCAGACCAAAAGAATTTTGCTTTCGCCCCGCCCTTGGTGACTTGACTCAAGGGCCAAGAAATATGAGAAAATCCCAACACAAACCTGCGGTAGAAGTTGGCAAGACCTAGAAAGCTGCGGAGTTCTGTTAGAGTGGTTGGAGAGGGCCAATCCCGAATGACTTGGACCTTGGCTGGATCGACATGCACCCCCTGTTCATCAATGATGTATCCCAGATACTGAACCTCGGTCATGCCAAAAGTGCATTTCTCCAAATTGGCACATAGCTTGTGTTGCCGCAGTGTTTGGAGAACCTGTCGGATGTGGTGGAGGTGCTCTTCCCAACTCTGGCTGAAGATCAGAATGTCATCCAAGTATACTACTACAAAGGAGTTGGTGAATGGCCGCAAGATGTCATCCATTAGCCTCATAAAGGTTGCAGGAGCATTCGTCAATCCGAAAGGCATGACCAACCATTCGAAGAGGCCCTCCTTGGATTTGAAGGCAGTCTTCCACACATCTGAGGGTTCAATTGGTACCTGGTGATATCCTGACTTCAGATCGATCTTGCTGAAATATTTCGCCCCCTTTAGTTGGTCTAGGAGGTCATCAATCCGCGGGATCGGGTACCTATTACGACAGTGATCTTGTTCAGCGCCCGATAGTCAATACAGAGTCTCCACGTCCCATCCTTCTTCTGTACCAACACTATCGGGCTCCCACAGGGCGAAGAACTCGGACGGATGTGACCTTTCTGCAGGAGCTCCTGAATCTGCCTCTTGATTTCATTGTTCTCCAGAACGGAGCGCCGATAAATTGGTCCATTGGGTAGCGGCGCACCTGGGGTCAGATCGATGGAGTGCTTGACTTGACAGTGCAGAGGAACCCCTGCCGGGGAGGTGAAGATGTCTTCGTACTCCTCCACAATCTTATCCATCTGTAGCTGCCGTGCAGAGGGACCCCGTTTGGAGGTCGCGGCCACTGTCTTCTTCTTCCCTTGAGGGCGTATCATCAGGAAAACAAATTTCCTGGTTTTGGAAATGATCTTACTGCATTGTTTTGCAGTAATCAAAGAGATGGCGGCAGGTGGTGCTACCTCTGGTATCCTGAACAACTTATTTCCCAATGTAATAATAACAGCACGGGGCCTTGATTCATACACAGCATGTCGCTTCCACAAGTATGGTTGTCCTAGTAATACATCACAAACTTCAAGGGGAGCAATGTCACAAAATACCTCATCCGTGAAGGGCTTGATGTTGTATGGAAGGCGACACTGCTGGCTCATGCGAAGATCTCGCCCTTGGTGAAGCCACCCAATGGTGTATGGCTGTGGATGTGCTGTGGTCGGTAAGCCCAACCGCTTCACGACCTCTGCCGAAATGAGGTTCTTTTGACTCCCGCTATCAAGAATGAACTGTATCGGGGAGCCCTTTACCCACATCTGGGAGTGGAAGAGACGCTCCTCCTCCTCTGGATCTTCGGGTTCATTTTTCTGGATCTTTGCGGTAGCAACAGTGGCGCTGGGATCTGCATCAATGATCTGCTTCCCTTTTTCATACCCCTTATCGGGTTCTGACTCAGAGTCGGAACATGCATCTGATTCTGAAACCTTTAGCTCAGCCACCAGTGACTGCTTGGCCCGACACTCACTTGTGTTGTGAGTGGAGCTCTTATGGAACTCGCACCATTTTCCAGTGTCCTTTCTCGGCTTCGCGGCATTGCTCTTTGCTTGCAGCTTCGGCTGGTTGTCTTGGGCTGTCCCGCCTTGGCTTTGTCCTTTGTTCTGTGGTTTAGGGGCACCTTTCCCCTGCTTTGGATTCGCAGATCCAAAGTCTCGCTTCTTTTGTTTAAACTTCTGCTCGACCTTGACGGCATACCGGTATGCTGCGCCGAGCGAGGGGATGTTTAGGAACTGTATTTCTTCCTGGATGTACTTGTGCAGGCAGCCACGGTATTTGAGTATCAAATGTTGCTCCGAATCCTTGATACCCAACTTTGTGCGAAGGGTATGGAAAAGATTGGTGAACTCCGACACGTCTTGGTCCCTTCCCTGCCGCAGCGTGGTCCACTTTATGTATTCATCCTCATAGCTTCCGACAGGGTAGTACTGCTCCTTGATGGCATCCCGGAACGAATCCCAGGTGGGTGCGGCTGAAAATAGTGAGCCAGTACTTTCATCCTTCTGCTCGCAGTAGGTTTCCCACCAGTCCTTGACGTGGGGGGCTGCTTTGAGAAGAGCAAAAACAATCTTTTCCCGACTCGAAAATTCATGAACAGAAAAATAACCCTCTAGCAGATTTAACCATTTATCTACGGCATCGGCGTCTATCTGACCCTCGAATATGGGGATTTCACAATTAACTTGTACCTTAAAGGGTGTGGCGTTTCCAGAGGAGCTGCTGGAAGCTGATGCACCGCTTCTGGGTAGCCGCTGAAGGATCTGCGCAAAGCTGTCCATCATCGCGTTCCGTTGTCTCTCGAGCGCTTCTTCGAGCAAGATTTTGATGGGATCTCCTGCCCCCTCGTCTTTCTTCTCGTCCGCCATGGGAGGCCGTCGGGATTTGCGAGGCTGGTCTTGCAAAGGTTCAACCAGTTCAAGCCCTAACTCCTTATATCCCGACCTTGTTGGGGACATGCAAAGAAAAACAGAGAAAAAGCAGACCGCTCTGATACCACTGATCCGGATTTAAACAGGAACGCAACAAATTACAGAGATAACCATATACACAAAGATGCAGCGGAAATAATACTTCATTTCATTAATGGAAAATACTGAAATATGCTTACAAACAGAAATGGAAATAAACTAGCTAGGGCGATGGTAGCTTATCTCTGAGAAGAGATGTGATGGCTACATGCCTCTGAACTGTGTTACAATGAGGCTCGAAGGCCTATTTATTGTTGAGAAACAATGGAAAACCCTTAACATTCCAAAACCTAACCCTAGGAGATGAAACGCCAAACTGTGGGCCCCGTTTGGGGGTAAATTGGTACATCAACTTCCCGGGGTCGTAACTTTGGCATATGATCTCCGTTTGACGCGTACAATAGCTCGTTAGAAAGATCTATCCGAGTACTACCACTTTGGGATACAACATGGACCCATGTTGCCCCGGATTCCCAAAAAAACGTCGTTTAGGGCCTCAAAACGGCTCCGGAAGTTCAGGACCCGAAAAACTGCTAAAAATAGTAAACTGTGCTACAATTAAGGGAACTGAAAATGCTGAGAAAGACAATGGTGGGGGTCCAGGTGGACTTGGCAGGTGGCCACCAATATCCACCTGGATCAACATCACACCCCCCATGTGTAACAGGTGAGATGCATCACACCGTCAGCATGAAGCAGTCTGTATGGTCCAATTTTGCCCAATTCTGAGCAGTTTTTCAGGGAGAACTTCTGGGAAATGATGTAATTAGCTGACCTTGTTCCTTTAGGGTATGAAACAACACTTTTAGGGGCTTAGAAGCCCTTGGTTTATGGACATATGTGATTGGGGTTGCAGTGCCCAAATATGTCTATAACAATTGCCCCCTAAAGCATGAGGTCGTAAATCTTCTGATGTTGGGTGAAATGCTTTATCATGAGGATCCGAGGTTTTTCAAACTAGAAGGTGACCTGTAATAAGATACATTAAAATACATTATCTTCATAATATTTTCATGATCTATCTGAGGCGGGCGTTCCCATGCTCAACTTTATAAATTCATTTTCATGTACATAAGATAGACAATTGTCTATGTGGCAGATTAATGATTTTGGTAGAGCCATCATCCCTTAGTTTGGATGATTATCTCTGCAGCTATGATGTACATTTGATGTTTTTATTTTCCTGAATATATATCACAGCCCAGATGGATGAAACTAGATCCAGGGTCTTCAAACTCGTTCAATAATCACCCGAAGTACATGTCGATCCATGCGAAAATATGTTCTGATGTTGAACATGGAAAGACATCGCTTGATTACCAGCCAATGATGTACATTGTTAACAAGCGCGAGAGGAATCACCGATAGTGATAATGACCCTCAAGGTACTGCAGTACAATTCACGTGGTGTGAATACATGAGTTGATGTTGAACACCACACAAAATCTTTTGATTGAAGGCCATTGATGTAAACCTGTCGTCGGAAGTGAGAAACTTGCCATTCAGGCATGCAAGCCTCAAAATAATGAAAGGGTTGTTCCTAAGTCAACTTCTTGGATAACGAGCTGATGTCGACAAGAAGTGGCCCGTCATAGGAGGGCCTTAATGAATCCCACATCTACGACACGGAACGGAGCAAATGATTTTGTGGAGGTGAAAAGGATCTGATGATACACAGTTCAGGGTGGCGGTCATGAAAGAATGGAGTGTTAAGGTATTGTAGTGGATGAGGCATTAGCTAGGTTGGTGAATTCCCTGGGTGACTTCTCTTGAACATATCGGTGACACTGAAATGGATTGGTAGCATTAACCCCAAAATGGATGGTGTGGCAGACCAATGGTGATATGACTGGTGAACGAAATAACCCAACCTGACTTAATCATGGTGATGGAGTGAAAGTGTCATGTTCAAGAGCGACTTGCTACCAATGAAGTTATTCAAGTTTTCTTCCCTTTTTCCCCAGTCATTGCTGACCAGTACCTCTTTATTTTTGTAAAGCTTGAGGAGGATAACATATGCTTGTTCTATAATTTGCCCTTCGGGAAAACCTGTCGCTATGTTTTCCTAGCGACAGTGAAACTCGCTCTTTTCTGCATGGACAAGTTTGTCGCTATTGTTTTAACAAGTTTAATGACAAAAATAACTCGGTCCTTTTCTATTTTATAGAGCCTAAAAAGATATGTAAAGGCAACTCTAGTAGTCCTTTTTCCTCATATAATCCCTTAAGTCTGAAAAAGTATAAAATAATATGAAAGGGATGTCTTTTCAATAGTTTTAACGAGCCAAACAAGACAAACGCTCTATATTTTTGTGTAATGATCCCTCAGGTCCAAAAAGATTAAAATCTAGAGGAGGGATGGCACTTCCGATTGCTTTAACGAGCCGGAGAGGCCAATTGCTCGGTAATATTTTCATATTTTACGAGTCAGATGAAAAGAGCTTAAAGGAGACTTGTTTTTTGAGGAACGAGTGATGCTTTTGGATAGCAACTGGTTCCAGGTAAGGTTTGGAACTTTTTCAATCACAACAGTGTAAAGAAGGTGGTTAATAGAATCACTTGTCGCAGCTATTCCTCAAAAGGGTAAACAATCAAATGGAGGTGTATGATCGGCTAAAAAAGAGTAGAGGTGATGGTAAGAACACAACCAAGGTTCACAAGTTGATAATTATGCGATCGCAATGGTTATTTACCGAAGGTGGGTTCATTATTTAATGATCTTGAGCTCTGGGGGAACATTTGCTCATTGCTAGGTTTATTTTTTAATGAGCTTGAACTTCGCGTAAAACTGCTCGTACCAGTCATATAATAAGGATGTCTCATCGATAGGTTCATTTTTGAGGGAGCTTGCCCCATTCAAAACTTTGCTCTGAAGCCTTTTGTATGCAAGCTAGGAATGACCAACCTACAAGGTTAAAGGATTGAGAGCCTACAAACTAAGAAAATAAAAGATCATTTTTCACTCGCATGCAAAAAGGTTTGCATGCCCCCAGATATAACGAAGTAGAGTTTCTAGGTTACCATACGAAAGTTCTTGCTTTAGCAATATTGTTCCATCCACGTAGTAGACAAAACACTTCCTTGGCTTTGTCCATCGAAATGGACAAGGGTGACTGTTGTAAGTGCCAGTCACATAACCTTTGATGGGGGAATCCTTTTCCAGTCTAAATCCATTTTCCTAAATGGACAGGGGTGTCAAACTAGTCATATATCCCACACGGAAACCTACCTTATATCTGGGGTTTTCCTTCCGAGGCAAACTAGGTTTCAATCACAATCACCGAATCACTCACGATCATCAGGTGGATGGACTGGGGATTGATGAGACATTCCTTGTGCAGAAAGACTAGTTAGGGATGGCATTTGACTAGTAGCTGTGTTTGAACCAGGGAATGAAAGCTGGTCAACTAGGTGGACCACTTTTCCTTCATGCAGGAAACACATCACTCGAAAGAGTGAGGAAACAATAGCTCCCATGCTATAAATGTAGTCATGCCCAAGGAGTAGATTGTAATCTAGAGGCCCTTGGACTACTATCACGTTTAGATGCACGATTTTCCTTCTCAAAGTTATAGGCAAATTTGGAAGGATCCCTAACAGTCCACTGGTTCCTTTGTTGAAGCCTGTCAGATTTTGAATCTCAGGCAGAAGCGATGGCAAACCAAGTGCTTTCCAAGCAGTTGAGGAAAGGATACTCACAAAAGCCCCTTCATCTATGATAGTACCAACCATGATCATTCTGTAAGCTTGTACTATGATTCAGAATGGTACAGTAGATGGTAGGTGGGGTCTCCCTAGTAGTTTCCAATTGAAGGAAATGACTAGATGGCTTGGAGGAGGGACCGAATACATGGTCAGATAAATCTCTGACGAACTTCCTTCCTGCGGCAAAGGAATGGGTAGATTGTCCCCATGTTCATCGGATTCTGTGTCAATGAAAATAATTTGAACGATGTCGTTCTCATTCTCTTTAGTGACAGTATCATCTAAAGGTGGACCTTTTGAAGACAAGATTGGGTCGATTGCCATCTCGACCTATTGACTTTGGTCTGGTGTGGGTTCAGAGGGTTTATCTTCAACAATAGGTGCTTCGAATGACAAAAAAGGTGTGTCAGTCATATTTTCAACTAGCGATGGACTCGGCAAGAGTTTCTTGTATCTAGGAGGAAGTCACTGCGGTGAAGTAGGACGGTTATCCAAGACTCGTTTAGCTTCATCTAGGAAACGACAATAGTGGAGGGCATGATCGCCTTCACACAGTCTACAAGGAAATTTAGATCTTCCATTCTTTCCATTGGCTTCGTTTTCACTAGTTGATGGTGTGCTCTCAACATGATCATCAGAGGTTGAAGACACCAAATTGTGCAAGTGGGGAGACCAGTCCCTCAGGATCCATGGGATGTAGGGACAATCTCGATGATAGTGGTCTCCCTTGCAAATGACACATGGAGATTTAGGTTTGGATGGTGCAGTGTGTGGATTTTCACCAGACGATGCATGGTTTCCCCCTTTTTCCATTGGCTTCTTCTTCTTCTCTTTCCCCTTTTTCTTCTTTTCAGTTACTTGGTTTTTAGTGTTACTAGCTTCACCAAGTGAAGAGGAAGAAGGAGAGGGAGAAACAAATGAAGTAGAAGGTGGGGGAGCAACTTCAGTATCATATGGTTGTCAATTTTATTGCTGAGGAATTGCAGTGTTTTGAACGACAGAGGTCGAGAAAAGCCATACTAACAGGCCAATTTTGAGTCCTGGAAGGGACAATGTAGCCATGTGTGGGGCACCAACATCTCCCCAAGAGGAGAAGGGACTAGGATTTCCCCCAAGGGGAAATCCTTGATTGGTAGACTCCATTTTCTCAACCTGAGACCAACGAGGGAACGGTGACGTTATTCCTAATCTAATGAATTTTATGATGCTTTGACACAACTTTCTTTTTCATTTTTTAAGAGTTGAGAAAAATCTAAAGATGACTCTAGCCGCCTTCGATTTCTAATGAGCCTGAAGTGACAAGTGCTCAGATGGACCTGTTGGGTCCCTATAATACTAGTGATTACTCCATTACTATTGTAGTTATACCCCTTATTTATATTGTTGTGCCCCTATTACCCCCATATTGCTATTTCTGTGCCCCATAGAATCCCTCTATTGTTATTTTTGTGGCTTTATATTATTATTGTTAGGTCGGCTGGATTATATTGTGACTCCTTAGACTCCTATATATAGAAAGGAGGTTTTGTCATTTGTATCATCCAAGAATTGTTCATTTATGTAATGTAAAGGAGGTTTCCCCCTTGAAGAGGCTGAATTCTAAGGCGTTGATCTATCTTTTCTATCTTTTCTTGAGCTGGTTTCATAACTTTTGGTATCAGAGCTTTGGATTCTAGGGTTTCGCTGCTCCAAACAGGTCATCGTGGCATTTTCGCTATAAATTTTTTTCTGTGACGTTTCAAAAGTCAGAAAAAAGACCCATTCGAGAAGAAATTGCGCTGAACCTTGGGTCCGAATTTCATAGCTTTTAGCGTGATATTTGCAGAGATATGATCTGAGGAAGTTGGTCTTTTTGCAGACTCCTGAATTACATTCAAAACAGGTGACCTAGGGAAAATAGTCATAACTTTCTCTCTGGGGATCGGATTGAAATTTTGCAAGAAGGTACAGAAAGAGGACGGACTGTAGTTTCTTGTGTGTGTGTTTCAGATTCAAAGGTTGAAACAGTGACTCGTGGCACGTCATACAAGTTCGCTCTACTGAACTAGTCTAAAAGCAAGTCACTGTGGGAGATTTCACATAACTGAAGGCTACTACAGGTAGCAATTTCATAACTGAAGGATCCGAAATTACAGAGATACATCAGATTCAATATCAGGCTTCTATAAAGTAAAAAAAGGTGTGTAGTTTTTTTTAAATTTTTGTGTAAGCTTGGTTTAACGGAATTCAAAGAGCATAGTAAAGCATTATTATCGGTAACTGATGCCCCAAGGAAAGAAAATGCAAACACCTAGTAAGGAACCTGAAAGCTCTAGCATGACTCATGAAGAAGAGGAAGAAATGCTACATGATATATCAAAATTACAAGAACAAGTGCAACAAATGTCACGCTCACAAAAGCTAATAGAAGCTAAGATAAGTGGCGTGGAATCCAAGATAAATGGCGTGGAATCTAAGATAAAGGGCATGGAAGCTAAGATGGAGGATTCGATGGCAGATTTGAAGATAGATTTGAAGACTGACATGGAAGAATTGAAGAAGTTGCTACAAGAAAGAGTCACTAATGGTGAAAAGGTAGTAAAGGAAACTCATGATGAGAACAAAAGAAATGTTAATCATGATTCCTAGACACTAATGTTGGATCAAAGAATCACCATATTCCAAAAATCGATATGAGGAAGTTTGATAGCAAGGATCCCGCCACATGGATATTACAGATGGAGCAATTCTTCGATCTCAATAATGTGCAAAACACACAAAAGGTACGTATGGCAACTGTATATTTGGAACCAAATCAGTTTGTATGGTATCAATGGCTTTGCTCTCGTAAACAATTTATTACTTGGGCAACTTTACGGAAGAATTGATAGCACATTATGAAGATACAAAAAGCAACACTTTTTTTAGCCAATTGATAAGTCTCAAACAAAAGGGTTCAGTAATGGAGCACATTGAGGAGTTCCAAAAATTGAACATAAGGGTAAAAGATATTCCAGAGGAGCATAGGATTGATGTGTTCATAGGGTCTTTAAAGGATAATATCCAACATGATGTTTGCCTTTGGGAACCTGATTCATTAGAGAAGGCATTCAGGTTAGCAAGAAAAATGGAAAGCAAAATTATGGCAACCAGGAAGCATACCACTCACAACTATAAAGACGGAAGTGTTGTTGCCCCTAGTCTTCCACAACCTATAAGGTTGACACCACAACAATTGGAAGGAAAAAGAGCAAAAGGGCTTTGTTACAGTTGTGATAGAAAATACACTAAAGGTCATAAGTGTGCTGAGAAGAAATTATTCTACATAGATTGTGAAGAGGAAGAAGAAAAGGAGCAAGAAAGGTCAAAAGAAGAAGATATACTCCAGGAACAAAGCCTAGATGAAGAACAAATAAATCCAACCATATCTTGTAATGCATTGGTGGGAATTACCACTCCTCAAACCATCAAGATAGAAGGACAAATCAAGAAGAAAAAGGTAATAGTGTTGATTGATTCAGGAAGCACCCACAATTTTATTCATTGTAGGGTAGCAAAAGAATTGAATTGCTTCCTATATCCAGCACCAGAGTGTCAAGTGATGATTGCAAATGGAGGAACAATAAATTGCTCTGGAAAGTGCCATAATATCAAGCTATCCATGGGAGAAATGTATTGACTAGCCCAATGCTTTCCATTCCAATGGGAGGTGCTGATGTTGTACTAGGAGTCCAATGGCTACAATCCTTGGGTACAATAGCTTTTAATTTTCAAGAACTTTTCATCAAATTTTCTACGGAAGGAAAGGAAGTTGAATTAAGGGGTATTGCAGGGAAACCAGGAAAGATAATCAGCTCTAATGGCATGACTAAGCTTCTTAAAAAGGAGCAAAGAGGTGTAATTGCACAATTATGTTCGCTAGATGTTTCCACATTGGAATCATCTATTTCTCCAGATCTCCAAAATGTCCTAGACAATCATTCCAAGGTATTTGAGACTCCCAAAGGTCTCCCACCTATGCGTGATCATGATCATGCTATTCATCTGATTCCAGGAAGTGTTCCTCCAAACATCAGGGCGTATAGATATCCCTATGCCCAGAAAAGTGAAATTGAGCGTATGGTTGCAGAAATGCTAGAGGCTGGTATAATTCAACCAAGTCAAAGTTCTTTCTCAGCTCCAGTAGTATTGGTGCACAAGAAGGATGGATCATGGCGCATGTGTCCGGATTATAGGGAGCTCAACAAGCTCACTATTAAAGATAAGTTCCCCATTCCTATTATTGATGAATTATTGGATGAATTGCATGGATCAATTTACTTCACCAAGTTGGATCTTCGTTCGGGATATCATCAAATCAGAATGAAGATTGAAGACATTCCGAAAACGGCATTTAGAACTCATGAGGGTCATTATGAATTTTTGGTCATGCCTTTTGGCCTTACCAATGCACCTTCAACATTTCAAGGTTTGATGAATTCAATTTTCAAACCATTCCTTAGAAAATTTGTGTTAGTATTTTTTGATGATATACTAATCTACAGCAAGTCTTGGAAGGATCATGTTGAACATGTTGACAGGGTGCTACAACTATTGGAGGAGAAACAATTATATGCAAAAAGATCCAAATGTTTCTTTGGAGTCCAGGAGGTGGAATATTTGGGTCATATTGTATCTCATGAAGGAGTTAAGGTAGACCCTAGCAAAATTAAAGCCATTAAGGAATGGAAAATCCCCACATCAATAAAGCATCTGCGAGGATTTCTCAGGTTGACAGGGTATTATCGCAAGTTTGTTAAGAATTATGGGAGAATAGCAGCACCTCTAACAACATTATTGAAGAAAGATGCATTTTCATGGACTCCGGAAGCAACAAAGGCCTTTGAACATCTTAAAGAGGCAATGTGCCAAGCACCGGTCTTAGCTACACCGGACTTCACAAAAACCTTTATTGTGGAATGTGATGCTTCAGGAAATGGAATTGGTGTTGTTCTAATGCAAGATGAAAGACCCATTGCGTTTGAAAGTCGTCCAATCAAGGGAAAGTTTTTAAGCAAAGCTATTTATGAGAAGGAAATGTTGGCAATACTCCATGCACTTAAGAAATGGCGACCCTACCTAATGGGAAGACACTTCAAGGTAAAAACGGATCATGATAGCCTTAAATACTTTTTAGAACAAAGATTATCCTCTGAAGAGCAACAAAAGTAGGTCACAAAGATGTTGGGTTATGACTTTGAAATCATCTACAAAAAAGGGAAGCAAAATGTGGTGGCAGATGCACTCTCAAGAAAGGATGAGGATGTGGAAGCATTGTTGTGTGCTGTTGGATACCTATACCAATAGGTTTCATATTTCATGATTGGCAAGAGAAAGTCCAAATATGCTCTGCTTTGAGTTCACAAAGATCCCATATTTGCTAAAGAGCAAGAAGGTGTGTAAAGTGTTTCAAATATTGATGACCTTATTTCAAATTTTGATGGATGATCCAACAGTCTAATCTGGATCATGCCATGTGTTCAATTTTGTGTTGTAGACTAGAGAAAGAAGTCTGTCCAAACTGTTTAATCTTGGCAGACAACTAGTTTAGGTAGAGAAGAAAAGGATCCCAACAGCTTAATCTGGGACCTTGGAAGAGATAAGGGTAGAAGTAGATAGAAAGAGAAAAAGAAAAAGCCAAGGAAAAGAAAAGGAAACTAAGGGTCTGCAAGTCCAAATGCACCCTCCAAGAAGAAATAAAATGCTAGGCAAGTAGCTGGGTAGGTAGCTGGGGTTGCAGAAAGGTTATCCCTATCATTGCAAGATTGGTGATGGTGGGCAGCAAGGCAAAAGATTACAGCTGGGAGCATGACTAATTTCCCTCACTCCCCTCCAATTTCATTTCTAACATTCCCTCACTAGCCTGAGATTCATGGAAAAGACTAAGTTTTCATGGTGGTTCTTAATCTTTAAAAGCCACATTTCTTGTCTAAAAATCTTTTCATTTTGATCTACTCTTGAAACCAAGCTTGTTTCACATAAACTCAATGGTTTCCACATCCACTTACCCCTTCCCCCATAACTAACACTAACTCTACTATATAAATCCCTTATATCACCTTTCTCCCTAATATTACTAACACCAAGGTGTATAAATCCCAGCATTATCTACATATTCTCCTTCTGGCATTATAGCCAAGTAAATGGTCTAAGGGGACTTCAGTCCACCTGGGACTGTGGTTATGAGCAGAAATCCTGTCCCTCAACCCTCACCGTCTCTCTGCTGAAAACGCACAAAAACCCCATTTTCCTATATAAACCCTTGAAAAAACCCAAAAAACCGAAAATTTGCGAAAAAACCCACTTTTTCTATAGTCCTCCGCCCAATCATTAAATTGAATATTTTATTGCGCTGGCGGGACCCCTCCCCAACATGCTCGACCAGTCGGAAGGCCCGCCAGTCGTCAGATCTCCGTCGCCCAGATCTAAAGGTGGGCGGTCATTTTCACTCCCCGACCTGCCGACCTTTAGCGTCCGGGGAAAGTGGTTTCGCCCATCCCGTACAAGGGACGCGTGGCAGGCGGTGGGGTTGTTCGGAGCCCCCCTCCCCATTACCGCCTTTGCCCAAAGGTGGTGCGGGGAACCCGCTTACCGCCACCCCTATTACCACTCTCCTCCCACGTCATTTGCACGTCACCCTGACGTCACCTCGCCGGTACTCGCCCAGCGTCCCGTGGCCCTCCACGCGGACCCGCCACTGTACCCGCCCGCCACCGTGTCCTGCCACCCTGGCGAACACCTCAGCCGCCACGTCACCTCCGTACCTGGGCCCCGCCATGACGTCATGCTGACGTCATCGGCGGAAAAGCGCCAAATGCACACTTTTGCCAAATTTAACGATTTAAACGACTAAATGAGTCGTTTTCGCTCATTTTCATGCGAAAGAGAAACTAGCCGTTGCCAACAGCTGCTGCGAAACCTCTCACTCAGCCATCAAATTCAGCAATCCGACCATTCAAAGTTCAGAATTCGACGGCACCAAGTCTCCACAACCCGGCCCGCGAGCTTCCAAGTCGATTTTCCAGGTATTTTGCCATTTCCTTCCACTTTGCCCATGAATTCCAATTCTCTGTAGAATTCACCATTAAAGACTGGCAAATTCACTTAATTCAGCTCCACCTGAGCGCCTAAAACCAAACCCAAGCAACCTGCCCCATCCCTAAGCTACAATTTGACATTGGAGAAATCAGTTCGCGGGTTAAAACTGCAAAATTTGCCCCCGAGGTACTCGGCATTGTTCCCTTTTGCCAAGTACAGGCCACCTGCACCCTTCCTACAAAATTATCACTGTCTCTGCAACGTCCCCTTAGGCAATCCACATCCCCGAGAAATTTGCAGCAATTTACCAGCTTGCTTACAGTTTTACACTAGAAGAGGATATTACACTGTGCACAGTTTACCTGCTGCTTAAGTCTTTAAAGACTTATCAAACTATTACCTCTCCCTGCACACATACAGATTAAATCATGGCTGCCTCTGCATCCTCTTCCCTCAGTGTTACTCCACTGAATCAAACCAATAAGGAACTGGAGGCCTTGCCATTTATTGACAAGGATTGTCTCATCAATGACTTTGAGGGAGACAGGGACTTTTTGAAAACCTTCACTACACTGAGGGAAGACCATAAGGAAGGACTTGGTACAGATGGGATGTGGGAGTCAAACCTGCCCTATTACTGTCTCCCAGCTGTGAATGTTTTCCCTGAAATCATTCACTTATGTGCTCAAAACTATGATCTGGAGCACAGAGCTGTCAATACTCCATCAGGGAGGATCCTTTTTTATATAAATGCTGAGTCCATCAACAAGATGTTGCAGTTTGATCAAACAGAGTTGCTAGTCCCATTCTCCATGAGGTACTTGCTGGAAGTTGGTGACAAGATGACCAGTGAGGAGCTGCAAAAGGTCACCAGGAAATACATGAGAGCTGAGTGCCAGCCTACAGGGCCACCCCCTTATCTGCATGAACATTTCAATGACTCAGGCAGGCTGCTACTAGACATGATAGCCTATGTGTTAGGTTACCAAAACAGTAAGCATGTGGATCAAGCCATGCTCGTATTGCTGTCTGCTTACAGCCCACGTCAACCCCCTGCCCGAAAGTATAACTTTGCTAAGTTCATAGCCAATAGGATTCATGATCAATTGAGCAAAATGGACAGGCAGGGGGTCTTCAGATACTCAGCTTATATCTACCACCTGTTCATGTTTTATCATTCTGAAGCTTTCCCATGCTACATCAGAAGGCTGGATAACAAAGGAGAGAGGAGATCTGTCATTTTCTGGACCTCAGTCTATCATGAAATCACAAATTCACCCTATACCTACTGTGAATTTGTTGACCAGTTTGTGTACCCAGTCTCCTGCATGCTTATGAAGTCCCCTCCACCCAGAGTATCTAATGAGATCAAGAAAGCTTTGCAGCTGTCTAAGAAGTACAAAATAGGTGATTGGTACCTATATGAACACCATACTGTGTTCAGAGTATATGGCTGTGAGCTCTGTCCATACAGGCTACCCAAGTATGTTCCTATGAGATTATTTGCCTTGGAGTATTACAGGCAATTGATTCAGTCAGACCTTACCCATTTCCACAGCTCCAAGAAAAAGGCACACCTTAACTTCAAAAATGAGTTGGGCCCTTTCATCATGAACAAGAAGGAAGGATGGGAATCTGCAGACCTGATCCTCAAGGACAAATATAAATTGTCATACAGTTTTCGATGGGTCCCTTATGACCCTCAAGGTTTCATCACTGCTAGGAGAAATAAGTACAGACTCCTAGGGATTAAACACTGCCACTACCCACACATAGAAAAGTATGCCAACTTACAAGAATGGCAGCTGGACACTCTAGTTGAGAGCTTAACTGAAGAAGAAAGAATGCTTAGAAATATGAAAGAACTTGAGAAGACTATTGACCTGGACTATGTGATCCAGGTACCTTTCAGACTACCTCAATCAGTGGGACAAGGAGCCTCAGTTACCAGGACAGCGCCGCAGACACTCTCTACAGCAGCACCAGGCTTAGATAAAGGAAAAGGAAAAATGGATGCAGAGGATGAAGCAAAAAAGGAACAGTCAGAGCAACAGTCACAGCAAAAAGATCATCAAACAGAACAACAAACAGAGCAACAACAAGGACAAACCATTCTGCCACAAACTGGGCTGCCAGAAAACCCCCTAATGCAAACACCGCCACCTCAAATTGAGCCATTAACTACCTCAGTTTTGCAGACCCCAGCACATGAAGAGAGGGGTACTAAAAGGCAAAGAGAAGAGTCCACTCCCCTCAGTGGATCCTCCCACCAGCCAGAGGCCAAAAGGCAAAGGGCAGATTCCCCAGAGGTGGAAGACATCACTGAAGATGTCTTGAACGATACAGCAAAGGACAGGGAAGGCAGCCAACATACAGGGACAAGCTCCTTTCAGCAGGAGCAGAATTTACAGCTTGGTTTGGAGGTGTCATCCTCTTCTCAGCAAAGCCAGAAGCTTAAAAGTGCTAAGGCTACCTTCAAAGAAATCAAGGCAGCAAATGAGTTATTGAGGGCTGAGGTTTACAAACAGTTTATAGATGCCACTCCAGCCCAGCAGGAAAGGTTGATGTCGGTCTACGACTTCAAAGAGGAAAAAATGATATTCAGCCATTTCAAACCCAAGGGGCCGCACCCAATGACAACTGTAGATTTCATCAAAACAAGGGTGGAGGTCCTGGCCAAAGACATACATCCTATGGACCAAATTGAGCTCCACAAGCAGACTGGGGAGATGGTCTATGCCACCTTGGTAGAGAAGGCCACATTAGCTCATGAGCTGAAAGAATCTTTGAAGAACACAAACACTCAACTAGATTTTGAGAGGTTGTCCTCTAAGGCCAAGGACAATAGGATAAAATCTCTTGAGGAGTTTATTGTTGATCTAGGGCATGACCCTAGCGACCCAACCGGGGTAAAAGCCCTCATAAAGAAAAAGGATGATGATCTAAATGCCATGAAGAAGAGGTTGAAGTTGTTACCTACAGAACACCCTTAGACAGCTGAATTGCAAAAGGAAAAGCAAGTTAATGAACAACTTGACCTCTTATTACAGCAAGATCAAAGAATCCAAGAACTAGAGAAAGAGCTGGGAGGAGCATTGCAAGACAAACAGGGAGGATCTACACTCCAAGTTCCTCCAACAGATTCCACAACAGCAACAACTTCTGGGGCAGCAGTGGCCCCCACAACAGAAGCAGCAGGTACAACAGCAGCTACAGATGCCCACCCCAGTATAGAAGAATTAACCAAAGCTGTCAAGGCAATGGAGCTACAGGCGGATGAAATAAGGAAAGCAAAAGAAAAAATGGCAGAGATAGATGCCAAATATGACCAATCAAAGATAACGGTAGCAGAACAGGGCAGACAGATTAAGGCTCAAAAAGATAAAATAAAGGCCCTGGAGAAGGAGCTCAATCTGGAAAATACTATGGCAGAAATCAAAAGAATCCTGTGGAATAAAATTACCCAAGCTATTATCAAACAGTGGAAATCCATTAAAACAATGCATGAGCATATGGATTTAATTGTACAAGCCCAGACAGATGTCCAGAGAGCCAAGACAGTGTTAGGAAACAGACCTGAGCAAGCTAGCCAATTGATAGAATTTTTGAACAGGCAAGACAAAGAGGAGCTGGCAGCCGTTGGAATCACCAACAGAACAGAGGCCATCCTCATGGCTAAAAGGGTGCTAACTCTGAGAGGTTATGTACAGACGGCAGAAAGAAAAAGTTATGAGATACAGACTGAAGTTGAAGATTATAAACTCAGAATGGGAATGTTACAAGCAAGAGGACTGCCTAGCCTGCTGAGCAGCACAGGAAAATTGATCAGCAGAGATCAATTTACAAACAGGGTGGCCGCTTACATTGAAAATCAAATCACTGCATCCAGCAGTACTTCTGAGGAAACAGTTCCTCCAACAGGACAGAGCTTGTACACTAAGCTTGAAGGCTCATTTTTTGTTGAAAATGAGGTAAATCATTTATTTGAAACTCCTCCTAGTTTTTTCAGATATACAGAGCTTGACGAGACTCTAATTAAAATTCGGAGGCACCAAATGCCTAAGGAGGACTGGTGGCAGGCCATGCTCCAAATTTTGCCACGGTAGTTTCAAGACATTCGGCCACTGCCAGCTCAGCTCACCAGAAGACAAGTGTAAAAGGATTAATGTTTGAAAAGCATCCAAAAAGTGATTCATCACTAATGATGACAACTCGCCACATTTTGAACAGCACGTCCCCAACCGACTCAGCAGCTCCCAAAGGCCAAAAGTATCTTCTGACAGAACATCAAGACGCCTTTATTTTGTATTCAATGCTGTAATAAATTTCTGATAAAAATATCTCAAAGTTGGTGAGGATATTAAGTCTGAGATAACTAAGAACTCAGATATTTTTGTAAAAATCGAAGTATATATTCACCCCGCACATAAGCTTAAGGGGTTGTTGTTATTTTCATTTGGGGCATCTCATTTGCTGTAAAATTCTCAGAGAAATAATACAAAGGGTGAATGGAATTTCCGAAGCTTGGTGTACCTTGATGCATTGTGATGAATGGTGAATGTTGCAGGATTCCAGAGTGTTTCATAAAACAATAAGTCTTTCTTAAATCTCTGTGTTACATGTTTTCGAGTCTTTTGTTCTCTTTTATTGTTTAAATGTTTTACACTGAATAGCAAAGTAGAAGAATAGTTCCAGGATTTAATCACTGATTACCCTGAACTCAAACTGAGCTATTATCCATGTTTTCTTCAGATACAGTGAATGAAGTGTAATTCTTAATTGCTGCACTTTAAACTATATCTTTTACAGTGATAGACATTCCCAGGGATTCAAGTTTGCTCCTGAGACATCTATCCGTTTTCCATACCTAGTTTGGTGGAAATACTTAAATACTTTAGCGAAAATTCTTAAATGCTTTCACTGTTTGTTTCACCTGTTCATGTTATAAACCAAAATTTTTGTTGTATGAAGTATCCAAATGGCCCTGTAAGTTTCACCAGTTCACCTCAAGGTTTCTAGACACCTACAGCCATAGACTCCATTGCCCAATGATATTTGACTCTTTGAACATTACATCACAAGACCTGAAAGAAAATCTTCAACCAAAACATAAACAAAACCTGTGCATAATACCTAGCCTAAAACACTATCATAACAGATACAAATCATAAAGAGAGAGCCCTCTCTGATCACACTTTGGCTAGAAGCAGTGATCCAAAGATTGGTTAGTGGTTACCCCGGCCGTATTCCCTTGGGAGTCAAAGGGAACAACCTGGGTGTTAACATGTGCCATTTCTATTATCCAACCAGATTGGATAAATGAAGCAAGGGAGGAATGGAAGAACGACGAAGAAGTGTGGGCACTTATTCGAAAGCTACAACAAGATTCCAGTACTTCTGATACATTTAGCTGGCAAAATGATTCATTATGGTACAAAGATCGTTTATACCTCTGTAATAATTCCCAGCTAAAACAAAAGATTCTTATGGAATTGCACACTTCTCCCTTAGGAGGGCACTCAGGATTTTTAAAAACTTACCACAGGGTTAAGAAGGAATTTTTTTGGGATGGCCTTAAATCAGATATTCAAAAGTTTGTGGCGGAATGTTTGGTTTGCCAGCAAAATAAAGTTGAAACAATTAAGACGCTGGGTCTATTACAACCTTTATCCATTTCAAGCCAACGTTGGGAGGAGGTTTCAATGGATTTTATCACAGGTTTACCCAAGTCTGAGAGAAAGAGTGTCATCATGGTGGTAGTTGACAGACTTACCAAGTATGCACACTTTTGTGCATTATCACATCCATTTAAAGCCAGTACAGTTTCTACTGCATTTATGGAAACAGTTCAAAAGCTACATGGAAACCCAAAGATTATTGTAAGTGACAGAGATCCCATTTTCACTGGAAATTTTTGGACATAATTATTTTCTTGTCTTGGTACTCAGTTAGCTCATAGCTCATCTTATCATCCTCAATCTGATGGGCAAACTGAGATAGTAAACAAATGTTTGGAAGGATATCTTCGTTGCTTTGTATCTGATAAACAGACACAATGGGTCAAATGGTTGCCTCTGGCTGAATGGTGGTATAACACTTCCTTCCATACAGCAACAAAAATGACCCCATTTATGGCACTTTATGGGTATCAACCACCATCCATCACATCATATTTAAGAGAAAATTCTAAGGTTCAGGTAGTGGAACATCACATCGAACATCAACAACAAGTCCTCCAACTCTTAAAGGATAACCTCGTGTTGGCACAAAATAGAATGAAACAACAGGCAGATCAACATCGCAGTGAAAGAAGTTTTGATGTAGGTGATTGGGTATTCCTACGGCTAAAACCATATAAGCTAATGTCCCTAAAGCAAGCTAAGAAGGATAATAAATTATCACCAAAGTATTATGGTCCGTACAAGGTGTTGCAAAAGATTGGTACTATGGCATACAAATTGGAGCTTCCTGCAACTTCTCGATTGCACCCAGTTTTCCATGTTTCATGTTTAAAGAAGGTTATAGGTGACAAGCTCCCACTTCAAACAATACTGCCAGAACTTGACGAGGAAGGAAAAATTATATTGGAACCGGAAGCAGTCACAGAAACAAGAACTCGACAGCTACGAAATCGATCAATTTCAGAGTATCTTATCAAGTGGAAGAACTTATCCGCTGAAGATTCCACATGGGAGGATGAGAATTTTATGCAGAAGTATCCAGAACTACTCAAGCATTGAGGACAACAATTTTTGAAGGAGAGGGGCATGTTGGGTCCCTATAATACTTGTGATTACCCCATTACTATTGTAGTTATACCCCTTATTTATATTGTTGTGCCCCTATTACCCCCATATTGTTATTTCTGTGCCCCATAGAATCCCTCTATTGTTATTTTTGTGGCTTTATATTATTATTGTTAGGTCGGCTAGATTATATTGTGACTCCTTAGACTCCTATATATAGAAAGGAGGTTTTGTCATTTGTATCATCCAAGAATTGTTCCTTTATGTAATGTAAAGGAGGTTTCCCCCTCGAAGAGGCTGAATTCTAAGGCGTTGATCTATCTTTTCTATCTTTTCTTGAGCTGGTTTCATAACAGGACCTTTTCTTTTAAGGAGTCTGAAAAGGAACGAAAGTGACTTCTCTGGAAATCTAGATAGAGGGATTACCAAACCAATAGCAAAACTATAGAATACTTTTTATGGTACAACAGTCAATCTTCCCGAATGTTGTGTTTAGTGCATTGCGATCGATAGGGTGGTAGACACAGCTTCCTAAGGATAAAGGATGTAGCCTATTGTGGTCTCCCAATATATACTCGACGGTACGTGGGAGCACAAGTCCGTACTAGCACTTTCTGTCTCAAAGAGGAGGAATCACCCAACCTACGATGAAAGCGATAGTTACTAGGCTTTACAACATTGGAATACGTCTCTAGCCTAGACTTCTAAATGCTGTGTGTTAGGTTCCAAAGTGTTTTTATGTTCATTGAGGTTTATTTTACAGTTGATCTTTCTTAAGAAGTTTGCCTTTAAGGTTCACTGCGTGATATAGATATACAATTCCTAAATATGCAATCTAATATGATAAATAGTCATTTACTTTCTTTTTGCAATGAAAATCCTAGCTACTAAGGAAAGAGAGATGAAATTCTTTCAACATAGAGCAGAGAGCACACACTAGATTCACTTTTCCTAAATCAATTTCAGCATGCAGTCTAAATGCAAATGCAGATGCATGTATTGTTTTTTAGTTTCCTTAATGTGAGAATGACAAAAGAAAACTAAGTACAGATCTGAACTATCTTCTTTCAAAGCGACAGTACTAACAATTTTCTCTTCAAAAAATAAGAGGAAGGCTAAGACAACACTTTGTGATTTCAAATTCAAAAAAGGAAAGGAAGACTAAGACGACACTTTGCGATTTCGAATTCAAAAAACGAAAGGAAGACTAAGACAACACTTTGCGGTTTCGAATTTAAAACTGTTATTGACACTTGAATTACTATTAATTCAAATCAAATATAATGGGAAAAGTGTAATCGACTATCTGAAAGAGGAAGACTTTACGACACTCTTTTTCTTCACTGAAAACGACACTTGCGACACTTTCAAATCAAAAGATGACAGTTCGACTAAGCTACTATTTGAAAAGGAGAACTGTAAATGATGAAAAATACATAAAAAAAAATTCACAATTCCTTCTGATGGAGGCTGAAATAATGCAAAGGAAGAAGGTTTCAACAGTGATATACTGATCATAGACAACAAAACTACTGAATAAAGTTGAACACAATGAAGAAAACCAAAATATAGAGGCAGAAACAGTCTTACTCAATCATTGCACTTGTAACATAGGGAAATAGGGATGCATCTCACCTGCAACACACGGGTGGTGTGATGCATCCAGATTTCCAATGAGAGACAGCGCGATGGTCTAGGGACGAGACTGAGCTTGGTTTTCAGTCATAGTTTGCAGCTAAGTTCAGTGATTTATGCTAAGCTAATGATAATCAGTAAACACAAAGTATAGGGGCTGATCTAATGAGGTATTTGAGCTACCACCAGGGCACTTAGGATGTTTGCAAGTCATATGTTCAGTTTATAAACCAACCTAGAGATTGACTAAAGCAGCATTGATCTACATTGCGGTTGCATAGCAAAAGCAGTTCGAAGGCTAGCTGGCTTAACTTCAAGCTCCGTCTGTGGTTTATAAAGCAAACAATAGTAACAAAACAAACAAACTATTCGCTCCCCAGTGGAGTCGCCATTTTGTTATCGAGAAAACTAGTGTCCATTTAGAGCTGCTAGTCCCACTAAGATGGGTAGCTATCTTAGAAACAAACAAACTAAAGTTACTTGTGTTTTCCTTTATGAGAGATAGATGAGAGAGAAGTAGAGAGTACCAACCTTAGTCTTTCGCTAGTCTCCTTGCTTGTTTCCTCTCTCCTTTGATAGAGCTTTCGTCACTCCTTTCTCACTTGTCCTGCTTCAAAGAACACTTGTAGAGTCAAAGTAGAAAAATACCATCAAAGCATAGAGATCTATAACCATAAACAATGTAGGATCAGATGTACATTAACCATACAAATGCATATACGAATACAAGATTCAGAGATATACAAGCATATGGAGGAAAACTAAAATAGCTTTATTGATAGAAGTAGTAGAAGAGAGGATTACAACCAAGCTGTCTGATCCAGCATCACCCTCCCAGCATGAAAGCCCTCTTCACCTCATACAAAGCAAGATCACCCAACAATACAATGTCTTCGAAGAGAAACCAATAGCACTTCCTTACAAATTACAAAATTCCAACCTCTAGATCTCTAGGATGAGGGATCCATATATAGATGTTTGTTGGAGAGTGATTCAGCTTCTGGGATTTTGATTAGTGTCATTTCACTGATAGTTCTTGGTTCCACTTGGGGATTTCGTGATCTCTTACTCATCCCTGGGCAGATTCAGAGAGGCAAGTTTCATATGAACAATTTCTAGAAGATTATTTGAGTTTCCACCTAGCAAATTGATTTTGTCATTTGTCTACTCTCGTTCATTGAACCCTACAGAAGGGATTTTCAGTATGCATCACACCCCCTGTGTGTAACAGGGGAGATGCATCGCACCCTCAGCATGGAGCAGTCTGTATGGTCGAGTTTTGACTAGTTCTGAGCAGTTTTTCAAGGAGAACTTCTGGGAAATGATGTAATCAACTGACCTTGTTCCTTTAGGGTACGAAACAACACTTTAGGGGTTTAGAAGCCCCTGGATTATGGACATATGTGACTGGGGTTGCAGTGCCCAAATATGTCTATAACACCTTCCCAATCTGCATTAGTGAAGCCTTGAATCTTTACTCCCTCTATCTTTATCTACCATAATCCACATTGAGAAGTTCCTCTGAGGTATCTCAACACATGCTTTGTCACCTTCCAATACAACTTGGTATGCCTAACCATCGCTTGACTAAGTTGGTTAACAACATAGCACATAACCAGTCGTGTGTTCACCAAATACATGAGTGAATTCACAAGCTTCCTGTAAATAGTAGCTTCCACTACTTCCCCTGAAGTAGCATCCTCCTTCCTCAAATTACCTGCTAGAGGAGTCTCCATGGGTTTTTTTTCTCTCCATGTAGAATCTCCTAAGTATCTCATTAGCATACATTCCCTGAGACACAAACAACTCCCCATCTCCCTGCCATACCTCCATGCCAAAAAAGTAATGCATGAGCCCCATGTCATTCATCTCAAACTATCTTGCAAGTTCCTCCTTGAAAGATTTGATCAATTGTTCATCACCTGTCAGTATGATATCATTAGCATAAAGTACAATGATCAACATTTTACCTTCCACCACTATCTAGTACAGGATCACATCCACTTCACTCTTCATGAAGCCCAACCCGGTGAAGTATCTATCTATCCTAGTGTACCGATCATGTGGTGCTCCCTTCATTCCATACAACGCTCTCTTGAGCTGGCACACATTGGACTCACAGTCAAAGGTCTCAAAACCCTCAGGTTTCTTTATGTACACCTCTTCCTCAATCATGCCATTAAGGATAGTTGTCTTCACATCCATTTAATGTATCTTCCAACCCATCTGTGTTGATAGTACCAATATAGATCTAATTGATGAGTACCTTAGAATAGGAGAAAAGGTCTCATCATAGTCAATCCCCTCTACCTGTTAAAATCCACGAGCCACAGATATAGCCTTATGCTTCTCAACACTACCATTTGCAACTTGTCTTACCTTGTAAATCCAATGGGAGCACACCACTGACTTGTCCTCCGGTATTAGGACCACATCTCAAACACTGTTATGAACGAACTCAAACTCCTCCACCATGGAATCAACCCAAACTGGCTGCAGCACTGATTCCTTAAAGGAAGATGGCTCTATCAAAATGAATTCGCCCATAAGAACCATGTATCCGATGTAGCTCTTAGGTGACCTCCTCTACCTACACTAAGAATTGGGTGCTCCCACATTCTCCTGTGCATCATCCAACAATCTGTCAGCCTCTCTGGTGCACTTTCTTCCCTCTCTCAAAGACTCTTCTTGAGTGGATGTCTCCACTCCTAGATCCTCTGCATGTGGTTGCTCCACATCAATCTGAGGCTCCTCAACCTTAGGAGCTAAAAGCTCCTCATTCGGATGTAGCTCAAGCTCCATCTCAAGGAAAACTCGCATGGATTTCTCCTCATTGAATCTAACATCCCTATGAACCACTACTATCCTGATGGTCGACAAGTACACCTGATAGTTCTGAGGTGTGTCAGTGTACCCCACAAATATCCCCAACTCTGATGTACGCTCAAGCTTCTTCCATTCATATTTGGTCACATGGAAATATATCGATGACCCAAAAATCTTGAAGTGACCAAAATCTAGCCTCTTACCAAAATAAACCTCCTCTGGTGTCTTCATATCAAGTATCCGATGTGGGTTATCATTCTGAACATAAACCATTGTGTGGCATGCCTTAGCCCATGAGTGTAGTGGTAGGCCTTGATCATGCAACATTGCCCTTTCTACCCTAAGATTATTTTGTTCTTCCTCTTGATTACTCCATTTTGCTGAGGGTTATGGGGTATCGTCAACTCTCATTTAATCCCTTTCACTACACCAAAGTTCTTAAATTCATTTGAGACATACTCAACACCATTATCACTTCGTAGAGATTTAACCTTCTTGCTCAACTCTTTCTCCACCAATGCTTTAAACTCACAAAACTTTGTGAAAGTTTGATCCTTTTTCTGCATGAGAAATATCTAGCATTTACGAGAATATTCATTAACAAATATAACAAAATACCTGTGTTTGGTTGTGGATTCTGTTGAGAATGTTCTGCACACATCTGAATGAACACATTCTAGAATAACCTCTCCTCGACTGTCTCTATTGTGATAGGAAGACTTGGTTTATTTTCCCAAAGTACACCTCTTGCATGTATCAACTTTCTCAAGCGTACCTTTAGGAAGATCGGTAGAGATCTGTTGCAATATCTTCAAAGCCCCATGATGCAAGTGGCCCAATCGCCTGTTCAATAACTCACCAACATCTTGGCTTTGCAGCCTTTATGCTTTTGTTTTCAAAGAAGCACACTCATCTACCTCCACCTTATAGAGATTCTTCACCCAAATCCCTATCTTCTTTACTTAAACCGTGGCTATGTGTCGAAGGAACACTTTTCCTTTCAAGAATATCACATCATATCCTCTATCCTCGAGCATGAAAATGGATACCAAGTTCTTCTTCAGCCCGAGCACATACATAACATTCTTCAAGGTGAGTGGACCCCCTTCTCCCTTGGAAAAGTAATCGTGCCCAATCCAGTAACACTATACTTCTTGTCATCACCCATCTCAATATGCATGTAGAGATATTTCTCCTCCAGGTCACTGAATAACTCTTTGTCGCCAGTCACGTGGAGTGAAGTTCCACTCTCTAAGTACCATACACTTCCCATCATTGATGACACCATGCATGGAATGAGGGAAAAGTCCAATTTGAAGTGAGAGGTCAAAGCCTCCCTCGCCACTTGTCCTCAGGACTTCTTGTTGGACTTCTTAAGTGGAAAATTTGTAGCAAAATGGCCTAGCTCATATGACAATGAAAGCACTTAACTTTCATCATGTCTTTCTTCCTACCTCCATGATAAGAATCCGATTTGGAATGGGAAGTTTTCTCTTTCCCCTTATTCACCTTAATCACTAAGGCACAGTTATCTTCATCATCAGTCTTTGATGAAGAGCCATCCTTAGTGTTCCTCCTGATCTCCTCTTGCATCAAATCTGACCACAGTTGTTCCCAATCTAGTGGCTTCTCCCGACCATTGACATAGTTATGATAACTATGCCAACTCTTTGGGAGTCCTAGAAGAGAAATACTCACCATATCATCCTTGGAAACTGTGATTCCAACACTTCTATGTTCATCATGGCACTAAGTGAACTTGGTTTAGTATTTTGGAACCGTCTCACCTTTCTCCATTTTGATTTTTTGAAGTTTCTCCTTCAGTGCCAATTTCCTTTGGTCAATGTTGCTATGATACAAGTCCATAAATGTTTTCCACATAGCATACAGAGTTTCCTTTCCATGGAGACTCAAGACAACGTGGTCTCAAACTCCCTCAAGGATTATCTGCCTCACCTTTGCCACACAATTCTTCCATTCAACAAAATTCTATGCATTTGATGCTGTTGGGTTAGGAATTTCTTGATCAACAAATTCCTTCAAGCATTATACTCTAGCATAGCCTCCATTGTGTCCCTCCAGGCTATAAAATTTGAGCTTCCTTCCAAGGCATACTCAAGCCACAAACCATAGAACGCCATCTGTCTATCCTGAAGTATGTATTGCAAATTTGAATTTCACCTGTAACCCAAAACTCAAAACTTCAAAATCTCCTCTAGTATACTATATTCAACTCTGATACCATGTAGAAAATCTTGTAGATTCATAAGCTCATGCATTGTACTAAAGCACAGGACAAGAATATATTTCTACTTTCAACCAGCAGAAGCCAGTAGATCGATGTAAACAATAAGAACAAGAATAAGATAAATCAATGGCACATAACAAAAGATGTATATAGTGAAAGCCACTGCTCAAAACCCTGATATTTGTATTGCATATATAAAAAATATGAGTGAAGATACAAAGCTTGTTTTCGGTAGAAAAATTCCGCACAAGTATGCTCAACTCTCTCGGCTCACAAGCTAGCTCTTAGCCAACACATAGCCAATTTTGTAGTTCTCCAAGCCCCTAATTTCTTTCGTAATTCCTAGGATGAATAACCTATATTTAAAGGGAATTCATGCTTCAAAAACTACGCAATCAAAACATAGGATCAATCTTTGATGCATGCATGATATTTACACTCCAGTAAATAATACAACTGATAATACACTATCCCTGCACTCTAGTCTCGACTGAGTCTTTTTCTGAATCGACATGCATGAGTTTCTGATGAGGGAATCTTTATTTAACTAGAGTGACACTTGTGGATGCACTAGGCACTAACTAACTGTTAATTGTCTATTATTTCCTTAAACAATTTGGAACTAATTTAGTTTAACTTAACTCATTAACCTAAACTAAGTGATCTAATTTACAACTCAATTTAAACTCATACTTAACCCCTAAAACTTAGGGAGATCATATACATGACTACAGAAAGGCTTCCAACTCGAAATTCCTAAGATAATTAAGTTAATTAAACTTAATTAACTATTTACAAGTTGCTATGAGAATAGAATTCAATTTTAATTCTCAGTTTAATTCAAGGACAAATTAATCTAGAATTTCTTGTTGTCATTTCTAAATAGTAAATGTAAATATTATAAATGATATTTAAAATTTAACTAGTGTATTGTGAATTTTAATTTTTATTTTATGAACTAATTTGAAAAATATTTTGCAATGTAGACAGAGAGGTATTTCTCATAACATTGATGATGAGATTGAAAATGTTGAAAGACACAGTGAAAAAGATAATAAACCAATGATTGATGATGTTGTTGAAGATGTTGAAAGAGATTCAAGTGAAGAAGTTTAATCACCATTAGGTATGTATATATATGTCATGTGTATTATTGCAATTATACATATTTATTAATTTCAATTTCATTCAAACTCTATTTTTTTATTTAATGATTTAATGAATATTTATACCCATTTACATTTAATTCTCATATGTACATATGAAATCAATATCAATTATGAGATGTTAGAAAACGTTGACACTGACACATATGGATATAAAAAAGTGCGCCATGTTACACGATATCATGTTAAGCTCATTATTGATAAGTTCTTCAAAGATGAAAATGTGGCAGTTCAAGCTCAAATTTTGAGAGGTCTCTTAACATCAAAGAAATTAAAAGCTACAACTCTATTGGGTATTTGAAAATCAACGAAGGATAAAAAGGAGAAGGAAAATGTGATTCAATATATAAATAGTGCTCCAAAATCAATTGGAATATCTAGAAAGAAAATTGATATAGATGCATGTAGAACAATACAAATGGAAATGGTTTCATCAAGTACTAAAGAAAAATGTTTGGTAAAATCTATGGCAAAATCATTAGGGACCTCAAGAAAAACATTGCACAAACATAAGAAATTTCGATTGCAAATAGATTTAAATGAGGAGCTAGCTTGTTAAACAGTTATTTGTAGGCAACCATACAAAGATAGAGTTGGAGAAGATGTTAAAAAAATAATATATGAATTTTGGATGAAAAATTCATGTGATTCACCAAAAGCAAGGGATGTGATGCCGTGAAGAATAGCAAGAAATCAGTATGAAGAATATGCAAAACATATCTTGGAGACCAATAAAATAGAGTTTTTCAATAAGTACATAGAAGAGAATCGTGGAATTAATGTCTCAATCAGTACTTTTGTGCAGCAAAAACCATGGTATGTTAAACCTATCACTGTAAGCGACACTTGTTCTCATTATCATGAGGAATTTCACTTATATTATGACACCTTCCTTAATTTTTGGTAAGAAAAATTGGAAAAAATCACCTCCTCCCACTATCCATGATTTCATACCCAAAATTCTATGTGAAAGAGAAGTTCGTGAATTATTTTATCAAAAGAAATGTGTTGGTGGTAAAAAATGTGATCATTGTGGAAATTTGACTTTATTTCACAACAAATATCCTATTGATATAAACGATCAATCATTGTCCAACCTAAAAGTGAAATGGAAGAGATATGAATATATCCATACATTGGTTAGTTCAAATAGTAGCACAAGTGCTAAAAGGATTGATTTACAAGAAGAAGAAATTTATATGATAGAGTTTTTGAAGAAATTTGAGACAAAAATTTATAAATACACTGAGCATTCACATAGAGCTTGATGGCAGGACCTGCAATTCAATAAATCACGTGAAATTTTTCCACCAGAGACCATTTTGTCAATAGTTGATTTTGCAGAGAATTACACATTTGTTGCACAAAATGATATACAACGTGAATATTATCATTTTGACCAGGTATCTATGCTTGTCGATATTCTATATAGACATGCTGAACAAAATGTTGATCATATAGAAAGCACTACTGAGAATCGACATGTTATTAAAGAATAACACTTTTATATTAGCGATGATCATACACATGATACAGATTTTGTACAACATTGTTTTGATAAGATTTATGACACATTGAAAGGGTGTGGAATAAATTTCAATGAACATTGGATATGGTCAGATGGATGCACATGACAATTTAAATCTTCATGATCATTCTTTTGGTTGTGTCATTTTCGTAAGAAAACCAACATTAAACATTGTTGGAATTTCTTTAAGACTGGTCATGGAAAATGATAACATGATGGTGCAGGGGCATGTATAAAATGAGCACTTCGAAGATATCAAATGGACCACTATGAAAACCGACTTGTGTTAGCTTATCAATTTGTTCAATGGTGCATTGTTGCACTAAGCCATTAGACTAACCCATCAAGGGAGGTATGGAGGTATGTACATATATACAAAGTAACTTGTATACAGTGTTAATATATGATAATTTTTATTAATTTTCTAATTTTAAACATTTATAAATTATATAGTTTAAGAAATATCACGATGATTATCTTTGATATATAAATTGTATTTTAAATAGCATAATTAAATTCTTGTTTGAATTTATTATAGGTTTTTTGAGCATATTGGAGTCCAAGATGTAGATAGATCAATTACATATGAAGTTGAAACAATAAAAGGGACTCGAAAGTTCCATTGAATTAAAACAAAGGATTACCGAAAGGTGTTTGCATTTGATAAAAGAAAATATTCTTGTTTTTGTCCTGTTTGCATAGAGGACACACAATCCAATGATGTTTGTGAAAGCAATATACATGTAAAAGCTTGGAAACATACATAACTAAATACAAAGGGGAAAATGTCAGTTACAAGCTTCGAAGAGATGGAATGAGAGGTGACTATTGTATCACCTGAAGGTGATCGAGTTTTTGATCTTGTTAGAGAAGGTAACATTTCAATTTCTTTCAAAGTATATATATATATATATATATATATATATATATATATATATATATGTTTTATGTTTTTAAAATCATTGCGTTTAAGTATATAGGTAATAGTTAAAATATAGTGATCTAGAAATAGATAATAAAATCAATTCAATGTTAATAAAGTTAATTTCATGTTAATTGTGATTTTAATTTACACGTGTTTTATCGTGAAAAAGATGTTTTGTTGTAGTTGCACCCATTAACAACATAGAAAATGTCAAGTATTATTTGATGTGGTGCACTGAACGAATGATGAAATTATTGGAAGACTATGATAATAACGGTTTTATATATGAAAGAGGTCCTATTATACTGAAAGGTTATTTTTTCCAAGAAACTCATCAAACTGAGAGTAATTCTTTCAAGACTATCAACCCGATGTCATAAGTTGTCAATATAGTCACCTCGTGTGCGCAGCACGCATAAAGTTGATAGAAGTTCAATCAAAAAAAAATTTAAAGTTAAAAAATGGAAAATATCAAAATTTGACCATGAATGGATCATTGAGTATGGAATTCCATTAGATTTTTTTAATTGAACTTCCCAACAATTTCTTCTACTTGGATTCATATTTGAGAACTTAGAGTTCAAGTACATTGTTAGCCTTTCCTTTTTTGAACTCTTAAGGTGTACATTCTTAAGAATGTGATAATGTGAAAGTGATGCTCATTGGGTCTTGTATTGAGTTACAAAGTTATATGTATATTGCCTGCTATGTAGGTGTATTAAGGATTTGATGCTGCTAATATTATGTTTGCATGCACGACAAGTAATTTATATGTATACATTTTCTGGTCTTAAACGATTTCATACATGAATTCAAAATCTATTAGCCTTTCTATACATGAATGAAAAAATGTACATACCATATTTTATAATGCAATTAAATTGACAAAACAATTTTAAACAAAACCTAAGAATCATCTACTAACATTATAAGCATGATTGAATGCAAAATGTACCAAATAAATGAAATTTCACTTTCATTGCTACATATTAATGAGCTTAAATATGTAAAACCTTTAAAAGCATCAAACCATGCATCATGAAAATTATGGGCCTTGTTTTATAATGCAATTTTATCTAGTATGTTTGTGCATTCAAACGACTTTATAATAAAAGTTAATTATCAAATAACATCCATAGTAACCTTTCTGTACATGAATGCCAAATGTACATACCATATTTTATAATGAAATTTTAATTTATGATTGTTTTAGACATACACACCAAATTATAAGATTCATTCAAATGAAAAATGTACCATGTTTTGTAACTTGAAATTTTACTAGATTCATTTTAAATAAATTGACAAAACAACTTTAAGAAAAACCTAAGAATAATCTACTAACATTATAAGAATGATCATGCAAAATGTACCAACTAAATTAAAATTTACTTTCATTGTTACATATTCATGAACTTCAAAATATTTAAAACCTTTAATAATCAAACCATGCATCATGAAAATTGTACCATGTTTTATAATGAAATATTACAATATGTTTGTTCATGAACAACTTTATATTAAAAGTTAACTATCAATCGACGTCCATAGTAACATTTCTATACATGAATGCAAAATGTACATACCACATTTTATAATGTAGCTTTTATGATTTTTTTAGGCATCTACATTGAATTAAAATATTCATTCAAATGCAAAATGTACCATGTTTTGTAATTTGCAATTTTAATAGATTTATTTTAAATAACTTGACAAAACAACCTTAAACAAAACCTTAGAATCATCTACTAGCATTATAAGAATGATTGAATGCAAAATGTACCAACTTAAAGAAAATTTACATTCATTGCTACATATTCATGAACTTAAATATGTAAAACCTTTAAGCATCAAACCATGCATCATCCAAATTGTACCATGTTTTATAATGCAATCTTATAGTATGTTTGTGCATTCAAACAACTTTATATTAAAATTTAACTATCAACTGACGTCCATGTTAGCCATTCTATACATGAATGCAAAATTTCCATGTACCATATTTTACAATGCAATTTTAAGTTATGATTGTTTTAGGCATCTACATCAAATTATAAGATTCATTCAAATGCAAAAAGTATCATGTTTTTTAATTTGCAAATTTACTCGATTCATTTTAATAATTGACAAAACAACTTTAAATAAAACCTAAGAATCATCTACTAATATTATAAAACTGATCATGCAAAATGTACCAACTAAGTGCAAACTTACTTTTATTGCTACATATTCATGAACTTAAATATGTAAAACATTTAAGCATAAAACCATGCATCATGCAAATTGTACCATGTTTTATAATGCAATATTATAGTATGTTTGTACATGAATGACTTTATATTAAAAGTTAATTATAAACCGACATCCATAGTAGCCTTTCTATACATGAATGCAAAATATACATACCATATTTTATAATGTGATTTTTATGATTATTTTAGGCATCTACACCTAATTATAAGATTGATTCAAATGCAAAATGTACCATGTTTTGTAATTTGCAATTTTAATAGATTCATTTTAAATAACAAGTGACAAAAAAACTTTAAACAAAACCTAAGAATCATATACTAAAATTATAACAATGATCATGCAAAATGTACCAACTAAATGCAAATTTGCTTTCAATGCTACATATTGTTGGGATGGGGTCCCTTGGGTCAAATTTTGTTAAATATTGTAAAGTCTCTACATTTTTAGGAGCGGAGCACAAGTAGTGCAAGTCGATAGGAGTCAAAGGGGCTTTACAAAGGTCAAAGCCCCTTAGTTTGTTAGAATCAAACTGTTTTGAGACCCACCCATGGTTCATAGAACATTGTATTGTAATGGAGAAGAATATAAAATAAAGTCGTAGAAGAGTCATAAGCTAGAGAAGTAAGAATAATTCATGATTTGGATCTGATTTTATCTATTCTATACTTGGGTGAAGGGAAAAGCTCCTGTAGCTATGTGCGCAGAGACTTGGTAAGTTCACAACTGAGTGTGCGAGCCCCTACAGCTGTGTGTGTAGGGTTGGAAAGAGTTGTAATTAAAGATCTGAAGCATAAAAAAGACCTATTTTGAAGAATTATTTGTGTATTACTATTTTATCCCTAACTTCACTATATTTATGATCTGTTGAATGCATTTAATCAGGAAAATTACTTAATATATTCATAAAGACATATATCTATTTATTTATATGATGTTATGCATGTTTAGCATAATCAGCAAAGGACATAGATTTGCTAAATGTTAATTATTGTAAATTTCAGGTTTTAAGGGTTAGGATTCATGAAGGTTCAGATAAAAGCCCTAAGTTTTGTAGAAACACATCACATAGTCCTCAGGATGTAGAAACTTGATTCTAGCATCCCCCAATATTGCCTTGGGTGAGACTGTATCCTGTGGTACATGGGTTGTTACCGAAAGGGCCGGTAGTGTAGGGTTTTGTTGGTTAGCACAACTAACTCTGAACCTAGGTCGAAGCCCCCTCAAGATAACACATATTCATGAACTTAAATATGTAAAACCAAGTTTTAAGCATCAAACCATGCATCATGAAAATTGTGTCATGCAAAATGTACATAAACTCCAAAATTAGCATGTATTAAATCATAATAAAGAGTTCTAGAATTAAAATATGTCCAAAATTTATATCATTATAAAAGTAAATATATAATAAAAAGTTATCAAATAAAAATATGCATCAATTCATAATAAAGAGTTCTATTTTAAATATGTTCAAAATTTATATCATGATAAAAGTAAATATAACAAAAAAATACTATGAAATAAAAAAGCTGCATTAATTTAGAGAATCTCATTGAAATATATGATCTATCAACCTCCAAGTGCTCTCATCTAAATCATGGGTGCCTTGCACAACATGTGTAATTGCATATATACATAAGATTTTGTACTTTAAAATTAAATGTTAATGTTTTAAAATTAAATGAGAATGTAATCATCAAAACAAAATTATAAAAAGTTTCAAATTCCATGCAATATCTCATGTTGTTCCCCCTCCATTGTTCCCTTATGGTGTCCGCCATGCATTGCGCCCTCATGCATAAACTATAAAATACATGTGCATGTATATATATTAAAATTTTAAAATTTCACATAAAAATGCATAAACTAGATCAATATTAAAAAACCAAGTATCAACCTTTTCAAAATGTCTAGATGATTCAATCCCTGTAACCAACTAAAGTTTCAAATTCCATGCAATACCTTGTGGTGTCCCCCCCTGCATTTCTCCCAACTGGATGCCATGTACAATACATGTACACGTATATATTAAAAATTTAAAATTGTACATGAAAATACATAAAATCACAATATAAAAAAAAATGTTACATGACTTCTTCAAATTGTTTAGATGATCCTATCCCCATTATCGACTCCATCGCTAAAGTCCCTAGAGAATGAAAATCGTCTCGAAAAACCTAAATTTCAAAATTTTTCAAATTGTAAGATAAATATATCTCGTTTTTTAATGAAACTTTCACTTCAATTTATAACAAAACATAAGTGAAATATTCAATACTTGTGACAATCAAATATTTACACATCTCCTTGTAGGGAGGAAGAGGGTGGCACTATGTCGAAAACATCGTATGAAATCAGAATATGTTAAAATTTAATTAATACATAATTAAAATTTAAAAATATGTCCTCACAATATCGATATAATAAAATTAGAATAATAATTGTATCAACATGTACTCTTCAAAAAAAAACTAACATATTTCAAAATATCTTGTTTGGAACCTGAACTGGGGACCGTGATATTATCAAAAAATTTGTTCAACAAATGAGTTAACTGCAAATGGTGAACATATGATACATCTGTGTTAGATTATATATGAAAAAATTAACAAAATGTATGTGAATCGACATTAACACATACATTACAAATTACATTTAAATATCCACCCTAACTACTAACACATACTAATCCCATGTCCTCTTCATCATGAACAATCATGTCTTGCAAACGATTACAACAACCCTTTGCATATTCTTTAAGCTACTCAATATTCATATTATCTATCTCCTCATCTTTTTTATATACGAAATTAGCACTTGCGTTAGCTTGTGCTCTTTTTCTATTTAGACCGATATCAATTATAGTCAATGCACTATGGATGTTGTCTATAATGGCAGCCAATCCTTCTCGACCAATTTGAGAAGTGGCATCCATCTCTGACTGCAAATTTAATAGACAAGGAGGTCGACGTACCAAAGGTGGCGAAGCACGAAGCAAATCAGTATCACATAATGCGCCCTTATAATCACATAACTGACCTCTCCCAGTACCATATTATTCACATGGAAGGTCATTATAATCAGGTTTCATACCCAAAAAGAATAATTATGCATAAAATATTTTTGCAAAATAAATTGGAACCTCGTCATTCCATGGCAACTTTCCATATGCTACAAGGAGCTTATCATACAAATGGTTGGCTATATTAGGGTAAGCATCTTTCTTTTCGTCCCTTCTTAGAAATTAAACATAGATTTTGCATTTTCGTTTGTAACCCTTTTACTCACCTCGACCCATTTATCAGGACACATTACTGCTTTCTACGCCTCATCATACCTATAAAGAAATTTGTGGTTGGCCCATGCTTCTCATAAATATCAAGAAATGAGCTTAGAGAGTGCACAACTATTTATAAGCCTTCTTGACTCTCTTTAGGGAGCTCCAAACTCCCAAGATCTTTCCTCAATTTTGAATAATGACTTTTGCACCTTTGTAATCTACATTGTTGGAGGTTTGTTTGCCAAGGAAGCTCGTCAGGAATATCAAATGGATAAGTGGCAGTTGTTGTATGGCCTGCTTCTTGAGTTTCTCGGCTTCACTTACATCTACTTAGAGCAACATTTTCTCACTCTGCATCAATATATAAAATTACATAAATTTACAAACATGTGAAAAAATGTATTCATACACATTCAAGATAGACATGTACATGCATATGTACATACAATTCATTTACATGCACAAATTTGTTTTAACATAAAAAATGATATAATTTACGAAAATGATGAGGACCATGATGATTAAATTGAGATTCACGACCACCCGGAGATGTTTGAGCACCATCATGCCCACCCGGACATGGTTCAGCACCATCACGACCACCCAGAAATGGTTGAGAACCATCATGCCCAAGTACGTGATTTGATTGAGCTTGTTGACCACTGTGAGAATGTTGACCACCCTCACGTGAAAACGTAGTGAGCAAGGCCTAAAAAAATGGAAATTCAATTCATTATATATTTATACATACATATGATTCTACCTACCTATCTATCTATCTATCTATCTATCTATATATATATATATATATATATATATATATATATATATATATATATACCATACCAGAATGGTGTGAATGATGGCCCTCCATTGATTGAATAGATACTCTTTTCGACCTAGTTTGAGATGCTCCTAAAAAATGAAATTTATTATAAATTAATTTAAAGCTAAATTGATAAAAAATCAATTTCATATGTATACATACATATTATTATATTCAAATATCATTTAAAAAATTTCACATAAACATATATATACCACAATCATGATGGACGTCCCCCAATTCATTTGATATTCTCTTTGATCCATGACCTCCCCCTCTAGTAAATGTATGAGACTTGATTGATGCTTGCCTCGAAGAATCATGTGGAAAATGCTCATCCATGATATGGATATCTATAGATATATAGATACATGATCTTTAAAAAGTTACTGCATGCATTTACAATTCTTTTTAAAATTTCTATTTAAAAAGATCAAGAATTCACAAAATTGTTTTAACCCTTGAAGTTACCTCATGCATTTAAAAATCTTGAAATTTCTATTTAAAAGGATAAATAATTCAGAAAATTGATGTAACCCTTGAAGTTACCACATGTATTTAATTGATTTAACCCTTGAAATATCATGCATTTTAAGATCTTAAAATTTCTATTTAAAAACATTGAAAGAATTCAGAAAATTAATGCAACTATGTGAAGCTCTTCATTTAAAATATACTAAAGACTAAAAACATAAATGTTGAAGCACACACATTTTCAAAATTAAATACATTTTTTTCTAAAACATGTCAAGTTCACAAAGTTGTGCTTACATAATGGGGGCACACTTGGTATAGAATTGAAAAAAACACATGGTCATTAAAAACAACACATTTATAACTAAAAAACACACACATATCAAAGATATCTTACAATATCCATCAATAAATTTTGATGGAAAGCTTCTTAACACTAATTCATCTTTCACGCACACAAATCTTGAATTGGCATTTCCCAATGCAATATATCACTAGACATCATATTAACATTTGCATGATGTTTTATGCTAAATGATTGAAATTGTCTAACAATATTTTTTGCTTCTCCATGTAGTTGTTTTAACCTCTCATTTTTAACTTGGTACACACATTTCATATGGTTTCACACAAGTTCAAAATTGGTGAAAACTAAAATTTCATTGGATCCATACTCCCTAGTTACTCCTAAGCCTTCTATCAATGAAATATAATGTGCTTCATTGTTTTTTGTTCTTCTAGGCACATTCACCTTCCTTTGGAGGACTTTGTTTGTCACAGTATTGCATAACACATAAGTAATCATTGTTTTCTCTAGATTGGGATAACAAGAAACATCTATGCATAATGCCAATTTTTCAACCATGTTTAACGGTTTTTCTGATCCCTGTAAAAACAAATTCAATAAAATATTAAATTCATTTATTGCAAATGCCTTAGTTTATGGGAAAATGATAATAAATAAATATCTATTGTGATTGAATACTGGAATACTACAAGGATTATGGATAATATATTCATTTATTGTAAATGGCTTATTTTATGGGAGAATGATAATAAATAAATATTTATTGTGATTGAATAGTGGAATACTACAAGGATTTAGCCTAGGTTCAGGATCATGTTCTATGTTCTCCTTGGTAATTTATACAATGTTTGCATATGAAAGATAAATTTATATAATGTTTGCATACACTGTTACTTTATTGTTATTGTTCATTAGAGAGGCTTGCTGGAGGAAGTTTCTACACTATTAGTTTACTGTTATTATTCATTTGGGAGGCTCACTAGAGGAATTTTTGCATTTTTGATGCTCTAGAGGAATCATTGATAGAGTACAACCCCTATGTTGGACACTCATGTGTACCTTAGTCTACTCCTTCAAACCAAATTTTTTGTTTGTTTATGGTTGAATTTGTTTAATTTGGACATTCTCTAAGAGATTTATGAATGCAAAATTTATATCATATTCTATAAGAGCTTTGCACTACTCCCACCTTTTAAATTTGATATAAATGTGATATTTATAGTAGTTACTTCTAGGGAGAACTAGATATACTAATTTTTTTATTTATCCATTTTATTGAAATAATGGTGAAAACAAAACAAAAGAAAAAGGTTCTCCAACTAGGGTGATGAATTATTGTTGGTGGGAAACGAGACTAAAAAAAACTGCATTTATTTAATAAAAAATATGGTTGGGTTTGACCGTAGCATGATCTTAGTTGGGTAAAATGCCAAATCATAATCATATTTCCAAATGGATGCCCATTAGGGTGTGTTTCAATTGTGAATTTATTGATAGTTGGGGGGTTACATGAGAGGAAGATTGTTAAGAGAGAAGATAGGCTCATTAAAGAAGTTGTTGGGAAAGAGAAGCTTGGGTAGAAGAGCATCAGATATGAGAATATGGATATAGGAGGTTACAAAGAGTTCACTAAGTGGAGGGGAAAATTCCTAAAAAGAGTAAGGTAATAAAATCAATGAATGAGAGGAGAAGCAACCAATTAGAATTAGGAAGTGTAACAATAATGGAGATAGAACAAAGGAAGTTTTGTATGATAATTAAGACTAATTGAAATTAAGAGATTCATTCATAGGCATGTGAGAATTAACAAACGAAGTAATCTGCATCATACAATGTAATGAGTGAGTGAAGTGAATTTTTTATTTGGGAGCGATGGAGGAGGTTATATTTAAACAATATTTGTTCTGTGAAATGGAGGACTACTTGATAAAATATGTTACTCATATTAATACAAATTTGAAGTATTAGTGGTTGAATCATATCAAACTGTCAAATTTTCAAACTCTTTTCTTAGCTCGACAGAATTTGGTAATTTTGCCCATGCAGCATTACGAGAACAGACTTGTCCTACAAGTAGGTCTCTAGTTTTTGCTTCAGAAATTAGAGCAACAATATGTGGAGCATAGCGGGGTGTACAACATGAATAACAACATGCTGGAAAAGAAGGTGAGAGGTGGGATTTTAGTTTTTTTTGTTTTTTTTCACCTTGTAACAATAATTTTAAAGACAACAATTTATATTTGTTATTTATTTACAACTTTTGTTTTAAACAGGTGGATAACCGGGTTTAGAAGCCAATGTTTGATCACTAAATTCATCATGACAATTTTAGAAGGAAAATGTTTATGGCCCAGCATCAAGCAAGATTTTAAGTTGCTCTTGCAACTACTTGCTAGTATGCAAAATTATTTTGTATATCCTGTAGCATAGACAACACAGTTGATTTGTGTCTTTCTATCCCGACCTATATATGTACCATTTTTTATGTGGTTTTGCATCAGAAGGTGTGGAAATAACTTGGGCATACTTCACAACTTATTTAAAGAGTATCTTTATGGTAACTTGGTAAGTAGTTGTATTTTGGTATGATGCCTTGAATATGTTAAGGTTTAAACTGTGTATTACAATCCTTGTTTCTATTAATATCTTCAACATGACCCAAAGGAATGCTAACTAATCCTGATGTTTTTCCTGAGTAGTTTTCTAGGGTATGTGTTTATCCCCTGGAGATTTCACTGTGTGTGATTATTGGAATGACAAAGATTTCAATGTGTGATTATTGGAGTGATTGAATTTTGAGAGGCTAATTTTCTCTCAAACTAACTCAAGATCTGCTAGATTTGAAAATTATTTGAATGGTTTGATTTTTTTCATATAATCCTTCAACAAATAAATAAAGAAAATTTCTAAATTGGACACTTTACAATGAGCCTTGAACACTAATCTCTATCGGGATTTTCTTTATATCTACAAGTACACTTGATTTGTCATATCTTAAGATTATATGTTTTAGGGCTTATAGCGAAACTAATTGTAGTATTGTTAAATCTATTACATGTGTTAATCAAATCATATGTATTTTGGAATGGAAATTTTGTTTGTAATTGTACTTTCCAGTAAGGATTTAGTTCTCTTGGATCCCTCTGAGGAGAGTTGCAACAAGCGCAATAGTTCTTTCTTTGTGGTACTCAAGAACAATCAAGACAGTTACTTCCCAAAGTTCTCGAGAGCATTCGCCGAGCTAACTCATAGCGTCTAATTTTGGCTAGTCATAATGTTTAAATTCAATTATATAAAAACATAAAGAGAAAAATAGAAGTAAAGCTCTGATATCAAATTTTGGCTAGTCACAGTGTCTAAGTTCGACTGCCCATACTATTTGAACTTGAGTCTACTAATTGAATGTAAGATGATCATATTTTATCTATAAATTTCCATTTTATAAAATTTAGATCCCAATCAAATCTAAGTACTCACAGGTACAGTTGGGAATCTCCATACAATTTTTTTGAAGCTACTGGTCATATACTACGTTATGTGTTGGCCAAGAGAAAATGTTGTAGGGATGTTGAAGAAGAAATTGACAAACATTGAATCGGTGAGCTATCCAAGCCAACAAGTTGTTTGAACCTAGAGCCTAGTGCCTATTGTACCAAGATGGAGAAGAATCGATGGTTGATTCTATCTACGATGTCATCCTTATGAAGGCAGCATCATGCTTAGTAACACTACATGCTTCCTCTACCACTAGTTCAGGTTCCTGTTCTAGTTAATGCTAAAGCAACTGGCAAGGATACTCGATGCACACTATGTTCAGAACCCATTATCATGTTCACCTATCCTTAGAGATGATTTCTTTGGATAAAACCTATCAGTAGGATCACTAATCCCTCTACAATACTTTGTTCATCTTATTCCAGAAAGAATTCAATGGCTACATATATATAGATATATATATATATATATAGAGAGAGAGAGAGAGAGAGATATATATACATACATATATATATATATATATATATATATATATATATATATATATATATATATATATATATATATATATATATATATATATATATATATATATATATATATATATATATGTATGTATGTATGTATGTATGTATGTATTTGTGCAATCTCACACACCTCAAAGGTGATTCATTTTTAATATATAATTTATGTGTGTATTCGTGACTACCAATGGACACATCATTATTTGCATGGATTCCATGCATATTCATGACCAGCAATCGACACATCATTATCTGTGTGGCTTCCATGTGTCTAGGCACTGATAAATTTTTTATGTCAATATCTTTAACTAAAAGTGAAATTAAATTTTTTTGTCTTGAGCACAATCACATCGGATACACCAATCCCTCTACAATACTTTGTTCATCCTTTCTTAGAAGGAATCCAATGGCTAAACATATATGTGACAGATTGACAACATTTAAGAGGGACCCAAACTTTGGTAGTGGAAGGTCCCATCGAAGATTAATTCACCTCTAAAAAAAAAATTACAATTTAGTTCCTATATGATAAATACATTAAATGTCTCTCACGAATTTGGCTCCAAACAAAGATGGTACTTGGCGCATTGTATGGATTTTCAAGATTTGAACAAGATCATGGTAAAGAATCACTATCCTCTTCCTTGCATTGATGATTTGCTAGATCTATTAAAGGATGTTGTTTGTTTTACTAATTTAGACTTGAGAAGAATTTATCATCGAATAAGTATTATTGAAGATGATATTTAGAAAACTGCATTCAAGACAAAACAAGGTCTATCTGAATAGTTAGTTATGTCGTTTGGGCTTTGCAATGCACCTGCCACATTCATGAGAGTTATGAATGATGTATTGTGACCATTCCTTGATGATGTTTTCATAGTCTACTTAGATGATATTCCAATTTTTAGTAAGACTCGTGAAGAGCATGCCAAGAATGTAAAGAAAGTTCTAGATGTCTTGAAACAGGAAAAGTTGTATTTGAAGATGTCTAAATGTCAATTTGGGAAAACCTCTTTGGTTTAATTGGGTCATATTGTAGGAAATGGTGAATTGAATATTGATACCTCCAAATTTGATGTTATTCTAAATTGGCCTAAACCCAACAAAGTAATAAAAGTTAGGATCTTTTTGGGAGAAACCCAATATTGGAGAAAAATTATCACTATCTTCTCATTCATTGCAGCACGATTACATGATTTGACAAGTGTGAAGTAGGTATTTCAGTGGGGAGGCAAGTAGCAAAAATCCTTTAACACTTTGAAAGAAAAAAATCAATACAACACGAGTTCTATCACTTCTATATCGCAAGAAACCAATTGAAATTCAAACTGATGCAAGTGAATATGATATGGGAGCAATATTGATGCAGCATGGTAAGCCAATATGTTATCACTCTAAAACCTTTTCCAATACAGTAATTAACTATCCAATTTATTATAAAGAGTTTTATGCTTTGGTACAAAGCATGAAGAAATGGACTCGCATTATTTGATGTGTAAAGAAACGATTATTCATATTGACTATCAACCTTTGCAATATTTACAATCACAAACCAAGCTACAACAAGCTATACATTTCAGATGGATGGTATTTCTACGACAGTTTCATTTGGTTATTAGGTATAAGAAAGGTACTTACAACAATGTTGCAGGTATGTAATAAAGTCCTATTGTTAATGCATCTTTCATTCTTAATAATAACTCAATCATGCATGAAATTTATATTGAACAATATTCTCAAGATGAAGATTTTAAAGATGTTTATGAAACTTTGAGTCAAGGAAAACATGTTGAAGATTTGGATTATCATGTTCATAAGAAGTTGTTGTATCATCTTGGAAATTTGTGTATTCCATAAGGTGAAAGACTTAATGTCATAAGGGAAGCCCATACTTCTCTTATTGTTGGTCACTTTGGTGTAGGCAAAGAAGTTACTCATATACAAAGGTATTGTTGTTGTCCTCGTATCAATGAAATTTTATCAAGATATGTAAAAGGATATTCTATGTGCACTACTAGAAAACTAAGCAATAGGAAATTGGGTTTATACACTCCACTTTCTATCCCTTCTCATCCTTGGGAAATTATTTCTATGGATTTTTTTAGGGGACTACCAATGTCTAGGAAATATCATGATTATTTATATGTTGTAGTGGATCGTTTCAGTAAAATGTGTGTGTTTATTCCTTGTAAGAAATAGGTTACAACTAAAAAAACTACAAATATTTTATTGTATGGGTTCATTTGGGTTACCTACTTCGATTATTTCTGATTAATATTCTCGATTTATTGGGAAGTTTTGGTCAATTTTATGGGTACTCATGGACAAAAGTTGAAGAAGAGCACAAAATTTCATCCACAAATTGATGACTAGTCAGAAGTAGTGAACAAAATAATAGTGCATCTCCTACAAGGAGATTGTTGTAAGAATCCTAAACTTTGGGATGCGCATTTGCATTACATCTAGCATGCCTACAATCTTTTCAAGCATTCATCTACACAAGTATCTCCATTTGAAGCGTGTTTGGTTTATTTTCTAAAGATAGTGATGTGGAAAAATCCAAGAATTTCATTGAAAATATCTAATTAGTGCATAAAAGGGTACAAGAAAAACTAGGGAAAATCTAAGCCAAGTACAAATAAAGAAATGATAAGCATGTGGTTGATCGTGATTTCCTAGTGGTAGATCAATTTGGTTTTACATCCACAAGGAATATTAAAAGGTGAAGGTAAAAAGCTCAAACCAATCAGATATGGTTCTTTCAAAATCTTAGAGAATATTGGTAACAATGTTTTTCGATTAGATTTTCCACCTTACATGAAAATTTATTATGTTATGAATGTGGAAAATTTGAGATTTTATAAGCCTCATATGATCATTGATCAAGAAGAGAATGTTCAAATTCCATATATAGAAGATTTTTCTCCTGAATATTTAAATGCATTGTAGAATACTCTATTCTTGATAGAAGGATAAGAACTTCATGTAGGGGAAATGTAGAGTACCTTTGGGTGGGGCTCAAAGGTACCAATCCAAGAAAATCAAGGTTGATAGATCTCAAAAGTGAGGGAGTTGTACCCTCACATACTTGCTAAGTAAAAATAGACTTTTGGTGATCGAAAAGCTTCTAGTGGAGAGGATTGATCTAGGGGAACAAAAATATGCTCAAAAATTAAGTGCTCAAAATCTCCCGAAACTAGTGCCAAATTTTATAGCTCATCATTCTGATTCCAGTGACACTTAAATCACCTCAATATGACACCATATGAGGAAGTTACCACATTCTAAATTTTTGTGAAAACAACAAAAAAAATCAAAGTGCAAGTTTGACTGTGTAGCAATGGACGCCACATGGTATCCCATGTGCTTATGTGGTATTGATGTGAGAAGGATGACTAGGATGCTTGGATTAGTAGGTGGGCCAATCCCATGAGGACAACTAGTGAATGGTGATTGGAGGATGGGCTTGTTTTTGGGCCAATAATAGGTCACCACGTGGGCCAATCAGAGGGCACCACGTGGCCCTATGATATTCTGCCATGTGGCCCTATGAAATTGAGCAGAATTTGGTTTATGCATTGAATGAGCCTCCCCTAGGATCAAACACCTGACCTCCACTATGAAAACCATTCGCCCAACCGACCGAGCTACCATGTGACTTGTTAATACATGGGCAGCAATATATATTTATTTTCAAAAGGGTGGAGTAGTTGGGGGGGAGGGCAGACCGGTGGGTGCACCCAACTAGCCTGGCCCATGGTTCATCATGTAATATAACTATCGGTAGAGAAATCGGGGGTGGGGCACATGGAACCCTATTGCAATCAAGGACCAAATCCTGGTGCACATGTGTTATGTGGGAACCAGAGGCGTCAAAGGTGGGTAGGGCACGTGGCTCATATTCGCAGCCATAGTCCTCCATGCAGAAATATGACCAATGGAAGCGAAGAAACAAAGGACGGGGCCCAAAAACCCCAATTAGAATCATATCTAATACATAAAAACATTCACCACCAATTGTAGATTGAATCCACAACCTATGGAGATTTAACTAGAATGCTCAAGCAGTCAAGCCAGAGGAGGTTTTATTGAATTTTTTGTAGAGAAGAGGGATTTTGTAGAGCAGCTTGTGGGATTTTTGGAAAGGGAGACATAACTTGCTGATCTAAATTAGGTTATTTCTTCCTCTTTTCCAAAATCAAATAAAACAAAAATTAGTACCGTGTCAAGGCTTTGCAAGATTAAAATGGGTCTTGAAACAAAATGTTTTTCAATGTCTCTTCACCTCATGAATTAGTATTCATATGTAACTTAACATAATGAACATAATAACTCATAATCCATGTAGGCTTAAAGAAGAGAAAGACAAAAGGTTTGTTGATGAATTTCACCCCTCCTGGGCTACATCTCTGTGCCTGTCAACATGACTAGACCACTCATATATTTAGTATCAAAATGAAGTACATAAACATTTGCTACGAGTAAATATGTGGATATTAACCCCACAAGGTAATATTATCAATAGCAGCAACTCAAAACATCTCCTACAAAGATGACACACTTCAACTGAAATGAACTAAAAAAAACATGTGAACTCTTCAATTCCACATTGAATCACATAATCAAAAATTATCGTTAAGAGAAGTTGAACTCGAGTTGAACCCTGATGGTTACAACTGTTGGAGTAGCCTTATGGAAGTGAGAATGCCCCTACAAGGTTTTCTCCATGCCAAAATACCTCCCAGAACTACTTCCAAACCTTGACTGATACATACACCTTTAGTCTTAAGCATGCACAAAGACTTTGTATATGTCCTGAAATCAGAAATTAGAGGTTACCAATGGATTCAGAACATCTAAAACCCCCTAAGAAGCCTCCTTCTCAGCTCAATTTGGATAAAAAATCAAAATCTTATGAGCTTGCAAGCTATCCCATGAATTACACTATTAACCATTCTACAAATTTGCCCTTTTGTCTATCAGTTCTACAAATCCATCCCAAAAAATCGCTAACGAAGCGACAATTTTGCTACCTCTGGTGCATTTTTTTGGATGATTAATTTAGCCTCAGACCCCTTAATCTGAAAATTACGACCACATGGGCCACATATGGCGGAGTACTAGGCCTTAACGCTTGCCCTCGCTAGTTAATCTCCATAAAAATCGGGCCAAGGTCACATAGGGTGTTGGTGTCCAAGGGTTGGGCCAACGACCTGTCCTACTCGTCGGAACCTCCAACTAATGGCTTGTGGTCACGTTAAAGGTCATATGACCTCAAGGTTGGCCATGAACCTTGGCACCTTCCACCTAATGTCTTAACCCCACACATGTGGTCACATCAAGGGCCATATGGACTGGGCTAGGGCCACACCTTAGTGCCCTCCGTAAACCTCTGTTGAGCCCGTAGCATGTGGTTCCATGGTGGTGATATAACCATGGGTTGGTCCCATGTAGTAGCCCCTCGTCGCTTGGCACTGCGATGGAATTTTTTTGGTCTCGTGGTAAGGTGTTGATACCGTGGGCCAGGGCTAATCCCTTTCTCTTGTATCCCCACTTGCGGTCCTATTGGCGTGGGGTGATCAGGTGCTAGGGCTTAGCCTCGTCCCCATCCCCCATATACAAAACACACATGGTTTAAATATATATGCACCACCAATATTTAATGAGTACTACCCTTGGCACGATGGTAAAGTGTTGTGTTGTTACTCGACAATCTCATGTTTGATCCCTGTGAGGGAATTTTGGCCTATAACATAAATTTTACACCACCATTGGGAGGCCATGTGGCAGCCATCCATTAGTCCACGTGGCTTCCATTCCTTAGACCATGAAACCACAACCACAACCAATCATAACTCAGCAAAATTAAACCAATGAAGATAGGAAAAGTGGTGTCCTTTCATTGGCCGACATTGTATAATCAGCCTGCCCATTCACCTTGCCTAGTTAGCATATGGACTGCACAGTCAGCGTACCTAGAATTTTTTTACCTATTTGGGAAAATGATCAAAATGCAATATTAGGAGCATACGATATTGGTTTTGAGCGATTCAATTTGCATTGGATTCAAATCAACAAGCTCTTCAGTTTTGCATCAGTTTCAATAAGTTCTAGGCACTTTCATTTTTTAGCTTAAAATTAATCACCTAATCATACCTCCCCACTAGGAACTTTTGGACTCCAAAATTTTACTTCCCTAGTCAATATTTGTGGGTCGTGAAAAAGTTATGTTTTCCCTCCTCATTTGCTTAATTAATTATATTGTTTTTCATGAATTTACTCTCATCTTGAGCACATTCTCAAAGAAAGACCGTGAAAAGAAAATAGAAAATAGTGTTGGAAAAATTACATGTTTTAGTATCAAAAGCCTAAGTTTTCACTTGTTTATGCGCAGGTTGACTAGGTTTGACAATTGTTGTTCCTTTCGGATAAGATGACAGTGCCAAGAAAAGAATATTTCATTGTTACAGTTGTGCGGAACACACTAAAGGTGGAGGAAAAATACAGGATTGATGTGGAAGTCCGATTGTTCAAACGAGCAATCCTGAGGATCTTCTAATCCTCAGAATAAGCTATGACTTTTCTAGCAATTCATAGAACATATAACGCTAGTAAATAAAAATGAAAGTAACTTTGTAATTTGTAAAATTCCAACAAGACTGCAAATCCTCAGAATAAGCTCTGATTTTTCTAGCAATTCATAGAACATATAACGCTAGTAAATAAAAACGAAAGTAACTTAGTAATTTGTAAAATTCCAGCAAGACTACAAATGCAGATTGAACTTTATAGAGTTGAAGTGATTTTGTAATTCATTTTTTAACAGTTAATGAAAGACTTGAAGTTTTCTGAGGAATCTGCAGGGCGCACTCTACTCCCACCTTGTCGTCTTCAATCTCTAAGCGTGACCTGTTCCTTCGGTTCTTGGGGCCTCCTACTCCTGGGGCTCTGCCCTTGTCTAGTTCGTGATGGATCATGCAGAGCCTCCCCCTGAGGGTGCATCGATCCCTATCTCATCTGCTGGAGCTTCAACTCAGCTGGGAGAAAATGCAGAAGCCTTTGCCTCTCTGCTCTTCTCCTTGGGACTAGCTCGTCCCAAACCATCCATATCAAAGTTTTTTAAGAAGCTTGATGAAATCACTGAAATAATACTTCCTCCCTCCCTTCCTCACCATGTAGCTCTGTCCCTCTCTGAACGAGGTTTGGTGGGTCAGTTTACTGGTCTTTGGCCCTCGCCCCATTTGGTCTTGAAATGGGTAGAAAGAAATTGGGCCTCATATATCATGGGAAAAATATCCATCAGATTTTGTGGAAGAGGATATTTTACCTTCCACTTTGAAACGAAAGAGGACAAAGATTTAATCTTCATAAACGAGTCATATTTCATGGATTCAAGACGGATTTATCTCAATAGATCAACTCTATACTTCAGTCTAGAGTTGGACATGGAAAATGCAGTTCTAGTATGGGTGAGGCTTCCCCATCTCCCTCTACATTGATGCAGAGATGAATCTTTGAAAGAAATAGGAAATTTTGTGGGGAAATATATCGACAAAAGTGAACCAAATTAAAACATGCATGCTTGCACGAGAATATGTGTAGAAGTAGATCTGGGGAAAGGTTTTCCAGAAGCAGTCAAGATCAAAGTGGATAGATGGGTTCACATTCAATAGCTCTACTAAGAAAAAATTTCATTCAAATGCAAGGTATGTCATGAATATGGTCATTTCACAAATAGATGTACTAAAAATCAGGAAATAGAAGAAGTAGAAAACCAGGAATGAAAATGTGAGCAGGTCAAGAAGAGAAAGACAGAAACCAAACCCAAACCCAAATCATCTTTAGTTTCGTTTCTCCCTCCCTCATTCCTCCCCCTCCTCTCCCCCTCATCCTATCCTTACAAGACTATTTCACCTAATCACCCCACCTCTCCCTTGACCCCCCTCCCTTCATCTTCTATACCCCCCCTTGTTGGATCTTCTGGTTTCTAATCCCTTTGGCTCCCTTCCAAACCCTAATCTCCCCTCCCCTCCCCCCTCCTCCACCCCTCTTCTACGCTTCCCCTCTAACCCCTCCCCTACATCTCCCATCCCCTCCCAAAGCCCTCTCCCCTCATCCTTCAACCGAATTATCACTCGTATCCTCTCCAAAGATCTCCTCTCCTCTCTCGACCACCCTAAAAGGGTTGGCAGAAAAACCAATAGAGAAATTAGAGATGAAACTGTGGCAAAGGAAATAGCTTTGGGAACCCAACAACCTCTGGAGACTTTCATTGAAAAAAATAAGGATAAAAATTCCCACGCTAATAGAGGGAAAGGTCCCTCTACCCATAACATCAAGTGAAAATGAATATAGTCTCCTGGAATTGCAGAGGAATGGGAAGTGTGCCAAAAATTAAGGCAATAAAAGATTTAATAACTTTAGAGAAACCAGATATCTTTTTGTTATAGGAGACAAATACAAATGAAAAGGAAATGGAAATAATGATACAAAAAACAAAAAAATATCAAGGAACCTCAATTCCAGCGACCGAGGCCTCCTGAGGAATATGCACACTATGAAAACTGAAATTTGGGAACTCATTCAAAATAGAAAAGAGTTGCACTAGATAAAAACAGACCTGGAGAAAAAAAAGACAAAAGATAAATATGGTATTATAAATATATATGCCCCAAACCATTATAGGGATAAGGAAGTTTGTTGGTCCACCTTAAAAAATCATCTTTTCAGGACCAAAACAGACGCATAATCATAGGACGAGATCTCAATCTGGTTTTGAACATAGATGAGAAATTGGGGAGAATATACAATGTTTATCCATATAGGGAAATGTCAGAATCTATTATGGAAGCATCCAAATTAATGGACATGCCTCCTAGCAATGGAAAGTATACATTGAGCAACAAAAGCATTGGGAAAAATAGCATAAAGGAAAGGTTGGATAGATGTCTAATTCAAGACAAAATTTACAATGCGTGTAGCGAGATAAAATCCAAAATCATCCATAATATAGCATCAAATCACAAACCAATGGCTCTCACCCTTGGGAAGTTGGAAAATCTTGGCCCAATTCCTTTCAGATTCAGCTCCACTTGGAACGACAATGAAGAAGTCAAAAAATCGTTGTTGAAGTATGGAAAAAATCAATTACTAGCTCTCCCAGATATGTTTTGGAAACCAAATTAAAAGCCCTAAGGAGAGAGCTAAAACATTGGGCGAGGATTAACCAACTAGAAACACAAAAAGCAAAACTAGAAATAGCAGAAAAAATTGATAGAATCCAATTTGAAAAAGAGCATCAAGAGGAATCGCAGGAGAGAATATGGAAGGAAAAGCAAGCATATTGGGAGAAGTATAGACAAAACAAAAAGGAAGAAGAAGAGTGGTGACTAAAATCGTGAAGTATTTGGCTCAAAGCGGGAGACAAGAACACCGTGTTTTTCCATAATGCAGCTAGGATAAGAAGAAACCAAAACCAAATAGACACCATAATAGATAACTAAGGCAAAGAAGTTAGAGGTCAAGAAGAAATAAAGGAGGAGGCTTACAGATAGTATAAAAATATATTATCATCCTTAGCTTCAAATAATGAGTATGAAGATTATCTTCAACATATTCCCAGGAAAATCAGTGAAGCAGAAAACAATGAAATCACAAGAGCAAATGAAGAAAAGGAAGTTGCAGTTGTTGTTTAGGATTTTCATATGGATAAGGCCTTAGGTCTGGATGGGTTCCCTATCTCATTATATAAAAACAACTGGATCATTATGAAAAAATATTTGATAATAATGATCAGAAATGTTTTCGGGAAATTCAAGGTTGGAGAATTCATAAACTCTTCCTTCCTTGCCCTTGTTCCAAAAGAGTCAAATGATAACTCCTTTAGTAGATTCGGGACCATTTCTCTATGTAAATCCTCCTACAAAATCACAACAAAAATTTTTGAAAACAGAATAAAAGTTATTCTTCCAGGAATAATATCAGAAAACCAAGGAGGATTTGTCCCAAAAAGACAAATCCTTGACAACATTCTAATAGTGCAGGAAGCTTCTTACTCTAGCCTTATGAAAAAATAAAAAGGAATGATTATCAAGCTCGAAATGGCTAATTCATTTGATAGGGTCAACTTGGGTTTTCTAGCTACTATTCTATAGAGATTTGGTTTCTTAGAAAAAGCAATAGATATAATAAAAACCTGTATTGTGGGTCCCTAGATTGCACCTTTGGTCAATGGAAGACTAAGTGAATATTTTTTGAGCTCAAGGGAGCTTCACCAAGGATTTCCTCTCTCTCCTTTCTTATATATAATAATGGCAGACACTCTGAGTAGAAGTTTTGATAAATGCAGACAAGATAGGACTATTACAAGAGTCTCAATCTCTCCTAAAGTTAAAATCATAAACCACTCCGTATTTGCATATGACACCTTGGTCATGGGAGGGGCCTCTTGCATAATGGAAAGAATAATGAAAAAGGCACTAAGAAATTTTTTGGAAGACTCTAGAGGACTACTAAATAATAAAAAATGTAGAATCTATGAATGGAACACACCCTCTCGCACTCTTCAAAAAATATCAGAAACTATGGAAATCCCATTTCAAGAAAAATGGATCCATTTCCAATATCTTGGACTCTCGATCTCAAAAGAAAATTTGAATACCGAAATATGGAATAAGTATATTGATAAAATGAAACAAAAAGTGCATAGTTGGGGTATGATCGGGCTCAATATGGCAGGAAGGGTGGTACTAATAAAGGCCCTACTCACAGCTCTCCCAATTTACTAGTACGCAGCAACTCTAGCCTCTGCAAGTATACACAAAAAAATTGAGCTAGTAATCAGGGGGTTCCTATGGAAAGGAGGTAAGGTAGAGAACAAGAAGCATAGCCTTGTAAAATGGGATGAAGTAACTTTGTCGTATGAGAAAGGTGGTTTGGAAATAAGACTCCCAGGGATAATGAACTTGGCTCTAGGAGCAAAAATAACATGGAGATTTATAACAGGAGAGAGCAGTCGGTGGCAGAAAATCCTGGTAGCAAAATACATGAACCACAATAGAACCCTCTTATTAAGAAAAGGTTATCCAATCAGGCTCTTCTCCCAGCTCTGGAGTCTGATTAAAAAAATTGTTTCCCTCATCAAAGAAAACTCTTCTAAGATCCCTCGAAATGCTAAACTCATAAAAATATGGAGGGATAGAATAATGGGAACTCAACCTAAAGGCTGCTAAGAAATTCTTCAAGATCTAAGAAGATGGATGAAATCAAAAGGAATCATTACTCTAGATGACATATCTCTTTGGAGAGAAGGATAATGGGGATATTAGTGGATTCTCAACCTCCCTCTTGGCCTTGTCTCTTAGTGGAAGCCCCTAATCACACAACTTAAGGGGAGCGCTCCACTAAGTCTAGACTCAAAAGATTCTCTTCGATGGGATCTTGATGGAGGGGATTACTCAGTCAAATATAGATATGCTACTTTACATCGACATGGAAATCGAGACTGGGATTACTGGAGGGAGGCTTGGAAAATTGAAACATTGGCAAAAATCAAAGTTTTCATGTGGACGCTACTCAAAGCTAAAATATTGACTGCTGATAATCTTAAAAAGAAAGGATATGAAAGCCCATCTCGTTGTGCAATGTGTCAAGGAAGTGAAGAAAATATTTAGCATCGTTTTGTGGGATGCCCCCTTGCTAGGGCCTGCTGGAAAGGGATTATTAGCCCCTTAGAGATTGGTATCCTTAATTCTCTTCCTTGACATGAACTTTTATCAACCTGGGGGGGGGGGGGGGTATCCATATTCCTTCAAAAACAAAGAAACGGTAAAATGATATTGATTGAGTTTTCCCTCATTTATGTGTTGGTAAATCTGGTTAGCAAGAAACCAGAGGATCTTTAAATATTTCACCCCAAATTCCATAACCATTTTGGCTAAAACATGGAGCATGTCATCAAAATTCATCAACTCTAAAGGAATTAAAGCAATAGAGGTCAAACACATGAAGCACGAGGAAAGATTTTGGGTTGAATTCGCGACGAGAAAGCAACAAAAAAGTCACTTCAGTAAATCTCCTAATAACATGCAGAATTAGAAAATCAAAATTAAAAAAGAGGAGTTCAAAACATGGAAATAAAATTTCAATAGGCTCTGCTTACTATTTGATGGTGCTTCTAAGTCCAACCCAAGCAAGGCTGGAGTGGGAGGTATACTTTTTGACCCAGGAGGGAGAAATCCTATCACTTATGAATGGGGATTAGGAGAACTATCAAACAATAGGTCATAAGCAAATAGGCCTCCTCTTGGGAACAAAATCTTAAGGAAACAAAGTATGAAGAATCTGGTCATAATGGGGGACTCTTCAATAATAAATCCAATCGATGGTGGAAAGCAGAAGCCCCAGGAACAAGGCCCTGAGTCGATTAACAAAAAGGGTGGGAAAAAAATTGTAGTTTCTAGGTGAAATCACCTTCAAGTATATTCTTAGATAAAATAAGCGTATTGCCAAAAATCGATAATGTGATTGCTCAAAAATCAATCCCATAGGATTGTTGGCATTATGACACAGGTTTGGTGCTATGACACAGGTGTTGTCCTTGATGGAAACTCACTCAGATGACAGATCACAATTCAGGCTCTCAGAATGAAGGAAAAAGAGATATATGTAGGTTCTTCTTAACCAAGTCGCGTATGCACACAGGTTCACCGATAAAAAGTTGCACATACATATGCATGCACTTTCATGCAAGGAAAAGTGCGTACATGTGGGAAAACTTATTTTTTGGTCCATGGTATTTAGTCCTTGGTATTTGGACCTATGGTTTTGGACCATGGTATTTCATCCGAAGTGTTAAACCCAGGTATTGGGTCCATGGTATTGATTCTCTATGGTTTTGGACCATGGTTTTGAGTAAGGCCTAAGACTATTAAAAGGGAAGGAGATCATTAGGCAATGGTATTCACTCATGCATTAAATATCTTATGAAGAGCAAGATCTAGAATTGGGTTATGGTGCATAGCTGGATCTAAACCAAGGAGGAACTTGAGTGCTAGAAGAAGGATAACTTCCATTGATGGGTCAAGATCTTAAGGCTTGAATAGTAGTATCTTTATATGAATTTGATTTGTTGTATTTGGCACACGACTTGATCTATAAATCTGATAATCTGGGTATAACTGATGTCTAAATAAGTAAAAAGTTAAATTATCCTTTATAGATCTGTACGTAGGTTCGGCACAGAAGAGGTGTGTATACACGCCGATTCAGTAAGTCAAAACAGTGTATACGCTGGTTGGTATTAATATAGAAGCATGTGCAGGCAAGTTCTACACATTGAAGTACTGTACGTATCATGAAATATGTTTTAGCCACTTCTGTTTATTGGTTACTGTTAATGTATTCTGGTTACAGCATTCAAAGAAGTAATTGTTTGATTTAGTTTTGATTGAAGCAAAGGAGATTGTTTGATGCAGATGTATTTCATGTTTGATTATTGTTATTGATGGATCCAGTCTGAAAATTTATGAAACGTGGTCCCTAGAAGAAAAGAGAAGGTTGTAGCCTTCTGTAGGTCAGCACCTACATACTAGTACATCAGCTAGTACAAGAGATATGGGGGTTGTAGCTCCCTTCCAGGAGAAGCTAGAAAATGAGAGAAGGTTGTAGCCTTATGTAGGTAGAAGCCTGTGTACTGGTATAAGACTGCACCAGTACAGATCCATTGTAAAAAAAAGTTTCTAATTGAAAGAAGATAGAGACGAATTGCAGCAAGTGGCTTTCACCCAGATTGGGTTTCCACCTTATATCTTGTGCTCTTATGTGTGACTGTATGTTCTATTTTAATGTTCTTGGTTACTATTTATATGGTTCTGACACACAGATTAATGATCAACATTTGAAGAATAAATTAAATTATAATTCAGCAAGTTATACGTGAGTTTCCTTAACTACAGTTGCGTATATACGTCGTTTCCACTAACTGAAGTAGCGTATGCAAATCTGATTATGAAATGAAAAATAATTGACTTGATAATATTGTTTCACCCCCCTTCTCAGTATTATTTCCAACAAGGATCTCTCACCTCAATGTGCAAATAATTGCAACGAGAGAGAGAACATCAAGGTGGGCAATTGTCACTTCAGCTCGAATGGTAGATCTCAAAAGATCAAGAAATCCAAGGAAATCCCCAAGAATAGACATGATAGTCAGTCTACGGCTATCAAGCAAACTACAGCTAGTCAAGCTTCCCATGAAAAGTTAGTGTTCTCTTCCCTAATGTGGTAAGTTGTGTAGAAATATATTCTTCCCCTCTGCCCATGTTATTTTATCTATGCCATCTTCGCCCTCCCTTTCCTCCCTCTCTGTCTTAGAAGTTGTAATTATTTTTCTTGTATTCATCATTACGCCCCTTTAGGGATCATGCTTATCTTCTATGTTTTAGCCTTGCCGCTCTCCTTCGCATAGCTCTGGTGGTTGTTTTCCAAATACTATTACCTTCGCACAGCTTTAGGGGCCCCCACCCTCGCGCATCTCTGGAGAAGGCTCTGAAACTTTTTCCTTCGCGCAACTCCTATTTCCCTCACTACCATGCAGCTCTGATGGACCCCGCCTCCCAGATTCTTTAACTTTCACGTAGCTTGTGTGGTTTCTTCTTTTGGAGCCCGATTTACCTCTCTATGGTAGCTATGGGTCTTCATGGGTTTGTCTATAGGTTTCTTTTGTTTCTTCAGTCTGTATTTTATTTCCCCTTCAGGAAAATGGATCAGAACTCACCTGCAGATGTCCCAAAATGTTAAAATTGCACACTCTATCAAGCTAACAAATTCATCATTGAGCAGGTTATAGAAACAATCAAACACTTCAAATTTGAACCAAAATCTTAGGAATCCTTCCTAAAGAGACAAATGGAAGAGCAACAGAAAGAAATGTCTATTCCAAAACAAAAGTGCAAGCATTTGGAGGAAATGATCAATTATCTGAATAATTTACTTATTAATCAGACAGGAGAAAACTCTAACACTCAAAGCAGAAAGAATTGGACTCTGCCCCATTAGGATCCCTCAGTCAATAAACATTTATTGTAATTGCCTCATTCTTCTCTTTTCTGCAAAGTCTTACCAAACTTGTCTTTTATGTTATGTAGGTGTAAATTGTTGTTGAATCAGTATGTAAGTATTTTTAAGGATATTTCAATTAGTAACCTTAGTAAAAAAAGGGGAAGAGCTTGGAAGATAGGGACTATTTTCCCTTTGTTTCTCTTCCAAGATGCCTTCTCCCATTTTGGCTTGATGTAATGGGAGCATGTCTCCCTATTTTTTCCTTTTTTGGAATACTAATCCAATAATCAAATTTGTTAAAAAAAAAGACTTGAATTTTTCCATTAAATCTATGTATTGAGTTTCGATAATAGTTTTCTTCTAGAGGCTTTGGGCCTAATCACTGGAAGATCCACTGCTCCTTTTTATTATTCTATTTACATTTTACTATCAAGATTTACATTGTTGTTCATGCTTTATGTTGAGTTACAATAAATCATATAGCTTGGTTAATATCATTTTTATAATTTACAGAAAGTGAGTTTTTATATGATTGTTGTTCCCTCTTAGTATATTTTTTCTGCGATTACTTATAGCTTTGAATGATTCCTTGTGATTAGCAGGATTGGGTAATTTCCTTTCATACATGTGGATTTGATTATTTAGGTTGATTTCCTCTTTTACATTAGGACATTGAATTAAGATCTTTGTTTGAAATTAATTTGTAGATAATTTATCTTTCCGATTTTGAAATATAGAATAATTCTTGTTCTGCATTGTTAATGTTTAATGAGTTGTTAAGAAATTGTTTATTTCTACAACGATTAGTTAGGATTAATTACTTACATTCCAATATCTAATAGTTATCACATAGATAGTGCTTGCAACCTTGAAATATACAGACGAATCCCAAGTTGACATATTAATGTAGGATTAAGATTGATTTATAAATTCATCTTAGTGCACCAACATTTTGGCGTCGTTGCCGAGGAGGTTGTCAAGATAATAGTTAATTTGTGTCTCTGAAGAGAATTGGGTATTGAAAACGGGAGGTAAGAACCTGCATACACAACAAGAGAAAAGTTTTTTCCTAGTGCTTGGTCTCATTGGATACGCAGAGGTTGTGTAGGAATGAATGTCTAGGAGAAAAAAGATACCAATAGATCAAAAATCGATACCAAAAACCACCAAAGCCAGGGATCAACGACCTTTAGGCAACCAACCTTTATAGATGAAATCATTCGGAGAGTTGAATCTCAGGCATCAGTAGGACCCCAAACAGTATTTGGAAAGGGCTCTACTTTGATCCCTCAAGTAGTAGAATCACCAATTGCAGCTTATGCTGAGATCCATAGAAAAACTTAGGGATCTGAGGAAAGTTTCCAAAATAGAAATAATCTATACTCTAGTCCTTCACAAGAGGGAAAATCATGTAATTTGAAAGAAGGAGAGGGAGAAATCAGTGGATCTACTAAGTTAGATCCACATCCAACTGAATTGGGATCTCCTAGGATCCTAGCTAAAAAAGAAATACATAATATCCCTGATCTGAGTAGTGCAGTAAATCCCCTCTGAATTTTGAATACTCCATTCACCTAGATAACACCCCCTTAGCAAGAAACCCCTAGATATTATTGGCACATATTTGACCAAATGGTGAATCAACCACCTCAAGGTCAGACATCGACGTTGGAATACCCTATTGTCGACCCAATATCCAATGCCCCAATGAAAGTTATTCCATTACAAAATATCCCAACCTTTCACGGGATGGCCTCAGAGGATCTGGATACTTTTCTATTTGAGTTTGATGTCCTCTGTAGAGGATATGATTACACCATTAATCCTCATAAACGGAAGTTGTTCCCCTTTACCTTAAAGGGAGCATCTTTGTGATGGTTTATGGGTTTGGGTGGAAGTACCATTAACTCCTAGGATGACATGAAAAATTCTTTTCTCACCAAATACTAGGAATACTGTAGGACTAGGGATCTAAAAGATGAAATCTTAAAAATTTTTGCGAAGGATAATGAAACTTTAGAAGAATATGTCAAAATATTTCAGTATAATTTGCAGAGATACCCCCACTCCACATTACCAAAAGCAGTCTTGAAATCCATTTTAATAAAGGCAATGAGAGAAGAATGGGTAGAAAATTTAAATCTGATGCGTAAAGGTGACATTTATCAAGAATATTATGACAAAATTGTATAATTTTGTATCAAGTGTTTGTGAGGTAGTCCATGCATCGGGCTATGAATTCGAGACTCCATGACTAGAGGAACCATACCTCCTAGTGGAGGCGTGATGAGAATAGAAATCGGATACCTCTTGGAAGATTTCAAGATAGATATATTGGGTACATGGACTACACAATTAGACGCCTTACATCCGAGACAAAGACAAGCTAAGGAAGAACAAATGCTAGCCATGTTATGTCCACGCTACTGAAAGAAGCACAGCCAAAGAGAATGTCCTTTGGACATGACTCAGACGTGCTCTATATGCACCAAGAATCATGCAACAGATCAATGTCCATCACTTCCCATATTGAAAGAAGTGTTCAAAGAAGTTGAAGAAGGAATAGCGATGGCATACTTAATGGCTCAATGTCGACAATGGCAAGCATGACCCTTAGGTATGCCACAAGACCCTTCTTTGTTCTTTCCTACGCAATATAATCAATAGCAAAATAATAGAACAACATGGAAAGGTCAACCACCCTTATTTTCCTGGAAATCCCAATAGTATTCCATGTCACCCTAGCCAAACCAACCCTTCCTAGGAGATGGCTGACCAAATCTACAATGTTTTTCCCCCTTCTGGAACAATTCAGTTAGTAATCCTTACCCTTCACAATGGGCTGCTTCCACTTCACAAAACCCGAATTGGCCTCAAAACTTGAAGTGCCCTATGGGGATGAAAAATTTACCCATGGGAATGAGTTCTCCACCTCATCCCACATTACCTGGTCCATTTCATAACCCTTACCCTTCAGTACACCCTCAACTGCCAACTCAACCAAATTTGAATCCTAATAATAGGCCAGTCTGATGAGCACCAATATTGCAGCAAGAATGTTGCAACTCCTAGAGCTACGAGCTTTACTTTATAAACCAAGGGTTCGTACAAACTTAGAGGTGATAGTGTTGTATACAGAGGTAAAAGTGATGGTTCTTCCTTTTGTCATTGTTCATCTGGAAAGAGGCCACTAGGGTGTTCAATCCAGACTTCTATGGATTCAGAAGAAGCTTGATTACTGATGAGAGAAAGAAAAATCTACTCTAGGAGAAAGCTTGTCTACTGCAATAAGGAAAATTACTGAAATCCTATGCTAAAAACACAACATTCTCTAACTCACTGGTGAGAAACTATGCTTGAAAAGAATGACAAGCTAACATGTATAAAATGCTATTGTCTAAAGCATGGAAGTTCAAAACATCAAACATCACTACTGTGCATGTAAAGGGTTGAAATAAATTTATTTTTTTCCTTTTATTATTTTTATGGAAAATCAGGTGAGAACCCTAATCTCTTTTGGTGATGTGGAAGGTGGCTTAGGGATGCTGGAGAATGGTTGGGATGTTTGGGAGACCCTCAGGTACCCTTGTGTGGCTTCCTAGAGGTCTTCAATCAATTCAGCCTCAAAATAGGCCACTATAGGAAAACCTACAAGATGTACTAAAAACCTACATGATTCCCTGTATTTCTACAGGATATAGCCGAGAGAAAACTATGGGTGCTAGAGGTGATGGAAGGCTTAGGGAAGGTGGTTAATAGGTGGAATGGAGTGAGAAAACTCCTAGGGTCACTCAGAACTCGAAACCAAGGTTAGGAGATGGTTGGATTTGCTCAACATGCTTGGAGGAGTTTCTATGTAAAATGATCAAATTGGTGAAGGTCTTGGTGAAAGAAAGGAGTGATTATGGATGGATGAAGTTGGAAGGTGGTTTCTTGCTATGGGATCTCTCTACTTCTGAAACACCTACTCTGCATCAAACATTGATATTTTCCAAAAAATCATGTAAACAAAAATGATTCTAATAAGCTAGAAAAACACAGTTTAATGAGCTAGTTGTCTACTTCATGCATGAGGAGAATTGCAAAATAAAATGGAACCATTGATGAGATCTAATTTAATACATAAGATGAAAGAAATGGTAATCGAATCCTACACTTGCAAACTGATCAAATGATGGTTTAAGTATGGTAAACTCTAAATTCTATGAGAAAATAGAAATCTGTCTTTTGGGGTTGCATAGTGGTCCTTTCCTCAAATCATGATCCCTGAAGGAAGAGGTGAGGCCAATACACCCACTAACAACTTTGTGATGCGTTTTGCCTTTCTAACCTGCTGCAGAAGTAAAGCACAAATGGAAGAAAACTAATAAATGAACTAATCAAATCTACACTGCCTGTAATGAAATACTTCTAAGGACAATTGAATCTATGAAACTAATCTAAGCATACAGATACAAGAAGAGGAGCCATTTCTGCTAGGTTTGGACCTAACCCAAGAGCTTCATTCCTCTGAGTTAACTTAGTATCGGATGATGGAAAATCTCATTCTCATTATCAAAACAAAAAATTACATAGCAATGTCTTCCACAAGTATGTAGCTCAAAAATAACTAGTGTTTTTGCAACAAAAATTTGAATCCTAATGAGGCTCTAGGCCTCTTTATTTATACAACTGAATTCCCCAATGACTTCCTTAAATCTAGGGAGGCTTGGCTTTGACTATCACTTGCCCGACTGCCTTTTGATCTTCATAACTTGGCTGCTTGTACTCCGAGCTGGTGTGATTAATGAAGGAATATTCAAATTAGGGAGGACTAAATGAGGAGGATTTACCTCCTACAATCTCTCTCCCTTTTCCCATTCAAGTTTCAAACCTTAATATTGCCAAAATTCATTGATTTTCTCTTTCAAACTTGCATTCAATGCATATTAGTCCACTAGGCATAATATCTCACTTTAACTCATCTCATTAAACAAAATATAATCAAAGCATGTAATAAATTTTGAGAAGAGTTGATTTGACTAAGCTAGAAGGTGACTTAAGGTCCATATAGTTACCCAATGATGAGGCTCATCATCACCCCCCTACTGAAAGTGTTGCTCATCCTTTGAGCAACTCAATCAATATCCATGTCTTTCATAGCTCTAGTGGCCTCCCTGACATCCCATGCTTCTGCTATGGTTTCCTCTTCTTGTGCATAGAATCTTGCCTTCCTTTCTACCTCCTCCCACTACTTTCTTTCTTCCTCTTCCTTCCTTTCTTCTAACATCCCCAAGAGTAGTGGTGGACTGAGTCTCAAACCAATCCAATTGACTTTGAGCCTTTGGGTGGTTTTTTTGTACGTGGGTGTCCCGTTTAGTGCTTCTCTCATCCTTTGAGGGGAATGGTACTCTTTGATTTTCAAACTATGTGGCAAAGTATTCCATCTCCTTTGGCAAGCTTACATGTTTTCATCCCCTAATAGTCTGAACATATCCTAAAAATGTGTAATTTCTTGCTCTTGGGCAGCAAGATACCTAGGTGCAAGTTGAGGATCATTTGCAATTAAATTATGTGTGCTAATGACAGCCATTAGATTGGACTGTTCAGCTCTCTTCATGAGAGGCTCAACTTTTTCTCTTTCCAATATATTCTTCATTTCTACAGCCCTTGCTTCCTCATGGTCCATCCATGATGCCATAGCCATCAACTGTAAATCCCCCAGCTTTTCATTAGGGTCCCAGACATTCATATCTGTCAAAGCCATGTTATGCAAGTAGAACTAAGACATCTTAGCCCTATCCTCTAACGTACTTTGATCACAGAGATCAATGAACTATCTATAATCCTGGAATGACATAGTGCCTCTTTGTGCTAGGGTCTTGATTTGGAACTGTAGCCATTGTTCCTTAAGGTATAATGCATAGGACTTAGCTGGCATCCTGCACTGGATTTCTTCCAAAGATAGACTGGCCATGGATGCCAATTGATTCTCTCTTTCTTGCAATTGTCCTTTCAACCATGTATTTTCTGCCTCCAACTGAGCCTTCATTATGGCCTCTTTGTCACTCAAGCTACTTAGTTCTCTTCCCATCTCTTTGAGGTTTTCGTCCATGTGAATAATGTCATCCACTGCCTTGGACTTGGCAATATGCATCCATCTATGTGTTCTAGCTCTTTCTTTCTCAAGCTCAAACAATAATAGAATGGGAAATTTTTGTGGAATGACCCTGCTCCCCTCAATAAATCTATAGTAGGAGTCAAGGTTAGTTTGAGGACTAGGTTCCCTTAGCTCTGGGTTCTCTTTCTTTGTTTCTGGCTGCATACTTCCTTCCTTTTCCAATTTTTGAGTTTCTTGTAGGTTTAGCAGAGTTTCATGTAGGACTGGCTCTACTTCCTGTAGGTCTTGTTGTGTATTTTGTAGGATTTGGTTTCCTTTGGATGAGGTGGATCTGGTTACAGGCCTTCTCACATAGGTGATATGAGACATAGGGGAGGTTTGCACTGGGGATCCTTCCTTTCGAGTTTTTATAAGAGGAGCCATCTTCTCCTAATGTTTAGGTGAGGCCTCAATAATAATGGGAACCTTGGTTGGAGTTTGGGGTTTTTCCCGCCTTATCCTTTTACTTTTCTTATTCTAAAGTATAAGGGGGTTTTCCTCTGTCTTTTTCCTTTTTGTTTGATAGGGGTGCTAAGGGTAGTGAGGGTAGCTGCTGCCTCTTTCTCAGTGGGTTTTGGAGACACTCTAGGTGACTCCTCCTTGTCTTCTTCCTCTTCTTTTCCATTGCCCTTTTCACCTTGGTCTTTCCCCTGTTCTTCTCCCTCTAGATCCTCATCTTGTTTATCAGTGTCCTCCTTGACATCTTCCTTTGTTTCTTCATCACCTTCTTCCTCTTTCTGTTCCTCTTCATCATCATCTATCTCCTCTTCATCCCTCTCTGCTTCTTCTCCATCTGCTTCAGTCACTTCTTCATCCTTTTCACTAATAGTAGGGATAATATCATATGTGAGGGATTTGGTATCCTCATCTATCTGCATGTCTCTGAAAATTTCCCATTGGATAGGAATTATGAGATTTTGGAGGGCCTCTTCTATGATGATTCTAATGAACCCATGGTGGGCTAACTGTTGGTAGTTTCCTTCCTGCACCTTTATGCTTGTATCTATCAATTGTAGATGGAAGTATGGTATGTTGAGCCTATGGTGAGGAAGTGTTTCTGCTCAAAACCTCAATTCTTCAAGAATCCTAAACTGATATCCATAAACCACACTATATCTACCTTCACATGATATGTATTTTATAAGGTGGTAGTTTACCTAATTCCACTGGTATGGTAGGCTTGTTCTCCTTGCCCCATTCTTGTCTTCAATGGGCTCCTCTCCCTCTAAAAATAATTTCTTTTTGGCAGTTTGGCTATTGCCCTTGTCTTCCTTTCTCCAAGGCACTCCTAGGGGAAGTGTGGTAATTATGCTTATGAGCTTAGGGGTGAGCTCTATGGAGAGGCCTCTCACCACAATAGTGGCATGGGTTCTTGTCAGTGGAATGAGGGAGAGAGCAAAAGCTTGGGATACTTCATCATCATACCCCCTTAATTTATCAAAATACCCCATCCAATTAAGCCTTGTGAAGATTTCTAGAAAAGGAAGGTGTTGGTGAATCCTCACAGTGTTGATGAGATCCCTTCTATTAAACATCCCCGTCATCTTTTCTGGTGAATATTGAGGAGCAGAGATGTATGATAAAAAATTTAATGAAGGAGGAAATGGGACTGAAATAGTTGTGGAACTATTCGCTTACACTACTATCAAATTCAATCAACCTAGGAGATTTTTCTGTTCTTTTCACTTGGAAACATGGAAGGAAATGTAGAGCCTACCTCCTCATGGTTCTTGTTGTAGCCAACCTCTGTGTTTCCTTCTCTGAAACTTCTCTCTATCAATCCTATAGGATTCATGTGTGATCCTGTAGGATTTCCTGTGTGATCCTATAGGAAGTCCTGTGCAGGATAAAGATGAAATTTTTCTCTTCTGTAGGTTTCTTGGGTACGAGAGTGACTTTGCTAGAGTACGCCTCGAGAAGATGAATGCATGAGCGCATGGGGATCAAAGTTTATTTCCTCTTATGATCAAGTTGAGTGAGGTGGTGTGCTATCAGCCGAGGTACAATTTTCTATTTTTGGACCATTGATCCCCACTACCACATCACCATTACCCTCTCCTCGTAATCAACTCCCACTTCGGGCATCCGTAGTCTCAATTTCTTATGACCTCATTCTCATTTTCTTTGACTTAACTACTGCCACATGTGTGGGAACTCACTATTTTGTCCTTGCTAACTGAACGAAGGTGGCCGATTTAACTGGCCACCTTTCGCTTATAAACCAACTCATCCATGATATTTACATCTTTTGATCACCTTATGTAAATGCGAGAGTGAAGTGAGATAATTACATGTGGTGATAATACCTTGCTGCAGTTTGTTGAGGACATGAGGTGCTTGTTGTGTGTTGGCTGCATGTTATTTCTCCCTCCTTTTTTTATATATATCTTTCCATTTTGATGATTTCCTTGATATGCAGGTACCTGTTGTTGAAGATGATCGTGATGCTGCTTCTTTGCAGCTTCTTCTACTCTTGGATCTCCATGTTGGAAGCTCGCTGCAACTCATGATTTTTATTATGTGGGATAGGCTGCTATAGTATTTCCTACAGGATGTCTTGTAGTTGCTTCTCCCACATAATTTTAATCATTTCGATTGTTGGGACTTGAGGATGATGACTTGGATAGAGAGGAGGTCTAGGAGTGTGAATAATGAAAAATACATTTAGGTGTTGTTCCCCTTTGGTCTATGTTTCCTCTTTTCTCTTTTTTTTCTCTTAAATAACGTGATATTTTTCGAAAACTGCTTTTTATTTTTTATGAGTGCAGAGGTGATCAAGGTGGAGAGAGGTATGGTAATGAAATTGTGATGTAGGTTTTCTATTTTTTTTACATGGGATGGTAATTTCCTTGGCCTAGGGTTACTCACTTTAGGATTCCGAAGCCACTGTAAATTCCTACAGGATCATCCTCTAGGTTCTTAGGGATCCTGTAGGTTTACAAGGAATCTTGTAGAAAACACAGTACCCTTGCAAACTAAGGCAAATGAGTGAAAAAAATGAAAGGAATGGTGGAATGATGAAGCGTAATAAATGGTGAAATAAAAATATAAGTAGGGGTTCTATGCTTGATCTTATACTAGATTAATAAGTATTCAATCATGTTGGAGGAAACTGACTACCTTGATCAGTGACCTGTTCTCTAAGGTACCCAAATTTATAAAATACATTCTCCCTTAAGAACTTAGCCATATTATCCTCTGTTGTTGCCTTAATTGCCTTGGTTTTAGCCCACTTAGTCAGATAGTCTGTGCACACAATGATATACTTCTTTTTCTTTGAAGCAGGGTCAATAGGTCCAATGAAGTCCATGCCCCACTTGTCAAATGGCTCAAAAGTCACATGAGGTTCCAAAGGCATGTCATCTCTTGAAGTAGGATTTCCCATCCTTTGGCATCGATCACACTGACTAGTATATCTTTTCACATCCTGATGAAGATTTGGTCAATAATACCCAACTTGTAACACTTTAAATAATGTCCTTCTTGCTGCAAAGTGATCTCCACAAGGCCCATCATGACAGGTCAGAAGGAGGTCAAAGACTTCCTCCTCCTTGACACACCTTCTCAGAATTTGATCTGGGCCTATTTCGAAGAGGTTTCCCCCAATCCAAGTGAAGGGGGCGCTCTTCCTCACAATCTTTCTTTTCTCTTTGGAGGACAAATTCAGTGGGAACTATGCAGATACCAAATAGTTTGCTATGTCAACAAACAATGAGAAAGAACTGAAATGGCGAATAAGTGCTCATCTAGTAACTGATCATCAACCATTCCCTCCTCATCAGTAGGAAAATTTAATCTGGACAAAAAATTTACAACAACATTTTCCTTTTCAGGTTTATCAACAATAGTTAGATCAAACTGCTATAGTAAAAGTAACCATCTAATTATCTGAGCATTCACATCAAGTTTATTCATTAAATATTTTACTATGACATGGTTAGTATGTACAAATGTTTGATAGCCTGTAATATAATGCCTAAATTTGTTCAATGAATGCACAACATCTAGGAGCTCCTTTTTGATCACTGTGTAGTTTAGTTTGGCCCTTGATAGATTCTTACTGATAAAGTAAATGGCATAAGGCAATTTTTCATCTATTTGGCCTAGGGCTACTCCTATGGCTTTGTGTGAGGCATCAGCATGAATATAAAAAGGAAGGGCCCAATTTGGGCCTCAGAGCATCGATGCAGTGGTTAACTTGTCCTTCAGGGTGTCTAGGGCCTCTTGACATCTTTCTGACCATACAAACTCAGAGTCTTTGGCCAACAACCCAAATAAAGGAGAAGCCAACTTACTGAATTATTTTATAAACCTTCAGTAGTATCTAGATAACCCTAGGAAACTTATGATATATCTCTTCTTTCTTCAAGGTGGGACCCTTTAGATGATAGCTATTTTGTTTGGGTCCACCTATAGTCCTTGCTAAGATATTGAATGACCTAGCACGGTCCTCGCAGTCATCAAGAATTCACATTTTTCGAGACTGAGAGATAGGTTCATTTCAATGCATTTGTGCAGCACCTTACCTAAGTTGGATAGATCCTCCTGGAAATCATCTCCATAAATTGTAAAATCATCCATATAAATTTCAACCACATCATGGACTAACTCGGCAAATATACTCAGGACTGCTCTCTGAAAAGTGGTAGGAGTATTGCATAGGCCAAAAGGAAGGACCCTCTAAGTGAAGGTACCCCAAGGATAAGTGAAGGTGGTTTTATCCTGGTCTTCCAGGCTAATCTGGATTTGATTGTACCCAATGAATCCATCTAGGAAAGAGGAAAATGTTTTCCCTCCTAGACCATCTAACACTTGGTCGATGAAAGGTTGAGGGAAATGGTCCTTCTTTGTGGCTTTGTTTAACTCCCTATAATCAACACAAATCCTACACTTACCATTTTTCTTTGGAACCAACACCAAAGGAGAGACCCACTCACTATCTGAGATAAGGTAAATGAATCCTACATCTAGTAGCTTTTGTAGTTCTTCTTTGACTATATCTTTAAGAGATGGATTCATCCTCCTTTGGGGTTGCCAAACTGGCTTGCAAACATCTTTGATATAAATGTGGTGAGTACACACTGAGGGGTGCACTCCCTTCATTTCTTTGTAACTCCAAGCAAAGGCATCCAAATGTTCCTTTAGCATGTTGTACAACTTTTCTTCTTGGAGAACATAAAGAGATGGGTTGATTTTAAAATCTCTCTCGGGGGCGAATTATATGGTTTTGACATGGAGAGGGTTGGAATCAGCTAAGAAGAGATTACTTTGATGGTTGTTCTAGGTTTCCTTTACTATTTATTCTAAGGAAAATGTATTGGGAGTTGGAATTTGGAGTATGTGTTCAATCAAATCATCTTCATCCTGTTGTCCCCCTCCCATGGTTGTTTCTAAGGTATATAGTTGGGCAGAATAAACTTCATCTTCTTCCTCCTCTTTTAGCAACAAAGGTAAGTCATGTTATAGAGATGACTATGCAAGAGGGCATAGGACTAACTTCAAAGACATATGCCCATTCTTGATGGTCATATTTCTAGCTCTACAACTAATGTAAGCATCGGTAGGGGCTAACCAGGGCCTCCCAAGGATGAGAGGGTAACCAGTAAACTTAGCCTTAGGCTAGAGAACTAGGAAACCTATAGGGTATTCCTAAGAGTCAATGGAGACCATCACATTCTCCACAATCCCCTCAGGGATCACTGTGGAGCGGTCTGCAAGTTACAAAATTATTGTGGTCTTTCTCAATGAACTTTGGAGGTTGAGCTTGAGCATGGTATCCATGTTCATTACATTAATGGGAACCCCAATATCGATCAAGGTGTGTGGGACAATGGTGCCATTGATGTGCACATCTACTACAGGGCTTCCAGGGTCCAAATACCTTGGACAGATTACTTGCCAGAACATTAAGTTGAACAGTTATCCAATGACATTAATGGTAAGGGAATCTCTTCTTTTCCTCCATGGATGCTTAAAGCACTTCTCCTTAATCAACTTGTTTTAAATAGGTACATATTTAATAGCTTGGAGAAATGGAAGTTTGACACATAGGTTTTTCAGTTCTCCCAGAAGTTCAGTCTCTTCTAGGGTAGGCTAGAGTGGTTGGGTTAATCTCTTAGGAAAGGGTGGTGGATTTACTTTAAGCATGCTTTCCTCTCTTTCTTCCTCAACCTCCCTAGGTGGAGGTATAGGTTGGTTGTCCGGAAATACTCTCCCAAATCTCAGGTTGATTTCATGAATTTCCACAGCATAGGTTGGATAGGATGTTTGTCCACTATATATTTGTTGTGCCTGTCTATTGTTTAGGTTTAGATTTGGCTGTGCAGGCATATAGGGTTGTGTAGGTGGAGAAGAGTTTAAAATTTGTTGTTGAGCAAGTGGTGAAGGAAATAAATATGGAACATTTTTGTATGGGGGCCTCTACCCCTAGGGCGGTGCATTCCACTGAGGTTGTGGCGAAGCATATGGTTGAAATGACTGGCTGGATAGTTGGGAATGATATTGAGGTGCAAAGGACCAAGGAGGAGGTGTAGACCAGGAAGGATGAGCAGGGGGGCCCCAAGAAGGTATGGATGTGGTATGGTTGGGGTTTTAATATGCATGGGACAACCCTTGCATGCTCTACTAGTATGGCCAAGGCCCATGAGGTCTCCTTTCATTTATGTAGCAGAGCTGCTCAGGGACCCCTTCAGCTCCTTGGTATATAACTTTTAGTCCATGTAGAGAAGGATACTTTTCTATGGAGTGGTTTTCTTCATAGACTGAACAGATTTCAATAGAATTCAACGGTAATTTGTTCCTAGGGTGCCTCTTGGTGCATCTAGGACAGAAAATGGCCAAGGCTCTCTCTGCTTCCTCCTACCTACTCTTAATGTGCATAGTTTCCATCTGTAGGTAAAGGTTTTGGAGCATCTCACTCTTGAAATCCTCCAGCATATTTCCAATTTCACCCTTCATGGATGAATTGGAAGAAGATGGACTGACCATAGGTTGACTACCCCTACCCTTTTTCCTAGCTGCCCTAGAATGGTTTCTAAAGACAGTCTTGATATCCTCATAGGGTAACTTCTAGATATCCACTACTACTAATAAGTGTAGGGTATCTGGAGGATCTTCCCTTACTCCTCTAAGTAGGACCAACTTCTGTGATTCAGGGTCAAGTGTGCACCTGACCCTTTTATAGCTAAGCTGGTATCTTTCTTCATAATCCTCTAAGGATTCATCATTGCCTAAGGTCATCCTAAAATTTTTTTTTTTAGTGTATCTAGACCTATAGTAGTCTCGATACTTATTGTTGAGGGCTTGTTGCATCTAACCCCAAGTTGTGATGCTATCTCTAGGTAAACCCATGAACCAACGCAAAGCTGCATCCTTGAGAGTGGATGGAAATAATTTCAACTTTTGTTCATCATTTGTATAGTCATAGGTTTGACATATGATAGAAAACTCAAACAAGAAAGTGTCTAGGTCTTCTATGGTCAGGCCATGGAAATGAGAAGGTGGAGGGTCTTATACTTTTCATCTTAGTATCCCCATTGGTTTCCCTAATGGGGAAGGCATGCTCGACTCTTTCTCTATTTCCTCTGTCATTTCTGTTTTGAGTCATTGGTTCAGTAGGGATGGGTTCTTCTTCTTCTTCTTCCCCTGTCGGTTCTTCAAATATATTTGGTTGCTCACCTAAGGTTTCCTCCAGTTCACAGCCACCGAAGAAGAGGGAAGGTTAGCTGTTTGAAGCAATGGGGGTATTTTGCAAAAATTTCCCTAAGTTATCCCTATTCCTAAGAGGCATGAAAAAAATGTTTTTGTTTTCTTTTGTGTTTTCTTCACACTTTGAAAGTAATTGAAGAATTGAAATCATAGATTGAATGAAAACTACTAACTGAATGAAAAATTAACTACTTAATTTAAATCTTACCTGCAGAATGGAAAGGAAAGAAAAGAATGTAGCATGGAAAGGAAGCAATCTAAACTACTTTTGTAGAAATGAAACTAATAGTAGAATATCATAAACAAGAAATGGAAGAAAGAGAGAAATAATCACATATTACTCAGACACCTCCCCAGCAACGACGTCAAAAAGTGATGAGCACCAGTATTGTAGCAAGAATGCTACAACTCCTCGAGATACCACCTTTACTTTATCAACCCAGGGTTCGTACAAACTTGGAGGTGACAATGTTGTATACACAAGTAAAAGTGATGGTTATGCCTTTCTTCAATATTCATCTGGAGGGAGACCACTAAGGTGTTCAAGCCAGACCTCTATGGATTCAGAAGAATCTTGATTACTGATGAGAGAAAGAGAAATCTACTCTAGGAGAAAGCTTGTCTACTGCAATAAGGAAAATGACTGAAATCCTATGCTAAAAGCACACCATTCTCTAACTAACTACTGAGAAACTAGGCTTGACAAGAATGCCAAGCTAACATGTGTGAAATGCTACTGTCTAAATCCTGGAAGTTCAAAGCATCAAACATCACTACTATGCATGTAAAGGACTAAAATAAATATGTTTTTTTTTGCTTTTATTATTTTTATGGAAAATAAAGTGTGAACACTAATCTCTTTTGGTGATGTGGTAGGTGGCTTAGGGATGTTGGAGAATGGTTGGGAGGTTTGGGAAACCCTCAGGTACCCTTGTGTGGCTTCCTAGAGGTTTTCCCTCAATTCAGCCTCAAAACATGCCACTACAGGAAAACCTAGATGATGTACTAAAAACCTACAAGATTCCCTATATTTCTACAAGATACAGCCAAGAGAAAAATGATGGGTGATAGAGGTGATGGAAGGCTTAGGGAAGGTGGTTGATAGGTGGAATGGAGTGAGAAAATTCCTACGGTCACTCAGAAATCGAAACCAAGGTCAGGAGATGGTTGGATTTTCTCAACATGCTTGGGGGAGTTTCTATGTAAAATGATGAAATTGGTGAAGGTATTGCTGAAAGCAAGGAATGATTATGGATGGATGAAGTTGGAAGGTGGTTTCTTGCTATGGGATCTCTCAACTTCTAAAACACCTACTCTGCATCAAACATTGATCTTGGCCAAAAAAATATGTAAACAAGAATGATTCTAATAAGCTAGAAAAACAAAGTTTAACGAGGTAATTGTCTACTTCATGCATGAGGAAAATTGCAGAATAAAGTGGAATCATTAATGAGATCTACTATGAGACTAAAGATGGAAAAGATGGTAATCAAATCCTACACTTTCAAAATGATCAAATGCTGGTTCAAGTACAGTAAACTATAAATTCTTTCAGAAAAGAGAACTCTGTCTTTTTGGGGCTACATAGGGGTCCTTTCCTCAAATCATGATCCCTAAAGGAAGATGTGAGGTCAAGACACCTACTAACAGCTTTGTGATTATTTTTTCCTTTCTAACCTACTGTTGAAGTAAAGCACAAATGGAGTCAAACTAATAAACAAACTAATCAAATCTACAATGCTTGTAATGAAATACTTCTATGGACAATTTAATCATGAATATATGAAACTAATATAAGCATACATATACAAGAAGAGGATAATTTTTTGCTAGGGTTGGGCCTTAACCCAACAGCTTCAACCCTCTGAGTTAACTAAGTACTAGATCATGGAAAAGCTCATTCTCATTATCAAAACAGAAAATTACATAGCAATGTCTTCCACAAGTCTAGAGCTCAAAAATAACTAGTTTGTTTACAACAAAAATTGAAATCCTAATGAGACTCTAGGCCTCTGTATTTATACAACTGAAGTCCCCAATGACTTCCTTAAATCTAGGGAGGCTCATCTCCCAAAATCCATATGAACTAACTCTTTGACTATCACTTGCTCGACTTCCTTTTGATCTTCATGACTTGGCTGCTTATACTCTGAGCTGGTGTGATTAATGGAGGAATATTGGAATGAGGGAGGATTAAATGAGGAGGATTTACCTCCTACAATATCTTTGCCTTGTCCCATTCGAGTTTCAAACCTTAATCTTGCCAAAATTCCTCGATTTTCTCTTTCAAACCTACATTCAATGCATATTAGTCGAATAGGCATAATATCTCACTTTAACTCATCTCATTAAACAAAATATAATAAAAACATGTAATAAATTGTGAGAAGAGTTGATTTGACTAAACTAGGAGGTGACTTAAGGTCCATATAGTTACCCAATGATGAGGCCCATCACAATCCAATATGTACAGATCCTTGAGAATTCGAATAATGATAGAGAACCAGTAGAATGCAATGAGATTTAGCTAAGGTTAGGGCACATTATTTCCACAGAAGAAAACAAAAAAACTGAAAACAAAAAAGAACCTGCAATAAATCCTTTGACTGTCATTTCCATGGAAATAAAACAGGGAGAAGACATAGTCGAGGAGTAGAATTTTGATAAAATTATAATTTCGTCTCCCCCATTCCTCGAGAGACTAGCAATAGCTAAGCCTATTGCCTATCCTTATTTTGATATCTTATGGGAATTCAAAATTTTGTGTCTAAATATTTCACTCCTCCATGCCATACAAGACATCCCGATTTATGAAAAATGAATTAAGGAATTATGTGGGAAGAATCCTGGGAGGAAATTGAAAAACCCACCAAAAGTGCAGGTGGTAGGAACTCTATCTGGCCTGCTTCTAGGTAAATAAGCATTGATTAAATATGAAGACCAAGGAAATCTTGTAGTAACTGTTCAGACACAACGTTGCACCTTTCCAAATACACTAGTAGATCTTGAAGTAGCCATTAATATTCTGACTACTAAAACATGTAGGGTTCTGGGCATTACAACTTTGGAACCCACCTCAACCTTATTAGAACTTGTCGAAAAATCAGTAGTTAGACATGAAGGAACCTTATAGGATGTGATTATTTCCGTCGATTCCTGGGAATATCCTATGGAATTTCTAGTCATCAACCAAAGAAGTAGGCTAGATGGGCATCCTTTGATATTGGGTTGACCTTGGTTAGCAACAACAGGTGCTTATATAGGATATCATGTAGGCAGCATGACTATTACACAAGGAAATGCTATGAAGAATATTGTTTTGTATCCCCCAGCTAAACAAAGTCTACCTATTGTAAATACTCAGTTACGCCCACCTAGATACCTGGAAGAAAACATATGCTCTCCTCTCACACTAGAAGAAGCTCTTGAATTTAAGAATCAGACGGAAGATGATGTGATTAACAACTTCATTAATAGACCAGTTTCCATGAATAATCTAACATGCCAAGTATTAAAATCCATCCTCAATAATGAAGCATAGGGAGATCCCTTGAGGGATGCAGACGATCAACATTTACCCACAAATGTTGTTTATAACAGCAGGCCAATTGAGATTGAACTAGGTAAAATTCTTAACAATAATGGTAACTTGGACAGTCATCAATAGAAAAGGCTTATTCAGGTACTTCGGAAATATAAAAAATCTTTTGTCTGGGAATACTTAGACATGAAAGGTATAGATCCCTAGCTATTTACCCATCATATCCATTGATAAGGATGCTCGCACCATTCAGCAGCCCCAGAGAAGGTTGAGTCCTTAGCTCAGAGAAATTTTGAAACAGGAACTGCTGGGTTGGACCCCATATTAGGTTGGGCGGACCTACCTATGGTTTTGTGCATGGTTTTCACACATGGTTTTGGTCGCGATAGTTTTCGATACATGGTTTTGAACGCGATGGTTTTTGGTCCATGGTATTGGATCCTGCGGCATGTATAAATATGCATTGTAACACTGAAAGGAATATAATGAAAAATCAAGCTAGTAGTCCTGATTTTGGGATCCAGGGGAAAATCTCTATGTATATGTGTTTTATGTGTTATGCTCTCGCATTGTTTATTTTCTATGTTTTAGAATTCATATGCAGGTAATTTATGTACAGGGTTAAAACCAACATTTGGTATCAGAGCTATTTTGGCTTCAAGGGGACGCCTTTTTCGCTGAGGGGTCTCGCTCGGGCTTGTGGTAGACCCTATTCAGTGGGAGATCTGCGGGATCAATTCTAGTGGTGAAAAAAACATGGCGAACAATGGAAATATAGAGATCGAGAAATTTAATGGTTAGATTTTTTATTTATGGAAACTCAAGATGGAGGACCTATTGGTGGATAAAGATCAGTGGATCTTAGTAGATCCGGGTACTAAACCAACGGGAGTGTCTGATGAAGAATGGAAGAATTTGGATCAGAAGGCTAAGAGAATAATACGATTGTGTGTCTTAGATTCTGTATTACTGAATGTATTAGGGGAAGCTACGACATAGGATTTGTGGGACAAGTTAGGGACTTTGTACCAATATAAGTCTCTGGTGAATAAACTGTTCCTATGGAAAAAGTTGTATAACCTGAGGATGAAAGATGGAAACTCAGTGATAGAACATTTGAACACATTTAATACTTTGGTAATTCAGTTATTATCTATTGATATTAAAATTTCAGATGAAGATAAGTGCATCAGTTTATTGTTCTCTACCAAATTCATGGGATAGTTTGGTTATTGCAATAGGTAGCAATGCAACTACCTTGTAGTTCGATGAAATATTCTCATCCTTGCTGACGGAGGAGATGAGACGGAAAAATATGGAGAGCCAGAATGGTGATGTCTTGTTTTTACAAGGATGGTCCCAGAACAAGAACAAAAATAAGTCATCGAGTGGGAGATCTAAATCTAGAGGGAGATCTAAATCTCCAGGAAAACTTGTAAAGGTGGTTTGCTAGAAATTTGGAAAGGAAGGGCACTACAAAAGGGACTATAAATATAAAGCTCCTGACAAAGGAAAGGGATCTGATGATGCTCCTTCTATAGAGGCAAAAACAAAGTACACATGTAGATCATGAGGCATGGTTGATTGACTCAGGTGCATCCTTTCAAGTACTTGGCTTCTTCAAGTACACATGTAGATCATGAGGCATGGTTGATTGACTCAGGTGCATCCTTTCACTTCACTCCCCATAGAGATTGGTTCTGCGAGTATGAGAAATACGAAGGTGGTGATGTCTTCTTAGGGGATGATAGGAAGGCTAGAATTGTTTGTCGCGAAAAAGTAAAGTTGAAGGTGCAAGGTGGAAGGGTTAGAACACTTTCAAGTGTTCTGCATATTCCTACATTGGCCAAAAATCTGATTTCTGTAAGCAGGTTGGATGATGTCGGTGTAAAAATAATGTTCGAGAAGGAAACCTGCAATATGGTTTAGGGAGCACTGGTATTGATGCGTGGAGTTCAGGTTGAAACTCTATACAAGCTACAAGGTAGCACTATTGTTGATGGGTGCAACAATTCTATGGTTCTTGAAAGTGGAGTAGAAAATCTAGTGGTCTCTGGAGAGAAGACCATGTTGTGGCATCAAAGGCTTGGACATATTGGAGAGAAGGGCCTTCAAATACTTCATGGTAAATGTATGGTAGAAGGTATGAGTAATAGCTCTCTGGATTTTGATTTCTATGAAAATTGTGTATATGGGAAGCAAAATTGGGTGAGTTTCCCCTCTGGTGGTAAGAGGGTGAAGTAGATATTAGAGGTTGTGCATAATGATGTGTTTGGACCTGTGAAGGTTCCATCACTGGGTAAGTTTGTGTACTATGTATCATTTATAAATGACTTTTCAAGGAATACATGGATATATTTCCTTAAGAAGAAATCTGAAGTCTTTGATAGGTTTAAGGAATTTAAGGCTCTGGTGGAAAACCAGACAGATAAGAAGATAAAGGTGTTGAGGTCAGATAATAGTGGAGAGTTTTGCAGCAAGGAATTTGAATAATTCTGTAAGAAGTTTGGTATAGCATGGCAGAAGACTACTCCATATACACCTGAGAAAAATGGAGTTGCAGAAAGAATGAACAACATGTTGATGAAAAGGGCAAGAAGCATGCTTATTGTTGTCGGGTTAGGACAGGAATTTTGGGCAAAGGCGATGGAGACAACATGTTACCTGGTCAACAGATCGCCTTCATCAACATTGGAGGATAAGACTCCACAAGAGGTATGGATTGGTAAGAAACCCTCTCTTTCACATATGAGGATATTTGGATGTGATGCATATGTACATGTTCCAAAGGAGAAAAGAACCAAGTTGGATAGTAAATCTGAAAAGTGCATCTTTATTGGGCATAAGGATGGTTTAAAGGGTTATAAGCTTTGGAACCCAGTAACAAGGAAGGTTGTGTACATTCGGGATGTGGTGTTCAGAGAGGTGAAATATGTTATTAAACATGAAGTCCCATCAAAGGAACCTGAGAAGATAGAGTTTGAGCTAAAGGAGGAAGAATTAGACTCTACAACAGAGGAGGAATCAGAAGATGAAGAGCCACAAACTCCAGGTGTGAGAAGATCAATTCAAGAAAGAAGGTAGCCAGAAAGGTATAGTCCATCTGCTTTCTGTTCAAATTTTCCTTTATATATTACTAATGATGATCCTAGAACTATGAAGGAATCAGTAGATTCAGAGGATGGAAAACTCTGGAAAGAGGCCATGGTTGATGAAATGGCCTATTTGCACAAAAATGAGGATTGGGATTTGGTGGAGTTGCCGGTTGGAAGGAAACCCATTGGTAGAAAATGGCTATTCAAGAAGAAGACAAATGCAGAAGGAAAGGTGGAGAAATACAAAGCTCGGTTGGTAGCAAAAGGTTATTCCGGGGTGCCAAGAATTGATTTTGGTGATATTTTTTCTACTGTTGCCAAGGTAGCTTCTATTAGATCACTTCTATCTATTGCTACTACTTTTGATTTTGAGGTAGAATAAATGTATGTGAAGACATAATTTCTTCATGAGGATCTAGAAGAGGAGATCTACATGAAGCAACCTGAAGGTTTTGCGGTGAAGGGTAAGAAAGAACTGGTATGCAAGTTAAAGAAGTCTCTGTATGGGTTAAAACAGTCACCAAGGATGTGGTATTAGAAATTTGATACATTTATACGGCGACTTGGCTTCACCAGAAGGAAAGAAAATCACTATGTGTATTTTAAATTAATTGTTTATCTGGTCTTGTATGTGGATGATATGTTGCTGGTTGGAAATGACAAAGAAATTATCCAGGATTTGAAGACCCAATTGTCTTCCAAATTCGACATGAAAGATCTTGGTGCTGCAAACTATATTTTGGGCATGGAAATTAAAAGAGATCGAGCAAAGAGGAAGCTCTAGTTAAACCAAAGGAAGTATGTTGAGACAATACTACAAAGGTTTAATATTTAGGATAGTAAACAGTTGAAGGTTCCTATTCCTATAGGTGTGAAGTTATCTGCTGAACAGTGTCCCAAGACACAAGAAGAGGAAGAGGACATGTCCTGTGTTCCATATGCAAGTGCAGTCGGTAGCCTAATGTATGCAATGGTATGTAGTAGACCATACATTGTACATGCAGTGGGAGTACTGAGCGAGTTTATGTCAAAAGCAGGAAAGGCGCATTGGACAACAGTGAAGCAGGTTTTGAGGTATTTGCGTGGCACTAGTGATTATGGTTTGTGCTAACAAGGAAGACCAGGATTGGAGAGATTTTTGGATATCCATGGCTTTGTTGATGTAGACTGGGCTAGAGATCTGGATCAGATAAGATCTACAAGTGGGTATGTGTTTAACCTATTTGGAGGTGCAGTCAGTTGGATGAGTAAGAAACAATCTGTAGTGGCATTATCAACAATAGAGGCAGAATACATGGAAGTCACTCATGCAAGCAAGGAAGCAGTTTGGTTGCAAAGACTGTGTTCAAGTATGGGGTTAGTATAGGGATCTATAAAGATAGACTATGACAGCCAAAGTGAAATTTTCTTATCATTCAAAGACAAAGCACATTGATGTTCCGTATCACTTTGTGAGGGATATGATAGAAGACGAAAAGGTGTTGTTGGTAAAGGTGGACATTTTGAAGAATACTACAGAAGCATTGACAAAATCTGTGAGCTCTGAGAAGTTCTCTTGGTGTAGAGAAACAATGGGCGTTGCAGGGCTGGATAAATGACTAATCTCTCCTATGGCCCCCTGTGGAAAGAAAACAACAAGTGGGAGAATGTTGGTTGTGTTATATTCTTTCCATGACTAGCCCACGTATTAGGTTGTGTTATATTTTCTGGACCCTATATTAGGTTAGGCAGACCTGCCTATGGTTTTGTGCATAGTTTTCGCACATGGTTTTGGACGTGATGGTTTTCGGTCCATGGTTTTGGATGTGATGGTTTTTAGTCCATGGTATTGGATGCTTCGGCATGTATAAATATGTATTATAACATTGAAAGGAATATAATGAAAAATCAAGTTGGTAGTCCCGGTTTTGGGATCCAAGGGAAAATCTCTGTGTATATGTATTTTATGTGTTATGATCTCGCATTGTTTATTTTATGTGTTTTAGAATTCGTATGCAGGTAATTTTTGTACGGGATTAAAACCAACAGGAGCTACAAAAATTGTTGGATGTAAATTTTATTTATCCTCTCTTAGATAATCAGTGGGTCTCTCTGTTGGTAGCCGTTCCCAAGAAAAATGGAAAATGGTGAATCTATGTGGACTACAGAGAACTGAACAAAGCCACCCAGATGGACTAGTTCCCTCTTCCTTTTATTGATCAAGTTCTCGAAACCATAGTAGGGAAACAATTTTTTTCTTTCCTCAATGGCTTCAGCGGCTATAATCAAATCCAAATCGCCCCTCAAGACTAGGATAAAACTACGTTTACCTTCCCTTGGGGTCCGTTTTCATACAGAGTTTTACCCTTTGGTTTATGCAATGCCCCAACCACATTTCAAAGATCATATTGAGCAATTTTTTTATCTGATCAACGAAGGACTTGAAATTTATATGGACGATTTCACCCCCCTATGGGAGTGATTTTGAGTAGGTCTTGTGAAATCTAGAAAAGGTACATGAACTATGCAGTGCTACTAGGTTATGATTAAGCAATATAAAATGTCATATGATGATGACCGAAGGTGTGGTTTTGGGGCACTAGACCTCTGCAGCTAGAATACAGTTAAATCCAGTGAAAATGTAGGTAATTCTTGCACTACCCACACCCTGCACACAAAACGAGGTACATAGTTTCATTGGATATGCAGGGTACTCCTGCAGATTTATTGAGAAATTGTCAAAAATTGTTGCAGCTTTTTATGTCTTCACTGGTAATGTTGAATTTAATTCATCTGACAAATGTGATGTTGCCTTTGCAGATCTGAAGAAGCTGATTCTGACCACACCAATTACGAGAACCAAACTAGGATTTACTATTCCATATCTCTGCAGACGCATCAGAAACAACTATAGGCGTTGTACTTGGACAAGAAGACGACAGGAAACCCCGCGCTGTCTATTATATTAGCAAAACCCTTACCCCTGCTGAGTTAAATTACACAGTAATAGAAAAATAATTTTTGGTTGTTATAAATACTATCAATAAGTTTAGACATTATATAACAGGCTATCCAGTATTTCTATATACTGATCACTCTGCAATTAGGTACTTGGCCAACAAACCAATCACTAATGGGCGAGTAACTCAATGGTTTTTGTTACTACAGGTGTTTGATATCACCATAAAGGATCAGCTAGGAAAAAAAATCTTGTATGCAGACTTCCTGTCTCGGGTACCTAAGATGAATGATCGGTTATCGGTAAATGATCAATTTCCAGATGAGAATTTGTTCGATGTTACGATTAAAGCACCTTAGTATGCATATGTAGCGAATTATCTAGCAGTTGAGAAGTTACCAGCACATCTTTCACCCAAGGAAAGGAAGTTGATTGTCTAATGCAGTGCCCTATTTTCATGGATTGGAAGGTGTCTTTTCCACACTGGATCCGATTTATAGATTCGAAGGTGTATTCGAGAGGATGAGTTATATGACATCCTGAAAGCCTGTCACAACGAGCCCTATGGCACACATTTCATAGATCGTAGAATTGAGCATAAGATCCTTCGAATGGGCTTTTACTGGCCCACCATATTCAAATATGCCAAGAAATATGTTCAACCTTGTGACAAATACTAGAGGATGGGCCATCCTAACCATGTTGATGAAATGCCATTGCAGCCACAGTTGGTGGTGGAACCCTTTGAAAGATGGGCGCTTGACTTTGTTGGGCCCTTTAATCTGCCATAAAATCAAAAGTTCTATATACTGTTTGCCACAAACTATGTGACTAAATGGATAGAAATAGTAGCCTTGCTACGGGCCATAGAAGAAACAGTGATTAATTTCCTTTTTGAACTGTTTATACGATATGGCTTACCATGGGAGGTAACCAATAGAGGATTGCAGTTTACAGGACATAAAATTTTGGCCACCCTGCAAAATCATCATGTCAAACATCACGTTACCTCTTTGTATCACCCCTAGGAAAATGGACAGGTAGAAAGCACCAACAAATTCCTAGAAGCAATCCTAATTAAGACAGTCTCGACAAATTGACAGAACTGGGTAGGTAAACTTCCAGAATCCATGTGAGCCTATCGTACAACATGGCACAATACTACTGGATACTCCCCTTACCAACTTGTTTTTGGCAAAGAACCAATCTTCCCAATAGAATTTGAGATAAAGACTCTTAGGACAACCGAGGAGGTTGGACTGGATCTTATAGAATCCTAAACACAATGACTTCAGCAATTAAATGAGCTAGATGAAGCACACTTACTTTCCCTATAGTGTACAACAATTATTCAACAATAGAGGGCCAAGTGGCATGATAGGCTTATTAAAAACAAATCATTTTAGAAAGGTGATTGAGTGTTCCTCTATGACTCCAGATTTCAGGAATTCCAAGGGAAACTATAGACAAGCTGGCTCATCCCTTATGAGATTCAAGAAGTGCATAACAATGGCACCATAACTTTAATCATCATTAACAGGTCTGGTGCTCCCTTTCTAGTGAATGGACATCGGTTGTGACTTTATCACTAGCCACTCACAAAGGAATATTTCTATTAGCAAGTCAGTAATGATCCTACTCTCCAAATCATAGCTACAGCGGATGGTAACCCGGCAAGTTCATTTGCATAAAAAAAAATGTTTTCTTTTCATATTGTAAATAATGTAAATATTTTCTTTTGAAAGTGATTGAGAAATTTTATTATTTTTCTTATTTAGTACGTTGGAATTTAGATACAAACATTGTTTATAATCGATCATTTCTTCCCCGTAAAGCACAGTTGTTGTTCCCTTTTCGAAGAAACAATTTGATGTTCCCTTCTCAAAGGAACAGTTGTTGTTCCCTTTCCAAAGAAATAGTTGTTTTTCCCTTCTCAAAGAAACAGTTGTTGTTCCCTTTTTGAAGAAACATTTGTTGTTCCCTTTTCGAAGAAACAATTGTTGTTCCCTTTTTCAAGGAACAATTGTTGTTCTCTTTCCAAAGAAACAGTTGTTGTTCCCTTCTCAAAGAAATATTTTTTGTTCCCTTCTCGAAGAAACAGTTGATGTTCCCTTCTCGAAGAAATAGTAGATGTTCCATTTTACAAAGAGAAGCTACTGTCCCCTCTGCAAATGAAACATAAACATTGGTTGTTCCCTTTTACAAAAAGCAGTCGTTGTCCCCTCTGTGAATGAAACATTTGGTGTCTCCTTTAATGAAAAATAACAAATTGTTGATCCATCGCCATGAATTATTTTTGTTCTCATTACTATCATTCCATGCCAGTTATTCCTTTTGGTTATGAGTTCATTCTAAATCTTTAGAAGTGGTAATATCTAGGTCATCATGATTCTTAGCCTTTTTGGTGAATATTTAAAAATAAAAATAAAATAAAATATGATATGCTCTATTTATGAATATTCCTACTTATGTTTATTTTTTGGATACATTATAAATTATTCATGATATATCCAAACCATACTATTTTTTCTTTTATTACACATTCAAATGGCAATTTCCTCAATAAATATGATGGAGAATCTAAGGCATATTTATCCTTGGTATTTTTTTCTGCTTCTTACACCATCCCTAAATATTAAGGAGTTGATGAGCCTCCCTTAACTTCTAAATAAAAAAGAGAAGAAACAAAAACATAAATAAATTTGGAAATGTACTAAGCTAATCCTTCTCCAAAAAGGGATATGGGGTGTCATCACGAGCCAACCTACCATGATGATAGGAAAGTAACAGGAGTGACATTCCCATTATGGCTACCACACCAGGGTAATGGCCTTGTGACACTAAAATTTCCAAGGACAAGAGGTCTCATCACGAGCCAACCTGTTCACTTTGTTATAATCCGATGAGTGGCATTGTTACCAACTGTTCATCACACCAAAACAATGTCCTTTTTGAAGGAAATCATTTTTTTAAGTAAGGGATACTAGCTCATTTGTGGGTTAAAAGGCAACCCTATCAAGGCTATGGACAGTTGCTGGCAGCAATGGCTTTGCCTATGGTATTGAAGTATACTTTGAAGTTGCCAAGCTTTTACTATGTACTTAGTTTTTCTTTACTAAATAAAAAGGGAGAAAACACCTTTGATCCATGATTACATATTTAATAACTAGTATGGGCGGCATATGTATATTACACGAACCACGCCAGCATTATCTGATCATTCGATGTCAGTAATCATAAATTTAAAACAGCTCCTCATCAGATTTCGTCGTACACACTCCAAAAAGAAAATTGTTTTGCATGATGTACATTTTGTACGCTTTAATTCTAATGATCCTCTCTGACCAATCACATGGTTGTGCATTTATTGCATTCAATTCTAACTGTCTCACTGTTCTGACCACTTTTTGCTGCAATAATGATGCTGCAAGCTCTTTTTCCCTTCCACATGCCTCACAGGTCGTGGTCGCCCTTTTTTTCATTGAATGGGGGTGGGCATACATTATTATGATGTGAAGATGCAAAATTAATGAAAAACCACCATACTTGTCGATATGAAAGGATATTATTACCGAGAATTTCTATTTAGTTTTTATTCTTGATACTCCTGCATGTAGTTTATGTTGCTTCTTTACGAGATTTGTGGGATCCAATAGTGCATGCAGGTTTGCAGATTATCCTCAGGAAATAAAATACATGGGTGGCACCTTTGTTCGCAATGAGCATACATTGTTATAAATCACCATGCAAGCCTGAGATATCTTAGAATGTGCAAGATGGGCACAATATCTTACTCGATTGCAAGGGTTTAACAATGATATTTCTATGGAATTCTTGTAGAATCTATAGAATGAGAGCACAAATGTCAAAGGTAGGACCATAGCAGTAACTGAAGCCATTCTGGTAGAGGTCATAGGCCTCCCTATAGAAGGCATAAATTGGGTCGAAAAGCACATGGTATTTCATGAAGTTGTATAATTGTTCAAAGATCTTGGCGAGGAGTTAGTGCAAAAAGGAAAAGGTATCTGTCCTACATCCCTGAGTGAGCCATGGCATGAATTGGAAAAAGTCATTCAGAAATATATCACATGCGATGGTCGCCATGATGTGGTAATACCTCGGCACCATGAATTGTTAGCAACATTAAAGCAGAAGATAGTAATTAATTTTCCATTTTTCCTTAAGATGTTATTACATGAAGTTGATAGTAGAGTAAGAAAATCCAAAAACCTGTAGGCCACAGTGATTCATCATGGTCTAATTAAATTAGTGGTCATCAAGGAATTAACTCAACTACTCTTAAATTGGGACAAATTTATAAGCTCTAATGCACTACCCTGGAAGGAATTCCTAAAAATACCCAGCCTGAGGAAGAATGTCATACCATGGAGGTACGAGCCCCAAAAAGGGGACGAAAAATGAAAGCCCCTATTTTGACATATATTCCTGTTAAGTGAAGACGGTCTGAGAAAACTACCTAGTGGAGAAGCATTAATTTATCCATAGATGAGGTGGGGCCATCCCATGGATCCCTTGATAACCAACGAGTCTCTCTTCCCCGTGATTATGAAGAAGAGGCGGCTCAGGTCTTAGAAAATTTGGGAACTCTCTTTGAGGAGCTGGGCCAATTTGAGAATTTACAAGAACAAGTCCCTACTCCTATCCCTTCCACTTCTCCTCATAGTTCTCACCACATGGAGACATTACCCTCTTCTCAAAATGATAGAGATATGCAAGAGTTGGAAGGACATAATTTTTCTACAGATGAAACCTAGGAACCTGAGGCTAATTCAAGGGATATAGCCTCACTTGAGCAAAACATTGATAACGTTGAGGAGCCTAGAGTTAATTCAATGGATATAGCCTCACCTAAACAAAACCCTAATAACGTTGAGGGTTCAAAAGCTAATTCTAGAGAAACAACTTTACTTGAACCAAACCATGACAATGCTAATGATTCAGAGGCTAATTCATGAGACACTGTCTTACTCGAATGTGAGCTTAACAATTTTGAAACTGCTCTTATTTTTAGAATGTTATTGTTGGCCCTTCTTCCCCAGTAAAGAAACCTACTATAATAATAAAGAGGTGAGATGATCATAGGTTGGAATTGATGGATAAAGAAAACAAGAAGTTGAAAAGAAAAATTAAGCAACTTAGAAAATGGCTAAGAGACTCTAAGAAAATTCATAGGAAAGAAATGGAGTCGAAATTAATAGGAACCCAGAGTAGGAATTCTCTTAATTCCACTGGGATTCAAACGGAAAATATTAGTACCTATCCATCGGGGACTTAGACTGAGGATGTTTGTACTAGTTCCGTAGAAACTCAAATAGAGTTATGTTCTTCTGCTGAGCTGATAGAGACAGCCACTTAAACATATCATCATAAACATATGTGTCCATATTGCAACAATAGAAGTAGGTGTTCAAACAAACCTTTGTGTTCCTACGGTAACAATGGAAATAGCCACTCAAACAGATTCAATAGCAACTGGTAGTAAGACTACTCAGACTAAGGAAGTACCTCCTTATACCCCTTTGGTAGTAGAGGCTATTATTCAAAAAAGCGGAGGACATAACTTGCAAAGTTACAGCAAGTACTACTGCATCATCAACAAGAAGTTGTGCCTTTCAAGAAATACCGGGAGTTATTGAAAAAATTTAATGACTTCACCACAATAGAGGATGAAACCTATGCCAGCCTTAGAGTAGAATGAAAGAAAGTGGAGGAACTACAAGGACAGTATCAGAAAGCTTTGGAGCAAGTCAAAACTATTTGTTATGTTTATTCAGATGCACTAGCCTATAGGTCACCTACTACTAACTATGCACTCTTAGGTGCCTGTACTACTAGTGTAACCACTTATTGTTATTATCACAACCCCCTTATTATATTTTTGTGCCCATGTAGTCCCCATATTGTTATTATTGTACCCCATAGAAGCCCACTATTGTTATTATTGTGCCCTTACATTATTATTGTTATGTCGGCTCTGATTATATTATGACCTCTTAGACTCCTATATATAGAAAGGAGGCATTGTCATTTGTATCATCGAAGAATTATTCAATTGTGTAATGTAAAGGAGGTTTCCCCCATGAAGAGTCTAAATTCTAAGGCATTGATATATCTTTTCTATCTTTTTGTGAGCTGTTTTCCTAACATTTGGTATCAGAGCTTTGGATTCTAGGGTTTCGCTGCTCCAAACAGGTCATTGTGGAATTTTAACTATAACTTTTTTGCTATGAAGTTTCAAAAGCTAAAACAAAAACCCATTTGAGTCGAAATTGTTCTGCACGTCGAGTCAAAATTTTAGATCTTCTACCACTATAATTTCGGAGATATGATCTGAGGAAGTTAGGGTATTTCAAAACTCCTGAATTCCATCTCAAACAGGTCATCGTGGAATTTTTGCTATAATTGTTTTTATGTGAAGGTTCAGACTTTGAAATTAAAACCCTTTTGAGCCGAAGTTTGGGTGAAACTTTGGACTAAATTTCAAAGCTTGTTTCACTACATTTTCAGAGATACATTCCAAGACATTTAGGGTTTCTGCAGGGTCCTGAACTACATGATAAACAGGTGTCCTTGGGAAAATCATCATAACTTTCTCTCTAAGCATTAGATTGAAATTTCGTCAAAATTTAGAGAAAGAGGATGGAGTGTAGATTTGTCTATATTGATTTCAGGTCCTAAGGTTGAAACTGTGACACGTGGAACTTCATACAAGTTCTCTCTACTAAACCAGTCTATAATCAGGACATCGTGGGAGATTTGAAACAACTCTTCCTTATAGAATCCAATCTTGATCAGACTTGTGGGGTTAGAAAGAGAACTCAGAGGGCTACTGTAGCATGAAATTCTAGAACTTGGATATCTGAAATTATAGATTTATAGTCATTTCAATTTCGAGCTCCTAGAATCAAGAAAAGGCGAGATGAGGAAGTTTGATGGCAAGGATCCGGTAAATTAGATACTACAGGTGGAGAAATATTTTGATCTACATGGCATACCACTGTTACAAAAGGTACATATTGCATCTAATTATTTAGAACCGAATCAATTTTTATGGTATAAAGGGATTTGTTCTCGTAAACCACTTGTCACATGGTAAATTTTCATGGAGGAAATGATAGCACATTATGAGGATACAAGGAGAAACACCTTCTTTAGCCAATTGATAAATCTCAAACAAAAGGGTTCAATGGTAGAGCACATTGATAACTTCCAAAAATTGAAGATAAGGGTAAATGATATTTCAAATAAGAAAATGGTTGATGTCTTCATAGGGACTTTAAAGGATAACATTCAACACGAGGTTCGTCTTTGGGAACCTGATTCATTGGACAAGGCATTCAGGTTGGCAAGAAAAATTGAAAGTGAAATTATGGATACAAGGAATCCCACCAATCACAACTATAATTATGGAAGTGGTTTTTCTCCTAGCCTTCCAAAACCTGCAAGGTTTACAGCACAAAAATTGGAAGAAAAAAGAGAAAAAGGGCTTTGTTACAATTATGATAGAAAATACACTAAAGGTCATAAGTGTGCTGAGAAGAAATTATTTTACATAGATAATGAAGAGGAGGAAGAAAAGGATCAAGAAACACTAAAAGAAGAGGATATACACCAGGAACCCACCCCAGAGAAGGAAGAAATGAATCCGACCATATCTTGTAAAGAATTGAAAAGAATTACCACTCCTCAAACACTCAAGATAGAAGGACATAGCAAGAAGAAAAAGGTTCAAGAAGTGAAAGATCACATCGAGAAAGAAGAAATGAATCCGACCATATCTTGTAATGCATTGGCTAGAATTACCACTCCTCAAACTGTCAATATAGAAGGACATATCAAGAAGAAAAATGTTCAAGAAGTGAAAGATCACATCGAACATCAAGAAATGAATCTGACCATATCTTGTAATGCATTGGAATAAATTACCACTCCTCAAACTATCAAGATAGAAGGACATATCAAGAAGAAAAAAGGGTAATAGTGTTGATTGATTCGGGCAATACCCATAATTTTATTCATTGTATGATAGCCAAGGAATTGAATTGCCTCCTATATCCAGCACTAGAGTGTCAAGTGATGGTTGCAAGTGGAGGAACCATAAATTGCTCTAGAAAGTGCCATAATGTCAAGCTATCCATGGGATAATATGTATTGAATAGCCCAATGCTTTCCATTCCAATGGGCAGTGTTGATGTTTACTAGGAGTCCAATGGCTACAATCTTTGGGTATGATAGCTTTTAATTTTCAAGAAATTTTCTTGAAATTTTTTTGGGAAGGAAAAGAAGTAGAATTGAGGGGTATTGAAGGGAAACCAGGAAATATAATCAACTCTAACACCATGAAAAAGCTTCTAAATAAAGAACAACGGGGTGTAATTGCACAATTATGTTCACTAGAGGATCCCACATTGAAATCATGTATTTCTCCAGATCTCCAAAATGTTTTGGACAATCATTCCAAGGTATTTGTGACTCCCAAACGCCCCCCACCTATTCATGATCATGATCATGTGATTCATTTGATTCCAGGAAGTGTTCCTCCAAACATCAGGCCTTATAGATCTCCATATGCCCAAAGGAGTGGGAACTCATTGAAAAGTCACAGAAGATCCCAGTTCAAACAGTATTGCGAGAACTTGACAAGGAAGGAAAAATCATATTGGAACCTGAAGCAGTCATACAACCGAGAAATCAACTGCTACGAAATAGATCAATTTGGTAGTATCTCATGAAGTGGAAGAACTTACCTACTGAATATTCCACATGGGAGGACAAGAATTTATACATAAGCATCAAGAACTACTCAAGCATTGAGGACAACACTTTTTAAAGTAGAGGGGCATGTTAGGTCCCTATACTATTAGTGTAACCCCTTATTGTTATTTGTACAACCCCCTTATTATATTTTTGTGACCATGTAGTCCCCATATTGTTATTATTTTTCCCCATAGAAGCCCACTATTGTTATTATTGTGCCCTTACATTATTATTGTTATGTCGGCTCTGATTATATTATGACCCCTTAGACTCCTATATATAGAAAGGAGGTCTTGTCATTTGTATCATCAAAGAATTGTTCATTTGTGTAATGTAAAGGAGGTTTCCTCCTCGAAGAGGCTGAATTCTAAGGCGATGATCTATCTTTTCTATCTTTTTGTGAGCTGGTTTCCTAACATGCACTTTTTCTGCTTGAACGATATTTGTTGTTAAAAGTTAAGGCCATTAGAGTTTGAGTTAAAATCTACTCGTGATTTTATTAAATGTTGTCAAACATAGACTGAGGATGTAAAACGTTTTTTATGTGAACAATATTTGCACAACATTTTCTTGGAAGATGACAAGGATGCCAATCCTAGCCCCTTCCTCGGGGATGTCTAGTTCCAGGATTTCCTCTCCTTCACCAAAAACTAGCTCAAATGGGCTAAGGCTCATGATACTTTCCAGAGGAGAGAAACTGGACTGGATATTTGGGTAAGAGTTGAACATACACTACCCTACAACTGTAGGTACAACATAAGAGATTTATGGAAAAAGAAGGAGTTGTGTCCACCTTGCGCCCCATCCACATAAGCACTATCAAGTTAGGTTTGGAATATTTTGAAGACATTAGAGAAGTAGCTCTCCTGGCTGCAAAGAAAATATGTACAGCCTCTCCCAACAGTGTCAAAAGCGCCCCATCCACATAAGCACTATCAAGTCAGGTTTGGAATATTTTGAAGACATTAGAGAAGTAGCTCTCCTGGCTGCAAAGAAAATATGTACAGCCTCTCCCAACAGTGTCAAAAACTGAGATTATTTTGGTTACCGGAAATTTACGACATCTACAACTAGACTCACCCGTTATGGAAACCTTGTCCTAAGTGAGGGTCCTACCTGGATTGGATGTCGTTACAAAATCCCTATCATTTGGTATCCTCCTTACAAGCATCATTGTAATTATGAATTATCAAAATATCAGGAAGGTCGAGCCTTTTTCGTACTTGAAAACAAAATTAGTTTTCAGGTCTACAAGGAAGAAACATATCCTGCCTATTCTCTGACTTAGTTGTATCTTAATTATCTTATTGCATGAGGACATGCAAAATGGTAAGTTGGGGAGTATGTTGGGTTGTGAAAAAGGTATGTTTTTCCACCTCATTTTCTTAATTAATTCTATAGTTTTTCATGAATTTACTCTCATCTTGAGCACATTTTTGAAGAAATACCATGAAAAGCAAATAGAAAATAGTGTTGGAAAAATTACATGTTTTTAGTATAAAATCCTAAGTTTTCGCTTGTTTATGCACCAGTTCACTGGATTGGAAAACTATTTTTCCTTTAGGATAAGATGACAATGCCAATAAAAGAAGATGTCATTGTTACAGCTGTGCAGACCACACTAAAGGTGGAGGAAAAATATGGGATTGATGTGGAAGTCCAATTGTTCAGCCGAGCAATCCTGAGGATCTTTTGATCCTCAGGATAAGCTTTGATTCTGATAGGAGTTCATAGAATATATAATCCTAGTAAATCAAAATGAAAGTAACTTTGTAACTTGTAAAATTCCAGCAAGACTGTGAATGCAGATTGAACTTTAAAGAGTTGAAGTGATTTTGTAATTCCTTTTTTAATAGTTAATGAAATACTTGAAGTTTTCCATTAAATCCATGTATTGAGTTTCCATAGCAGATTTCTTCTAGAGGCTTTGGGCCTAGACATTGAAATATCCACTTCTCCTTTGTATTATGCTATTTACATTTTACTATCAAGATTTACATTGTTGTTCTTGCTATAAGCTGAGTTAGCGTAAATCATATAGCTCAGTTAATATGATTTTTATAATTTATAGAAAGTAAGTTTGTATATGATTGTTGTTCCCTCTTAGTATATTCTTTTTGCAATTACTTATAGATTTGAATGATTCCTTGTGATTACCAGGATTGGGTAATTTCCTTTCATACACTTGGATTTGATTATTTAGGTTGATTTCTTCATTTTCATTAGGACATTGGATTAAGATATTTGTTTGAAAGTAATTTGCAAATGATTTATCTTTCCGATTTCGAATTATAGAATAATTCATGTTCTGCATTGTTAAGAGTTAATGAGTCATTAAGAAATTGTTTATTTCTACAACTATTAGTTAGTATTAATTACCTGCATTCCAATCTATGATTTTTATCGCATAGACAATTCTTGCAGCCTTGAAATAGACACATGAATACCAAGTTGACATATTAATGTATTATTAAGATTTATTTATAAATTCATCTTAGTGCACCAACAAATATGAAGAGGTTGGGACTCAAAAATACCCAAAATCTCAATCCAAAATGCAAAATTTCCAATTGGTGCCCTTCAAGCCCCAATCAAGGCACTTGACATATAATCCTCATAAAGACCTATTGTCCTATTAAGAATTGAGCCATCATTCTTATCGTTGTTGCAGGAACAATATACTGATGAGTGGAATCTAAGAATTCTCCCTACTCTCATATTCTCATAGCTCCAAAAACACTTCATCTTGAAGCATAAACTGTTGAAGAGAAACTTGACTCCATCTTGGAAATCAGAAACAAAATAAATTTTCTTTAATGTCTTCAAACTGATCTTGTATATGAAAAGTACACTGCTGCAAAATTTTCCATAATATGATTGACCTTGCCTACGATACATAGTCATCTTATACAATCTTAAAAAAAAAATATTCAATTCACACAAGTTTTAAATCGAATACTTGTATCAGTGAACATATGACAACTTATGGATGACTTTGAATGACAATCTTGTACATTCACAAAATTCCTTAACATTTGGACTATAACAAGTCATTACATACATCAATGAAAAACATCTACTTGTTGAACATAGTGACAATGAATTTTCACTTTACAAAAGTACCTAAATTGGTAATGACAAGAAGTATTTACAAAATTTTACAAAACAACTTTACAATAAGTGTACCCAAACTTTGCCTCTGCTAGGCTTGTGGGTTCTCTTCTTGCACCATCTTGTCTTGAAGGTAGTTTAGAGTTGTGGAGTGTCCTCTTTGCCACCTCTTGTTTCCCTTGAATTATGTAGCATAATCTCTTGACCTTTCTTTGAACAAAGCTCCAGATGCAACTTATAACTTTGTTCAGTGTCATGTCCATGCACCTTGCAATGAGCACATAAAAAATTCTTCTTGTTTGCTGACAAAGAAGTTATCTCATGTGAAAAAAATTAATTATGTTTGATGTCTAATTTTTTTTGTTCTTTTAACCATTATCATATGTTTTTCACATACAGCCACGCAATGGTCAATAGCATCAAAAAATGTACAAGGTTAATTATTCCATAAGTATTCAAAATTTCCATGCATTGGAAAACACTCTTGAGAGTTATACATGTCTCTAGAGTTACATATTTTAAGGTTGTCACAAGGTGGTGACATCTCATGCTCATATGTTTGATGTACCTAAAGTTGTTTGGAGCATTCCCCAAAATCCCTTTGACCATATCCCAATCCCATATACTTTAGTCTCTCCTCAACCATAATTGGATTGGTAATACCTTGGCCATTTATGCCGAGGCCTCCACCTTCATATCCCATAATGGAAAGCAACTTCATAACTATGCCTTTGCTATGTTGCTAGAATGCTGCAAAAGATTTGTTATGCATATAAACAAAAGGAGTAGAACTTGAGATGCTAATTACCTCCTTGAATTTGTCATTCATCCTTTCAGCCTTTGATGATGATGATGATGGCCCACTTGTAGATGAATCTAGCCACCCACTCTTATTCACTAGAATATGTTGTGCTTCTTGAATATGTCTTCAAAATGCACATGCAATCTCTTCCACATATGGTCTAAAAACACTATTTGAACCATGACCATATACTAGCATCATTCTATAGGTTTCTCTTGTTGGTACTTGATCTAGGTGGATATTGGTTGCCACCCTTCTTTTCCACTTGGACCCCAACACTGTCTCTTTTAGTTTTTCAGTTTCCTTAATTGTAGCATAGTTTACTATTTTTGGCAGTTTTTCAGGTCCTGAACTTCTGGAGCCGTTTTGAGGCCCTAAACGATGTTTTTAGGGAAAACATAAAGACTAGACAAGTCCCAAGAAGGTTCACCAATTTCTTTTCTAACTACTCTTCTAAATATTCGAAATGAGGTATTATGTTAGCCAAACGGAGATCGTATGCCAAAGTTATGACCTCGGGAAATTGATGTACCAATTTACCCAAATGGGGCCCACAATTTTGATGCTTCATCTCCTAGGGTTAGGTTTCTAGATATTCAGGGTTTTCCATTATTTCTCAATATTAAATAGGCCTTGGAGCCTCATTGTAACAGAGTTTAGAGGCATGTAGCGCCACATCTCTTCTCAAAGATAAGCTACCATCACCCAAGCTAGTTTATTTCCATTATGTTTGTAAGCATACTTCAGTATTCTGATATTAATGAAATAAAGTATTATTTCTGTTACATTCTATATTTATGGTTATCTCTGTAATTTGTTGCATTCCTGTTTAAGTTCAGATCAGTGGTATCAGAGCGGTCTTCTCTTTCTCTAATTTTCTTTGCATGTTCCAAATGAGGTCAAGGTATAAGGAGTTAGGGATCGATATTTTGCAAGACCATCCTCACAAACCCGACGACTTCCCATGGAAGAAGAAAACAAAGATGAGGGGGCAGGAGATCCTTTCAAAATATTTCCCGAGGAAGCCCTCGAGTGACAGAGGAACATGATGATGGATAACTTTGCCCATATCCTTCGACAGCTACCCACAAGCAACATATCTTCATCCATAAACCACTCTGTCAGTGCCACTCCTTTTAAGGTACAAGTTAGCTTCGATATTCCCATATTTGAGGGACAAATACATGCAGACGCCATAGATAATGGTTGAATTTGTTGGAAGGATATTTTTCAATTCATGACTTTTCTATTTGGGAGAATATTACTTTCTCACTTCTCAAAGTCACCCCACACATTAAGGGATGGTGAGAAACCTACTATGAACAAAAGGACGAGAGTGAATCCTCACTTTTTTCAGCCGCACCCACTTGGGATTCTTTGCAAGACGCCATCAAGGAACAATATTACCCTATTGGGAGATATGAAGATAAATACATAAAGTGGACCATGCTACGGTAGGGAAGGGACCAAGATGTTCCAAAGTCCACAAATATTTTCCATACCCTCCGTACTAAGTTGGGTATCAAGGATTTTGAGTGGCATTTGGTACTCAAGTACTGTGGTTGTCTACACAAGTACATATAGGATGAGATGGAGTTCCTGGACAACTCCTTGCTCAACACGACATACCATATGCTATCAAGATTGATCAAAAGTTTAAACATAAGAAGCGAGACTTTGGATCTGCGAATTTGAAGCAAGGAAAAGGCACCCCCGAACCACAGAGCAAAGGCTAAAGCTAAGGCGAGGTGCCCCAATACAACCCTCTAAAGCTCCAAGAAAAAAACAACACCACAAAGACAAAGAAGGACAGAAGAAAATGGTGAGTTCCATAAGAGCTCCACTCACAACACAAGTGAGTGTCGGGCAAAGCAGTCACTTGTGGCTGAGCTAAAGGCTTCTGAATCAGATGAATGTTATGACTCTCAGTCAGAACTTGACAAGGGAAATGACAAAGGGAATTAGATCATTGAAACTGAGCCTAGTGCCACCATGGCCACCACCAAATCCGAACGAATCATCCTCATGATCCAAAGGAGGGGGAATGCCTCTTCCACTCACAGATGTGGGTGAAAGATTCTCCGTTGCAGTTCATTTTCGATAGATGGATCCAAAAGAACCTCATTTTAGCAGAGGTCATGAAGCATCTAAGCCTACCGATGATAGCACATCTGCAACCATACACCATCGCATGGCTTCACGAAGGAAAATATCTCTGCGTCAGCAATAGTGTCACCTTCCCTACAACATCAAGCCCTTCACGGATGAGGTACTGTGTGATGTTTCTCCTCTTGAAGTTTGTGATGTATTATTAGGGAAAACATACTTGTGAAAGAGACATGGTGTATACGCATCTAGACCTTGCTCTATGATTATTACTTTGGGAAATAAGTTGTATAGTATACCGAAGGTAGCCCCGCCTATTTCTAACCCTTTGATCACTACAAAGAAATGCAGTAAGATCAATTTCCAGAATAGGAAAAAAAATTCCTTATGGTTCACCCTCAAGGCAAGAAGAAGGTTGTGGCCACAACTTCCAGACATGGCTCCTCCACCTAGCAGAAGCAAATGGACAAGGCCATGGAGAAGTATAGGGAAATTTTCAACTCACCTACAGGGGTACCTACGCACTGTCAGGTCAAGCACTCCATCGATCTGACCCCGGGTGCGTCGCTACCTAATGGATCGATCTATTGATGCTCTATTCTGGAGAACGATGATATCAAGAGGAATATTCATGATTTGTTGCAGAAAGGAAAATTAGGCCAAGCTCATCACCCTGTGAGAACTCGATTATATTGGTAAAGAAGAAGGAAGGGACTTGGAGACTATGTATTGACTATCGGGCATTGAACAAGATCACTGTCCAAAATAGGTACCCAATCCCATAGATTGATGTATTTCTTGAACAACTCAAGGGGGCCAAATATTTTAGCAGTATTGACTTGAAGTCTAGTTATCACCAAGTGCCTATCGAACCCTACGATGTGTGGAAGACTACCTTCAAATAGAAGGAGGGAAATTTTGAATGGTTGGTCATGCCTTTCGAGTTGAGGAATGCCCCCGCAAACTTCATGAGATTAATGGATAGCATATTCCAACCCTCCACTAATGCATTCTTGGTGGTGTATTTAGATCACATCTTGATATTCAGCCAGATTTGGGAAAAGCACCTCCACCATATTTTACAGGTCCTTCAAACCTTGTGACAACACAAGATGTGTGCCAATTTGGAGAAATGCACTTTTGGCATGACCCAAGTTCAATATCTAGGGTACATCATTTATAAGCAGGGTGTGCATGTGGACCTAGCCAAGATACAAGTCATTCGGTATTGGCAAGCACCGACCACTCTAACAGTGCTCTGTAACTTTCTAGGTCTTGCCAATTTCTACCATAGGTTTGCATTGGGGTTCTCCCCTGGGCCATATCACATGGCCTTTAAGTCAAGTCACCAAGGGCAGAGCAAAAACCAAGTTTTTTTGGTCTGAAACCCAACAAAAGGTGTTTTCTAAGTTAAAGCATCACCTCTACTTTGCACCAGTCCTCACATTACTAGACCTACAACAACCATTTAAGATTGAGACATACGCCTCTGACTATGGTATTGGTGCAGTTCTTACTCAACAGGGGTATCCAATGGCTTACCATAGTGAGATACTTTCAGACACATTCTGAAAGTCTCTCACTATGACAAAGAATTGTATTCCATTATGCAGGTCTATTGTCAATAGAAGTATTACATTCTGGGGAAGGAAATGGTCATCCACATAGACCACTGACCCCTTTAGTTCATACAGACACAAGAGGAGTTGCAAAATGATCACCATTAGAAATGGTCCACATACCTGCAACAATTGCATTTGAACATTAAGTACAAGAAGGGTGGCACCAATAATGTTTCATATTACCTCAGCCGACCAATAGCCATTGCGCTGATCATTGTGCTTGACTCCTGTGGGCACGAGACTTTGGGGTGGCCACATATTTACGAGAGCGATCCAGAATTTGACAGCACCAAACACTCTTGGAAGGTAGGAAAGTTCTGAATTTTCACCTCCAAGATGGACTGTTATGCCACGTTGGACACATCCATGTTCCTCCAAGTGAGCGTGCGAAGATTATTTGGGAGGTGCACTACAGTCGAGTAGTTGGAAATTTCGAAGTAGGGAAAATAGTGGAAGTACTGCATAAGTATTTTTATTGGCTAAACCTTAGTTGAGATGTTGTGAGGAACATTAAATCCTGCATTGGCTATAGTATTTCCAAACCAACCATCAAGAAGAAAGACATATAGACTCCTCTTCCTACTCCTAGTCAACCTTGGGAATCCATCTCCATGGATTACATGTTGAGCCTTCCTTCTACTAGGCACAACAATGACTTCATTTTCATGGTCGTTGACAGATTCTCTAAGATGGTCATTATGGCAGTGTGCAGGAAGATTATCACAAAAGAGGCCACTGCAAAGCTCTTCTTTGAGTGAGTGTAGGTACACTTTGGGATCCCACAATCCATTGTCTCTGATTAGGAAAACAGATTCCTAAGTGAATTTTGGTCAAGTCTCTAGTCAATGTTGGATACCAAACTCCCTAAGTCCATGACTCTCCATCCCCAAACTGATGTTCAAATACAATTCATCAATAGGATGATCATACACATTTTGTGCATGTACAACTCGAAGCATCCATGCACATGGGATGAAAGCCTCCCGTATGTCTAGCATAGCTACAACAAAGCTCTCCATAGCTCAACGGGCCATAGCCTCTTTTAGGTAGGGTTGGGATTTCATCCATTATGTCCCATTGATGTGGCCATACCATTTGCATATACTCAGACAGATTCAGCTCATGTCCAATCCGAAGCCAGCAAGGCTAACAACCTCATTGAGCGCATTTAACACATCCACCAACAAGTCCATGATATATTGGACAGAACCAATGGTAAGTACAAGTAGTTCCATGATCAAGATTCCACCATATAAGTAGCTTCTCCCACTCCGATATGGGCCATACACCATCACCAAGAGTGTAGGGGACAATGTCTTCAAGCTCAGCATTCCACCATTCCTTGGTCTGCACCTATTTTTTAATGTTGGTCACCTTCAACCATACTTTCCACCATTACTAGACACATCTGACATTGCAGGAAAACTCACACCAACTAAGATAAACCCAAACTGCAAGGAACATGCCACAACTAATCAGATCAGTGACACATAGAACAAGAACACTTGCTAGCATAAGATCCAACTATATCAGGCTTTCAAACCTGGCCAACTCCTGCACCAAGGCAAGTGGCTCACCAAGTACCAAGTTTAGCAAAAGTTTCCCCATCCCATGGAGGCTCTCAACGCAATGGGGACCATTGCTTCCTAAGGGGGGAGGATTGATCCAGACGGATATTAGTGATCACCCTCCTATTCCACTTGGAGCCCCAAAACTGTCTCTTTTAGTTTTTCAGTTTCCTCAATTGTAGCATAGTTTACTATTTTTGGCAGTTTTTCGAGTATTGAACTTCTGAAGCCATTTTGAGTCCCTAAACAACATTTTCAGGGAAAATGGAGAGACCAAATAAGACACAAATTGGTTTGCTAGTTTATTTTCAACCTAATGTTTTAGATATTCATAATGAGGTATTATGATAGCCAAATGGAGATCGTATGCCAAAGTTACAACCCTAAGAAATTGATGTACCAATTTACCCAAGCGGGGCCCACAGTTTTGGCACTTCATCTCCTAGGGTTATATTTTTGGATGTTTAGGTTTTTCCATTATTTCTCAACAATAAATAGGCCTTGGACCCTCACCATAACACAATTTAGAGGCATGTAGCCACCACATCTCTTCTTAGAGATAACCTACCATCGCCCGAGCTAGCTTATTTCCATTATGTTTGTAGGCATATTTTAGTATTCTGATATTAATTAAATGAAGTGTTATTTCTACTGCAATTGTGTATTTAAGGTTATATCTATAATTTTTTGTGTTCATGTTTAAGTTTAGGTCAGTACTGGAGTAGATTTTTCTGCAACTTGCTCATCAAACACTTGATACAAAACAAATTGCATGTGTCTCTTCTCCTCTTCAACTATCTCTAACATCCTTCTTAATTCTATTCTCCATTTGAAGAGCCAAATTTGCTCCTATAGCTCTTGAAGACTCTTTTTCTACCCATCTTTGCAACTTGTTTAGCTAGTGCTCTAATGCCAAACTGATCTGAAATTGGATTAGGTGATTTCTTCCTCTTTTCCAAAATCAAATAAAACAAAAATTAGGACTGTGTCGACGCTTTGCAACATTAAAATGGGTCTTGAAACAACATGTTTTTCAATGTCTCTTCACCTCATGAATTAGTATTCATATGTAACTGAACATAATGAACATAACAACACATAATACATGCAGGCATAAAGAAGAGCAAGACAAAAGGTTTGTTAACGGAGTTCACCTATCTTGGGCTACATCTTTAGGCCTGTTAGCAGGACTAGACCACTCATATGTTCAGCCTCAAAATGAAGTACATAAGCATTTGTTGCAGGTAAATATTTAGTTATTACCCCTATAAGGTAATTTTCTAGTACAAAGAACTCTCACAAGAGCAGCAACTCAAAACATCTCCTACAAATATGACATACTTCAATTGAAATGAACAAAAAACAACATGTGAAGTCTTTAATTCCACATTGAAGCACATAATCAAAACTTATTGTTAAGAGAAGTTGAACTTAAGCTAGACCCTGTTGGTTATAGCTACTACATCAGCCTTCTGGAAGTGAGAATACCCCTACAAGGTCTTCTTCATGCCCAAATACCTCCCAGAACTACTTCCAAACCCTAAATGATCCATACACCTTTAGTATTAAACCTGCAAAAATACTTTGTATATTTTCCCAATTTGGAAATTAGAGGTTACCAATGGATTCAGAACATCTAGAAACCCCTAAGCAGCCTCTTTTGGAGCTCAATTTGGTTAAAAACTCAGAAAGTTATGAGCTTCCAAGCTCTCCCATGAATTTCACTGTTAACCATCCTACAAGTTCGCCCTTTTGTCTATCAGTTCTACAAATAAACCCTAAAAATCACTAACAGAGAGACAACTTCACTACCCATTGGTGAATTTTGTGGGATGATTAATTTATCCTTGAACCCCTTAATTCGAAAATTACGATCACATGGGCCACATAGAATCGAGGGTTGGGCCTTAACACTCGCCCCCACTAGTTAAGCCCCTTTAAACTCAGGCCAAGGTCACATAGGGTGTCGATGTCCAAGGGTTGGGCCAATAGCCCGCCCAACCCATTGAAGCCTCCAACTATTGGCACACAGTCATGTTAAAGGTCACATGACCTTGGGGCTCGCCTTAAACCTTGGCACCTTCCGCCTAATGCCTTAACCGCGTGCTTGTGGTCATGTCAAGAGCCATATGGCTTGGTCTGGGGCCATACCTTAGTGCCCTCTGCAAGCCTCCGCTGAGCCCATAGCACATGGTTCCATGGTGGTGATATAACCATGGGATGGTCCCATGTCTTAGCCCCTCGTCGCTTGGCACTACGATGGCATTGTTGTGGTTCTGTGGTAAGGTGTCAGAACCGTGGGCCAGGGTTAATCCCTCACTGTCGGCTCCCTCGCCTCTTGTTCTGTGGGTGTAGGATGACCGAGGGCTAGGGCTTAGTCCCAACCTTATATGTCATATACAAAATGCATATGGTTTAAATATATTTGCACCACCAATATTTAATAAGTACCACCCACCCTTGGCATGCCGGTAAGGCGTTGTGTTGTTACTCGACTGTTTTTGTGTTTGATTACTATGAGGGTAGTTTGGCTCATAACATAAATTTTACACCACCATTGGGAGGCCACGTGGCAGCCATCTATTGGTCCATGTGGTTTCCATCGATTGGACCATGAAACCACAACCACAACTAATCAGAACTCAGCATAACTCAACCAAATCTGGAGAAGACAAGTGGTAGCCTGTCATTGGCCCACATTATACACTCATCCTACCCAGTTAGCGTATGGACTGCATAGTCAACGTACCTGCAATATTTTTGCATGTTTGGGAAAATGATCAAAATGCAATATTAGGAGCATATGATATTCATTTTGAGCGATTCATGTTGCATTATATTCAGATCACGAGCTCTTCAATTTGATGTCAATTTCAAGAAGTTCTAGGCACTTTTATTATTGAACTTCTTATCGGTCATGATAGCATGATTATGGCTATCAATGGACACTATTGGATACTAGTGTCCCACAAGAGACATGCTCTTGAAGTGCTTTACCCACATACTATTGCATGCTTTAATTCCTTTTATTGATGATGTTGATGATAACACTCTTGGAACTAGTTCCAACCACCCAAACCAGGAATTCCTCATGCTTTCCTATACCAAGCACATAATTTCTATTGGACTCAAAAGGAATTGTAATGAATTCAAATCATACCACATTGGTAGCTTATAAATAAGGTGACACTTATAGTTCTGTTTACTTCCTGTCACAACAAATCAAATTATCTCCTTGATCAAATCATCATGTATAGAAATGTCACATCCAATTAGCTAAACACTCAACCCTCATAAATAATAATATTAGCTTATGTTCATATTTTTTAAATTAAAAATTGAACAAAGTATCGATACTTATATTATAGAGTGTTCTTTGCATCTGCCTTTGTTCATTGTTCCTTTCGTACACACATTGGATTGGTTTCCAAACTCAGAAAGCCCCTGGTGCCTTCTCTTATCTTCTCTTCTATATGCAAAATTGATTTCCCAAATAAATAAGGGCATCTAGAGTCTATACCACCTCTACTCTCAATATAAAAAACAAGAGCATCTAGAGACTATACCACCTCTACTCTCAGTATTAGTGAATAAGGTCATCTAGATATTATATTTCCTTTACCCTCAATATTAGCAACAATTGCATCTAGATACTATATCACCTTTATCCTCAATATCATAAACAAGGGCATACAGATACTATACCACCTCTACCCTCAATATCAGCAACAAGGGCATCCAAAGACTATACTGCTTCTACCCTCAATATTAACAACAAGGGAATCCATAGTCTATACCATCTCTACCCTCAATATTAGCAACAAGGGCATCCATAGACTATACTACCTCTACCCTCAACATCAACAACAAGGGCATCTAGAGACTATATCGCCTATGCCCTCAATATCAGAAACAAGGGAATCGAAGTAGCCCCTTACATGCATGTCCCAACACATTATACAACACATACACCTAGACATGGTGTACCACAACACTTTCACATATGCACATGATACAACACCACATGTACACAACATACATGGAACAATACAACATGTATAACATATACACAACACAACATGTACACAAAAACAATACTACACATCCAAAGACGACACTGTTTTACTAGGCAACCTTGCCTCTAGTGTCTTCGTCGTGCCTTACTACGTGCATCCACAATCCAAATATGAAATTTGTGGTTTTTTTAATTATCCATGCTTGTTTCAACATGTCACAAATCACATTTCTTTCATTATGTTGATGTATCCTTCAACATTCCCTTTTCATAGCATAAACATGGGAATAGTTATAAACACAATATCAAAATCATATCCATATGATACTAAAATCATAGATTTTATAGGGCTACTTTTCCCACTTCATTCCTCATAAAACCAGGAATATTTTCAAGTCATTCACCTGTGTAAAACAATCATTCTTCCACAAGAATGATCCATGATGACCCTATCAAACAATGGCATATATATATATATATATATATATATATATATATATATATATATATATATATATATATATATATATAGATATATATATATATATATTAATATTAATATTAGCATAATCATGATCACAAGACAATTACCAATGTTCATAAGGTCAAGGCTAAGAGAACTTCCGTTATCCATGCAACGCATGAACAACATTGAGAATAATAGTTCCCAACTAAGCCAAGGCATTTTTTATCTCAAGCCCATTTACTTTACCTTTATTGTTATCTTTCTCATGACTGTCCTACCACTGACAATTTATCCCTATGGACCCAACCAACCCAACTGGTTGTCATATCCCTACCCTCAACTACCCTTTATTCATGCATCGAGCTTCATTCAGGTCTTACATTACCTGTTGGGCTCCACTCAGCTCTCCCTGAGCTCCATTATATTTCCTCTTCCCCCCAACCAATTCCCAAGGCCATCAAAACATAAAAGGCAAGAAGAGGAAGGAAAGATGAAAAAACATAGAAATCTAGACAACCATACAACACCACACACAAAGTGGTATGGCCATACACTAGTCATAGTCAAAATTGTAAATCAAGCACAAATAAATCATGAAACATCGAAAGCACAAAAACTTTCAACAAACACCTTAACTCAATATCCATGATTTCCCAATGCTTCCAAGCATTCATAAATAAAATCTTAGCCTGAGCCTTCTTCAATATCTTATGGAAGTCCCTTTTTCCATGCAATTCCCTACATCATACTAACATGAACACACAATGTTCAGTGCATTAATAAATATAAAAATATACCATTTTCCTTACCTTGTTCTGCCAAGCACACTTCCTTGCAACTGCACATGTATGTATCTTCTCTCAAGGGATTTCAATTCCCTTTATGAATTAAGCTACAATTTGAAACCAGTTATTATGCATGCATCTGATCAACCATCTCCCATGTAGCTTCCTCAACCCAAAAGTGCTTCCATGCACTTTAAATTTCTCTATTTCTCAATTCCATATCATGAGCTTATTATGTTATAGATATTAACTCAAGATTGGTCTCTTCCCAAGATGTCCATGGCTCCAGGGACTACAATCTCAACCCATAGCCTCTAGGGAACCCAAGTTGTTATAGGGCTCCAGAGATCCTAACCTAACCCACAACGTCCAGGGAACCGAAGAACCAACCCCCTTCACTTTTCTTCAACAAATCCTTACTTTTCCTATTGATTATCAACTATCGCATATATCTAGGGAATGCTCTGAGCTACACCTGAAACTTCATGTGCCTCCTACACATTGTAGATCTAAGTTCTAGCACCTTGATATGATGGACAAGTCCATCATCACAATGGTTCTCTTCCATTGTCTTTACTCTAATGCTCCATAGGTTGAGATCCATGTCCTTGCTCAGTTTCATAGAACTTCTTATGAGTGGCCATATTTTTCTTCTCACCTACATCCTGAGATATTAGTCCCTTCTTGAGTCGTTTTCCTTTAGTCTTCTCATTACCCTTCAATTCGTACTTGAACTGAGGCTTGCGCTTTGAATGCTCATAACAATGCTTCAAATTCCCGATGACTTCCTCCAATGACTGAGGCTCATTAAACTCAATATGGTATTTTAACGTTTATGGTAATCCACTGATGACCCTTTAGATCTTTGATCTCTCATCCTTGAGATATGGCACATATCTCAACAGCTCTAGAAATTTGGTTGTATATTCTTCATCTTTCAGGGAACCCATCTTGAGCTCATAGAATTCATTGGCCTTTCCATCATAATACCTCTCAAATCAGTACTTATTCCTAAATATTCTTTCAAATTCTTCCCAAGTCAACCTCTCTTCCATGATGCCTTTGACATGCTTGACATCTTCCCACCAAATATATGTTTTTTCTTTGAGACTGAAGGTAGCTATCTCAGCTTTCATATTCTTAGAGTAATCATGAAGCCTGAAAAAGTTCCTCATTCCAAGCAGTCATTCTTCTCCATCTTCTAACTTTGTCATCTAACCATCAAAAGTAGGAGGCCTAGATTTCTTGAATTCTTTTGTAAAGTATCCCTTCTCACTCCTCCTATAATGTTGTTAGCGGTGATGGAAATTATGTCTCTCAAAAGCAGAGCTAGAATAAAATCCATGGGTATTATCCCTTCTCTCAGGTGTATACAAGAGTCTTCCACTGTTCATTATATCATCCTTGTCCATCTTATGCCTTTTATGATACCTGCTTCCATATGCACCAATATTCCTTTCTTCCTGTCTATCTCCATGACTGATCCCTAGCTGTCCCTACTTCTACAAATTTGAAAGGCTCTAAAGAATAACTGCATTAACTACAACTATCTTTTATTGAGCTTTCATAAGCCTTTTTGGTGCTTCAATCAACCTATCATTGTCTACATTGCAACTTACAATATATGCCTTCAAAATTCTCGATGTATTTACTAGATCAAGAGAGTCTCACTCTCCCTGTGTTTCAACTAACTTCTCCCAACCCACTAATGTTTGTTCTGGCCTATACAAGGAGTCATATGAATTGCACTGAGATATTATTCTCTTCATCTCTTGGCCTTCTATTTTCCTGCAATATTCCATTGTTAGATAAATAGAATCATAATCAAATGCATTGCCTCAACTTATTGTTGGTGAGGCTATTGAATCTATAGAGGCCAATTTAGATTAACACAATACAACCTCACAAACATTTCAGCTCATACATGGATATCATAAAAAATAACAATAGATAGATAACATGAATGCATGGTAAACATATAGAAAACTAACATGCATTCATAACAATTTTCATTTACCCTAAGGTCCAGTGTTGTGAACCTTCTCTTATACCACTGTGTAACACCCCACCCCACATTTACTCGTTTTTAGAAGCTCACTAGGGAAAAATGAGCTAAGAGTTACTATGCATGACCCAAATTCCAAAATGTCATTATGGAAAAGGGGACCAATTTTCCAAACTTATCCAACACTTACTGCAACACATAGGAATACCTAATCACAACATTAATAGCTTGATTCCATGGGTGATCTTTTCTTAAGTTGGAACTACCTTTTTAACTCACTTTACCTCCCAGCCACATGCATTCAGTATTTTCCATGCGTCTAGAAGGCCCTAGCCACATGGACAAGTCATCCTCCATGTGGCTAGAACTGAGATTCTCTAGTTCTGATCCTGTGGTCGCAGATTCAATGCAAAAAATTCAGGGTTAGACTACAGGCCACTATCTAGAACTCTCCATAATCTATTATTAGGCTCAGATATTATCCAATATTGTCCAAAACATGATAAACATTTAGACAAACATTTTGTAAACATAACACCTATAGTTCATTGTAACAACCACAGGTTAAAGTTTCATGTAATAAAGGATAATAAAGGAAAAATAAGACCAAGGTCACGGGACACATGTTCTAAGTTGAATGGTGGGTAAAACATCACATCGGAGGTCACTTGTGGTTTATTATGGCTATGGAAATTGGAAAAGGAATTGACAATGACATAGAGGAAACAATTGGCATTTATTTATGAAAATAAGGAGAATAGGAGAAAAGGAAGGTGAAGAGACACAAATTTGCATGCAAGGGAAATTAGAGGAAAAATGAAGGAAAATGAAAACAAAAGGAGACATCAATGATAAAAAGGAACCTGAGAATTAGTTGCTATATTTTTCTCATTCTTTGATCAAGATTAGCTAAGGAAAGGAATAATCACTTTGACAAGTAAGCAAGGAAATAAAGGTAGCGTAATAAGAAGCTTGGATAGTTGCAAGTATGGAGAATGAGTAGTTGTGAATTGAAGGTAATAGTGTGCATGTGAGATTTAGCATTCTTGGATTCGAATGCATGGTACATGCATTGGTTTTTGATTTATGTTTATTGTCATTGGCATAGGATTTTCCTGGATTGATAATGGTTCCGTCCTTACCTTGTCATTCCCTAGATAGAGATGGTTTTGTACGTTTTCCACTTGTTTTATTATTGGTGCTCAAGTTCCTGATGGTTGTGGGTTGGAACAAACACTCTGGAATCCCTAAAACATTTTGGGTTGAGTTACTAGTTCTTGGAGCCATAGGTTGGGACAAAAACTCTAGAGCCCTTGGTGGATTGAGTAACTAGTCCCTAGAGCCGAGGTTGGAACAAACTCTCTCGAGCCCTTGAAGGCGGTGGGTTGAGTTACTAGTACCTAGAGCCATGGACAGCTTGAGTAGAGACTGTTTTGGTTGATGTTAGTGCTTTTCAGACCATAGATGTGGAATAACTATGGTTGAGGGTTGAGGTGGTTTGGCCTCTAGAAGCCCTGGTTTGGTTTTGTTTTGGTTTATTCCAAGAGATCCCACATCCATGCTTGGAATATGGTGTGAGGGTGATTGGTTGAAAGAGAGATTTGGTTCAGCTCAATTTATAGTCGAGTGGTATGTGGAATTCCCTAAATTGGTTGGAATTTTCATATTTTAATAAGGGTTATTTTCATACTATGATTTATGAATACTTGCATTGGTTATGATGTTGAATTATCATTGATTTTCCATGGTTTCTATGCTAGTATTTGTTGGTTATGTGTTGGTTATATGATGTAATCTGTCTATGGATCTTGTCATGTTTTGATAAGTTATTGAAAGTTTGATGAATTAATGGAATAACAAGTGTTGATGCATTTATGTAGAGAGGGCATAGAGCCTTCTTGGTGATTCTCAGATAAAGGCTAACAATTTATGATTAGATATGCATTCATGAATTGTACCTTACATGTTTTTCCATATGTTTGACGAAATGTATGTTATGGATTAGGAATCCTTGGGTAAAGTTATTGTTTAAATTTTTATTGGTTTAAATTTTCATCACCTTTGATTACATTCTGGAAAGTTACATAAAATTTTGGGTAGTGGTCTAGAGGCTAGCCTGAAAAGGTGGCATAGATCCCAAAACTGCATGCTCATAACTGCAGGATTTGGGGCATAAACATATGGAGACAAGCCTATGAGTGTGGCTATATGCTTCCTACTACATGAATGCAGTGTCAAGGGTGCGGTTATGGAGCTAGGTTAGAGAAAAATGGTTACATATTAGGGATTCATCACTTGGGGTGGCTTTCCAGCTTTTGAGTGATATATAGTCCCTATGGGATGTCAGTAAGTGTTCAATTTGTAGGCCCCACTTCCTTAACTCTGACTTAGAGGTTGAGTCATGTAATTGTGATTCTCATCTCATGTTTACCTTGGTGAGCTTGTGAATTTGGGTAAATGTTGGGGGGGGGGGTCATTACACAGTGGTATCAGAGCGAGGTTGTAGCACTGGACCTCAAGGTAAAAGAAAATTGTCATATTAGTTTGTATGTTTGGCATGCAGGTATGATGGTTAATGGTTTTCATATGCATTATTCTTATATGCATGCCTGTCATTCTATTTTTATTGTGGTTATATGCATAATAGATGCTAGTTGAATAGTATGGTCATATGCACATGCATCAGTTAGTCATGTGTGAAAGATAACTTGTTTTTATATGCATTGCGGTCATATGCATGATGATTATTGTCATTGTCATTAAGTCCTTGATATCATTATGTATCATTTTAATCTAGATTGGCCTATGCAGATGGCTATGATATTCAGATATGATTCGATATACTTGTGATGTTGTGTCGTACCAATCTGGACTGAACTGTGTAGATGTGATTGTTATGCATACATGTAAGTTGTTTATGAGTTCATCATGTGAACATGTTAGTTATTTACTATTATGGATATCATGGCCTTATTTATGTATGAGTTGATGTGCTTGTGAAGTTATATCATGCTAATCTCGATTGATTGTGCAAACAAGATAACCTCCCCTGAAATACACTAACGTATGAGTTTGATTATCTTGTCTATATTTGGTTTATATAACATGGTATGTTTGTAGGAAATAGAAGATTATGGATGAAGTGTAGAGTAGTGGACTACAGTTCACATGAATCCCCTTACCGTCCTGATGTAAAAAATGCGGAATGGGAAATGCCAGTTGAGAAACAAGGAAATTAGTATTATCTTGATTTAGTAGATATATGGAGAAGCTTTAAGGCAGAGGTTAGAAGTTGGAAGGGAGACAATGAAAATTTGGTTGAGGCACAGGAAATACATACCCTGTCATGTATGTATGTATGTATGTATGTATGTATGATAGGGTTGTTAGGGATCATTCTTGATTATGCTACTATTTATATACATGTGTGTGTGTGTGTTTGTGTGTGTGTGTGAGAGAGATAGGGTTGTTAGGGATCATTTTTGAGGAAGAATGATTGTTTATGCAGGTGAGTGACATGAAAAGGTTCTTGGTTTATGAGGAATCAGTTGAGTAGAGTAGCTCTGATAGATCTATGAGGTTAGTATCATATGGATATAATTTTGATATTATGTGCTTATAAGTATGCCTATGTTTATGTTAAGGTAGGAAATTGTAGTATACCTAGGGGGGATAATATCGGGTACAAGGGGAGGTACTCAAGGGAATAATGTAATAATGGGATGGGCCATAGTAATAAATAAGGTGGTTAACTCGTATCATGTAAGGGACCACAAGTAGTTAACAATAATGTAATAAGCCCATGGTATTAAATAGATGGTATTGAGGGAACCATGGTAATGACCCATGGTATTGCATGTATGAGGCCTATATAGAGGCTAGAGACTCCTCGTTGAGAGACGTCAAGGAACATTGTATGAATAGGCATATGGCTTGTGGAGTGTTCTCCTTCCTTAACGAGTGAATGTATGATGTTGCCCTACCTTAAGGGTTTGATTAATAAAGTGAAGCATTTCTACCTATTTCTATGTTGTTATTCTTGGGTTTATTTTTGTTATATTATATTTGTAGATTAGATATATAACAAGTGGTATCAGAGCACTTTCTTGGGCAAAAGTGGAGAATTTTTATTTTTATTTTTTTGTAGGAACTTTTTGGGGTGGCGAGTTTTCAGATCAAATATGTATGTTTTGGGGGAAAATCTACAAAATCTAATTGTAGATCTGGATTCTTTGTGAAAAAATACCCAAATTCAAAAAAAAAAATCGGCCAAATCGGAGTCCGGATGAAGGAGATATCACTGATCTAAAAATTAGTGATGTTGCAGACATTTTTCGGGGTAGTGAATTTGTAGATCAGATCTGTATGATTTGGGGAAAAATCTGCAAAATCTAATTGCAGATCTAGATTCTTTGTGAAAAAATACCCAAGTTAAAATGGTCGAATCGGATTCTAGATGAGGGAGATATCGCTGATTTAAAATCAGCTCATTTTTCAAAAAAAAATTGTGATGGTAGGCCTAGATCAGAATTTGAGGAAGATATACAAATTTGATGGCTCTAATCTAGAAATATGGGTAGCACTAATGGAAGAATATTTCTCTCTGAAGTGCATTGTAGATGATGGAACTAAAATAAGTTTGGGAAACCTTTACCTGAACCAAGAAACATGGCAATGGTGGCAGGGGCATTCTAAATGCTATCCAAGGACAATTACTTGGCAGATGTTCGCAAAATCCATTTGTGACTGCTTTAACCCTAAATCTAATTTTTTAGGACCTCTTACTAAGCTTAGATGGACAGGTGCACAACCTAGCAAAGATTTTATTTTTACAGGAAAGAAGGAAACCAAGAAACCTAAAGGGTTACATTCTGCTGGTATCTCTTTATTGCAAGTTCATGGATGTATTTAGAAGGAGAAGATCATTGTGTCTATAAATCATAGTTGCAAGAAAAATCTCATAAATGTCAATTTGGAAAAAAAATTGCAAGTGCCAGCAAAACACATTGAAAACACACAGGTTAATGATGAGGATGTGCAAGTTTATAAAGATTTGAAGCTTTTGATGGATAAGTATGTGTTGCATTGTGATTTTTACACTTCAGATATGGATAACATGGATGTTGTTTTAGGATATCCTTGGATAGAATCTGTGGGTACTGTCAATATTAATGTGCAGAAGAAATTCCTGAAGCTATGGTATAAAAAGAAGAAAATTACATTGTAGGATATTTCCATAAGACCCAAGCAGAGACTATGGAGGCGGAAGCACAAACCTCTAATGACACTTACACATCAGATGATGAGCCTTTGATGATCAACAATCAAACACAAATAGAGCATGAAGCAAAAAAGGTTACAGGTACTGATACATCAGATGAGGAATCAGTGGTTAAAGTAATATTGGAAGATAAGAAACAACAGCAGGCACCACAACATGTACCAGATACTACTTAAGCTCCACTGTTGGTTAAAACTTCAACATATCACCACCCACATCACCCCGCAAGAAAACAACCAACAAGATGGCAACGAATTAGCCACAAGGAAAAAAACCCCCACCTGATAGATAGAGAGGAGCGATGATCCACCTACTACACATCAACACAGAAGAGTCGCCACCGTCAACTTCGATCTCAAGCGAGCAAGGCACCAGTTGGATCAAGGGTTCACCTTTCTCTTAGATGTCTAGATGCACGTGCATGGTACCAGTGGATTACTCTTTTGAGTAGATCTTATTATTTGTGTTCTTCCCATGTATTGGGGATGAAACATGTTAACGGGGGTGGAATGTAGTATACCTAAAGGGGATTATATGGGGTACAAGGGGAGGTACCCAAGGGAATAATGTAATAATGGGATGGGCCATAGTAATAAATAAGGTGGTTAACCTGTATCATGTAAGGGACCACAAGTATTTAACAATAATGTAATAAGCCCATGGTATTAGATAGATGGTATTGAGGGAACCATGGTAATGACCCATGGTATTGTATGTATGAGGCCTATATAGAGGCTAGAGACTCCCCGTTGAGAGATGTGAAGGATTATTGTATGAACAGGCATATGGCTTGTGGATTGTTCTCCTTCCTTAAGGAGTGAATGTATTGTGTTGCCCCACCTTAAGGGTTTGATCAATAAAGTGAATCATTTCTATCTATTTCTATCTTATTATTTCTGGGTATATTTGTATTCTCATATATTTTGGTGATTATTTGCAGTTATTGGGTATATTGGTATTATTATCTTATATTTTCAAATCAGATCTATAATAGAAATGTTGAGGGATACATCAGCGGAATAAAAGTAGTGTGCTATACATCATGATGGGACAAGCATGGATAGTAGAAAGAACCACAAATCCAAGACTTGGGTTTTCAATGCACACAGTAAGGCGTGGGAAATACACTAGAGGCAAGGTTGTATGATAGAGATAGTGTAGTATTTGGATGTACAATATTGTTGTTGTGTACATATTGTACATGTGGTATTATGTTATGTGTATTGTGTAGCTTTTTTATCATGACATGTATTCATTGTGTTGTATTATGTGTGCGTATCTGTGTGGTGTTATACACCGGGTGTAGGTGTAGGGGTTATGTTATACACTATGTGTAGGTGGATGTGTTGTGTTATACAACGTGTGTGGGTGTATGTGTTGTGATGTACATTGTGTGTATGTGTATATGTTGGGGATTGGTTCTCTAGATCCCTGGAGGTTGTGAGTGGAGCCCTGTAACAACTTGGGATTCCTTAGAGGTCATGGGTTGATTTATTATTCCATAGAGCCTGAGGGTTAGGGAAAACACTTTGTATCCTTAAAATAACATGGGTTCCCTAGATGCTATGGGCTGAGTTATTAGTCCTTGGAGCCTGGGGGTTGGGACAAACACTCTGGAGCCCTAGATAGCTTGGGATGAGACCAACCTTGAGTTACTAATATTGAGTGCAAAGGTGGTATAGTTTCTGGATGCCCTTGTTGTTGATACTGAAGAGAATAGAAGGCAGTGGGTTCTTGTTGGGTTTGGAAACCAATCTAGTGTGTGTATGTCATTGAAGAGAAGATAAGGCATTGGGTGCTTGTTAGGTTTGGTAACTGATTTAGTGTGTGTATGGAAAGAACAAAGAAAAAATGTAGAAGAAAAGAACCATTTAAAAGATAAGTATCAGTATTTTATTTTAGTTTTTAATTATGCACATGATCTATGATTCTGATTTATGATAGTTGAATTTTTAGTTAACTGGATGTGATATGTTTATACATGATGATTTAATCAAAGAGCTAGTTTGACTTGATGTGATAGGAAGTAAACAAAATTTCTTGTGTACCTTGTTGGTGAGTTACCAATGAGGTATGATTTCAAGTTATTTCAATTCATTTTGAATCTAATGGGAATTATATGCTTGGTACAAGAAAGCATGGAAAATGCCCAGGTTTGGGTGGTTAAAAATGTCATGTTTGGGTGGTTGGAATTGGCTACCAGATAACTAGTAGTAGTAAAAGGAATTGGAACATGCAACAATATGTTGGTAAACAACTTCAAGAGTGGGGCCATTGTGGGACATTGATACCCAATAGTGTCCATTGATTTCCATGACCATGATATGGCCAGTATGATTTTGTTTTAGGTAGGGATATGCCTTGGTTTCTGTACCTTCCTATGTGAGGAAACCTTTCCAAGGGATGGATCACCCAAGAAGGGGATGTCAGTAGAACTTGGAAGGTGTGTGACTGTATGGAAGGGGGTGACCAGATTGCTTAAGGGATTGTCTAGAAAAGAAGGGAAGATCGGGGAATAATTTATTTTTGTTCATTAGCATTTCCAGATGGAATGAGAAGTACATTGGGAGTGTTCCCTAGAAAAATGAGTTAGTAATTATTCACTAAGAGAACAAGTACCACAAGGATTTTAGTGTTAGACATTGTATGCGAATTTTGATTTTGGAAATGGATTATGTGCTTCTTGGGAAGGAGATGAATCTTGGTACTACATTGAGGGTGGAGATGTGAGCCCATAGATTCCCTTGTTGTTGCTACAAGTATTGTATCTTTTTATTTGCTGGTTAAAGAAAATGTGCATATTCATATGTGTGTATATTATTGTAAATATTGTATTGAGTTGGGTTTATAAAGCTCTAGGGATAGTATGTTTATTTGTTGGTTGAAGAAAATGTGCACAAGTATATGTGTTTTTTATTGTAAATACCATAATGAGTTATGTCATAAAGCTCTAATAAGCGGTGCATTTGTTTTTCTTTTGGCAGGAAATCAGTGTAAATGCTGCATCGAACTATGTTATAGAGCTACATACTTAGTATGTTTTCTTTTTGGCAGTTTTCTAATCATAGGTGTCATAGAACACCGAGGATGGTGTTCCCCTAAGGGGGAGGGTTTATAACAGCCTAGGGTTAAAGTTTCATGTAATAAAGGATAACAAAGTAAAAATAAGATCAAGGTCACATGACATGTATTCCAAGTTGAATGGTGGGGAAAAAATCACATTGAGGGTCACTTGTGGTTTATTATGGCTATGTAAATTGGAAAACTCATTGGCAAAGGAATAGAGGCAATAATTGGCATTAATTTATGAAAATAAGCTAAATATGAGAAAGGGAAGGCGAAGAGACACAAATTTGCATGCAACGGAAATTAGAGGACAAATGAAGGAAAATGACAAAAAAAGGAGACGTCAAAGATAAAAAGGCACCTGAGAATGAGTTAAAAACTCTTGCTCATTATTTGATTAGGATCAACTAAGGAGAAGGAATAAGCTCTTGGACAAGCAAGCAAGGAAAGAAAGGTAGTGCAAGAGGAAGCTTAGATAGCTGCAAGTAAGGACAAAGAATGTTTGTGGATTGCAGAAAACAGTGTGCATGTGAGATTTAGCATGCCTAGATTTGAATGCTTGATACATGCATTGGTTTAGTTTGCATTTTCTTTTATTGGCATGGGAATTTCCTAGATTGACAATGGTTTCATTCTTGAATTTCCATTTCCTAGATATCCATGGTGTTGTGGGTTTCCCACTTTTTTTCTGATTGGTGCTCAAATTCCCAATGGTTGTGGGTTGGAACAAATGCTCTAGAAGCCCTAGAATAGCTTGGCTTGAGTTACTAGTTCATGGAGCCATAGGTTGGGACAAACACTCTAGGTCCCTTGTTGGGTTGTGTTACTAGTCCCTAGATCCATCGTTGGAACAAATTCTCTAGAGCCCTAGAAGGATGTGGGTTGAGTTACTAGTTCCTAGAACCATATACAACTTGGGTAGAGACCAATCTGGTTGATGTTAGTGATTTCTGTACCATAGAGGTGGAATCACTGTGGTTGAGGGTTGAGGTGGTTTGGCCTCTGGAAACCCTAGTTTGGTTTTGTCTTAGTTTATTCCATGATATCCCACATTGATGCTTGGAATATGATGTGGGGGTGATTAGCTGAAAGAGAGATCTGGTTAACCCAATCTATGGTTGGGGGCACCTTCATACAGTGGTATCAATAAATAACATATACAAGGCCAGCCATATCTAAAGTGGTGAGGCACAGACTCGAATAAAAATGAGGGTACGTGGAAGTCCCTAACTTGGTAGGAATTTTCATATGTTAATAAGGGTTATTTTCCTATTGTCACTTATGAATACTTGCACTGTTTAGGATGTTGATATTATGTTTAATTTTCCTTGGTTTCTATGTTAGTTATTTCTTGGTTATATGTCAGTTATATGATGTAATATATCAATGGCTTCTGTCATGTTTTAATAATTTATTGAATGGTTGATGAATGCATGGACTAACAACTATTGTTCCAGCTATGTAGAAAGGGCATAAAGCCTTCTTGGTGATTCTCAAATGAAGAATATCAGTTTATGATTAGATATGCATTCATGACCTATAACTTACATGTGTTTCCATATGTTTGACGAAATGTTTGTTATGGATTAGTCATCCTTAGGTCAATTTCTTTCTTGAGTTTTGATTGGTTGGATTTTTCATCACATTTGATTACATTCTGGAAAGTTACAAGCAATTATGGGCAGTGGTCTAGAGGCTAGCCTGAAAAGGGGGCACATATCCTAGAACTACGTGCTTATATATGGAGGATTTGGGTCATAACCGCATGGAGACAACCCTGTGAGTGAGAATATAGGATTCCAACTACATTTATGCAGTTTCAAGGGTGCATTTATGGAGCTAGGTCAGATAAAAATGGTTCTAGCTTGGGGATTAATCACCTAAGGTCATTGTCTAGCTCGTGAGCGATCTTAAGTCCCTATGGGATATCAGTAAGTGTTTAGTTTTTCGGTATAGCTTCCTTAACTAGAACTTGGAGGTCAAGTCATGTCATTATGACACTCATCTCATGTTTACCCAGGTGATCTTTTGAATTTGGGTAAATGTGGGAGGGGGTTATTACTTCCCTCTCAATTTATTTGCAACAAATACCTATTATCTCATGCACTCATATAACCATTGAGTAACTTATCAAAACATGAACAAGATCCATAACAAGATCACATCATATGATAAGATTGTACCATGCCTATAGACAACATTTTACTAGAATGAATCCATGACAAACCAGTCACAAAATCAACACACTAACCAATACTTGTGCTCATGGATCTTAGTAGGAAATAACTCATAAAAACATAGGCGTAATACCAACCAAGTCAGGGACTTGCATGCACCACCTAGCCATAGGTTAGGCTGAACCAAGTTTTTTTTCATCGAATCACCCTTGTGCCATATTCCAAGCATAAATTGGGATCACATGGAATAAGCCAAAATAAAACCAACTAGGGAATCCAAAGGTTAAACTACCTCCACCCTCAACCACAGTGATCTCACCTAAACCCATCACAAGATCACACAAACCAATAAAATCTTGCATCAAGATTTCTTCACCATACCTAGAGGAATTTTCCTATCTCTGCCCACCTGTCAATAACTTCCTAGAGAAAACCATATCCACCCTCAACCCTTGGAATTTTCCTAAGACCACCTCAACTGGATCTGAACCCATTGGCAATCTAAAGCTCAAACAAAATTAAAAATTGTTATACCAAGGCTATCCAGGAAATGGAAAAGGAAAGGTTGTACACCACTACAAAAGCCTCTTGCAGATTTCTCTTTCTCTCTTTAATTTTTTCCCTTGCTTTTTATTGTCCAATCTTCCTCTTGTGCTCCCTTGCTTTTTCTTTGCTTTCTTGCATCTTCCTTGGGTCTTCCCTATGTCTTCCTTTACTTGCTTGTGTCTTACTTGTGTCTTCCTTGTGTCCAAGTTCTTTCTATATCTTGTTGTAGTTTTCTCTCTCCATTTTAGTTTCTTTTTATTTTCCTCTATTTTTCATTCGTTGTCATTTGCATGCACATTCTTATCCCTCCATCTTCCTTTTCTCCTGTTTTCCATTATTTCTTGAATTAATTGCCATTTATTGCCTTTCGCCTTTTCCAATGCCAATGCCAATTTCTATAGCCAATAATAAACCACAAGTGAATCCCAACATAATCTTTTTCCCCTCCATTCAGCTTGGAATACATGTCCCATGCCCTTGGTTTTATTTCTTCCTTTTATAATGCTCATTTATTACATGGAACTTTAACCTGGGGCTATTACATATAGCCTATTAGTGGTTAGATTCAAATCCTTCAACCCTTAACCAATATGGAATATTCTAGAGTCTTCTTCATCATAATCACATGGATATATCATTTTCCATTAGTTATATGGGATGACATGGCATCCTCTTGAATTATGGTGGACAAAACAAGAAGGTCAACTTCTGAGAAGCATAACTTTTGCATGCAAACACTGATTAAGTTGATTCTTGCACCATTAGAAATATATCTATGTGTATAATAGGTAAATATGGTGCATTTCTAACATAATAAAGATTTACCCCATAGAAAATCCATTTGACACCTCTAAAATCTCCCAAAAGGCTTCAAATCCCAATTTGCCAAACTGGGTCCCACTTCCTCCACTTTTTACACTCCAAAAGAATTGATATGGATAAAAAGGAATTGATCCAATCCAAATCACACCCCCGCTCCGTGCCCCCCGCCCGCCCATTTTGGGATGCTTTTGGTCCCCAAATGCTTCAACAGAATGAGGTGAGAATTTTTCCTCCACTTTCTCTCAGATGTACCATTTAGCTTTACTTATAAGTTGTCCTTTCAACCCATTTTTTCCAAAGGTCATGTTACCCCTATATCATAGTTCCTTAACTCTTTTATAAAATTGTATATTCTTTCAACTCTGCCTAAGCATCTCGTGCCAAATCCTCTACAGAAGGTAGGACTTGTTCCTCTTCATGATCTAACATGGGGGTAGACCAAGACTAGAGTTGTTATCTCCCACATTTTTTAGTATCACATAGGGACCATACCATCGAGGCTTCGGTTTCTTATCGGGACCCTATAGCCTCCCCTTATTCAATTGTAACCATAATTTATCTCCCACTTGAATGACTTCTCAATTTTTTGTTGACCATGTGGCATTACATTTTTCCAATGACTTATGTAGTGTTGCATGTACCTATATATGGATATGCTTGATCTTCTCAACATTATTTTAGTGCCCAAGGCATACCCTATAAGATCCTACCTTACTCGTCCTTGTTAACCATGTGCAATATTCATAAGTGAAGGTGGCAAATATCCAAAACAATTTTCAAATTAGGACTTACCAATAGAAGTGTCGATAACTCTATTATAAGAGTGTTGTATATACAAAAAATATAAATCCTAGGTCTTGTTGATGGCCCAAAATGACCATTCAACATTATGAGGAAGACCACCCAGTTGGTAACTTAAAGCAACTCCTCTTCCATCTGGAATGGTGGTTCCAACTAGTCAAACTAAGTCTAGTTAGCTTCTCTCTATGTCTATTGGCTTATAGTATGTCTATTACTTTCCAATAGAGAAGAGGCATCAGGTCTACCCTCTTGCAGAGCTCATGCAAGAAATTGATCCTTAAGTTGATCTAGGGCTCATCTAAACCACAACTAAAGTTTTTCTCTTTGATAATAGGACTTCTTAGAAATGCAATGATTAATCTAAATGAAAACTAATCCTAGAAAGCAAGCAAAAGGTGAGAAATCTTAAGCCTATCTCTATTAGGAAGATGTTGATCTAACCCAACTGAGAGAAAAGTAATTAAATGATTGGGATTTTAACATGCCTGGTTTTAGGTGAATATCTGGCTAATGAAATAGTTCTACTAGATGATATTATAATTACCAAAACATGCTTTGTTCAGAGACCTATTAATGGTGAATGATTAATCAATAACATTAGGAAATAATTCAATTAATGTCAATGGTAATTAAATTGAATTTAGATAACAGATTTTTGAGTAAATAGCTACTCAGTATTTGAGTATAAGAGAAAAAGAGAAAATTAACAACAGATCTACAAAGCTAATGAACTAGATAGCTAATTCAAAAGACCTTCATCTTCACATTAAACAATAATGCTCAACATGGAAAACATTTTACACAGATCTGTCATTAAAAAGATGAAATTTGCATTAAAAATAATAGTATTTAAAATACAAATCCAAATAACCTTGATGTGAGTTTTCTCCCCTCATATACAGCTAAAATTTCCTTACAATAGTGCTTCAAAATTTCTTCAGTGCAAAGAAGAGGAGCCCCCCCCCGTTGAGCAATCTCTAAAAGCCATATTTATAATTACAAATGAAACTTCAAAATGAGAACTTTTTGAGAATAAATTTTCTCCAACAAATTGATTGGCAAAAATTATTTTGCGTCTCTTTCTAGATAAATTCCATTGATCCAAATCTTCTTTTCCTCATCTCCTCAACTGTTTTCTTGCCAAAAACCAATCAAAAGTAAATTAAATTGCAAATTAAAATCAGAATTACCAAATCTGGGAAAATCAACATCTCAAAAATTAAATAAATAAATAAAAATAAATATGAGCTTCCCATTGATCCTTGTAAATATATTTTTGGTTAAATAGAACAGAATCGAATGGATCTATTATCAACAAAGGCTTTGGGCAAATGAAAATGAAAAAACTAAACTCAAAAAATTAGTTTTTGTTACAAATTCGAAACTTAATTTTCTGCTAAATTTTAGAATTACTTAATGATTTAATCTGGTCATGATAGCACTTTAGAGATATTATACATGAGTTTATCTATATAACAAGCCATCCTATGCCTCATTTGGATAAGTAAAACTCAACTTATGAGCCTCCAAAGTTGAAGTGACAAAACTGCTAGAATTCTGGAAAAATTCCTACCCAGGCCAAAATTGGACATTTTAAATAAAAAATCTAATCATATTTAACTGCACAATTAATAATTATTTATAATTACTAAATTAACTAATTATATACAAAAATAAATTAGAAACTAATTACAATTATAAAATTATAAATATATTATAATTCAAATTAATTAAAATAATTAAAATTATTTAAAATCATTTGAGACACGTCTCAGGTGGCTATTGGTCCATGACTATGGACATAAATGGCTTTGGGAACTCATAAGAGTTCCGTAATAATATGAGAGGGAGGCTTTTATTAAAAATGAAGAGGAGGTTTTTATTAAAAACAGACTTCGAAGAATTGTTATCAATTAGTATTGGAGTATCGAGGAGTTAGAATATTAGAGGTTTCTTTTAAGGAACTCTTATATTCTAAAGTCCCGATATGCCATATTTTATAATAAATTAATATATAACTGTCTCATAATAAGCCCATGGAGTTTTTGTAGTATTGGAGAATTTTGACATCAAATATTGGAGCTTTGAAAGACCTCGAGAGTTTTTAACTGAAACAAAAGTTCTGATATAACATGTCTAAGGGAACATTAGAGGAGAGAGAAATTGGAGGAGAGAGAATGGGATCCATGAGGAGTGGATAGAGAACGAGGTGAAGTGAAGTGAGCCTACGTGGAATGGATCCCTTCAATCATAAACTACAACCGCTTATGTAAAAATCCTGATATAATGAACTATAGCCACTCTTCAATTTTGAGATTTCAGATCTCATGAATTCTTTTAAATTGGATTTAGCACAGACTTTCAAAATCCAAAAACACCATAATTTTATTTGTTCTACAATTTGGGTGTGGCTATTTTGTAGGACCATTAGCGAAAAATGAACTAATTAGTAAAAATTAATTAAAAATCAATATTTGAAATTAATCTACAAAAATTAAAATAATATACATTTTGTACATGTTTTAGCCGTGGTATTCAAAATTATCAAACTTTGGAGGAGTTACATTTGCAAACCATGCAACCAAATGAGATTAAATGAGTATCGATGGAAAGCTAGTGGAACATCGAACGCAATGAAGCAATCAAAAGGGAAATATGAAGAAAATGAAAATCTAGCAAAATTGTAGGACACTTAACCAAATGAAAAATAGTAAAAGGAGATTTAGCCAAAATTTATGGAAAGAGTCTCCATTATTTGAAATAAATAAGTTAAAAATGGGGGTGTTGGGTTTTCACCTTAACAATTGGGGACACATGGGGAAGAACCAGTTATCTCTGGTTAAAAGATGATGAACTTCACTTAAATTACCCAAAGGTTAAAAATAATGGATTCAATGAAACTGTCAGACAATGAAACATTTCACATGTGTCGCACATTAAATAAATTAAGCAATATAGGTTCAAGAAGGTAAGTACTCAAAGCAGAGTAAGTTTAGAATCATGAATCCAAATTTTAGGAAACATTTATTTTAAAATTACCTCGTACAAAAAATAGAAGAAGGTGCATATAGGAGTGTTTTTATAAATCATATATTCACCACTATAAATGGTCTCATACATCGGTTCACTACCAGCAAGCTTGAACAGTACCCCGACAAAAGTTTTAATTTATTCCATACAAGTATAGCCCCTACGGGTTTACTTGTATTTCCCATGCTTCCTCTTTTAATCACCCTTTTGATAAGCACATTTGCAAGATTTACTTTATGATGTACCTAAGTGCAAGAGGTGGGATGGTAGAAGAGACTTAAGCTAATGGCTATTTGATGTGGATGGTTACCAAATTTGCTTTGGTAGTCTAGGATTAGACTAATGGTTCCCTTCCAAAACCAATCAGCTGCGCATTAAACATAATTTGTGCATGTATTTCCTTTAAAGATCTTGCCAAGATGACTAATCTCTGACAGTCCCACTTGACTTCTTACTCCCCGAACGCTTCAATCTCCACCATTGATATGTCTTTTTCAAATTTGACGAATATCACGTCGTATCACACACCAACTAGCCGAATGATCTCCATCATCAATCTGTCCCGTTCGATCCAACGGTTATCACACCATCTCGCATGAATTCTTACATGATTGATATCAGGTTGAGAGCGCGTGAGAAAAGTGGTTTTCCCATGCGACGTGTCATCAACTAGGTTAATCACACGACTTGGAACAATACCATTTACCATTTCTTAAGCGCGCAAGATACCATTTACCACTTGGAAATATTGCCCACATGCTAAATACATAACTTTAAGAAACACGGTTTAATAGAGGTTTAGCTTAATCTCAGAATAAAGCCTTAACGCTAATTGACAGTGGTTAACAATAAAACACATAAATGGAAATTAATACCCGGTTAGGGTATAGAATGCCGATCCACATATTTAAGAGAATATCACACCAGGAATAATACACCATGCCACACTTAATCAATTTATTCAATAAAATAGAAATTACAAAGTCTTGGCCCTCTCAGCTCAATTACAACAATTTGTCTAACCTCTGTTTCTCTCTCAAATCCTATCTCTATGTCTCTCAATTTCTCGCTTCTCACTATATCATTCCATATCCTCTCCCATTACATTCTTTTGCTTTATTTTTTGGATTGAATCTTATCCTAACAACAATGACAACTCAATCTCTATTTTTTATCAGCTCAACTATTAAATCCCTACTCTCAAGCTCTGATACACACCTATCCTAACAACTTATCTCATATTCTAAAAATAATACAATAATCCAATTAATACAATAATTGAGATAAAGATCAATTCAAGAGATCTAACCCTCTCTTACTAAAACTGATTTTGGCCACTCAGGTCAATGAAATTCATCTCATGTTAGCCACAACATGTGAACATACAATCACATTGTTGGCTAAGTCTGGATGCTCCTGCATCAGACTCCCGAGGAAGAAAAGAATCATCCATCATACTTTTAGGGTTTACTCGATACTTCTGCAACTCTACTACTGTCAACCAACTGGAATCCTCCATTTGTTGTCCCTTCCATTTGACTAAATACTCAAAATAAACCTATCCTCTAGTTCTTTTGGTTACTCTTTTCTCCAGAACAACTTCCACCTCCTTCTTGACTCTTTTAGGCATTTTTTCTTCCCAATGTACAGTCTGTTCTTGATCTTCTGCAGGCTCATTCTGTATCTATGTCTCTGTCTCCTTGTATGGATATAAATCTGCAACATTAAATATAGGTGATATTCCAATCCCTTCTGGCAACTCAATTTCATAAGCATTGGTTGAAAACTTCCTCACAATTCTTCATGGCCCTATATTTTTCATCTTTAGTTTATTACAAGTCCCAACAGGAAACCTTTCTTTCCTTGGGTGTACCATCACTAGATAACCCACTTGGAATTCTTTTTCCTTTCACTTCATATCAGCTCTTTGTTTGTACTTTCCACTACTTTCCTACAATCTATCTTTGACATCTTTTTGTAGTCTATGCATCTTCTCTGCAAACTCTTCAACCTTTGCACTTCTTGTCTCCTGTTTGCTCAAATTTCTGAGCTCATACACACCTCTTGGATTCATCCCAAAAATAATCTGAAATGGACTCATCACAGTACTTCAGTTTGGAGTGTCATTATAAGCAAACTCAGCTTGAGCAAGTGCTAAATCCCATTGCTTAGGATTTTGATAAACTAAACTTCTCAATATGTTTCCCAATATTTTGTTTACCACTTCGGTCTGTCCATCTGTTTGAGGCTGATATGTTGAACTGAAACTAACGTTGGCACCTAGTTTCTTCCAAAGAGTTCTCCAGAAATGCCCAACAAACTTTGTATCCCTATCAGACACAATAATTATAGGCAATCCATGTAACCTTACAACTTCTGAAAGAAATAGATTAGCAATATGTGTTGCATCACTAGTCTTTTTACATGCAATGAAATGTGCCATTTTATAAAATCTATCTACCACAACATAAATGGAATCATGTCCTCTTTGGGTTCTAGGTAATCCCAAAACAATATCCATACTAACGGCATCCCATGGTCGGTTTGGTATTGGTAATGGCTGGTACAATCTTGTATTTTGGCTTCTCCCCTTAGCATGTTGACATATCCGGCACTTTCAACAAATCTATTAACATCAGTTTGCATCTCTTGTCAGTATTAAAAAGCATTTACCTGAGCAAAGGTTTTGTCTTGTCCAAAGTACCCAGATAACCCTCCATTGCATTTCGCCTTGATTATGTTTTCCCTCATAGAACATTTGGGAATGCACAGTTTGTTACCTTTAAACAATAAACCTCCTTAGATAAGATAATCTAACCACTGGCCTCTATTATGAACTTTCAGATTATGTACAACTACATAAATATCTTTAAATTCAGCATCATCTTTATACATATCAACCATTTCTCTAATCCTACAACACCAACTCTTAATTCTTGCACAATGAAATTTACCCTACTTGAAGCATCAACAACTTTTTTCAACTTACCACTTGTATGTTTGATCATAAAAGTAAGACTCTGTAAAAACTCTACCCACTTGGCGTGCTTTTGATTCTATTTTGGTTGATTGTTTATAAACTGTAATGCATGATTGTCAGAATACAATACAAACTCCTTTGATAGCAAATAGTGTCTCCATTTTTTTAAAGCTTGCACAATAGCATAAAATTATTTGTCATAAGAAGAATATTTCTTCTTATCTTCATTTATTTTCTCACTAAAGTATGCTATTGGTCTCTATTCCTAACGTAAAACTTCTCCAATTGCAACTCCACTAGCATCAGTTTCAACTTGAAAAACTTTTCCAAAATTAGGCAAAGCTAAAACTGGTTTTTCTATAATTTTCTTCTTCAACAACTTAGAATTTTGGTCTTTTTCTTCTGTCCACTTGAATGGTTGATTAGTCTCTTTGATTGTTTCAATAATTGGTGCACAAATCTGACTAAAACTTCTGATAAATTTTCTATAAAAACGTGCAAGACCATGAAAGCTTCTTACCTCAAATATGTTTCTTGGAATATGTCAGTTCCAAATTTCTTGGACTTTCTCTGGATCCATTTTCAAACCTTCTTTAGAGACTACAAACCCAAAATATATTAATTCTTCTTTCATGAAACTACATTTCAGCAGTTTCTCTTTCTGCAGAGTTCTTAGAACCAACTTAAGATGCTCTAGGTTTTCTTCTTTGCTTCTACCGAAAACTAGAATATCATCAAGGTAAACAATGACAAAATTTCTTGCATATTCCTTTAAGACTTCATTCATTAACATAATGAATGTGCTATGTGCATTAGTGAGTCCTAAAGGCATCACTAACCATTCATAAAAACCATTGTTTGTCTTAAATGCAATCTTCCATTCATCTCCTTCTCTAATCCTTATTTGATGGTATCCACTCTTCAGAACTATTTTAGTAAAATACTTTGACCCACTTAAACAATACACCAAATCATCCATTCGTGGTAAAGGAAAATGATACCTGATTGTGATTTTATTATTGGCTCTGGAGTCTGTGCACATGTGCCACTCACCACCTTTTTTTGGGCTCAGCATTGTTGGCACAACACATGGACTAAGACTCTCTCTAATTAATCCCTTATTCATCAGTTCTTTCACTTGTCTCCCAACTTCTGCATTCTCCTATGGAGTCAATATGTAGGCTGCTTTAGCAAACTTGCTCCATGTATCAGGTCAATGTGATGACTAATACACCTAATTGGTAGCAATGCATTTGGCAACTCATCCACAATAATATCAGCAAAATCATTTAACAGAGTTTTGATTTCTTCAGGTAAATCATCTAAGTTCGTAGAATTCAAAATTACCTTAAGTCTCCCTATAAGAGCAAAATGCATTTGTTCACCTTTTCCAACTTCTTGCAACAACTCATTTCCACTCATCAGCATAACACTATTTCCAGTTGTTCCTTTGTCTGCTTCATCCTTTAATGGTAGCAACGTATGCTTCACTCCATTCTTCTCCAAGGTATAGGTGCTTCTTCTACCATCATGAATGGATTTTCTATCAAACTACCAAGGTCTTCTCAACAATACATGGCATACATCCATTCACATTACATCACATAATACCACATCCTGGTAAGTACCAATCTAGATTTCTACTTTGCACTGTTCTGTCACAATAAGCTGATGTCCTTTTTGCAGCCATGATACATTGTAAGGAGTAGGGTGTACTATTTTTACTAATCCTAACTTGTCCACTATTTCTATAGAAACAAGGTTATTAGTGCTTCCACTATCAATTATCACTTTACAGCATTTTCCTTTGGACTTGCATGTAGTTCTGAATAAACTCTTTCCCTAAGTTGGTTCTCCTGTCTCTTTCTCTACTTTAATAAATACCGTTTTCAATAACAAAGATTCTCCTACTTTAGGTGATTCTTCATTATTTTTAATTTGAGGTTTTTCTTCCTTCCCCTCAGCCACATTCACATTCCATTGATTTGTTTCTTTATTATGAGGAAAACCTCACGATCCATGTCCCCATTATCCACATGTATAACACCAAATTTCTCTTCCTCGGCCTCTTCCTCTAGGTGTAAATATTCCTCTACTAAAGTCTCCTCTCTGTGGTGGTCTACTACTTGAACCTCCTGTTTCACCCTAAGGGTGCTGAAATCTTGATCTGGTAGTTCCTCTACCTCTTGCTGAACTTTTCCCTCTATTCCTCTGATTTGGTTTTCTCAACATCGTCTCCTCTGGTTTCAAAGATGCTTAATAGGCATCTTCAATTATCTTTAGACTCAGCAAGCTGATTTCATCCTGTATGTCATATCTCAAGCCATTGATGTATATGGCTACCTTTTCTACGTCATCCTCTGCATGTCCTACTCTAATGCTCAGCGTATAAAATTCTTCTGTATATTCTTTGACAATCAACCCCTTTTGTCTCAAATTTTGCAATTGTCTGAAAAGATTTAACTCATAATCTTTTGGCATAAATTTATTTGTCAATCTACTCACCATTTTATTCCATTATTTGATCTTGGACTTCCCTTTTCTTGCTCTGGATGTTTGTAGTTCATCCCACCAGATAGTTGCATGACCCTTCAATCTGGTAACTGCAAATTTCACCTTCTTTTTGTCATCAACCTCCTCATAGTTGAAATACTTGTCTAGTGAACTGATCCAGTCCATCAACTCTTCTACACTGAGATTCCTGTCATACAAGGTATTTCCTCCTTTGGTCTTCTACTTGCTTTAGCCAATATATTGAGAACTTTGGCAGCTTCATTTTCATCATCTTCTTCATCCTCATAAGATTCCTACACAGCACTGGCATCTCCTTCATTAGGTGCTCTCCTTTGAGCAGTTTCCATTGTCTCCATCCTTGTGCGCAAGTTTCGAATCTCTTCCAGTAGAACTGCATTCACTACAGGTCTCCCCTGACCTATGCCAGCCCCTCTCCTAGGTGGCATGTTTACTGTAGCAGACTTAATCCTTGGGCTCTGATACCAAATGATGTGGATGGTTACCAAATTTGCGTTGGTAGTCTAGGATTAGACTAATGGTTCATTTCCAAAACCAATCAGTTGCGCGTTAAACATAATTTGTACATGTATTTCCTTTGTGGATCCCGCCAAGATGACTAATCTTCGTTGGTCCCACTTGACTTATTACTCCCTGAGTGCCTCAATCTCCACCGTTGATATGGCTTTCTTAGATCCAGCAAATATCACATCGTATCACACACCAACTAGCCGAACGATCTCCACCATTGATCTGTCCCATTCGATCCAATGGTTATCACACTATCTCGCGTGAATTCTTGCATAACTGATATTAAGTTGAGAGCATGCGAGAAAAGTGGTTTTCCCATGCGACGTGTCACCAGCTTAGGTTAATCGTGCAACTTGGAACAATACCATTTACCATTTCTTAAGTGTGTAAGATACCGCTTACCACTTGGGAATACTACCCACTTGCTAAATACATAACTTTAAGAAACATGGTTTCATAGAGTTTTAGATTAATCTTAGAATAAAGCCTTAACACTAATTGACAGTGATTAACAATAAAACACATAAATGGAAATTAATACTCGGTTAGGGTCCAGAATGCCGATCCGTAGATTCAAGAGAATTTCACACCAGGAATAATACACCATGCCACACTTGATCAATTTATTCAATAAAATAGAAATTATAGAGTCTTGGCCCTCTCGGCTCGATTACAACAATTTTTCTGACCTCTATTTCTCCCTCAAATCCTATCTCTTTATCTCTCAATTTCTCGCTTCTCATTCTATCATTCCATCTCCTCTCTCATTACATTCTTTTCCTTTCTTTTATGGATCGAATCTTATCCTAACAACATTGACAATTCAATCTCTATTTTTTATCAACTCAACTACTAAATCCCTATTCTCAAGCTCTGATACACACCTATCCTAACAACTTATCTCCTATTCTAAAAATAATACAATAACTGAGATAAAGATCAATTCAAGAGATCCGACCCTCTCTTACTAAAATTGATTTTGGCCACTCAGGTCAATGAAATTCATCTCATGTTAGCCACAACATGTGAACATACAATCACATTGTTGGCTAAGTCTGGATGCTCCTGCATCAATATTCTTTCGTAGTATTCACTCCAAAATCCTTCCCCGTGACTAGCAATCAAAGGTTTTTATAAAGTGGAGGGATGGGGGGGATCCATTGAGTTAAATTCAGATCAGTTCATTCCTTCAAAATGTGAACTATATACCTTAGAAAGGATACATGTTCCTCCATGGAAAATATTTAAAGAAAGAGGGCTTTGGGGTTCCATAAAGATATACCTTTACTGGTAAATGAAACCCATGAAATTGACTGAGTAAAAATTTCCCATGTATGCCAACCAATTTTGGGTGAGAATAATTCCTTCTACATAAATCTTAGTGAAGTCACCAAAATCAAATCGTAACCAATGGAAAAAAATCAAAAGAAATCCAAACTGAAGTAAAAGAAATCGGAAAACTCCAAACATATCAAAGTGAGGAAAAGAAAAGCTGAAAGAAAATCCCAAATTAAAAACCAAACCCAACAAGACTAACCATAAAATGTCTCAAAAAGAGAGTGCAATAAGATAAGGATGAGCATGTTCATCTTATATTAAGATTTTAAGTAAATGTCATCTTGCAGAGTTATAAGCAATTAGGCTCCGAACAGTAAGGTGAATAGTAGTCATGTTGTGAAATTACACCAAATGAGAAGTCTCTGCTTGCTGTAAATTTTCTTGTTTCATGGAAAAGCCTACATAAAATCATCTTAAAAAAATTTATAATCAAAACAATGCTTGAGAAACAAACTAAAAGTTCTAGGGACTCCCTAGTTTAGTTGACTCATGGACAATCATTACTACTCAAAAATCAGAAGAAAACAAGGAGAATGAGCTCCAAATCTCAACCACCAGGGGTACGAAAAACAATTTCTTGAGGTCCTGCAAAACAAATGTGTGTGTGTGTGTGTGTGTATAGATACACAACAAAAAGTAAAAACAAAACTGAAAAAAAAATAAAAAATAAATAAATAAATAAATAAATTTAATAAATAAATAAATAATATAAAGAAGTGAAAATGGATGAGTGGGCATATGAAACTTACCATTGGAGAATTTCGTTTAAAATTTTACCTAAGAAATATCATTTTTTCCAACCAAAGAAAACCTCTTCTTTTAATTGGAATTTAAATTATGAAGAAGTTGAACTTTTTGAAATCTCATTGACCCAAAATCATCATTTATTAAATATGAACTAAAGAAAGCAGTAAATTAGAAAATGACGTCTCACGTTCAAGGAATCATAAGTAAACCAAATCCATCAGAAATGAGAATGAATATATGTTTTTTTAATGAATTGCAGTGGGAATCATTCTCCTAATATTTCATATTTCATATTTCAGAAATGTGCTCCATGATTTTCATAAAATGTCAAGAATCAAGACCAATACCCCAACAATGAAACAATGGTTTGTGAAGACAAGGGGAGGACTTGAATATTTACTTAATAAATATGAATTGTTATATCAGAAATAGGAAAAGTTCAAGAGAATTAAAAAAATAGGTTGCCCATGACCTATTACCTTTACTTATTCCAAATATCCTCACCAACTGCTACATTGCCATAGAGGATGCTCAAGAGAGCCTTGAAAAGAAAATGGAGATGCATACTAAAAGATGACTGACATGATGAAATGGGCATCCAATAATGGGACAAGGACAAAAATGTAAATGAACCACAAGTGATGAAAGTCTTCATTAGTCAGGAAGATTTTCGAGAAGAGTAAAAATAAACTCAACTCTACATGTGAGGATGTATTTCCAATGAAGACACAAAGATAAGATCCATATGCACACACCCTAGAGAATGTATATCTCCAAAGTCACAAAGTCATCCCAAGGAATGCATACTTGGATGTTAGACTAAATTATAATTAAAAATGCATCTAAGCTCTCGAATATCAAAGTAACATGGAAGTGAACGTAAAGATAGAGAGACAAGCAAAGAGGATTCCATATGAATATAATGATAAGTCAAACTATATAGTAATGGATGAATTGATGATCGGCCAACAAGATTATATAATCTGATATCTCACTAATTCAAGCAATTAAATGACTTAAAACATAGAGAAATGGAAATCTCAGAAGAATGAATAGCAGAGGATTGGAATTCAAATATTTACCAGCTAGAGGCTCTAAATCGTTTCAGAGGAAAGAAATGTAACTAAAGAGGATGTGAGATGAATGAGTGCAATGTAGAGGTTCAACTCAACTAGGAAAATATATATTTGGAATAAGTAAAGGTGGATAGGAGCATTTTATAACTTGCTACAAAAATCAATTTGTGCGATTTTCCTTTTCTTATGACAAAAATAAATAAGAAAAAGTCAAGAATTTCATTCCAACTTCAACAACGAGACGCAGAATTATGATTATTGACTCATATCTACAAATTTGTAAAGAAAGGAAAATATGTAGAGAAGCATTAATGTGGAATACCAAGATTCTAATGAAATAACAAATACTTCCCTGAACATGTTGCAAACTAGCCACTTGCTTTATTTCTAAAGATAATTAAGTTGCTAATAAAAATCAAGTTTCCAAATTAAGCTAATGAATACCTGCAAAAAGAAACAAACTAAAATAAGAAGAAAACTGTAAAAAAAGAAAAATTACAATATATGAAGATGAACATGTTGATGCATACTTGGAAGAATTTTGACCGTAAATTTACCTTATAAATCTTCGGCATTCTCCCTGTATTATCTACAATTTTGCATATGTTCAAAGTCATCTCATTATTTAGTCTAAATTAACAACTAAGTAATGAGTAATTAGCATTTTCTTTCCATTTAAATTGTAGTGGCAATGCTCCTTGTCACTTTTGATTTTAAATCTTCTTTCCATTGAAATTGTAGTGGCAATCCTCCTTCTCACTTTTGATTTCAAATTAGCTCCAAAATTTTTATACAATTAGAAGAAATCCATCTCAAGTCCCTTTGTGAATTTGATGGCACGAAAATAAAATTCGAAATTTTTTTGAGTACATTTACTATTTTCGTGCATCAATATAGTGGTTTCCCTGTAACGTAAAATGGTGCATTTTAATCTAAAAGAATATAATGTGCATTCACATTAACCAAACATGTGGGCATCCGAGGAAAGTGAGTAAATGACGTTGACTTCCCATAGATCTGTACAAGGTAAAAACAACATTACTCAGAAATAATGTTCTTAGAAGAATTTCAAAATCAGACTTCAAATTACACTTTCATGGTTTTGAGATGATATAGCAAAAAGAGTAATTTTACAGTAAGTTAAACGCCATATCAATTGAGCCAGTAGCATAAAACTTCAGATTCTTCAGATGATCTTACTAATTCTGAAATTTATTTTGTGAATTTGGCAAGATCATTGGGATTAAATAAATCGGCATAAAATCAATTGGGCCAAATGTGAAAATTTAGAGAAAGGATAGAGGAAAGCCATGGACAAGAATGTTTCTCAAATGTTGCCAGGTTTTAAAATATTTTCTCTTTTGCTCAATACCCTTTCAAAATTTTCCATTCAAGATGGAGGAAGATAAAGGCTATCAGCAAAATAACATAAGCAAGAGGCTAATATTTTATTTCAAATACATGATCTAGAAATTAAATCATGACTCAACTCGCAAATCTACAATGTGCAAAAACATGAAGCCAATGCACAAATCTAGAGCACAGGAATGAAAATTTTAATGATAAAATGTTTTTTTCCCTGGACGTGTTATGATTTGGAAATAACTAATTTCTCGTTTATTCTTAAAATGAATTCTCTAAATCAAATCAATGAAGACCAATATCAAACTTGAACTTAGTACGAACATTTATTGAAAAATTTGCAAACAGAGAAATGAAAGAAAAAAAAACTAACAAACAAATGAAAATTTGTCATATTCCTAATTTAACTTAGTGATAGAGCATATGACTAAGTATAGTCATACTTCCAGTGAAGCCACTCTCTCAATTTTATTTCTGTACATATGAAAATGTCAAAAATCAGCAACAAAAATAAAACTGCAACTAAATCATTAAAAGAAAAACTCAGCCTACTATTTACATTTAAGTTTGGAAAAATAAACTTATTTACAAATTTCTTACCTTGAAACTCTTCAAACCAAATGTTTGCAAGGTCATAAAAGTCAACATGCATTTCCATTGATACTTGAAATAAGTTCAAAGGAAGAGAAAACAACAGGCGAACATTGAATGGTATTCCTTTAAATGTTGTAATTTGTTGTAAAATAGTAGTATTATGTACAAAAATACTGCATGAAAATAAATCTTAGAAAATGGAATTCCCATATTTTTCCCAAATGAATTAACAGGATGTAAATGGGAATTAAATGGAAAGCTTAGAAGACCTTCGGAAAAACTAGATTGCTGACCAGATTGTAATGTTACACTCTCATGTGCCAAAGTTCGTTAAAAAAATAATTGAAAGAAAAACATGTGTTGATATAAAATGATCAACAATTAAAAATAAGAAATAAGAAATAAGAATTTGTTGTTGACAATGGTTAAAAAAAATTTATTCATTACCACATGCATTTATTAATGCACCTAATGAGTGTTAAATGCTTGAATGCTCAAAGTGCCAACACAATGTGCTCAAAAGTTTAAAAATGAAATTCGAAAGAAAAACGAATTGAAATTGGGGAAAATGATAAAAAGATAAATTGTAATATACATCAATATTACAAATAATGGTACAACATAGCTGGGATTTGTTGGCAAAGATTTAATTTCCACAAGTGTCATAAAAAATTATGCAACTAAAATCATTATTTGCATTCACTTTTGGAGAAGAGAAATTTCAAGATTATGATTCCAACAAGGTATGTCATCATCATATGAATCATAGATTGGGATAAAACCATGATTACTGAAATCATTATGATGATAGGAATTAACTGAAATATCTAGACTAATGTATTTTTAATCTCAATAATGGATTTTTTATGGAATGAGGAATATAGTATTCAGTCAAAACTATTTTTGAAGGAAAAGAGGAATGAGGCCCAAATTTTTCAGTTTTCAATTCATCATTGTAAATAATTTCATTAGTAATCACCTCCTCTCGATAAGGTAAATCAGAACCACGTGGAAAGTTACATGCATAAACATAATTTTCAGGACTATTAAAAGTATGGATAATTAGATTTTCAACATCAAAACCAAAATTAACTGGCAATTCATTATTAATGACAACTTCTCTATTTAGCGAAATTACATTGGCGTAAGAGGAATTATTTAATGAATTTCAATTATCAAAAATATCTGGGTAAATAGAAAAATGAAAATTTGTGTTTATGTATCTGAAAATTTCTCTGCTTAAAGGATTTTGCTCATTGTCCAAAATAGACATTTCAGATTCTTTCATTCTTGTGTTGTTTTCAATTTTAAATTATTGATTATTATCTTCACAAAAATCATATTTTTCATGCGTTTGATCAATATGCAAATTGATGCTAAGTTGCTGCATACTTTGTGATTGATTATCAACAAAAGAGGATAGGAAATTAATTGTGGTGGATTGTGAGTTTCCAAAAGTCTCTAATTGATTAAATTTTTTTTATTGCCTCTAATAGATCATGCATCTTGTTGAATTTCTACTTGATCAACATTATGTAAATATGGAGCAGCTTTGGCATAATGACTAACATTTGTAACTTCAATTTGTGAAGGATTAGAGTTGTCATTTTGATCAATTGAATCATTATCAACAATGGATATACTTTCAGGTCTCATAGTTATCACAGGACAAGGACACTAAATTTCTGAACCATCCAATTGGAATTGAGGAGGTAAATCTTTGAACCGAAATTGCATTAAAAATTATTTAAATCTAATGTAAAACATATCCAAAGTCTCACCTTACATCCTACTCAATTCTTATAACTGATCACACACCTTTTTGTAATCATATTCCTGAAATGCATGAAGGAAAATCTTTGAAAAATAGTCCCAACTAAGTATGGAGGCAACTAGAAGTGATAAGCACCAGTATTTGGATCTTCCAGTCAAAGTAAGAGTGAAGATCCTGCAAATAATATCTTCATCTATATTGAAATTATTTCAACTTAAAATAAATTGAAGGAGATGACTAAAAGTAGATTTCTTACCATTATTTCACCTAAGACAGGGTCTGGACTACCTTTACCAGAGTGGTTGATGGATGAGGTCCAATAAAGAAAATCCAAGGATGTTTTTACATCGAGCCATAATAATAAGATAAAACCTTAAAACATTTCAAAGAAAACAATTTACTATGTCCTCCTTCTAGCACCATAAATGTTGATGGCCCAAAATGACCATTCAACATTATGAGGGAGACCACCTGGTTGGGAACTTAAAGTAGCTCATTTTCCATTTGGAATGGTGGTTCCAACTAGTTAAACTAAGTCCAGTTACCTTCTCTCTATCCTCGTTGGCTTATACTATGTGTATTACTTGCCAATAGAGAAGAGACATCAGATCTACCCTCTTATAGAGGTCATGCAAGAAAGTGATCCTTAAGCTCTAGGGCTCAGCCAAGCCACAACTAAAGTTTCCCTCTTTGATAAGAGTACTTCTTAGAAATGTAATGATTAATATAAATGAAAAATAATCCTAGAATGCAAGAAAAAGGAAAGAAATCGTAAGCCTATCTCGATAAGGAATATGTAGGTCTAACCCAACCAAGAGAAAAGTAATTAAATGATTTGGATTTTAACATGCCTGGTTTTAGGTCAATATCTAGCTAATGAATAGTTCTACTAGATGATATTATAATTACCAAAACATGCCCTATTTAGAGACCTATTAACGATGAATGATTAATGAATAACAAGAAGAAATAATTCACTTAATGTCAATGGTAAATCGAATTTAGATAGCATACTTTTTATTAAATAGTTACTCCAAAATTTTAATTGAGTATAAGAACAAAAGATAAAATTAACAACAGATCTACGAAGCTAATGAACTAGATATCTAATTCAAAAGACCTTCATCTTCACACTAAGCAATAGTTTGGAGACCTATTAACGATGAATTATCAATCAATAACATTTGGAAATAATTCACTTAATGTCAATGGTAATTAAATCAAATTTTAATAGCATATTTCTGATTAAACAATTACTCTGAAATCTTATTTGAGTATAAGAGAAAAAGGAGAAAATTAACAACAGGTCTATGAAGCTAATGAACTGGATAGCTAATTCAAAATACCTTCATCTTCACATTAAACAATAGTGCTCAACATGAAAAACATTTTACACAGATATTTCATTAAAAAATATGAAATTTTCATTAAAAATAATAGTATTTAAAATACAAATTGATTAAAACCTAGTCTCTTTCTCTGTTCATTGATTTGATCTCCAACAATCTTTCTCAAATCATAATCCTTGTTATTAAAAGAAAGAGTTCCAATAGTGCAAGCTCTGCTCCCAATACAAAGTCTAGAATTTAAAACTTAGGAAAATCCCAATAACCCATATTTGAGTTTTATCCCCTCATCTACAACTAAAAATCTCTTATAATAGTGCTTCATAATTCCCTTAGTGTAGAGAAGAGGAACGCCTCCCCCTTTGAGCATTCTCTAAAATCCATATTTATAATTACAAATGAAAATCCAAAATGAGAGAGTTGTTTAAGAATAAATTTGCTCCAACAAATTGATTGGTTAAAATTCCTTTTCCACTCTCTCTGGAGCAATTCCATTGATCCAAATATCCTCTTCCTCGTCTCCTCAACTATTTTCCTACCAAAAACCATTCAAAAGTAAATTAAATTGCAATTAATATTAGAATTACCAAATCTCGGAAAATCAACATCTCCAAAATTAAATAAATAAATAAAAATAAATATGAGTTTCCCATTGATCCTTGTAAATATCTTTTTGGTCGAAGATAATAGAATTGAATGGATCTCTTATCAATAGAGGCTTTGGGGAAATGAAAATGCAAAAACTAAACTCAGAAAATTAGATTTGGTTACAAATTCAAAGCTTAATTTTCTACTAAATTTTAGACTTAGTTAATGACTAAATCTAGTCATGTGGCCACTTCAAATATATTCTTCATGATTTTATCTATCTAATGACCCATCATGGGCCTCATTTGGCCAAGTAAAACTCAACTTATGAGCCTCTAAATTTGAAGTGTCAAAACTTCTAGAATTCTGGAAAAAATCCTACCTTGGCCAAAATTGGACATTTTTAATTAAAAATCTAATCTTATTTAACTGCACAATTATTAATTAATTATAATTATGAAATTAATTAATTATATACAAAAAAAAATTGTAAACTAATTACAATTATAAAATTACTATTATATTATAATTGAAATTAATTCAAATTCAAATTAATTTTTAAATTAATTAATATTTAAAATCATCCGAGACACGTCTTAGGTGGCTATTGGTCCATGACTATGGACCTAAGTGGCTTTCAGAACTCATAAGTGTCTCGTAATAATATGAGCGGGAGGCCTTTATTAAAAATGAAGGGGAGGTATTTATTAAAAACAGACTTCGAAGCATTATTTTGAATTAGTATCGGAGTATCGGGGAGTTAGAATATCACAAGTTTCTTTTAAGGGACTTTGATATTCTAAAGTCTCAATATGCCACCTTTTATAATAAATTAATATATAACCATCTCATAATAAGTCCACGGAGTGTTTGTAGTATCGGAGAATTTTGACATCAAGTATTGGAGCTTTGAAAGACCTCAAGAATTTTTAATTGAAACAAAAGTTTCGATATAACACAAGTTATGATATAACATGCCAAGGGAACATTGGAGGAGAGAGAAATTAGAGGAGAGAGAATGGCGGACATGAGGCGTGGAGAGATAAGGAAGTGAGGTGAAGTGAGTCTACATGGAATGGGTCCCTTGATCATAAACTACAACCACTTATGTAAACGTCCCGATATGATGAACTACAACCACTCTTCAATTTTGAGATTTTAGATCTCGTGATTTATTTTAAATTGTGATTTAACATAGACTTACGAAATCCGAAAACACCATAATTTTAATTGTTCTACAATTTGTATGTGTCGATTTTGTAGGACTATTAGCGAAAAATGAACTAATTAGTAAAAATTGATTAAAAATCAATATTTACAATTAATCTACAAAAATTAAAATGTATACATTTTGTGCATTTTTTAGCCCTAGTCGTCAAAATTATCAAACGTCGGAGGAGTGACATTTGCAAACCATGCAACCAAATGATATGAAACGAGTATCAATGGAAAGCTAGCAGAAAATTGAATGCAATGAAGAAATCAAATGGGAAATCTGAAGAAAATGAAAATCTAGCAAAATTGTAGGACACTTAACCAAATGAAAATATTAAAAGGAGATTTAGCAAAAAATTATGTAAATGGTCCCCATTATTTGAAATAAATAAGTTAAAAATGGGGGTGTTGAGTTTTCACATCATAAGGCCTTCAAATGCTTCTGATGGAAACCCCTCCAAAGTGGCACCAAAGTCTTGTTGACTACTTCTATTCACCCATCTAACTGTAGATGGAATTTTGTAGACCTCTTCAACTTCATGTCCATCTTCTCCCACAATGTAGTCAAAAATGCACTAAGAAATATTGTGTCCATGTTTGAAAGGATGCTCCTTGGTATCCCAAAGTGCACCTAAACTTGTCCGAAGAACAAGTTCATTTCTTATTTCCCATTGATGGTCTCTTTATAGGGCATCAAAACACACATCTTGTTGAACCTATTAAATACCATGAAAATGTAGTCATGTCCCTTCCCAGTTGTTGGTAAACCTCCTACAAATTCCATGGAAATTATTTCCAAAGGACAAGTGGGTATAGGTAAGGGATGATATAGACCTTCTTTCCTATTACTATGCTTTTTGCTACAAAAAATATTACATCCTATTATGAACCTAACTACTTATTCTTGCATCTTGGGCCAATACACATACGTCTACAAGTTGGCCATTTTCTTCCCTACACTAAATTTATCTACAACTTTAGAGGTGTCAACCTCTCTAATCAACTGTAATCAATCACCTTTAGGAGCACATAATGTATCCATCTTGTAGAGTAATCCATCCTCGAGATGTATTCAACATTGTTGCTTCCATCATGCACATGACTCTGACTCTACAACTATTGAAACACCTCCTTGAAGTCATCATCCTCCAAATATTCCTCTTTGTATGCATCATGGGTGAATGGATCCATGTGCATTAGAGTTTCCAAAGCTATGATTTTTGATGTGGGTGGACTTGAAATCATTTTGATGAACTTGATTTTGTTTCCCTTCTTATACTTAATCACTAAACGAAACGATTGTAGAAACACCATCCACTTGTAATTCTTGGTCTATTTTAGCTTACTTTGGGCATGTAGGTATTTTAGTTGTTGTTGTTCCATGTAGATTACCATATCCTTCCGCATCAAATAATGCTTACACTTCTTCACATCTTGCACCACGGCATAAATATCATTGTCAAAGGTAGGGTAGTTAAGAACATACCCATCAAATACTTCAAAATAGGAGCATATAAGCCTTCCTCTCTGCATCAAGACTACCCCATAGTATACCCACTCATATTTTTCTCCAATTCTAAGGGTTTCTCCAAGTTTAGTAATCTTCGAATTGGTGCTTGAATTATATTCTTATTTATCTACTCAAAGGCCCTCTATCGACCCTTTCTCTACTAGGAACTCTTGCCACTTGTTACAGTGTGGAGTGGTGTTGCTACTACTAAAAATGAGGCTACAAATTTTCTTAGGTACTGTGTCACCCCAAATAAACTCCTAACCTCAGAAGGATATTGAGATTCACCTCCTTCTACAATGGCATACAAATGATATTCTCATCCACATATGAGCTACATTCAACCTGGTTTCTCAAATAAATGGCCATGAGATTCTTCTTATTATTACCTTTATTTTTGTTCTTCATTTTAATCTCCAGATGCAACTTCTAACACTTCTCCTCTATATGACCATTAATATTACAATGGTTGTAATTGTTGGGGTCACTTCATTATTGTGTTGTGGCTATTGTATTTATATCATTTTCCCCTTTCCGGTTCTTCTTCCCCTCCATAAAAGTATCCTAGTGCTAATTTTGCTTCGATCCACTTGATCTCCCTTTAATTTGGCCTATGTTCTCTATGTACTATGCATGTTCACAAGCCTCATCCATCAATATGGACTTAAATAGCATCACTTTCTTTTGCAAATGGTTATATAGACCCCCTAGATACTTGATGAGTACATATGGGTTCTTTAGGGAGATACCCAACATTATGGCTGTCTTTTTGAGTTATGTGTTGTACTCATATACACTCTTCCCATGTTTCTTCCCGAAGTAGTGCCATCAGATCCACCAGTTCTATCCATACCTGATACGATAAAATTGTGAGTTTATGATGGTTTTAAATTTCTCCCATTTAGTCACTATAGGATCTCTAGTCATCCTCAAGGTCTCCATGTGGATTTCCTACTAAGTCATGGCATGGACTTCTAATTTTAGCCATACAAATGAAATCTTTTGTTCCTCCTCTATATGATGAACATTGAAATAAACTTTTAATTACTAAAACCAATGATTGAGATTCATAGCATTGATGTAACCTTGTTAGGCTTGATATCAACCTTTGCTTCCATTTTGAATAGGGATTGTGAATGGTTCATAACACTCGAACTAGGTTGATCTTTTCCAAGTCCTTCCTTTGGCTCATTCTCTATTTCTTCTCAATCTCTTGATCTCGCCTTTGATCTGTACTCTGCGTTAGAACCCCCATATTCATAAAATATCCCAATTGTATTGCTTAGTAAAGATATGAGGAGAATCACATTACTTCTTATAGCTACAATATGTTCTTCTAGATACAAAAACCTCTCCTCTTTGGGATCAGATGGGTTATTCAAGAATTCGTCAACCATGACTAGGGTTTTTTGACTTTTGTCTTTGTCAATTATAGTTTCCCTACAAATATCTAAGATATACCAAAATAAATGTTAAACTTCCATGGATATTCTGTTGGACAGTTCAACACAACAAATCTGATAAAATAATACTTAAAAAAAAACTAAAAATATACATTATTTGGGTTTATTCCTCTTTAGATTTTTGGAACTGCAGATTATTGTTCATTGCATATGAATTTAAATTACAATTATGCATAAAATAGAGAACATTGAAATAAAAAATCACAAACCACATTTAACTTAAGACATATCCTAGGATACCCTTTCGAGAGAAAACCCAACTTGAAGGTGAGGTTGATCTACTCTCTTTCTCTAAATAGAAAATGGTTGTGCGTATAAATAAGTAAGGTATATGGCTTGTTGGATACTAAAATGAAAAAATACTCTCTATGTGATCTCTCCTATCCCTCTTATCTACTATATTGATCTATGGAACAAAAATACACTCAAAAATAATGGAACCCATTTTCTTCCTAGCGGTTTGGTTGTAACACAACCTGATAGCCTAGAAGTGGTTAGGCTTGACTCACTCAACTCTTAACCAGAGTTATAATGTGGAATATTCTAAATTTTTCTTCATATTAATCACATGGCTAGCCCCCTTTCTATGAGTTATGGGGGTTGATATGACATCCTCTTGAATTATGGTGGACAAAATGGGAAGGTCAATTTACAAGTGGCATAACTTTTGCATATAGATTTTGATTGAGGTGATTATTGTGTCATTGGAAAGGTCTCCATATGTAAAATAGGAAAAAATTGTGCAATTCTAAATTAGAAAATTTTTACCCTTGAAAATATCATTTGATGCATCAAAATGCTCCAAGAAGGTTTCAAGCCCCAATTCGCCAAATTGGGGCTTGCCAATAAAAATGGTCATACGAGATGATTCCTTCACTTTTTCCACTCTTAAAGCATCAAGAAGGATGAAAAATAATATAATGATCCAATCTAGATCAAATTTGAATCAGGTTGGGGTTCCACATGCATGCACTTAATATAACTCAAAAACACTTTCCCTAGTTTCAAAGTATGTCAAAATTAGACATTGAGATCCAAAAATAGGAAAATATCCTAAAACAAAGTGAACTAGAAGTGGAGTTAGGAATTAATTAGAATTAATAAGTATTAAATGTAAAGTACTAACTATTTAAACTTAATTAAAGTCCAAAATAGGACTAAAGTCCAATTGGCTAGTCAAATCTAGCTGTTTCATGGTCAAATATAGTTGTTAGTCCAGTCTAGTCCGATATAGCCATTTTCCAGCCAAACCTAGCCATTGGAAGATCTGCTCTCCCTTTTTGACATGCAATCATGATCTGATTCCTCAACTTTTCCTAATGATGAACCACACTCATTGGTTCGAAATGTGTCAACAAATGTATTATCATGTGATTTACGCTGAATTTTTTTTCTCATAAAACTAAAGTTCAACTAACAAGGGTAGGGGAGATAAAAATGTTGGCTAGTTGCTACAAAGTAGGAGGAATTGCATAGTGACACTAGGGATAAGTGGAGTTGGCCATTTTATCCTATAATTAGTGTCCAATCAATACCACATGTTATCATAGCTGGCATCACCTGCTAAAAATGGACCTACTAAAAAATTAAAAACCCTTAAAATAAAAAATTTGACAAATGATAAAGAATGTCTAGTATTGAATGAAAAAGTGGTCATGTGTGCCTCTAATAATGTATGAGAGAGAATAATGATGGCTAGAGTGTAGGTCCTAATGATGTCATGATGAACTACTGAGTGCAATGTACCCCAATAATTTTCCTTACAAGAGTGAAAATAGAGGCATTGATTAACCTTCCTAAAGAGAGAAATGGGGTTTATTTCCTAGAGTTAGAAGATCCAGAGATCAAGATCATATAGAAAAAATGAAAATATCATATTATGTCATTCTTTAAGAACAACATGTATAAAGAGTGATTGGTTGAGAAGTATTTACATAAATAAGAACGAACCCTTTAATATGGAACATAGTGACTAAATTGTTCCCTAAATGGCATTCTCACTTTATATTGATTGTGCCACTATTAAGATAGCCATAAATTTCAAAACCTCCTTCAATCCTCCTAACAACATTAAGAAAATTATGAGATTTATTGAAGATCCAATATATCCTCGTCATTGTAAATTTGTCTATAATATATCATGTCCATTGGGAAAATGTACATAAGTGAGACAAGTTGCTTCATCCAAACAAGGATAAAATAAAATGAGTTGGAAATTCATGATAACCATATTTACATATCTAAGCCCTTGTAGTGCAAACAAACTTGACAAAAAATACACTATATTTATCTTGGAAAGGCCAAAGTACTAAAAAAATTATAATTAATTAAAATTCCATCTAAAAAATGTAATTTAACTAATCAAATGTCCTATATACTTAAATAAATATGGTGAAATGTATATTAATATTTATTAATCCCTTTAATCCAATGTTAAAAGGTTATTGATAATAAAGATGACAGTTCTTAAAATGAAGTATATCTTCCTTTCTTTATGTATTAATAAAAAAATGAGTACACCCCAGAAAGAAAAAAAAAAAAAAAAAAAAAAAAAAAAAAAAAAAAAAAAAACAAACAAACAAACAGGATAAAATAATAAAAATATATAAATTCATATGAAATTTGAAGACTTTATATATATATAAACAACTCAAATCAAAATCAACCTTAATATGTAATTCAATTACTCTAAACAATTTTCAATAAAACCAAAACCCTTAATAACACTTTTTTTAATATACTTAATATCATAATTATATAAATTACTACCTAAAAAATTAAATAATTAAATAAATTTGAATAAATTCCCAAATAAAAATTCTCTTTATTTGGGTTGATAGTGGTATCTCGCCATTAAATCCTAACTAATCTTTCATAACATTCCAATATAAACAATGTATGATAATGATGAAGGAAATAGATCAAATACTTCATACAAATGGTAATAATCACACCATATATTCAAAATGTTATTATATTATTAAAAAGTCACCTATATAGTTAGTGCCAAATATTTAAACAATCAGTACATGTTAGAAATTTGAAAGAGAGAGCAGAAAGAGATTCATACACACAAATCACATTTCATTTATTGATTGCATAAAGCAATTACATATATAAGAATTATATCACTGACTTTTAGGTGATAAGATCCGAAAAAGGTCGATCTATGACTCATAAACAACTCACACATAGGGAAATAACTACTTCTAGAAACACACCTAAAGACTCACAATGACAACTCACAACAACAAATAGAAGAATTACTTCCAACACCCACCCTTAATGCTTACATGGAAAACATTGAACAGACATATTACAACATCAAGGATAATCTTTGTCTGGCCGCTCTTCATTAGCACTCACATCCACTCTGGAATCTTGCAAACACCACTCTTTCACTACCACATCTTTGAGTTATCACTTGACCTCCATTTAAAATGTAACCACCTCTGACCATCATTGATGAAATTTTCAAGATCAACAATATTGACACCTCAGCTCGTCGGGGCTTTCGTGATAAGAGACCATCCTATGGACCAACCACTATCTGTTAGATAATTTGCTATTAGTTATCTATCAGTTTCTAGGATAGAGGTCTAGGTATTGAATGTCTTCAAAAGGTGATCAAACAACTTGACCTTACTAACACACAATAATTGATGTTTCAGACACTGGGTCTTGCAGTTTAAGAACCACCAACCCTTTTTATAACCAAAATAGAAACTATTTCAACTCACAAAACATAATGAATATCAATATCAGTGTTTTGCATCAGATATGCAACATTTGGATCTTGATCTCTGGATAAACAATACCACAATATTTTAGTATTTCAGATCTAGAATGAGAAATACCAACATTCCACCTACATGTCCCAGTTGTACATCTTGATAAATCTGATAATCTCGAGAACCACCATTTAAAACATGTAAACATTTATCCCAATTGTAGATCCACACTAGATCAAACCAAATCTATGTTGATCTAGCTTCTTTACAAGCAAATCTCCTCTTCTTTTACAAATATTTGTCCACAATGGAACTTCACACAAAAGCAACAACACTGGATCTTTGCAATTCTCCTTTGCATGCAACTATCCACAAGCCACACACAAATCAAATATTCACACAAACAATACATCAAACACTCTATTAAAATAATCTATGTACAATGGAGTATCATGGCTAAAATTGCATGATCTCAACCCCTATCATGAGAGAGTCGGGTTTGAACTAGTTGTGATACCATGTTAGAAAATAGATATATCAAAGAGTGATTACACACAACACAAATCACACTCACTATTTATTGATCACATAAAGCAGTTACATATATAAGAATTAGATCACTGACTTCTAGATGATAAGATCTAAAGAAGGTGGATCTATGACTCATAAAAAACTCACACACATAGGGAAATAACTACTTCTAGAATCACACCTAGAGACTCACAATGACAACTCACAACAACACATGTAAGCATTACTTCCAACAGTACACACACAAATATGAGAGTCACAACGGATGATATTGACATGGTTAGATATGACAATTTCCAAAGTAAGAGATCATATTACAAGGAATGGAATATATGTACTTATAAATGTTAATGTGATAAAGTTTATTATTACATAACTATTAGAAATTTCAATTTATAAGATTTATTTTTAAAATTGTTTAAATTTTAATATTACTAAAATTATTAAATATATAATAAAATGATCTTAGAATTAGATTAAGAATAAGAATATATGTAACTATTTCTAAAATGATAATATGAAACATTTAGCTATAAAATAATAATTAATTTTGCATAATAAGGAGAACATTCTATATTGGATGTAAGGGAAAATATTCAAGAAATATGAGAATCCACATAAATAAGAGATGAAAAGAAAATGAGCTTAATTATATTTAAATTAACAATAAAACTGAGATTTTTAAGAATTTAGAGAATGTAAATTCTCATCTTTTTCTTTGATGGATTAGTTACAGCTTAAGTCATCTTAATAAATTTGCATCAAAGTTACGCTTTTTCAAGTTAAATTTTGATAAGGTGTAACAGTCCTGGTTAAATATTCATGTAAAGATATATAATATTGTAGTCATGGGGCACGTATTCCAAGATGAATGGTGGGAAAAACATTCTAGTGGGTATTCACTCGGTTTATTATGGCTAAGGAAATTGGCAAAGACAGGAAAAGGCTTTGGAAAAGCATGAGTCATTCATTGCCATTTTATTTATGAAAATAAAGGAAAATAGGATAAAAGGAAGGTGAAAGGTCACATGTTGCATGTGAGGAGGAAATTGAAAAAAAAATAATGGAAAATGAAGAAAATAGAGGCCTCATTAATAAAAAGGCTTCTGAGGATCAGTGGGTAGCCTTGGTTAGTTTAGTTTTGGAGCTCTCTCATTATTCTCTCTCTCTCATACTCTTGGACACTTAGTGTTTTCTTGGAGTGATCTTGGAGATTGTGGAATACTTGTAATTTTGGAGCAAGAAGGAAAAGAAAGAGCAGGAAGGCATAAGAGGACATGGGATCTGTAGCTACAACAGATTTCGCTTGCAGGTACTAATTTGCAAGTATCTCTTCCTCACCAGTTTTGGCATGCATGGCATATACATGTGGTTTAGTGGTCATGATCTGTCACTGGCATGGAGGATTGCCTAGATTGACAGTGGATTTCCTAGCCTTTCCCTTTTGTGGATAGCCATGTTGATTGTGGATTTATTTCCTTGTTTTTTTTTTGTTCTCATGTTTTCTTAGCTTGGGTTGAGTTAATAGTTCCTGGCATCCCTGGTTGGACAAACACTCTAGAAGCCCTATAACATCTTGGGTTGAGTTACTAGTCCTCGAAGCCTTGGCTAGACAAATTCTCTGGAATCCCTTGGTGGGTTGAATTATTGGTCCTGGAAGCCCTGGTTCGACAAACACTCTCGAAGCGCAGAATAATTTGTAGGTTGAGTTGTTGGTCCTAGAAGCCTTGATTGGAACAAACACTCTAGAGCCCTAGAAGGCTTGGGTAGATACCAATCTGATGATGGTTTTTTGATGTTCGACCATGACGTGGAATCATTGTTTGATGGGTTGAGGTGGATGGCCTCTGGAAGCCCTGGATGGTTTTAGATTGATGTGTTGTATGAGATCCCACATTCATGCTTGGAATATGGCATGAGGGTGACTGGCTAAAGAAATATTTGGTTTAGCCATGTCTACAGTCAAGTGGTACGTGGAAGTCTTGAAACTGGTCAAATTTTCTTATCTAATAAAAGATAATTTCTCTTGATTTTGTACTTATTTATATGTCGATTTAATGTCTTCTATCTCACTGATATTTTCATGTTGTTATGATGGTTATAAGCATGGTTAATTGGCTGGTTCATGTCATGGTTATTTCATGTATTTACTTGTAATTGTTAAAATGATGGATGCAATACCTAATTGATGTCATGACAGTTCAAGGGAGAAGGTGGTGATCCTTCTTGTCATGTATCATAAGAGTTTTCAATCATTCATGTTATGTATTATATATTATACTTGAAGATTTCATTGATGCCAAGTGTTTGATAGAATGTCAATTCCGGTTGGGGATGGCCAGGCCTAGTCCTGGAGTTAGTTTTTTATTTATTAGTGTTGTCATTGTTAGTTTAATGGATTCTGAAACTTAGAACAAGTTCTGGGCAGTGATTGGAATTCTAGGGTTGAAAAGTTCCTTAAATCCCACGGACTCTGACACAAGTCTGTTGGAAATAGTCCCTAGATGCAGGCATGCAGGCTTGTGGGTGCATCTAGAGCTCTCTGGACATTGGCATTCCCATAACATTGGAGCTTTGAGAGGTTTAATAGCTTAAAAACTCAGTGGTTCCCGGGGACATGATACCTGAGTGGTTGGGATGGCTCCTGGGAGTGTTGTTGCTGATGTGGAAGGTCTATACGGTGTGTTTCTGTCAGTTCCACTTCCTTGAAGTGAGTTAGGAGGTCGAACCATATCATAGTAACTTCTCGTCACATGTTTACCCCGGTTGGACATTTACTTGGGTAGATCTCGGACGAGGATGTTACATAGTGGTATTAGAGCATGGTTCACCCCTCAAACTAGATGGGCGGTGTGTTGGTCATGCATTCATTTTGGTTTCATTTTTGTTCCTTATGCTTTTATTCCATGTGTTTGTTGCATTTGCCTGCTGTTGATCATGGTTATAATGATGCCACTATGTGAAGGTTGATGGTATTGTTGTGAGATGTGTCATCATGAGCGTATGGGTGTATATGCATTATTATGCATGTCGATGTCTATATGCATGCATTGTCATGGTTATGGTTATGCATGTATGGTAGGTTAGACATGTATTGTGAGGTCATTTTCTACAATTAGATCATCATGATGATATTGGTATGTTATGATGCTAATGTGTTGGCTGAGATAGAGCAGGAGATGCAGACCATTAAAGTGAAGTTGCAGCATTGGACCTCGAGGCAAGAGCATGTCATCATACAGGTTTGTAGGTTAAGGATTTTATATGCATTATGGTTATGTGTATTCCTTTCATTCTATTGGTGTTATGGTTAGATACATGATACATGTTATTTTATTAGTGTAGTCATATGCACATGTGTCTGATAGTCATGAATGATAGTAACCTATAGTGGTATGCATTGCTATTGTTGTTTTAGGTTAGATAACTTGATGATTATGTTATATGATATATGTTGTTGACAAGTAGGTTATAGGTTAAATTGTTGTTGTTATATGATATTTAGCTTAATGATTAGGTTATATGTTGTTGATGAGAAGGATATATAACTTGTTGTTGTTATATGTTGGTAACTTGATGATTAGGTTTATTACATTAAGATCTTGATGTTATATGTAGCATACTAAGTTGGATTGGTCTATGTGAATGGTTAGTGTTATGAAATTCAGCTATGCATTAATATGTTGTGATATTATGTCATACTAATATAGACTGATTATGCAGATGTGATTATTATGTATGAATGATAAATTTTTATGAGCTTATGATGTGGACATGTTAGCTAGTGACTATTACGGATATCATGACCTTATTTGTGGTTGAGTTGATATGTTTTGAAGTTATATCGTGCTAATTTGGATTGATTGTGCAGACAAGATTGCCTCCCCTGAGATACATTAAGGTATGAAATTACTTATGTTGTCTACTTTATGCTTGGATGGTTGATTATGATGTCTATTTTGTGTTTGAGTGTTTGGTGTCTATTATGTTTGTTGTCACTCATTGCTTTTTCAGTCACTAGTGGCTTCAAAAGGCAAATAGTAGTGATGTTTGATGCCAAATTTTGAGCCACAAAAGCTATTGGAATGAGATGGGACCATCTCCAATGCGTAGTGCTCAGAAAGAGCTTTCCAGTGGTATATATAAATCCAAAAAAAGGTTCCTAGATTAGAAGTTAGAACCTACTAAAGAATCCCTTTAGAAAGCTCAGAAAACCCAAAAAATGACTAAGTATTCAAGAAAAATTGCAATCAGGACTTGGGAGAGTTCATTGCAATTTCGTATCAGTATCGATGGGGTCCAGGAGGTAAAGAGCACCGACGGAAGTAGGAATAGCAATATGTCAATCGACAATATTGCTTATTGGCAGTCGGCGGGTCTGGAGCATTGCATATCGGTATCAGCATGGCCTAGAAGGTAAAGAGCAACAGTGGAAGTGGATTAGTGATCTACTGATCACCAATATCACATATTGGCAATTGGCAATCGTGCAAAACAAAGTATCTCTTCTACCCAAGTTCCTTTCAGGCTTGCGATTGTGATAAGCGGGGATCCTCCTAGATGCGATATATTATGTGATCTGACTTATAAATCCCCTACATTCAGACAGTCGGCCCACGCTATGAAAAAAGGGTAAAGGGCCTTTCCCCTCCCATAGTGTGATTGCGATACCTCCCATGGGCCCGACCCCACAAATCAACGATTGCAGGGTTCAAAGGGAAATCTTAGGGGCAAGCATTGTAAACCATTGGTGTTGGGATTATCATTTAACAAAGGAAAAGGCCCCTGGACATCAATTGAGAGCCTTAGCCCCCAAGGTTTAAGTGCTCGATCACAACCCGTGGTCAGGTGATATGAATAAGCAGAAAGGGGGCTGAAGCAAGGGGGGCCTAGGGGGAAAACAAAATGCCACTATTTCACGATGTTTCAGTGTTAAATGTCTGTGCTTGAAGGATTTCTAGGTACATCATAAGTGCATCCCTAGGTGCACCAGAGTGCCAAAAGGGTTTTGCAAAGCTTTAGAGACATATGGGTCAGCAGCTGGGGTGTTAAATGGGAGTATGGAGCATTCAAGCTAGGTATCGGTGCATTCAAGATTAGGCCCTCTCATAGCATGCATTTAGAGTTGGCAGTGAAGGCATTTAAGATAGAATGGATAGTGAATTGCCTCAACAACAGAAAAGAGCATGATAACAGCAGGGATGTGGCTTGATTAGAGGCCTCCACTGAAATAGCAGGGGGACACCTCCTCCTTAATATTTCCTTTTTTCTCCTTCTTTTATTATTTATGGTGATCCAGGTGGATATTGGTGGCCACCCACCAATTCCACTTGGACCCCCACCATTGTTTCTTTTAGTTTTTTAGTTTCCTTAATTGTAGCACAATTTACTATTTTTAACAGTTTTCGGGTCCTAAACTTCCGGAGCCATTTTGAGGCCCTAAATGACATTCTTTTGGAAATCTACCGCCAGAAACTTTTTTTTTCTTGTCTTTTTTATCGTAGTCCTCAGAGACATCTTACGAATTGGGTGTCATGCACGTCAAATAGAGATAATATGACCAAGTCATGACCCCAGGAAGTTGGCTATCCAACTAACCCCGACGGGGCATGTAAAATCTTGATGTTACATCTCCTCAGGTTAGGGCTTTTGTTGTTTAGGGTTTGGTCTTATTGTTCAATAATACAAAGGCCCTTGAACCTCATTTTGAGACAGTTCAGAGGCATGTATCCACCACATCTCTTCTCAGAGATAAGCTACCATCACCCAAGCTAGTTTATTTCCACTTTTGTTTGTATGCATATTTTAGTGTTTCACACTAATGAAATGAAGTATTATTTCTACTGCATCGTTGTATTTATGGTTATGTTTCTAATTTGTTGTGTTCCTATTTAAACCTGGATCAATGGTATCAGAGCGGTCTTCTCTTTCTCCATTTTTCTTTGCATGTCCCCAATGAGGTCAGGATATAAGGAGTTAGGGCTTGAACTGGTCGAACCTTTGCAAGACCAGCCTCGCAAATCCCGACGACCTCCATAGCAGATGAAAAGAAAGACAAGGAGGCCGGAGATCTTATCAAAATCTTGCTCGAAGAGGTCATTGAGCAACAAAGGAATGCGATGATGGACAACTTTGCCCAGATCCTTCAGCGTCTACCCAGGGGTGACACATCTACTTCCAGCAGCTACTCTAGAAGCACCACACCCTTTAAGGTGCAAGTTAACTTTGACATTCTAATATTTGAGGGTCAGATAGATGTGGACACTATAGATAAATGGTTAAATCTGCTAGAAGGGTATGTTTATGTTCATGATTTTTCCGGGCGGGAAAAGATTACTTTCGCTCTTCTGAAAGTCTCCCCCCACGGAAAGGACTAGTGGGAAACCTACTTCGAGCAGAAGAATGAAAGTACAGCCTCACTATTTTCAGACACACCCTCTTAGAATTCATTCTAGGTTGCCATTAAGGAGTAGCACTAACCTGTTGGAAGCTATGAGGATAAATACATAAAGTGGACCATGCTGCAGCAGGGAAGGGAACAAGACGTGTCGGAGTTTACCAATATTTTTCATACCCTTCGCATAAAGTCGGGTATCAAGAATTCTGAGTAGCACTTGGTACTCAAATATTGAGGCTGCCTATATAGGTACATCTAGGATGAGATAGAGTTCCTGAACATCTTGTCACTCGGCACGGCGTACCGATATGCTGTTAAGATAGAGCAGAAGTTTAACCTAAAGAAGCGAGACTTTGGATCTACGAATCTGAAGCAAGGGAAAGGTGCCTCCAAACCACAGAACAAAAGAAAAATCCAAGGCAGGGTGGCCCAGGACAACCCACCAAAGCTGCAAGAAAAGAACAACACCGCAAAGCCGAAGAAGGACACGGGAAAGTGGTTTGAGTTCCATAAGAGCTCTACTCACAACATAAGTGAGTGTTGGGACAAGAAGTCACTAGTGGCCGAGCTAAAGGCCTCGGAATCAGATGCATGTTCTGACTCCGATTTAGAACCCAATAAGGGGAATGACAAAGGGAAGCATATGATCAATGCAGAGCTGAATGCCATCGTCGTTACCACGAAGATCCCGAAGGAGAAACCTGAAGATATAGAGGAGGAGGAGTGCCTCTTCCACTCCCAGATGTGGGTAAAGGATTCCCCGTTATAGTTCATTGTCAATAGGGTGAGCCAAAATAACCTCATTTCGGTAGAGGTCATGAAGCGGCTAGGCTTACCGACCACAACATATCCCCAACTATACACCATCGGGTGTCTTCACGAAGGACGAGATCTTCGCATGAGCCAGTAGTATCGCCTTCCATACAACATCAAGCCCTCAACAGATGAGGTATTATGTGACGTTGCTCCCCTTGATGTTTGTGATGTATTATTAGGCCAACCATACTTGTGGAAGTGACATGTTGTGTATGAGTCAAGGCCTCGTGCTGTTATTGTTACTTTTGGAAATAAGTTTTATAGGATATCGGAGGTAGCACCGCCTACCACCATCTCTTTGGTTACTGCAAAACAATGCAGTAAGCTCATTTCCAAAACCAGGAATTTTTTTTCCTGATGATACGCCCTCAGGGGAAGAAGAAGATGATGGCCATGACCTCTAGATAGGGCCCCTCTACACAAAACAACAGGTGGACAAGATCATGGAGAAGTATGAGGACATCTTCACCTCCCCCACAGGGGTGCCTCTGCACTGTCAGGTCGAGCACTCCATTGATCTGACCCCAGGTGCACTGTTACCCAATGGACCAATCTATCAGCCCTCCGTTATGGAGAAGGACGAAATCAATAGGTAGATTCAAGAGTTGCTACAGAAAGGTCACATCCAACAGAGTTCATCACCCTGTGGGAGCCTGATCATGTTGGTACAAAAGAAGGATGGGACTTGGAGACTCTATATTGACTATCGGGCACTGAACAAGATCAGTATCTGGAATAGGTACCCAATCCCAAAGATTGATGACCTTCTGGACCAACTAAAGGGGAAAAATATTTCAGCAAGATCGACTTGAAGTCAAGATATCACCAGGTACCAATAGAACCCTCTGATGTGTGGAACACTACCTTCAAAGCCAAGGAGGACCTTTTCAAATGGTTGGTTATGCCTTTTGGGTTGACGAATTCTCCTGCAAACTTCATCAGGTTGATGGATGACATCTTACGGCCATTCACCAACTCATTTGTAGTGATATACTTGGATGACATCCTAATCTTCAGCCAGAGTTGGGAGGAGCACCTCCACCACATCTGACAAGTTATCCAAACATTGTGGAAACACAAGCTATGTGCCAATTTGGAGAAATGAACTTTTGGCATGACCCAATTTCAGTATCTGGGATACAATATTGAAGAACAGGGGGTGCATGTGGATCCAGCCAAGATCCAAGTAATTCAAGATTTTCCATCTCCAACCACTCTGGCAGATCTCTACAGCTTCCTGGGTCTTGCCAATTTCTACCGCAGGTTTATGTCGGGATTCTCTCATATCACTTTGCCCTTGAGTCAAGTCAGCAAGGGAAGAGCGAAAGAAAAATTATTTTGGTCTGAATCTCAACAAAATGCATTCACAGAGTTGAAACATTGCCTCTGCTCGGCACCAGTGCTCACATTACCAGACTTGCAATAGCCATTTGAGATCGCAAGAGATGTCTCTGACTATGCTATTGGGGCAGTCTTTACTCACCACGAGAATCCAGTGGCATATCATAGTGAGACACTTTCAGACACAGTTTGGAAGTATCCCACTTATCACAAAGAGATGTATTCCATTGTGTAGGCCTGCTGACAATGGAAGCATTATATTTTGGGGAAGGAAATGGTCATCCACACAGACCACCGAACCCTGCAGTTCATACAAACGCAAGGGAAGTTGCAGAATGTTCTCCATCAGAAGTGGTCCACTCACATACAAAAGTTCCATTTGAGTATCAAGTATAATAACGGCAGAACCAATAATGTTGTAGATTGCCTCAATCAACCATTGATCATGGCGTTAACCACCATGCTCAACTCTTGTGGGCACGAGACTTCTGATTGGCCACTTCTCTAGATAGGCAACCCAGAACTCGGCCACACATACCGAACGCTCTTGGAGGGTCAACATGTTCCATATTTTCACCTCCAAGATGCCCTTTATGCCACCTGGGTCACCTTTGTGTTCCTTCAATTGAGCGTGCCACGATGATTTGGGATGCTCACTACAGTCGAGTTGCTGGGAATTTTGGGGTCAAGAAAATGGTGGCAGTACTGCAGAAGTATTTATATTAGCTAAATCTTTGAAAGGATGTCAGGAAGTACATTAAATCCTACACTGCTCGCACCATTTCCAAACCGACCATCAAGAAGCAAGGCCTCTATACTTCGTTTCCCACCCCTAGTCGACCTTGGGAATCCATCTCCATGGATTACATGTTGGGACTTCCTTCTACTAAGCATGGAAATGGTTGTGTTTTTGTGGTTGTCGATAGATTCTTGAAGATGGCCATTATGGTGGCCTGCAAGAAGAATATTACAGCAAAAGCCACTGCTAAACTCTTCTTTGAATGAGTGTGGGTACACTTTGGGATCCCACAGTCTATCATCTCAGATCGAGACAACAAGTTCCTCGGTACATTTTGGTCCAATCTCTAGTCGATGATGGACACCAACTCACTAAGTCCACATCTTTCCATCCCCAAACTAACGGCTAGATAGAGGTCGTCAATAGGATGATCGTACACATTCTGCACATGTACAACTCAAAGCATCCACGCACATGGGATGAGAGCCTCCATTATGTTTAGCACAACAATAACCTGGCTCTCCACAGTTCAACTGGCCACAACCCTTTTCAAGTGGGCTTGGGATTCTAGCCGCTATGTCCCATTGATGTGGCCATGCCATTTGCAGCTACTCAGGTAGGTTCAGCTCATGTCCAGTCCGAAACCAATAAGGCAAACAGATTCATTGAGCACATCCAACATATCTGCCAGCAGGTCTATGACATTCTGGAGAAATCCAATTCCAAGTACAAGCAGCAACATGACCAACATCGGGTGTCACACAAGTTTTAGGTGGGCGACAAAGTATGGTTGCATTTGCAAAAGGAACGTCTTACCGTAGCCTATCGGAAACTCATACCAGTTCGATATGGTCCTTACACCATTACTAAGCCTATGGGAGACAATGCATTTGAGCTCAGCATTGCCCCATTCCTTGGCCTGCACCAATGTTCAATGTGGACCACCTTCGGCCATACTTTCCACCATTAATAGACACATCCGACATTCCAGAACAACTCACACCAACAAAGTTAAATCCAGATTGCATGGAACAAGCTACACCTGATCGAATAATGGACACGCAATTCAGGCACACTCACCAGCAGAAGATCCAACTGTACCGATTTGTCAAAGCAGGCCAACTCCTTCACCAGGGCAAGTGGCTCACTAGGGACCAAGTTCAACAGAAGTTTCCTCATCTCATGGAGGAACTCAACGCAATGGGGAACATTGCTTCCTAAGGGGCGAGCAATTATCCAGGTGGATATTGGTGGCTACTCACCAATTCCACTTGGAACCCCACCATTATTTCTTTCAGTTTTTCAGTTTCTTTAATTGTAGCACAGTTTACTATGTTTAGCAGTTTTCGGGTCCTAAACTTCCGGGGCCATTTTGAGGCCCTAAATGATTTTTTTTGGAAATATACCGTGAACAATTTTTTAATTAAATTGTTTTTTTGGTCGAACTCCTCGAAGATATCTTTCCAATGGGGTATCATGTGCGTCAAACGGAGATAATATGGCCAATTCACGACCCTAGGAAGTTGGTTGTCCAACTAACCCCAACAGGACCCATAAACTCTTGGTGTTACATCTCCTCGGGTTAAGGTTTTGGTTGCTTAGGGTTTGCTCTTATTGTTCAATAATAAAAATTCCCTTGAGCCTCATTGTAAGGCAGTTCGAAGGCAAGTAGCCACCACATCTCTTCTCAAAGATAAGCTACCATCGCCCGAGCTAGTTTATTTCCACTTCTGTTTATAAGCATATTTTAGTCTTTTACATTAATGAAATGAAGTATTATTTTTATTGTATCGTTGTATTTATTGTTATGTCTGTAATTTTTTGCATTCCTATTTAAACCAGGATCATCTGCAGTTAGCATTTATTTCCAAGAAAGGGAGAATATCCCTATTGTAATCTTTTTAGGCAGCAGGAGCTATCGCAGACCAAGGCAACTAGTACATCAGATAGTTGGCCTTTGGCTGAGATATTTTGTAACATCTATTCTAGCTCACCCTCTTCTTATAAATAGGAGGAAGCAACATTATACAAAGGTTCTAGATTCTCAGACCTGCAAGGGGCTGAACTCTTTGTTGCCATTTTTTTTCAATATGTTCTTGTGGGACTTCACTGACATCATGGTTGTGTATGGACTGGTTATTGGGCCCTTTGGGATAAATGGTATTTCCCTATTGATTCCAAGCATGATTAATGTGTGGCAAGTTCCTCTTGGTAATCTCATTTCACCTATATTTTTCTTTCTTTGAAATAGTGTAATGAATGTAGTTGGTTCCTCTTCAATCTATGTATATATCTTAACTACTTCGGTAGAGAACAATACCCATGTTATGTTTGATCTAAAACCTTCTTTTGCTCCTCTATTTCTATCATCTCATTGGAAAACCATGGTTTATGATTCTGTCTTTCTTACATCCCTATCCATTGAATTCCCCTCTCTACTAGAACATTGATGCCTAGGATTCTATTTGTTACAGTTGTATGCATCTATTTCTCTCCCTCCTTTCGTCTTCTCCACCATCAATACAACTTCAGTTTAAGTTGTCTCATTTTAGTTTGTCAGCCACCAGAAAGAGAATTCATTTCTCTTCGAGATTGCCCAAATATCCCCCAACATCTGGATCCATGAGTTGGCCTGAATCTTCTTCTTTGAAATCTTATTGATCCAAGCCCCTCTTATTTCATTTTTGTTTTATGTGACAATTGGAGTGTTGTAACCCCCTTACAATATAATCTCACAAGAAATCCTCTATTTAAGATGTCCTAGGCACTAGTCTACAATCAAACCAGAGGTTGTCTCTAGGGAGCTTTCTTGTCTCATGCTACACTTGTGCTGCATCGTGCAAGATTTAGCCACAACATATCTGGCATCGTTGTTGGGGAACGGATTAGAATATTTTTCCCTCAGTACAACAAAGCTTTACATTTCTCCTGTTAGGTGAGCTAGGGAAGTGTGGGTTGAAGATCTCTCACCATGGTGACTCCATTGTCAATTCTATGGTAAACATCCTGGCAAATCCATTATCCATATCTCTATTTGATCATCCTGGCTTTCGAGCAGCCCCATACTCACTATGATGCTACAACAGCTTAAAACACTCCCTACCTTTGAAGTTGAAATCAATCATATAGGGAGGTTTTCAAGATGGACCTTCCCGCATTTTTGTCCAACAAATTCACCCCACTGGATCTTTCTTCTATTGTTGGTTATCCACATAATGTCCTTCATTTCATGAGTGGGATAGCTATTTGCCTAGATTCAGTGGGAACATAGAGAGAATGCCCGACCAGCACCTAAAAGAGTTTCATGAATGCATGGAGCAACAAGGTATTTTCTTTGAAGATGTACAAATGAAGTTGTTCATGTATTCTTTAGAAGAAGGTGCTAGAGTCTAGTACAAAACACTACCTCATGGCATCATATCTTCCTTGAAATATTTTCATACAAAATTCCATTAATATTACAAAAGATTTTACCCCTTGAATGCTTTATTTGAAGAGTCTTGCACACCTCTTAATGATGAATAAATTCTCGAGGTTGAAGACCTTGTTGAAGATGTTTGCAGAGCTCCACTCCAAGAAAAAAATCTACTTGCATCAGGAAGTTAGCAAAGAGCCTCCAGTTTGAAATGATCATATTTATCCTAGAGAACAAGACCAAGACCCTCCTCCAAAGCATGATTCATATTATCCATAGGAGGAGGAAATTTTCATGGAGGTTCAGAAGGAGTTGTTTGCTAGAAAGTGGAGAAAAAGCTCCCAGTAGCAGGCTTTTCTTGAAAAGGCTAAAGGTGAGGAGTTGAAAAATCATTGTAGCTACCCTGTCCAAGAGGATATTGGCCAGTAGAATTCTCATGAAATGGAGGCAGCTACAAATTTTCCTTGTTTATTCCATGACCCTATGGTTGAGTACATGAGAAGGTTCTTAAGTCAGCAACAGTGGTTGTGTCTAGAGCATGCTTCAAGATTTTTATTTGCAGATTTTTCATGTTGCATGCCTGTTTTAATCTTTCTTTTTTAGCAATATGAAGGCATGTGGTCCAATACTTTTATGATGGCCTAGCTCTATTAGAGAGTTGAACATACTTAGCTGAATTAAGTATTGTGCATAAGTAGGATTGTAGATAAATAAGCTCACCAGCTGAGCATTTACTTTCCAGTTGTTAGAGTTTTTTTTTAATTTTTTGCATTTTAGATTGAGGAGGAAAGTCCCATGGAGATTTTGCAGATTTCAAAGATTCATTTATTACTGACTCCATGCCCAATAGTGAAGGAGGTTGGTCTGCAAGTTCTCAACACCTTGCAAGCAAGGCACTATCCCGAGTAGGAGCCAATGTTGTCACTCATTGCTTTTTCAGTCACTAATGTCTTTAGAAGCCATATAGTAGTGATTTTTGATGCCCAATTTTGAGCCATAGAAGCTATCAAAATGAGATGGGACCCTCTCTAGTGTGTAGTTCTCAGAAAGAACTTTCTAATGGTATATAGAAGTTGAAAAAGGGTTCTTGGATTAGAAGATAGAACCTACTGAAGAATGCCTTTAGAAAGCTTAGAAAACCCAAAAAATGGCTAAGTATTGAAGAAAATTTTCAATCGGAACTTGGGACAGTTCATCGCAATTGCATATCAGTATCGACAGGGTCTAGGAGGTAAAGAGCACTAGCGGAAGGAGTAATAGTTATCCGCTAATTCTCAATATCGCATATCAGCAGTCGGCAGGTTTGGGCACATCACATATCGGTATCAACAGGGTCCAGGAGGTAAAGAGCATTGGCGGAAGTGGATTAGCAATCCGTCAATCGCCAATATTACATATCGGCAATCGGCGATTGTGCACAACAAAGTCTCTCTTCCACCCAAGTTCCTTTCAGGCTTGCAATTATGATAAGAGGGGATCCTCCTAGATGTGATATATTATGTGATCTGGCCTATAAAGCCCCTGCTTCTGGACAGTAGGCCCGCACAATGAAAAAAAGGGTAAAGGGAATTTCCCCTCCCGCAGTGCGATTGTGATACCTCCGGTGGACCCGACCTCGCAGATCGGTGATCATAGGGTTCAAAGGGAAATCTCAAGGGCAAGCACTGTAAATCATCATTGTGCAGGATTATCATTTAACAAAGGAAAAGTCCCCTAGACAAGAGTTGAGAGCCTTAGCCCCCGAGGGCTAAGTGCTTGGTCACAGCCCATGAACAGGTGAAATGAATAAGCAGAAAGGGGGTTGAAGCAAAGGGGACCTAGGGGGGAAAGAAAAGCGCCATTGTTTCATGATGTTTCAGTGTTAAAGGCCTGCACTCGGAGGACTTTTGGGTACATCATAAGTGTGTCCCCAGGTGCACCAGAGTGTCGAAAGGGTTTTTTAGATCTTTAAAGGCATATGGGTCGACAGTTGGGGTGTTAAATGGGAGTATGGAGCATTCAAGATAGGTATGGGCACATTGAAGATAAGACCCTCTCGTAGCATGCATCTAGACTCGGCATTGAAGGCATTTAAGGTAGAATTGATAGTGAACAACCTCAGTAGCAAAAAGGAGCATGATGACAACAAGGGCGTGGCTTGATCAGGGGCCTCCAATGGAGCAGCATGGGGACACCTCCTCCTTCATCTTTCCTTTTTCTCCTTCTTTTATTAGTTATACAATTAGCATTTATTTTCAAGAAAAGGAGCAGATCCCTATTGTAATATTTTTAGGTAGTAGGAGCTATCATAGGTTGATGCAGCTAGTACATCAGATAGCTAGCCTTTGGTTGAGATATTTTGTAACAGCTATCCAATCTCCCCCTCTTCTTATAAATAGGGGGAAGCAACATTATACAAAGGTTCCGGATTCTCAGACCTGTGAGGGGCTAATCTCTGTGTTTCCATTTTGGTTCAATATGTTTTTAGGGGACTTCACCGATATCATGGTTGTGTATGGACTGGTTATTGGGCCCTTTGGGATAAATGGTGTTTCCCTATTGATTCCAAGCATGATTAATGTGTAGTGAGTTCCTCTTGGAAATCTCATTTCATCTATGTTTTCTTTCTTTGAAATAGTGTAATGAACACAGTTGGTTCCTCTTCAATCTATGGATATATCTTAGCTTCTTTGGCAGAGAACGATACCCATGTTATGTTTGATCTGAAACATTCTTTTTCTCCTCTATTTCTATCATCTCATTGGAAAACCATGGTTTAGGATTCTGTTTTTTACAACACTATGCATCTATTTCTCTCTTGCCTTTCCTCCTCTCCACCATAAATATAAATTCAGTTTAAGTTGTCTCATTTTAGTGTGTCAGCCACTAGAAGTAGAAGTCATTTCTCTTTGAGATTGCCCAAATACCCCCCAACATCTATCCATGACTTGGCCTGAATCTTCCTCTTTGAAAGCTTATTGAACCAAGCCCCTCCTATTTCCTTTTTGTTTTATGTGACAATTGGAGTGTTGTAACCCCCTTAAAATATAACCTCACGAGCACTCCTCTATTTAAGATGTCCTAGGCATTAGTCTAAAATCAACCCAGAGGATTCCTCTAGGGAGATTTCTTGGCTCATGCTACACTTGCGTTGCATGGTGCAATAGTTAGCGACAACTATGTCATCTAGTTGGTTTATTTAGCACAGTATGTTTTCAAGTTGGTTGAATGTTTGATGAATTGCATAATACGAGTATGTGTTCCAATGATCCCGTTTTAAGATGATTTTTCTAATACATATGTGTTGAGATAGTTGATATGTACTTGAGTGTAGTAGGTGACAGTTGTAGTATTATTTCTAATGACTATGAGCTGACTATGAATTATGGCATGATTTCTAGTCTTGGTAAATATTGATTTCAAAATGATATATATGATTGTCTTGATATTTGGAACATTTGTTTGACATGTGTAAACTGTGCAGGAAACATGCTTGGTATTAGCATGACAAGGTAATATTTGAGGTGTTTATATAACTAATGGTTGGGTGATGTGACAATGCATAGTAAGACGCGATTGCAACAAGGTAAAAAGGATAAAAGAAAGGAAGTGGTCAAGAATTCCTTTGGCTATGTTTGGAAACCATAATTCTAAACGAATGAGTCTTTGTATACCAGAAGCCTTCTTAACCTTAATCTTGTATAACATTATGTGGATATGTGATAGATTCATGAACTTGTATTTTACAGGTATATTATTTAGTCTCTAGTTACAGGTGGATCTGTCAAGGGAATTGGAGTCCCTTGAGAGATGGCGTGGATGTGTTCAATTGCAAGCAATGTGCTTGGCACAGCAAGGTAAGCTAACCAATGTATTGTTATGTTTATTTAAGCACTGGCATTTATGTGTTGATGGCAGTATGATGCAAGGGATTGCATGGAAAATAAATTGCCATGGAATCTTGAAGAAGGCCCAAGTTGAGCTTTCCTTAGAAGCACTGGGAACCATGGGGATTGAGTCAAGGTGTTTGTTGTTAGTCTTGGATTTTGTTCTTTCGTGATTTTTTGAGATTAATTTTCAGTTTTGTTTATTTCTGGTGCAAGGCCTTGCCACTTTGTTTGTGATGTCGTATTGTTATTGATGGTTTTCTTCTAGTTTGTTTCTTGTCTTGCATTTTATGTTTTGAGTCTTGGGTATTCATTGGGGAAAGAGGAAATTTAATGGATTTCGAGGAGAGTTGTGTGGCACCCAATAGATGATGTAAGACCTGGATGAAGCTCAGTTCATGTATAAGGGTAGATGAAGGAAAGAGTATGTCCATTGGCGTAAATGGATGATGGTAGGACAATCATGGGAAAGGTAATCAAGAAAGGTAAGGTGAATGGATTTGAGGCATCGGATGCCTTGGCTATTTTCAGAATCATTGTTCTCAATGTTGTGCATGAATAAAGGAATTTCTCTTAACCTTGACCTTGATATCTAGTAATTATGTTGTGACCATGATTATGTTGATGTCTATATGTATATACATGTATGTATGTATGTATGTATGTCATGTCTAACAAGGTCACCATGGATCGTGATTATTAATTCTAATATATATATATATATATATATATATATATATGTATATGTATGTATGTATGTATGTATGTATGTATGTATGTTGTCTGATAGTGTCACTAGGGATCATTCTTGCGGAGGAATGATTTCCTAGGCAAGTGAATGGTATGAAGAGCTTACTAGTTTATATGCCAGACATGTACACGACACCACATGCAACATTACCAATGGCCAATTTAAACATGGAACATTTTGAACAAATGGCCCTTAAATCTTTCCCCTTTACCCCTGATGAATGGAAAAGATATGTAGATGATATTTTCGCTAAATGGAGACATGGTTTAGATAAACTTAATGAATTCTTATCCCACTTAAATAGCCTCTCAGAACACATTAAATTCACTATTGAGATTGAAAAAGACAACAAGCTCCCCTTCCTAGATGTCCTCCTTACTAGGAAAAATGGAAAACTAAGCCACCAGGTCTTCAGAAAACAAACTCACACTGACAAATATCTTCACTCAAATTCCCACCACCATCCAAAGCAAAAAGTCGGTGTCATCAAAACCCTAGCTACCAGAGCTTCAAGAATCTCTGACCCTGAACATTTAGAAGAAGAACTTAACCATCTCTTCAAGGTCTTTATCAACAATGGCTATCAGAAAAACATTATCCAAAAAATAATTAAAGAATCCACAACCAATACCCAAAAAAGAAAAACTCTAGAAAACCCTAGAATCTCCAGAATTCTAGGAACCACAGACAAAATCGCCAGAATTCTCACCAAGCATAACATTATGGTTGCCTTCACACCCCCTAACACCATCAAAAACATGCTAGATTCTACCAAGGACCCAATAGACCCAAAAAATCACAAAGGAGTATACTCGGTTCCTTGCTCATGTGGCAAAATATATATAGGTGAAGCAGGGAGATCCTTTGGCATTAGGCTAAAGAACATATTAATGATATTTCAAGAAATAGGTCAGAAAAATCAGGTCTAGCTGAGCATGCATGTTCTTCCTCACACTATATTTGCATGGAACAAGCAAAATTAATTCACAAGGAAGACCATTATTTAAAAAGAAGGGTAAAGGAAGCAATGGAAATCAAAAATTCCTCCAATAACATGAATAGAGATGATGATCTAAAGTTAAGTAACACCTGGAAACCCCTATTAAATAAAATAAAAAAGCAATAAACAAAGATTTACACACATTCATTAAAAAAAAAAATAATAAATAAAAAATAAAAATAAATAAATATTAATATTAATAAATAAACAAAATTATTTAATTAATTAAAGAGATAAATATAACCTATCATAGCTAGCTCCCTATCTAATCCTTTAAATAAAATTTAACAAGATCACATAATAAATTAGTTAACATAGAAATTCAAAACTAATTTATAAGTAGAACTTCGGCGTAAATCACATAAAGAGAGACATTTGTCAACGCGTTTCGAATCAACAAGTGTGGTTCATCGTCAGGACAAGTTGAACCTAATTCAAAACTAATCTTTAAAATTATATACATTCTAGTAAAACAATTAACATATAATTAGGATAGTAAACAGGTAATATAAATTTCACAAATATATATATATATATATATATATATATATATATATATATATATATAATAAAAATAAATAAATAAATAAAAATAAAATAAAATAATAAAATAATAATAATAAATAATAAATAATAAAAAAGATAGAAGAAAATAAAAAAAAATAATAATAATAATAAATAAATAAATAAATAATAATAATAATAAATTAATTAATTTTATATATATATATATATATATATATATATATATATATATAAACAATAATAAAATAAAATAAAACTAAATAAATAAATAATAATAATAAATAATAAATAAAATAAATACTTATTTAAATAAAGAAATAAAATAATTATTAATTAATTAATCATATGTAAGCCGACTACAAAAGAAAGACATCTAAAATCTTTTTCAATAACTATTAATAATCTCTGTAATTTCACGCTCTCTCTTCTCAAATACAAATCTCATTGCCCTGATGATGGACTCACTAAGCTAGTCCGAAACGTTGGATTCAAAACTATTCATAGGTTTTTCCACAAAAATAGAAATGTGTACACATTGTACAAGTGGTACGATATACATGTGGCATTGTGTACACGTTGTGCAAGTGGTGTTGCGTACATGTGATGTTGTGTACATGTTGTACAAGTGGTGTTGTGTATAGGTGATATTGTGTACATGTGGTACATGGGGTACTAGTGTACATGTGGTATTATTTGCATGTCATACATGTTGTGTTATGTACATGCAGTACTATGTATGTGCATTGTGTAGTCATGGTACCATGACATGTGTATTCGTTATGTTGTATTATGTGTACGTATATGTATTGTGTGGCATTGTACATCGAGTATAGATGTATGTATTGTGTTGTACGTCAGGTGTAGGTGTATCTATCGTGTGGTGGTGTACACCGGGTGTAGGCACATGTATTGTGTTGTGTTATACACTATAGATGTATGTATTGTGTTGTACGTCAGGTGTAGGTGTATGTATTATGTGGTGTTGTACACCGAGTGTAGGCACATGTATTGTGTTGTGTTGTACACTGGGTGTACGTGTATGAGTTGTACGTCAGGTGTAGGTGAATGTATTGCATGGTCTTGTATGTTGTGTGTGGTTGTATGTGTGTGATGCACATTATGTGTATGTACACATGGTTGAGGAGAAGGCATTGCATGTTTGTCGGGTGTGGCAATTGATTTGGAGTGTGTATGGAATAAAAAAAAGGTAGAAGCTAAGGATCGATCAAAGGGTAAGTATAAGTATTTTATTTTAGTTTATTTATTATTCTGGTCTATGATGATTACATGTGATCTATGATTCTGGTTTATGATGGTTACATGTGATTTATGATTTTGAGCTATGGTGGTTGTGTTTTGAGCTAACTTGATGTGATATGTTTATACATGATGATTTTGTCAAAGATGCTATTTTTGACTTGTTGTGACAGGAAGCAAACAAAATTGCAAGCATATCTTATTGATAGGATACCAATGAGGTATGATGTGAATTTATTTCAATTTATTTTAAATCTAATGGAAGTTATGTGCTTGGTACAGGAAGCACAGAAATTCCCGATTGGGTGGTTGAAACTGACTACAAGAATTATTAACAACAGCAAAAGAAATTATAACAGGCAATAGTATGCTAGTAAAGCACTTCATGAGCACAACCATTATGGGACATTGGTACCCAATAGTGCCCATTGATTTCCATGAGCATTCTATGACCGGTATGATGGCTTTAAGTCAAGGATATGCCTTGGTTTTTGGACCTTTCAATGCGAGGAATCCTTTCCAAGGGATGGACTTCCTAGGATGGGGGTGCCAGTAGAACTTGGAAGGTGTGTGACTACACGGAAAGGGGTGATCGGATTGCCCAAGGGACTATGTAGCAGAGAATGGAAGGCTAGGGAATGTATTTGGTTTTTTCATTAGCATTTCCATATGGAATCAAATGTGCATTGGGAGTGTGCCCTGGAACAACGAGTCGATAACTGTTCACTGAAAGGACAAGTGACATTGGATTGTGGCGCTGGACATTGGATGCAGTTTTGACTTTGGCAGTGGATTCTAGACTTACTGGGAAGGAGGTGAATCCTAGTATTACTTTGAGGGTGGAGGTGTGAGCCTCTGGATTCCCTTGTTGTGGATGCAAGCATCATATCCTTTTATTTTCTGGTTGAGAAAATGTGCATATGTGTATATGTGTGTATTATTGTAAATACTGTATTGAGCTAGATTTATAAAGCTCCATAGACAGTATGATTATTTTCTAGGTGAAGAAAATATGCATGAGTATATGTTGTTTTTATTGTAAATATCGTAATGAGTTGTGTTATAAAGCTCCAGTAAACATTATGTTTGTCATGTTTTAGCAAGTGGTCATTGTAAATACTACAATGAGTTGTGTTATCAAGCTCCATGGTGGTATTTTTTGTTTTCAGTGGTCTGCTAGTTATAGGTGTCATTGAACACCGAGGACAGTGTTCCCCCAAGGGGGAGTGTTCTATAACAGTCCTCGTTAAAAATTCATGTAAAAATATATAATGCTACGGTCATGGGACATGTATTCCAAGATGAATGGTGGGAAAAACATCCTAGTGGGTGTTCACTAATTGGTTTATTACGGATACAGAAATTAGCAAAGGAAATGAAAAAGGCTTTGGAAAATCATGAGGCATTAATTGGCATTTTATTTATGAAAATAAAGGAAAATAGGAGAAAAGGTAGGTGAAAGGTCATAGGTTGCATGTGAGGAGGAAATTGAAGGAAAAAAAAATGGAAAATGAAGAAAATACAACCTTCATTAATAAAAAGGCTTATGAGGATCAGTGGGTAGGCTTGGTGAGTTCAGTTTTGGAGCTCTCTCATTATTCTCTCTCTCTCATTCTCTTGGCCACTTAGATTTTTCTTGGAGCACTCTTGGAGAGTGTGGTATACTTGGATTTTTGGAGCAAGAAGGCAAAGGAAGAGTAGGAAAGTGCAAGAGGACATCGGGATCAACAACTACAACGAATTTGGCTTGTAGGTATCGAGTTTCCTGTATTTCATCCTCACTATTTTTGGCATGCATGGCATATGCATGTGGTTTATTGGTAATGATATTTCACTAGCATGGAAGATTTCCTGGTTTGATAGTGGATTGCCTAGCCTTTCCATTTCCTGGATAACCATGGTGATTATGGATTTCCTAGTTGGATAAACTTTCTGGAAGCCTGGAATAGATTGTGGGTTAAGTTATTAGCCCTGGAAGCCTTGGTTCGAACAAATGCTCTGGAGCCCTGGAAGGCTTGGGTAGAGACCAATCTGATGATGGTTTTGTGATGTCCAATTGTGAGGTGGAACCATTGTTTGATGGGTTGAGGTGGATGGCCTCTAGAAGCCCTGGATGGTTGTGGATTGATGTGTTCTATGAGATCCCACATTCATTCTTGGAATATGGCACGAGGATGACTGGCTAAAAGAAATATTTTGTTTAGCCATGTCTACGGTCAAGTGGTACATGGAAGTCCCAAACCTAGTCAGATTTTCCTATGTCTAAGAAAAGCTAAGTTCTCTTGCTTTTGTACTTATTTATATGTAGATTTAATGGCTTCTATCTAACTGATATTTTCATGGTTTTATCTTGGTTATAAGCATGGTTAATTCATTGGTTCATGTCATGGTTATTTCATGTATTTACTTGTAATTGTTAAAATGATGGATGAAAGACCTAATTGATGTCATAACAGTTCAAGGGAGAAGGTGGTGATCCTTCTTGTCGTGTCTCATAATATTTTTCAGTCATGTATGCTTTGTCTTGTATCCTAAACCTATAGATTTGATTGATGCCAAGTGTTTAATATAATTTCAATCCCAGTTGGGGATGGCTAGGGCTAGTCCTAGAGCTAGTTTTAAATTTATTAGTCTTTTCATCATGTGTTTAATGGATTCCAGAAGTTACAACAAGTTTTGGGCAATGGCCAAAATTTTGGGCTTGAAAAGTGCCTTAAATCCCACGGACTCAGGCACTGGTCTATTGGAAATAATCCCTAGACATAGGCATGCAGGCTTGTGGGAGCGTCCAAAGAGATCTGGATGTTGGCATTCCCATAGCATGGGAGAATCCATAGGTTTAATAGCCTAAAAACTCAGTGGGACCCAGGGCCATGATACCTGAGTGGTTGGGACGGCTCCTGGGAGTTGCTGATGTGGAAGGTATGTATAGTGTGTTTCCATTGGTTCCACTTCCTTAAAGTGACTTAGGAGGTCGAATCATATCATAGTAACTTCTCATCACATGTTTACCATGGTTGGTCGGTTACTTGGGTAGATGTGGGAGGAGGTTATTACATAAAGACACATGGTAATCAATGTAAAAATGTATACCATAAATTTAGTTGAAACTCATTACAAGAGTTTCTTCGATTTTATGGTAGTAACATAGTTGATTCTATGAACAATATTCTATGGCATTGGGAGGAGTTATACATGGCCAAGGAACTATATATTAAATAGATCATAATAAAATAAAATTCCAAAAGAATCATAAAGAAATCAATACATTATAAGTTAAAAGAAATTTTTGACCAACTCCATCCAATTCGAAAAATTATCTCCATTAAGGAGATATCCCTTATACTTTATCATCCTTCCTCTATGAAGAGATTTTGACATCCAAATAGTGGTGATGAAGTTGAAAAAAATAATCAATATAAAAATAGATGGAGATCAACATCAGTCAATTAAATGGTTGAACAGTGTCACTACAACATTCCCTAAATTCCTTCATAAAAATGATGCTCAAAATTATTAAGAAGCAACAAATTGTTAAGTTAAAAGGCTCACTATATTTTATAAGAAGTAATGGTCCTTTTCAATCTACATTTTACCTCATGAAGAATAAAAAAAACTAAAGATCTATTTCTACAAAGCAAAGCGAGTAAATAAACAAATCCAATGAAAATAGAAATTCTAGCTATTTTACGTTTTTGCATAAATTTACTAGATATTAGTGATATTGTTGTGCTTTTGTCTGGTTTAGTTACTTCCATATGGTTTAGTAAAAGACAATTGGAATTTTGTTAATCCAACATAGAGAAATATAAAACAATTAGTGGCCCTCCAAGTATAATTTGAGAACCTATCAACAATTAATATCTATGATTTACCCCTGATATAAAATCTATCCATAAATGATTACCTTTAAATTTACAAAAATCTGTGAGAAAATACTCTTTCTATAAATATTCTAATATCTATGATTTACACCTCATTCAAACTCTTTCTAATGTTCTAATATCTATGTATTTGCAAAATTGGATGAGAAAGTACTCTAATCTAGAAATCTTCTGGTTGGATATCATAGTGACACACGTTTTCTCTTTGTGTTCTCTTAAAAAATATTAAAAGTTTAATCCTCAACTATTTCCTTTTTGTATTTAGTGGACTCATATGAATTGGATTCATATCCTATTTTGAAGACTCTAAAGAATGTTTGGTCTCCCCTTTCACATAAATGTTTTGCCACAATCTGATCAATGTAGATGGACTTTCCTTGAATCAGTACCATATCAATGACCATTTTTTTTAGATATAGATTTTTTTAAATCATGTTATATTTTACTTAATGGTAGTACATCTTCAAATATTTTAATTAAAAAAGATTTTTAATTTTCTCATTAATATCATTTAATATGATACTGCAACATTTCTATTTACAAAACAAAATTATTTATCAAAGGGTAATTTTTTCATGGGGCAAAAAAGTGTTTTAAGTTATGTGGAACTTGAAATTCCGCTCATGAACCAATTTGAAAAGAAAATGATATAAAACCTGTATCGTTATGATCAAAATAAACGGTAAATTAAACATAATATTTCTATAATTGAAAATTTGTGTTAAGTTGTATTGAGAATTGATATTTTATTGGAAGGAAATAATGCAGAAGAATATATTTATGATCAAAAAAATTTGTAGGGAAATATAATATGTGTATTTTAAAAATCATTTTATTAAGTAAATAATGTCAAATTTTATTGTTAAATATTTATGTTTCAATGTAATTTTGGTGAAAAGAAAATTACACAAAATACAAAAAAAATAATCTGGAATTAAGAGCAATGGCTTTGGGATTTATTGCGTACTATATTGTCATGGCTATAATATGTAATAAATCTTATTATAAAGATCGGAAAAGATGAATAAAAAAGGTTAAAACATAAAAACAAGAAAGAAACAATAATATAAAATAGTTTTTGTTAACCATAATTTGAATAGTTATTTGTATTGGCTGTAACTTGGCCAAATATATACTACATATTTTATCATTCAAAATGAACACTTAACCTAAGGACCATGGGTATTGCTTAGGATAGATGACAGTAAACCTAAGTACTATGGGTACTACTTATAATAAATGACATTGAATAAATATTTAGACATAAGATTGTGAATAATTTTTCCATAGAAATGAAATCGTCATTTTCATTAAGAAAGAGGAGTATAGTTACAAGAAAATATATATAGCCCATTATACATCGAAAAACATAGATAATACTTTTAGCTGAGGCAACCATTACAAAATTTAAGTATGGGGGATTTACGCAGTGCATTATATTAGATATCATTTTTGGGATTCAACTGCGTTAAGTAAGTCATTCAAACGTATGACCATTTCCATGAGAGGTAGTCGTAACTGACTAATTTCTCATGATTTTTACAAAAGTGTCCGATAGTAACCAAAAATGGGCATGACATATACTACTATATGCTGAAAATAACTTAAACAAGATTTATGTAAAATGGTTACATAACCAATAAGATTGAACCACTAATATCTTAATGAAAAAAGGGATAGAACCTATTTATATACAAATATTATAAGTTGTTCATGAGTCGATAGAAAGAAAACAACAACCATGACATATCAAATGTTTGGAGCCAATTGAAGGTTTCTAGGGAGTTGAATTGATCCTCTCCTTAATAAATGAAGGCCCCTTCGTTCTTCAAAGAAGATGAGCCCTTCCTCCACCTATAAGGCTTTCTTGGACAAGTAATCGGCATGTTGGTTTCATTCCCTTAATATATGTTGAAAGGATAGATTGAGGAAGAGACCCTTAAAATTTTGAATTTGATCCATCCAATGATGGAGGAAAGTACCTTCAGATGCCCTCTCCCCACAAGCCAGTCAATCACGCACTTTGAATCTCCATATATCTGAAGAGAGAAAATTTTAATGGAGGAAACAATATATAAGAGGGCCCAACAAGTTGTAACCTTTTCTTTGGTGTTAGACCCTGAACTACAATTCAACTAGATCTAAAGAGACTCATTGTTAGGAAGAAATATGATGAAACCTCCTCCATAAAGGCTAGCCTGATATGCACCATCGAAGAAGCCTACATTAACAAATACATGACTAGGAGGAAAGCATAGAGAATAACTTCAAGAACATTTCAAAGTCCTGACATAATCAGTGAAGAAACCCATAATCTAAGGCAAGATACCTGAGATATCAATGGGAAGACCTTCAAAAATATGTTTATTTTAGACTTTTCCAGATGCCCCATGCAATGAAGATAGGCAAAGCTTTAAAGATGCCCATATTCTGTTCCCACCAGAAAAGATAGTGCTCAAGAGGAGACATAGGTCCATGGTCCAAAATATTGAATAAACTAAGAGTTGCATCCCAGAGAACCCTAGGAAAATCACACAAGAAAAATAAATGATTAACAGATTAAGATTCCTTTGAGAAAAGGATACAAATATTTGGCCCAGTAAATTTTTTATGTAGCAAAAGGTCCCTGTGTGTATCCGCTTCTCCAAATCCATCCAAATAAAATGTTTTGTCTTTAGGGAAATGGGCCAACGCTAGATCTTCTTATACCACCAATTTACCATAGGTTCCAAACCCAATCTATTGAATCATCCTATAATGATAATATTAGCCCATTAAGAATGAAATTGTTGACAAAATTATCCCATTCATCTGCTAGAGGACCCTGAATGCCCAAATCTGAAGCAAATTTCCACCTGCCAATGAAAGAATGTTGCTGCAAAAAAAATGAGGCATGGCTAAGTATGGTTACACCATAGACATTGAGTTTTGAAATGAATTCTGGAGATAAAATATAAAAGGTAGATCCCCAAATAAAAGGATCAATCCCTAGCTTGGCATTCTTCCCATTACCGACCTTCCACATCAACCATTTGATGATCCAAGGAATAATGACCACCAGAGCCCTCCAAATATTGGAACCAACAATGTATTTGAGTGGCTTAAAATACCAAAGCCGTTCGAGAATAGATTTTCTATGTAAGTATTTTTCCAAAATAATACTGCTTCAAATACGATTTCTAGTGATGACCCACCACACAGTTTTCATGGCTAGTGCATGCCCGAACCATTGTAGATTTTGTAACCCCAACCCACCCTGACATTTGAGCTAAGCGAGGATGTCCCACTTGACCGAGTGACGATATGCATAGTTGCTTGTACCGTTCCAGAGGAAATTACTCATACACTGGTGAATCTTATGGAGGGTATATTTGGAAATATTTGCAAGGGAGAGCTGATACATAAGGATACTTTCTAATACTGACATGACCAATGTCATTCTACCACCAATAGAAAGCCACATGTAGCACCAATTATTTATCATGCCTTCAATCCACTTAGGTAACTAGTTATAGTCCTCTACATAATAGTGGTTTGGCTTTAGGTGATAACCCAAATAGAAAAACCCTTGAGCCAAAGAGGCCATCTTATATGGAAGAAAAGATTCAATATATGAAATAGTCTTGGGAAAAAAACTATTAGGAAAAAAGGCATACTTTTGCTAACAAATCATATAACAAAAGATAGAAAAACAAAATCTAGTTGTTCCATTCTGATTCGAACCATCACCCAGGATAAGGACATCATCAACAAACAAGAGATGTATGATATGGATAAATATTGTCACCTTGAAACCTTTTTAAGTGTCATTCTCTCTTAGTCGATATAATCATCCTACTCAAGCCTTCAATGACAAACAGGAATAAAATAAGTGATAGAGGACATCCCTATATTAAACCCCTGGATGTCGAGAAAAGAGCAGATGGAGAACCATTGATAAGCACTACAAAATTGGAAGACAATACATCCCATAATCCAGTTGGTTGAAAATGGGTCCAAAACTATATGGAGAAGAAGTAAATGAAGGAAACTCTAGTTCACCCGATCGTATGCCCTAACAAGGTCCATCATAAGGATGGGACCACAGTGTTTCTTGATTTTGATGGAGTTAAGAGACTATTAGACTGAGCCAATGTCATCATGTATTGATCCAAGAACACTCTCTAAGTCTTGAAACCTCTTAAAATCATGCCAAAGATCGAAACAATCGCACATGAAGAACCCTTATAATGGCGGAAAAACACTATCTGGAGGCCAAAAACACGTGAAAACAAAGGAAAACAGAGTATCAGAGCTCTGAACAAATGAATGCACAATAGTCGTCAAATCTGGCCGATCAGCGGTCCAATTCTAATTGGCAAATCACAATCGCCAGTGGCAATCAATGGATACCAACGCAGAATAAATAACACCTGTGACGGTGACTGGCAAAGTCAACTAGGACCGTCGATCAAGCACGCAAATCAACGGGCCACGTTGCATCGTAGGATCACTATCGAAGATTACAAAGAGCGCTTGCAACAGCTCGGGGCATAAGCAATAGCGATTGCGACTAATCGCATCGCGATATTGCAATAGGAGAAACCTTATGGAGTAGGACTATACACATACCCATCTGTGATCCAATGGACCGGACCCAACAGTTATATAAATATTATTGCATAAGATTTGAGATCCGCGGAAAAGGCATTTCCAGTGTATTTTGCGTATTTCATTCATTAAAGGAAATACAAGGGGTGAAGCGGCGATAAGATAAGCCAAACCCGAAAGGGTTCCTTAAGGCTATTATATATTGTTTCAAGTCTGGAGAAAAGCCATTTCTAATGCATTTTCGCAATTTTAACATATTTCTAAAATACATAGGGGAACTTTGGAGCAAGGCCGAAGTGACTTGCGATAGTGATGGAGGGCGGACCCGATAGGGGAATAGATCATATTTAAGAACTTTTGATGTCCGAAATGAACTATGTTTTGACGGAATTTCACAGCCGGAATGCGTTTTCCTGTGTTAACAGAAAACGACCGCATTCGAGATTCCAAAGGATTTCAAGGGCCCAAGGCACTGTTACGTTGTCGAATAGGTGGCCACCTCCCCTTCAAGCGTTATGCAATTATTGTGTAATTCTAGAAGAGGGATTCGGGCAGATAGAGGCCGGGGAGACAGAAAGCCGAGAAGGAGAAATGAACAAGCAACCTAGATTGGCTTTAAAGACATAGACAGAGAGCAAACAGAGGAGGCAGTATTGAAGGTAGTGCTAAGACAGAGCTAAGACAAAGACAGAGAGTGTTTCAGAGAGTCTGTGTACTCAGAGAAAGCTTGAGAGGTTCAAGCAAACTCTTACTGTTATATCTGTTGTCTATTGAATCTCTATGTGAGCTCATACTGTTGTAAAAAAAACTCTGCTTGAAGACATAATAGAGAGGCCACCACTGAAGGCTAGACCAGGAGACGTAGCACAAGAGTATTGGCTGAACTCCTCATTAAATTTGCCATGTTATGTGTTTTCTATTATGTTTTTGTTTACTGCATAATTGTCTGTGTATTTCACAATCTAATCGATCCATTGCATAAAATAACATAGGCAAATCCATGCACATGAGTTTGTAATACCTTATTATTTATCTTAGATCTCATTATCAGATCAAGTGGTATCAGAGCTTTAGGTTTACTAAGGTTAGACAAGCTTGTGCTGGATTGGTGAATGATAACTAAGTCAAAGCTCAAATTAGGAGAAGGAGAATTGGTTGAAGCTAACCCAAAAATAGGAAGAGTCTATCCTAGGAGGAAAATGGCAGAAGAAAATCCCTTGGAATCACACTCTCAGTTCATGGATAGTTTCATGACCATGAGAGCCATGGTAGAAGAGATGTACCGAGAATTTAAGAAAGGTAGAGGTGAAGATTCTTCAACCTCCAAACAAGACAAAGGAACAGAAGAATCTCTTCTAGATGGCCATTCTGAAGGCAAAGGGAAAGGAAAAGAGGCTCCTCTATCCACACCTCCTGATAGCCCTGAAAATAAAAGGAAGAAAACATCTTTGATTAAATTAGATGTTAAATTTGATTTGCCAATATGTGATGGAGAATTAAATTCAAAGAAGTTAGATAACTGGATTAGATAGATTGATGTGTATTGCAGGGTGCAGAATATTGACTCAGATAGAAGTAAAATTCAGCTGGCCAGCCTACGCCTTGGAGGAACTGCCTTGGTATGGTGGGAAGGCAGGACACAAGCTGACTTGAAGAAGCATGGTAAAAGTCTTTCTATCTGGAGTGAATTTGTTTCTGCAATTAAAAAACAATTCTATCCACTAGCTTATATGCAGCAAGCTATGATGAGTTGGAAAACTCTTCACCAATTAAAAGGGCAAAGTGTACAAAGCTACAGCTAAGAATTTAGAAAAAGAGCTTTGATTCTAGGCATTTCTTTAGACTCACCTGAAACTTTGCTGAAGTATATAGGTGGTCTACACAGCTATTTGAGGCACACCATTCTCATGTTTAACCCTACTAGCATAGATGAGGTATCTGTTCAGGCTACTCATCTAGAGGCTAGATGCAAGAATGTGAACCCAGATATTAGGGGGTCATCAAAACCCACTACAAGTAAGAACAAGGAAAATAGGAAGCAGAAATGGAAATAGAGGAAGGCAAATGTTGTACAGAAGGCCAAACCTTCATGCACTCACTGCAAGAAGGATGGACATGATGATGAACATTGTTGGTCTTTGCATCCGGAGCTGAAACCCAAGAAGTCCGATGGAAAGAAGGTGAAGATTGCTGCTGCTATACAGAAAGATTTGGGGTCAGACTCAGGTGATGAAACAACAATCACAGCCACAGGTATAAAAGGTAAAAATTCTGAAGCATCTACTAGTAATTCTGCACAAACTATTGATAGTGAAGAAAATGAGAGGAAAAGACATGAGCTTTTTCATATTAGAGTTATTTCCAAGCATCAAAAGATTGATACTTTATTTGATAGTGGCTCACAAGTAAACTTGATTTCTGAAGCAATTGTAAAGAAATTGGGACTACTAACCACACCTCACAAGAAGCCATATCCATTAGGTTGGGTATGTGATAAAGCAAAGCTACAAGTGACTAGACAATGTAAACTTAGTTTTTCTTTTGCATCAGCATTTGTAGATGAGGTTGAGTTAGATATCGTTCCCTTGGATATATGTGGAATTGTTTTAGGAAGTCCTTACTTGTATGATAGAAAAGCCATATTCTATAGAGCTGAAAATAAGTATCAACTTGTTAAAGATGGAATCAAATATATTGTAAGAGCTCATAAACTCAAGAAATATTATACTCTCATAAACTCGGGGCTTTGTAAATTCATGCAAGCAATTTTTACTGATGGTTGTAAAGGAAAAGAAACCTGACAAAACCAATATATTTGAAGGTTGTAATGCTAAACAGCAAGCTGATTTAGAAAAATTTGTTTCAGAATATGATATCCTATTTCAAGAACCTAAAGGTCTACCACCCAAAAGGGAAATTGTACATGATATTAATTTGTAGCAAGATGCTCCATTGCCTAACATCGGAATGTACAGGTTATCCACTTTAGAGAATGCAGAAATCAAGAATCAGGTACAAGAGCTGCTCGAGAAAGGGTTCATAAGACCAATCACATCACCATGCGGATCTCCAATCGTGTTCGTGAGAAAGAAGGATGGTTCGTGGAGGATGTGCATTGACTACAGAGCACTGAATAAAATAACGAACAAGAATTGTTAGCCCCTTCCCCGTATTGATGATCTCTTGGATCAGCTGAAAGAAGTTGTTTACTTTTCCAAGTTGGACCTGTTATCACTCCAGGAAACTCTCCGAGGTTGTAAATCAGAGATGCCTAGTAACATATAAATTTTAATATTGTTCTCTGAAATATTGGAATGAAAGATGGTTTGGATCAAGTCGGATAACCATTTCAGCTCTATTCACACTCAAGGCATGCATGAACACCCCCAATAACACAAGGCTTTAGACTGCTAATGCTCAATAGTTTGTAGATTTAATGGATAGATGGAGAACACTGACTATGCCAGTAGGTTGCATACATGGACCTATACGAATGGCTAGCTACAGGCAGCAAATGAACTTACTGACTATACCGGCAGATGCGTATATAATTACACATATAAATGGATAGCCATAGGCAGCAAAGAAGCTTGCAAATCTAATATATCAAAGCAGAGATAAGATGATAGTTATCTGGCCTCGAACACACAGAAAACCTGAACAAACTGTTCAGGTGCAAGCATAGAACAGAAGAGAAATGGACATTAAACATGTAGCAGCAAAAGAAGCTTGTATTACTAAAGACTACAGATTAGAAGCTTGAGAAAACAGGGGAGGAATAATCTCCAAAAGTTGAACCCTTGTTACATCTTGTTTTCAGCTATTTATAGCTTGTTTACAATGGTCCTCAGCCTTTTGAGGCTTCATGTGTCTTAATCTATCCTTCTGTCTTGTTTAACTGATTGATTCCCTCAATAGGTAGGCATGGCTCGACGGTTTTCCTCTTCTGACAGAGAAATAACCATACTCAGATATTTTGGGTGGCCTGCTGTGATGCATAGGAGCTCCCTCGTGCCAAAGATGCCCCATTAAGTTTGTTAGGATGACTGCTGCACTGGCAGGGCCGTTAATGCTCCATGATTTTATTTGATTTGGGTTGAGGCGTGTAGTGGCCCTTCCCCTTCCCTTTCTGGGTTTTGTTTGCCGGCCGTTGTCCCTCTGTCGAATCCTTCTTCTGGTATATAACATAACTGCACGGTTCCTTCAAGGATGGCTTGCCGCTTGAACCTGCAATGGAGTGGCTGTCGTTCTTATGAAATCCCTGCACTGGTCCCTTTCAGGCAATAGCTGTGAATGTTTCTTTTCTGTTATTGTGTCTGTCTGGGTCATAAACAATGAAAACACTGCGACATTGCTAAATCCTGCCCATTTCTGTTTCACTTGGACTTCAAACATCCTCAAACATGGCATAACTTTCTATCGGGTCCGCCTTTCGGGTCACAGTCGCATATCGCAGCCGGCCGATCCCTTGTTTTTTTAATATTTGAACAATATACATAAAATAGCTGCAAAATCATGAAAAATGGCTCTGGCGGATTTGAAGAATATATATATTTTACTTTCGAATCCCATCGGATCCAAAACCCATCATAATCGGCATCTGCCCAGGGCTTCCCTTTATATTTTCTTTATACAAAGAAAATACACCAAATACATTGAAAACGATATGGGCGCGGACTTTAAAAAATATGAAATGGAGTGTTGTGCATATATCGGGTCCGGCCCATCGGCCTGCACCATCATTTGTGTTAAAGCCCCACCCCTTTGAAAGTGCCGATGTGATATCGGTGATCACCGCGGACCCGATATTTTATAAAATGGAGTGTTGAAGGGTCATCGGGTCCGGCCCATCGCATCGGCGCATAACATATGTGAAGGCCCTGTACTCTTTGGCAGCCCCGATAGCGAAATGCCAACGTGATGCGAGCTGTTGATCTGTGCACGCGATTAACGACCCTGATCAAATCGCTAGACCGCAATGGCAATGCCACTGCCGATACCGCCGACCCGCCGATCGCCGATATTGCCGTGGACTCGATATTTTATAAAATGGAGTGTTGAAGGGTCATCGGGTCCAGCCCATCGCATCGGTGCATAACATATGTGAAGGCCCTGTACTCTTTGGCAGCCCCGATAGCGAAATGCCGACGTGATGCGAGCCGTTGATCTGTGCACGCGATTAACGGCCCTGATCAAATCGCTAGACCGCAATCGCAATGCCACTGCCGATACTGCCGACCCGCCGATCGCCGATATTGCCGCGGACCCGATATTTTATAAAATGGAGCGTTGAAGGGCCATCGGGTTTGGCCCATCGCATCGGCGCATAACTTATGTTAAAGCCTGCCCCTCGTAATTTCCGATAGCGAAATGCCGACGCGATCTGGACCGTTGACCGGCCAGATCTAACAGCTGATATGATTTCGGACCCTTAAGCCTGCAACTTTGGTTTTTATGTGATTTTTTGGGTATTTTCACCTTCCGATAGTGTAATTCTGCCCTCCAAAGGGCTTCCCTCTTGCAACCTCTTTGATCGGTGGGTAGCTTTTGTCATGTCTTGATGATTTGAACAGCAAACATGGATTTTGGGCATGACTATAAGCATATTTGCAGCCTTTGAGAGCTTTTTGAATCTATTTTTAATCCATTTGCATAGCAAAGCTAACAGGACCTACGTAGTGGTTACCATCAGGTCAGAGTAGCAGAGCAAGATGCATGGAAGACTGCTTCCAAAACAAAGCAAGGGTTGTACGAATGGCTAGTTATGCCTTTTGGCTTAACTAATGCTCCTGCCACTTTCATGCGAGTTATGAATGATGTACTCAATCCTTTTATTGATGATTTTGTAATTGTATATCTAGATGACATTCTTGTATTCAGTAAAACATGGGAAGAACATTTAAATCATGTAAAGCAAACTCTGGATGTTTTGAAAAAATAAAATCTCTATGTTAAATTATCAAAATGTGAATTTGGAAAAACATCTTTGAATTACTTGGGTCACATTGTAGGGGGTGGTGAATTGAAGATAGATCCCTCTAAGGTTGCAGTCATTGTAAACTGGCCTAAACCCAAGTCTGCTACAGAAGTTAGAAGCTTCCTAGGAGCAGCACTGTATTGGAGAAAGTTTATTGCTAACTTTTCCTTAATTGTAGCTCCCTTACATGCTTTAATAGGATTGAACAAGGTGTTTCAGTGGGGAGGCAAATAGCAGAAAGCCTTCGACACCTTGAAAGAAAAAATTAGTACAGCCCCAGTAACAGCATTGCAAAATCTTCAACAACCATTTGAGATCAAAACAGATGCCATTGACTATGCCATGGGAGCAGTGTTGATGCAACATGGTAAACCCATATGCTAGCATTCTGAGACATTTAATTCTGCACTAGTTAATTATCCCACATATCATAAAGAATTATATGCATTAGTACATAGTGTAAAGAAGTGGAAACATCCTTAATGGGCAAAGAAACAGTTATACATACTGACCATCAGCCACTTCAATATTTGCTCTCACAAACTAAATTGCAACAATCAAGACACTATAGGTGGATGGGTTTCCTACATCAGTTTCATTTAGTCATCAAATATAAAAAGGGCATACACAATAAAGTTGTAGATATGTTATCCAGACCAATCATAAATGCATCTACTATACTTAAGCATAATTCAATAATGCATGAAAGCTACATTGAACAATATGCTCAAGATATAGACTTTAAAGATGTATATGCAGCTTTAAGTAATGGAAAAAAGGTAGAAGAATTGGATTACTATGTTAAACACCAACTCTTGTACCATTTGGGAAAGATATGCATTCCACAAACTGAAAGAGTCAACATAATTAGGGAAGCACATACTTCTCTGATATGAAGTCATTTTGGTGTAAGTAAAACAGTTGCACAACTGCAAAGATACTGCTATTGTCCAAGAATGCATGAAACAGTTTCTAGATATGTAAGAGGGTGTACCATGTGTGCTAAAAGTAAGCCCAGCAATAGAAAACTAGGCTTGTACACTCCACTACTAGTTCCTTCTCGTCTTTGGGAAAGTGTTTCCATGGACTTTGTTGGGGGATTGCCGAAATCTAGAAAAGGTCATGACTATTTGTATGTTATTTTGGACATATTCAGCAAAATGTGTATTTTAATACCCTGTAATAAGCAGATTACAGTTGAACAAATAGCGAAATTGTTCTTTCAACATGTCTGGGTACATTTTGGGTTACCCACTTCCATAGTATCTGATCGAGATTCCTGATTTTTTGGGAAGTTTTGGTCAAGTCTGTGGGAATTGATGAACACCAGACTAAAGAAAAGCACAACCTTTCATCCACAAATAGATGGCCAAATAGAGGTGGTCAACAGGATAGTGATCCAGTTGCTTAGGGGTTATTGCAGCAAGCATCCCAAGCTTTGGGATGAACATTTATGTTATGTGCAACATGCTTACAACCATGCTAAACATTCTTCTACATAGAGATCTCCTTTTGAGACCTGTTTTGGTTTTATACCAAGGTCTCCCTTGGATTTTGTCTTTGAAAAAAACATAGCAGTTGCTAGACACAGTGATGTGGACATAGAAAGCAGGTTCATCGAATAGATCTAAGAAATTCACTAGGCAGTGCAAGAATAGCTGGAAAAGAGCCAAGCCAAATACAAGGTGAGGCATGATAAGCATCAGGTGGAGCATAACTTCCAAGTTGGTGATCAAGTCTAGTTGTATATCAGCAAGGACAGAATGCAAGGTGAAGGAAAAAAGCTGAATCCAATAAGGTATGGGCCTTTCAAGGTACTTGAGAAAATTGGTGAGAATGCTTTCCGCCTTGATTTGCCAGCTTACATGCACATCTATTTAGTGGTAAATGCAGAAAATTTAAGACTTCATGAACCTTCATTAATTGAAGATCCCGAAGAGCAAATTAAATTGCCTTCTATTGATGATCTGTAGCCTAAATATCTCAATGAGTTGCAGGAAGATACAGTTTTGGACAGGAAGGTGAGAACTACGTGCAGAGGGGATGTTGAGTACCTAAGAATTGGAGTCAAAGGTTCAAAACCCAGCAGTGCAAAATGGATAGAGACTGGACAAGTGAGGCAGTTGTATCCTCACTTGAGCGATGCTTGAAAACCAACTTTTGGTGGTCAAAAATCCTTTTTTAGTGTGAAGGCATGATCCAAATGGATCTAAGAACACTCTCTAAGTCTTGAAACCTCTTCAAACCATGCCAAAGATTGAAACAATCGCACATGAAGAACCCTTATAATGGCAGAAAAACACTATCGGGAGGTCGAAAACACGTGAAAACAGAGGAAAACAAAGTATCGAAGGTCTGAACCAATGAATGCACAGTAGCCGTCAGATCTAGCTGATCAACAGTCCAAATCTGATTGGCAAATCAAAATCGATGGTGGAAATCAGCAGATATCGGCGCAGACTACATAACACTTGCAATGGCGACCGGCGGAGTCAATTAGGCCCGTAGATCAAGCGTGCAGATCGACGGCCCATGTTTCATCACAGGATCGCTATCGGAGATTACAAAGAGCGCTTGCAACAGCATGGGGCATGAGCGATATCCGATTGCGACTAATTGCATCACGATATCGAAATCGGAGAAACCTTATGGAGCAGTCATATACACATACCCATCTGCGATCTGATGAACTAGACCCGACAGTTATATAAATATTATTGCATAATATTTGAGATCCGCTAAAAAGGCATTTCCGATGTATTTTGCGTATTTCGTTAAATAAACGAAATACAAGGGGTGAAGCGCCAATGCGATAAGCTGGACCCGAAAGGGTTCCTTAAGGCTATTATATATTGTTTCAAGTCCAGATAAAATCCATTTCTAATGCATTTTCACAGTTTTAACGTATTTCTAAAATACAAAGGGGAACCTTGGAGCAAGGCCGAAGTGACTTGTGATAGCGATGGAGGTGAACCCGATAGGGGAACAGACCGTATTTAAGGACTTTTGAAGTCCAAAATGAACTGTGCTTTGGCGGAATTTCACAGTCGTGAATGCATTTTCCTGTGTTGGCAGAAAATGACCATGTTCGGGATTTCAAAGGATTTCAAGGGCCTGAGACACTCTTACATTGTCAAATTGGTGGCCACCTCCCGTTCAGGCATTATGTAATGATTGTGTAACACTAGAAGAGGGATTCGGTTGGACAGAGGCTAGGGAGACAGAAAGCCGAGAAGAAGAAATGAACAAGCAACCCAGATTGGCTTTAAAGCTACAGACAGAGAGCAAACAGAGGAGGCAGTATTGAAGGCAGTGCTGAGACAGAGCTAAGATAGAGACATAGAGTGTTTCAGAGAGTCTGTGTACTCAGAGAAAGCTTGAGAGGTTCAAGCAAACTCTTACTATTATATCTATTGTGTATTGAGTCTCTATGTGAGCTCATACTATTGTAAAAAAAAAAAATCTTGAAGACATAATAGAGAGGCCACCACTGAAGGTTGGACCAGGAGACGTAGCCCAAGAGTATTGGGTGAACTCCTCATTAAATTTGTTGTGTTATGTGTTGTCTATTATGTTTTTGTTTATTACTTCATTGTCTGTGTATTTCGCAATCTTATCGATCCATTGCATAAAATAACATAGCCAAATCCATGCACATGACTCTGTAATACCTTGTTATTTATCTTAGATCTCATTATCAGATCATGTATCATTTGGCTCGAGAGGAAGCTAGATTTATCCATGGAGAGAGAAGAAGAGATAAAAGCTTTCAGCCTGGAGGACAAAAACTTTGCAATCACCTTGTACATAATATTATAGAGAGAAATGGGCCAATAATAATTGAAAGATTGAGGCTTGGAGGATTTAGGAATCAGAGCTAAGAAAGTAGAAATCATATGTTGGCATTGTAGTGATGGAATTAATGTCAATAGGGTCATGGTGTTTCCTATCATATGTCTTATGTCAATCTGATGATGTTGATAGTCCTCCTCATGATGAGTGTGATGAGTGTTGGGTTTTAGCAGTGGTAAGTTTGTTGGTCCTATTAGTTGGCATTGATGTCAAATTGGTTGTGGCATGACTTAGTGCAGGATTTGGAAGCTAAGTAGAGATGGCTACACGACATGTCATGATGGCTTGCTACAAATTGATGTTGCTAAAAGTATTGGAGGTGCCTGATTCAGGTTGATATTGGTGGCCACCTTCCAAGTCCACTTGGACCCCCAACATTGTTTGTTTCAGCTTTTTAGTTTCCTTAATTGTAGCACAGTTTACTATTTTTAGCAATTTTTTGGGTCCTGAACTTTTGGAGCCATTTTGAGGCCCTAAACAATGTTTTTTGGGAAAACTAGGAGCAACATGGGTCCATGGACCAATGTTACACTTCCCAAAGTTGTATTTCTCGGATAGATCTTTCTAACGAGATACAGTGTGAGTCAAATGGAGATCGTATGCCAAAGTTACAACCCCAGGAAGTTGATGTACCAATTTACCAATACAGCGCATAGTTTGGTGTTTCATCTTCTAGGGTTAGGTTTTTGGATGTTTAGGGTTTTCCATTGTTTCTCAACAATAAATAGGCCTTCAAGCCTCATTGTAACACATTTTAGAGGCATGTAGCCGCCACATCTCTTCTTAGAGATAAGCTACCATCGCCCTAGCTGGTTTATTTCCATTGTTGTTTGTAAGCATATTTCAGTATTTTACATTAATGAAATGAAGTTTTATTTCCGCTACATCTCTATGTTTATGGTTATCTTTGTAATTTGTTGCATTCCTATTTAAATCTAGATCAGTGGTATCAGAGCTGTCTGCTTTTTCTCTATTTTTCTTTGCATGTCCCCAACGATGTCAAGATATAAGGAGTTAGGGCTTGAACTGGTCAAATCCTTGCAAGACCAGCCTCGCAAATCACAACGGCATCCCATGGCAGATGAAAAGAAAGATGAGGGGGCAAGAGATCCTATCAAAATCTTGCTTGAAGAAGCCCTCAAGTGACAAAGGAACACGATGATGGATAGCTTTGCCCAGATCCCTCAGCGGCTACCTGGGGGTGACTCATCGGCTTCCAACAGTGACTCTGGAAACGCCACACCGTTTAAGGTACAAGTTAATTTTTAAATCCACATATTCAAGGGTCAAATAGATGCAGATGTCTTCGATAAATAGCTAAATCTGCTAGAGGGTTATTTTTTTGTTCATGATTTTTCCAGTCGGGAAAATATTATTTTCGCTCTTCTCAAAGCGGCCCCCCATGTCAAGGACTGGTGGGAAACCTACTGCGTGCAGAAGGATGAAAGTATAGGCTCACTATTTTCAGCCACACCCACTTGGGATTCATTCCGGGATGCCATCAAGGAGCAGTACTACCCTATCAGAAGCTATGAAGATCAATACATAAGTGGACCACAATGCGGCAGGGAAGGGATCAAGATGTGTCGAAGTTTACCAATATTTTCCATACCCTTAGCACAAAGTTGGGTATTAAGGATTTGGAGCAGCATTTGGTACTCAAATATTGTGGCTGCCTGCACAAGTACATCAAGGAAGAAATAGAGTCCCTGAACATGCCCTCGCTCAGCATGGCATACCGATATGCCATCAAGGTCGAGAAAATGTTTAAACAGAAGAAGCGAGACTTTGGATCTGCGAATCTGAAGAAACGGAAAGGCACCCCCAAACCACAGAACAAAGGAAAAAGCCAAGGCGGGGTGGCCCAAGACAACCCTTCAAAGCTGTAAGAAAAGAACAACATCGTGAAGCCGAAAACGACACAGGAAAGTGGTGTGAGTTCCATAAGAGCTCCACTCACAACACAAGTGAGTGTCGGGCCAAGCATTCACTAGTGGCCGAGCTAAAGGTTTCAGAATCAGATGCATGTTCTGACTTTGAGTCAAAACTCGACAAGAGGAATGACAAAGGGAAGCAGATTATCGATGCGGAGCCAAACGCCACTGTTGCCACCATGAAGATCTAGAAGGAGGAACCCGAAGATCCAGAGGAGGAGGAGTGTCTCTTCCACTCCCAGATGTGGGTAAAGGGCTCCCCACTGTAGTTCATTGTTAACAGTGGGAGCCAAAAGAACCTCATTTCAGTAGAGGTCGTGAAGCAGTTGGGCTTACTGACCACAGCACATCCACAACTATACACCATCGAGTAGCTTCACCAAGGACGAGATCTTCACGTGAGCCAGTAGTGTCACCTTCCATACAACATCAAGCCCTTCATGGATGAGGTATTGTGTGACATGGCTCCCCTTGAAGTTTGTGATGTATTATTAGGACAACCATACTTGTGGAAGAGACATGCTGTGTATGAATCAAGGCCCCGTGCTGTTATTGTTACTTTGGGAAATAAGTTATACAGGATACCGGAGGTAGCACCGCCTACCACCATCTCTTTGATTACTGCAAAACAATGCAGTAAGCTCATTTCCAAAACTAGGAAATTTGTTTTCCTGATGATATGCCCTCAAGGAAAGAAGAAGATGGTGGACACGACCTCCAAGCATGACCCCTCCGCATGACAACTACAGATGGACAAGGTCGTGGAGGAGTACAAGGACATCTTCATCTCCCCCGTAGGGATTCCTCTGCACTATCAGGTCAAGCACTCCATCAATTTGGCCCTAGGGACACCGCTGCCCAATGGACCAAACTATCAGCGCTCCGTTCTGGAGAATGATGAAATCAAGAGGCAGATTCAGGAGCTGCTGTAGAAAGGTCACATCCGTCCAAGTTCATCGCCCTATGGGAGCCCGATCGTGTCGGTACAGAAGAAGGATGGGACTTGGAGACTCTGTATTGACTATCGAGCGATGAACAAGATCATTGTCCGTAATAGGTACCCGATCTGACAGATTGATGACCTCTTGAACCAACTGAAGGGGGGAAAATATTTCAGCAAGATCGATTTGAAGTCAGGATATCACCAGGTACCAATCGAACCCTCCGATGTGTGGAAGACTACCTTCAAAGCCAAGGAGGGCCTTTTCAAATCGTTGGTTCTGCCTTTCGGATTGATGAATTCTCCTGCAACCTTCATGAGGCTAATGGATGACGTCTTACGACCATTCACCAATTCACTTGTAGTGGTATACTTGGATGACATCCTAATCTTCAGCCAAAGTTGGGAGGAGCACCTCCACCACATCCGACAGGTTCTCTAAACACTGCGGCAACACAAATTATGTGCCAATTTGGAGAAATGCACTTTTGGCATGACCCAGGTTTAGTATCTAGGATACATTATTGATGAACAGGGGGTGCATGTGGATCCAGCCAAGATCCAAGTCATTCAAGATTGGCCATCTCCAACCACTCTGACAAAGCTCCACAGCTTTCTAGGTCTTGCCAACTTCTACCGCAGGTTCGTGTTGGGATTTTCTCATATCACTTGGCCCTTGAGTCAAGTCACTAAGGAAGGAGTGAAAGAAAAATTATTTTGGTTTGAATCTCAACAGAAGGCATTCACAAAGTTGAAAGATCATCTCTACACAGCACCAGTGCTCGCATTACCAAACTTACAACAACCATTTGAGGTCGAGACAGATGCCTCTGACTATGTTATTGGGGCAGTCCTTACTCAACACAGACATCCAGTGGCATATCACAGTGAGACACCATCAAACACAGTCCAGAAGTATCCCACTTATGACAAAGAGATTTATTCCATTGTGCAGGCCTGCCGACAATGGAAGCATTACATTTTGGGGAAGGAAATGGTCATCCACATAGACCAACGACCCCTGCAGTTCATACAGACCCAAGGGAAATTGCAGAATGATCGCCATTAGAAGTGGTCCACATACCTGCAATAGTTCCATTTGAATATCAAGTATAAGAAGGGTAGCACCAATAATGTTGCAGATTGCCTTAGTTGACCATCGATCATGGCGTTAACCACTATGCTCAACTCTTATGGGCACGAGACTTCTGATTGGCCACTTCTCTACAAAAGTGACCCAAAATTCGGCCACACATACTAGACACTTTTGGAGGGTCAGCGTGTTCCATATTTTCACCTCTAAGATGCCCTGTTATGCCACCTGGGTCACCTTTGTGTTCCTTCAAGCGAGCGTGCCAAGATGATTTGGGAAGCACACTACAGTCGGGCTGTTGAACATTTCAGGGTCAAGAAAACAGTGGTAGTGCTGCAGAAGTATTTCTATTGCCTGAATCTTTGACATGATGTCGGGAAGTACATCAAATCATGCACTGCCTGCGCCATTGCCAAACCGACCATAAAGAAGCAAGGCCTTTATACCCTGCTGCCTACCCCTAATCGACCTTGGGAATCCATCTCCATGGATTACATGTTAGGCCTTCCTTCCACTAAGCATGGAAACTACTATGTGTTTGTGGTTGTCAACAGGTTCTCAAAGATGGCCATTATAGCTGCATGCAAGAATAATATCACAGCAGAAGCCACTGCTAAACTCTTCTTTGAACGAGTGTGGGTACACTTTGGGATCCCACAATCTCTCATCTCAGATCGAGACAGCATGTTCCTCAGTACATTTTGGTCTAGTCTCTAGTCGATGCTCGACACCAAACTCACTAAATCCACAACCTTCCATCCTCAAACTGATGGCCAGACAAAGGTTGTCAACAGGATGATCATACACATTTTGCGCATATACAACTCAAAGCATCCACGCACATGGGACGAGAGCCTCCCTTATGTTCAGCACAGGTATAACCAGGCTCTCCACAACTCGACTGGCCACAACGCTTTTCAGGTGGGCTTGGGATTCCAGCCACTATGTCCCATTGATGTGGCCATGCCATTTGTAGCTACTCACGCAGATTCAGCTCATGTCTAGTCCGAAATAGATAAGGAAAACGGCTTCATTGAACACATCCAACATATTCACCAATAGATCCCTGACATTTTGGAGAAATCAAATGCCAAGTACAAGCAATGACATGATCAACATTAGGCGCCACACAAGTTTCAGGTGGGCGACAAAGTCTGGTTGCATTTGCAAAAGGAACGCCTTACCGGAGCCTATTAGAAACTCAGGCCACTCCGATATGGTCCTTACACCATTACCAAGGTTGTGCGAGATAATGCATTTGAGCTCAGCATTCGCCCATTCCTTGGCCTGAACCCAGTGTTCAATGTGGACCGCCTTCGGCCATACTTTCCACCATTACTAGACACATCCGACATTGCAGAACAGCTCACACCCATAGAGTTAAATCCAGATTGCATGGAACAAGCCGCAACTGATTAGATCATGGACACATAGATCAAGCACACTCGCCAGTAGAATATCCAACTGTATCAAGTTGTCAAAGTAGGCCAACTCCTTCACCAGGGCAAGTGGCTCACCAAGGACCAAGTTCAGAAGAAGTTTCCTCATCTCATGGAGGAACTCAATGCAATGGGGACAATTTCTTTCGAAGAGGGAAGGAATGATCCAGGTGGATATTGGTGGCCACCTGCCAAGTGCACTTGGACCCCCACCATTGTTTGTTTCAGCATTTTAGTTTCCTTAATTGTAGCACAGTTTACTATTTTTAGCAGTTTTTCAAGTCCTAAACTTCCGGAGCTGTTTTGAGGCCCTAAATGATGGTTTTTGGGAAAACTGGGAGCAACATCTATCCATGGAACAATGTTGCTCTTCCCAAAGTTGTAGTTCTTAGATAGATATTTCTAACGAGATACTGTGCGTGTCAAACGGAGATTGTATGCCAAAGTTACAACCCCGGGAAGTTGACGTATCAATTTACCCAAGCGGGACCCACAGTTTGGCATTTCATCTTCTAGGGTTAAGTTTTTGGATGTTTATGGTTTCCCATTGTTTCTCAACAATAAATAGGCCTTCGAGCCTCATTGTAACATAGTTCGGAGGCATGTAGCCGCCACATCTCTTCTCAGAGATAAGCTACCATCGCCCTAGATGGTTTATTTCCATTGCTGTTTGTAAGCATATTTCATTATTTTACATTAATGAAATGAAGTATTATTTCCGCTGCATCTTTGTGTTTATGGTTATCTCTATAATTTGTTGTGTTCTTGTTTAAATCCGGATCAGTGCCTCTACTGTTGTTGGAGGCAGTTGGATGACGTGAAGTTGTTTTTGCAGGTGTTGGATATGATGCTACATTTGTTGGAGATGCTTCTACAAGTGTTGGAAGTTTTGGAGATGTTTCTACATGTGTTGGAGATGTTTGTATAGGTAATGGAGACTGCTTGATGGCTTGATGATGTTGCTACAAGTGTTGGAGGTGTTTTGCTATGCATTGGTTATTCATATGATTGTTTGGTTATAGAGTGTTACCAAGGATGGTTCCCATGGTATTTGGTATGACAACTAATTGATATTACCATGGTACAAGTGCCCTTGGAATTGGTATTACCATGGTACAAGTGCACTTGGTATTGGTATTACCATGGTACACATTCTCTTGGTATTGGTATTACCATGGTACAGGTGCCCTTGGTATTGGTATTACCATGGTATTTGCACATGGTATTTTGGTTTGTTTCTTTGACAGTTGTACATGTTCCCTTGGTATTTGTATTACCACGATATTCATATTTTCTATTTTGGATTGCACAACATTACCCTAGTATTTACACTTGGTATTAGTATTATCTTAGTATTTTCCCTTAGTATTTGATTCAAGATTGATGAGGATAGTTTGCTATTGGGTTTGAAAAAAAAATGGCGGGATATTTTATGTATTGTGTGAGTGTGAGTTTGGAGGAGTGTGTGCAAGTTGTGAGGGTTGTGATGTGGTTTTTATGAAGCAATTTGCAGCAAGTAGCAAAAGCATGTTTCAACCAACATTTTGAGCAAAGAGTGAGGAGATGAAGTAGATATTGATTGTAGATCTTGTTGGTGTTTGGTAGCAGCTTGTTTATTCTCCATTTTTGTTGGTTGTGTACATTAGTTGTTTGTGAGCATTTTTTATCATTGTAGAGAGGGTTTCATTGATACATTTATTAGATTATTCTATGTACTGTTTGTGTTGATTCATTTTATTTTGGAGTTTTTATTTTTTTCCTTGAAGAGAGTGTTGTTGTGGTGTTCATGTTAAGCAGTTCTTGGTTCCAGTCTTAAAATGTATGAAATGAGAACCATATAGAGGAGTGGAGTTGGAGGACTCCAATGAAATAAATATAAGTGAGCATTTTTCTCAATCCAATGGTAGTTGGATAGTTCAGAATAAGTTGGGTGAGGCTCATTGGTCGTGGTGGCTTCCAGCAAATAGGAATTTGTAGAGTCGTTTGATAGTTCAAGAGTAACTAGGTGAGGATTGTTGGTCATGGTGGCTTCCAGCAAATGGTTGTTCTAGATCCGCAGGAGAAAGAGATCACCATTTGATAGTAGCCAGTTGAATCTCCATGTAGATAATAGTTTGACATAATAAAATATTTTTAGCAGCACAATAGCAACAAGGGTGATTTTTGGCCCCAAGAAAGGTTTTCCACCATAAATACTTGCGTTCCATGTGTTGAATGTTTTCATGGTTTTTGGTTTATGTTTGATTCTATAATCTTTGTTTATGTTCTTATGTTTATGCATGGTTTAAAAGAATAATAATTTGAAGAAAAAATTATAAGTGTCTTCACTATTGATTCACCCCCCACCCCTCAGTAGTGGCCTAGTTTCCAACATGATAGCCCCAAACAACTTCCCATTCACTCTTGCCTCCTCCACCCCACACAAGATGTCACCCCCAACAAATTCAAAGAAACACAAATAAAATTCTACAATCCAACCACCAAGCTCAGGTTTTTTATCCTTTGCAAAAGAATTCAAAACATCTTTATCTCTTTCAGTGAGACAAAATGTTAGGCCCCTATACTACTAGTGTAACCCCTTATTGTTATTAGTAAAACCCCCTTATTATCTTGATGTACCCATCTAGTGCCCATATTGTTACTATTGTGCCCCATAAAAGCCCACTATTGTTATTATTGTGCCCTTACATTATTATTGTTATGTCGGCTCTGATTATATTATGACCCCTTAGACTCCTATATATAGAAAGGAGGTCTTTTCATTTGTATCATCCAAGAATTGTTCATTTATGTAATGTAAATGAGGTTGCCCCCTCGAAGAGGCTGAATTCTAAGCGTTGATCTATCTTTTCTATCTTTTTCTTGAGCTGGTTTCATAACATTTGGTATCAGAGCTTTGGATTCTAGGGTTTCGCTGCTCCAAACAGGTCATCGTGGCATTTTCGCTATAACCTTTTTTTTGCGACGTTTCAGAAGTTGCAAAAAAAAACCCATTTGAGAAGAAATTGCGCTAAACCTCAAGTCCGAATTTCAGAGCTTTTAGCACTATATTTACGGAGATATGATCTGAGGAAGTTGGTCTTTTTGCAGACTCCCGAATTACATTCCAAACAGGTGACCTAGGGATAATCATCATAACTTTCTCTCTGAGCATCGGATTGAAATTTCATAAGAAGTTACAGAAAGAGGACGGATTGTAGTTTCTTGTAGATATTTTTCAGTGCCAAAGGTTGAAACAGTGACACGTGGCACTTCATACAAGTTCCCTCTTCTGGAAAGGTCTATAATCAGGTCATCTTGGGAGATTGTGCATAACTCTTTCTTGGAGAATCCAATTTGGATCAGACTGGTGGCATTGGAAAGAGGAGATAGAGGGATACCATAGGTCGCAATTTCAGAACTTGAAGATCCAAAGGTATAGAGTTACAGTCGTTTCAATATCGAGCTCCTAAAATCAAGAAAAAGCAAGATGAGGAAGTTTGATGGCAAGGATTCGGTAAATTGGATACTTCAGATGGAGCAATATTTTGATCTACATGGTGTACCACTGTTACAAAAGGTATGTATTTCATCTTCATATTTACAACCGGATCAATTTTTATGGTATGAAGGGCTTTGTTCTCGTAAACAACTTGTTACATGGTCAATTTTCATGGAGGAAATGATAGCACATTATGAGGATACAAAGAGCAACACCTTCTTTAGAGCAACACCACAACAATTGGAAAGAGTAAAAGGGCTTTGTGACATAGTGGAAAGCAAAATTATTGAAACTAGGAAGCATATCCCTCACAACTATAAAGATGGAAGTGTTGTTTCTCCTAGCCTTCCACAACCTACAAGGGTTACACCACAACAATTGGAAGAAAAAAGAGAAAAAGGGCTTTGTTACAATTGTGATAGCAAATGCACTAAAGGTCATAAGTGTGCTGAGAAGAAATTATTTTACATAGAATATGAAGAGGAGGAAGAAAAGGATCAAGAAACATCAAAAGAAGAAGATATACGCCAGGACCCCACCCCAGAGAAAGAAGAAATGAATCAGACCATATCTTGTAAAGCATTGGCAAGAATTACCACTCCTCAAACTCTCAAGATAGAAGGACATATCAAGAAGAAAAAGGTGCAAGATGTGAAAGATCACATCGAGAAAGAAGAAATGAATCCAACCATATCTTGTAATTCATTGGTCGAAATTACCACTCCTCAAACTATCAAGATAGAAGGACATATCAAGAAGAAAAATGTTCAAGAAGTAAAAGATCACATCGAGCATCAAGAAATGAATCCGACCATATCTTGTAAAGGATTGGAAGAAATTACCACTCTTCAAACTCTAGAGATAGAAGGACATATCAAGAAGAAAAAGGTTCAAGCAGTGAAAGATCACATCGAGCATCAACAACAAGTTCTCCAACTGTTAAAGGATAATGCCACTTCGGTGCAAAATCAAACGAAACAACAGGTAGATCAACATCATAGTGAAAAATGTTTTGATGTAGGTGATTGGGTATTTTTACTGCTACATCTCAAGCAAGCTATTTATGAGAAGGAAATGTTGGCAATACTACATGCACTTAAAAAATGGCGACCTTACCAAATGGGAAGACTCTTCAAGGATGAGGATGGGGAAGCATTGTTTTGTGCTATTTCTATTATCCAACCAGATTGGATAAACGAAGCAAGGGATGAATGGAAGAAGGATGAAGAAGTATGGCCACTTATTCAAAAGTTGCAAAAGATCCCAATTCAAACAATATTGCCAGAAATTGAAGAGGAAGGAAAAATCATATTGGAACCTGGAGTAGTCACAGAAACAAGAACCCGACAGCTACAAAATCAATCAATTTTAGAGTATCTCATCAAGTGGAAGAACTTACCCACTGAAGATTCCACATGGGAGGACAAGAATTTTATACAGAAGCATCAAGAACTACTCAAGCGTTGAGGACAACACTTTTTGAAGGAGAGGGGCATGTTAGGCCCCTATACTACTAGTGTAGCCCCTTATTGTTATTAGTACAACCCCCTTATTATCTTGATGTACCCATGTAGTGCCCATATTGTTACTATTGTGCCCCATAAAAGCCCACGATTGTTATTATTGTGCCCTTTCATCATTATTGTTATGTCGGCTCTGATTATATTATGACCCCTTAGACTCCTATATATAGAAAGGAGGTCTTTTCAGTTGTATCATCCAAGAATTGTTCATTTATGTAATGTAAAGGAGGTTTCCCCCTCGAAGAGGCTGAATTCTAAGGCGTTAATCTATCTTTTCTATCTTTTTCTTGAGCTAGTTTCATAACACAAAATGACCCAGTCTAGTAACATCCTCCTCCAAAGAGATCCTAGGAAAATGTTGAATAAAATGTAGCTGATTCTGGGTAAGGCAGTCACTAGGAACCCCGAAAAGCCCTAAAAAGTGATCCCTAGCAAGCTTTTCTAGATCTTGTTGAGGACAATAATACTTACCCTCTTCATCCATAATGTCCCAAATAAAATTTGTATTATTCCTGTAAGAGGCAAATGTGTGGAAGTATTTAACATTACTATCACCCTCGTTCATCCAAGTTATCCTTCTCTAGAATCTCCAAAGTTCATCCTCTACTATGAGTAGGCACACTTTCCTCTCAGCGAAGGAGCAAATCGTGCTTCTAAGAGCTTCCAGAAACCCTATAAAATGAAATCATTTTTACATGAATTAATTTCCGATTCTATGGCTTCCAACTCATAATATTGTTCACAAATAAGATTATGAGCCCATGATTTTACATGGACTTTTAAATGCTTCATTTCATTAACCCATGAATCCATAACCGATAAACAAAGATCAACCTGAGAGTTTTCCAACAATCATGAACCAAGGAAATAAAGGGCTCATATTTAAGCCATGAGCTATTGAATTTAAAAGGAAACTTTGAATGGGCCACATTAACGTCTAGTTGCGGGAAAATTAGAAAATCATCCGAAATGACCACTTGACAAATCCAAGGAAGATATTTTCCCAATTTTGAAATCAGAGGGTCTGTAATCATAACTCTATGCAAATGTTTTTCCACTTCCTCAATCCCTAATCTTCCATTTTCCAAGTGGCACCAAGAGGAGTTGGGAAAATATCAATGAGGTTTGACGCATGGATAATTCGAGAAATAACCTTAGCAAAAGGATCAGGACAGGCACTCTCCCCAAAATCTCACTAACAAAAGAAGTAAAATTCATGTCACCAACAAAGATAAGGGAGTGTTCCAAGAGTAAACCACTATTGAACAGATGATTCCAAAAATATTCCCTTTCCAAACAGGGGCCATTACAATTAACAAGGATTACCAGTTCATCCAAGACCTTAAGTTGACCTTCCAGAATGATGCTAGCTAAATAAGAGTATGGTTTGAGAGTAGCATCCCTTGGGTTGCAAAGGACAACAAGACCACTAGATCCACCCTTTGCATCCATTGAACATATGCACCAATCCAGACAAATATGGTGGAGGGGTTCCTTGGCCTTTTCAACAAAGACCATGGCTTCTTGAAAGAAAATGATCAAGGAATGATGAGGAGAAACAAATCTACAGAGGGAATGGATTTTGGGAGGACCTATGGCTCCCCTAATATTCAGGGACATGATTATCATCGAGAAGTATAGGAGGAGGGTTGCATCGCTCCAAGGACCCTGGCAGAATCATACATATTCATAGATTCCACAAAACAATCACCCTAAGTGACAAATTCACAAGCTATATCTTTTTTGTTATGCCTATTCTTCCAAACAATGATACTATTGAAGGGGAGCATAGGGTTATCTTGCAATGGAATGTTGGACAATGGAGTAGGATAGGAGGGAATGGAAACAAGGTTTAAGGATGAAAAATAAGAAAGGTCGAGAGGGAAATTAGTCGCCTGTGAAACCCCCTCCTTTGTAGCAACATGTTGTGATGGATTTTCCAAGGGAGAAGGCCCAACATCAACAGTAGGGATTGTGGTTAAGACTTGGCTATTTAAAAGGCCAGATGCGAAGAGAGAGGATATGGGGATACTAAAAGAGTGAAGAATGGGGTTTGTATAGTTAGAGAAAGATGATTGGGAAATAGGGAGAATGAGAATGACAAGAGGAGGGGGAATGTTATAGGGAGAGTCTAGTGGAGGTAAACTACAAGTGATAGGTACATTAACAGTGGAAGGCTTTGAAACAAAATTTGTAATATTATCCAACAATAAAATGTCATTTATCGAGAGAGTTTGGAGAAGCTTACCCAAAAAAAATCCAACACAGTTAACAAAACCCCAATCGTGAAGGAGGAACTCCATAGTCATCTCTAGGGTTTGAGGAGGCACCCCCGTCATCTAAAAACATGTTCACTTCATTTGCCAAATCATGAGGAAATAGGACAACTTCCACCACACCAGGAACTTCCAAAAAAGAAGAAACCCCATTAATAGGCCCATATCCAAGAGTTTACGAAAAAAACCCAACATCATCCCAAGACAAGTCTGACACCCCTAATTTTCGACCAGAGGGAGTACAACCAAAATATGACTACTTCAAGTTACTTGCGCCACCACAATGTAGATCTTCATCAGAAACAAAAAGGATATTCTGGGTCGTGTGAGAAACCGTAACACCCTATCTAGGGCTTTGAGAACCCTTCGAACCCGAAAATTTGCACACTGCCTTGAGGTGGCTTGTTGGATGGTACACCGAGCACCAGAATGAGGCTTTCTAGTTGTCCAAATGCTAAATAAAAGCTACGTCACCAAGTATAATCTGCATTTCAGGTGGTAAACCCTTTTCAAGGTCCATCTCCACCAACACCCATAGTATTCACTTATTGAAGGCAACGAGGGACATATCGTCAAAAAATATAAACTTCTCGATACTATTTTCCACCTTCATGACAATTTTCCTTGTCTAAAGCTCCAAAGGAAACCCTATTAGCTTAACCCACAGATAATGTAACTTAGGTTTTGCAGTGAGAGGATTAAACCCTATCTACCATTGCTACAACCCTAAAAGCCCTCAACCTATGGCCCAAGCGCATTGCAGAATATTGAGCAAGCCGCCTTCCTCCAAAAATAAAGGTAAATCTAATTGTTCATCAGGAGAGTAAAAGATGGACAGTAACCTAGCAACAACTTCCACTGGATGGAGACCCATGGTAGTATCTGAGCCTTTGAAAGAGAAATGTAATGAAATTTCCCCATCAGGGCACAGGAAGAGAGACTCAAAGCTCAACTAATTTCGATGTCACTACCAAGAGAAAGCAAGGGCTTCTTAGAACCTAGAGGCGGAGCCTTTTGGGCAAGAGAAATAGTGTGAGAGACCCCATCGTGAGAAAATGAAGCAAGAGGAGATCCCATGACCAGGTCATCCACAAACCCAATTGTCATCTCAATACCGCATTTTTGTCCGCCCAAAACAACATCTGAAGAAACCAATGACAAGTTGGGAGGAAAAGACAAATCAATTAGATACTTCCCAGATTCAAAATGTGCAAAAATCAACAGAGAATCACCATAAATGCAGGGGAGAGGGACCTACAACCCCAGCGAAACCTAACCACATCGATCCCTAATCAACATGAGCAAGTGTGAAGTCTATGGAGAGCAGGAAAAAGTCCTATCAGGGCACTCCGGAATGGCCACCCTAGTTGCAGAGCCCCATTAGCAGCAACATCCTAATTGCACCGTCTACCATTGGATGAGATTCCATTAAGGGTCACATACATGGTCGGTCACTATGGACGAGGGGGGACCAATTGGAATGGTGTATAGTGCCGTGGGCACATGTGGATAGCCACTTATCAACTACTTCGAACTTCCAAGTGTCTAACAACAACAATAATGTAAAGTGGGGCCAGGACAGCCTATTGCTACATGAGCCCCTAAATAATCAACCGCAGGTCACATCACGGAACTTCAATACAAATTAATTAATTGACCACCACGGGTATTGAGTCTTCCACTGAGATTCTTGTGCTCAGAAACAACAGCGACTCGCCATCTCGTTCAGGTCAAGAAGTTATTTGGAACCTGTAGTCTTTAATATATATAACAACTGCCAAAGTCCAAAGCACTAATTCTTTCTATTAATTTAGAAAAACAGAATGAAATCACGACTTTTATTATTTGTACTGGGAATTTAATTACAGAAATTAATTTTTCGAAATAATTTATTTCGTACAATCAATGGCCATGCAAATCTCAGGATCCTTTTCTTCGAAATATCGCAGAACGTTCAGACAGTCAAAGGAATCAGACGTTACTGCACTCCAGTCCACTAGTCCGGTTTTGCATAGAAACAAAAAAGAATTATTCCACACAGAGTCTTCATTGTATACGCAAAACTTCTCACTGTTTTCCACGTGTAATCATTAAAAATTAGACGGTCCCTATCAGTGACGTAAGAAACATGGTTGAAAGAGACCCGAAATCTAGAGAGATTTATTAACGGTTGATTAATGGAGAGATTTATTAACGGTTGATTAATGGAGAGATTTATTACCTGTTGGTTAACAGAGAAATTTATTTTTAATATAAAATTAGTTCATTTTCAGATAAGTAACATTTTAATTTCACTGAACTTTTCACTGGGAAGGACTTGAATCTGATTGGCTCATGATTCTCTTCGGTGGTGGCCACTTCTTTGGGTGTTAATTGAATATGTGCACTGTATGTTATAAGTAAGGGTTGTTTGTGGAGTACATGATTTTGGGTTAGAATTTGGTAACAAAAATCTAAAAAAAATTGTTGGTTGGAGTGTTTGAATTATTATTTTTTATGGTAGAAATGGATTCAACACCATAAAGAATTTCGGGGTACCCAAAATCCTAAAGCTTGACAGCTGTAATCTAAATCTCTAAAAATTTCCACCTAATTTTGTCAAAATCTCATCAGAATTTCCATTATTTTCAGGGTAGATTTGTGGCCTTTTTAGACTACTCTTTATAAATATAGTAGGCATAATACACCTGGTTTGTTGCAAAGGGATATCTATTATAATATTATTATTATTATCTATTTCTAAGGTCACAACCAAGCCAAAGACATAATTGGTGTAATTTCCATTATTTTCAAGGTGGATTTGTGGCCTTGTTAGACTACTCTTTATAAATATAGTAGGCGTAATACACCTGGTTTGTTGTAAAGCGATATCTATTATAATATTATTATTTTTATACATTTTTAAGGTCACAACCAAGCCAAACACATAATTGGCATAATTTCCATTATTTTCATGGTGGATTTCTGGCCTTGTTAGACTACTCTTTATAAATATAGTAGGCATAATACCCCTGGTTTGTTGCAAAGGGATATCTATTATAATATTATTATTATTATCTATTTCTAAGGTCACAACCAAGCCAAAGACATAATTGGTGTAATTTCCATTATTTTCAAGGTGGATTTGTGGCCTTGTTAGACTACTCTTTATAAATATAGTAGGCGTAATACACCTGGTTTGTTGTAAAGGGATATCTATTATAATATTATTATTTTTATGCATTTTTAAGGTCACAACCAAGCCAAACACATAATTGGCATAATTTCCATTATTTTCAGGGTGGATTTGTGGCCTTGTTAGACTACTCTTTATAAATATAGTAGGGATAATACCCCTGGTTTGTTGCAAAGGGATATCTATTATAATATTATTATTATTATTATCCATTTTTAAGGTCACGACCAAGCCAAACACATAATTGGTGTAATTTCCATTATTTTCAATTGGATTTGTGGCCTTGTTAGACTACTCTTTATAAATATAGTAGGCATAATACACCTTGTTTGTTGCAAAGGGATATCTATTATAATAATATTATTATTATCCACTTTTAAGGTCACAACCAAGCCAAACACATAATCTGTGTAATTTCCATTATTTTTAGGGTGGATTTGTGGCCTTGTTAGACTACTCTTTATAACTTGTGACTTTTTAGAAGGAAACACATGCTCTTAACCATTAGGCCCACTCAAGTTGTTTAAATTTATATGGTTAGGTATTTATAAAACTAATTCATTAATAAAAAAATTATTATAATGTTTTTCACTAGGTCCATATGATTTAGATTGGATCATTATATTAATTTTCATGTAATTGAATTCTTTTATAGTGAACATTTTGGAGAAATTACCTTGTAAGGTCATTTTTATCAATGGTCTTAGTTTGGAAATTTAGAGGCAAAAAAATTATAGAGCCATTTTGAGACCTTAAACCAATTTTGTTTTTTGTGGTCCTAGAATTACTATAGACCAAGACTCCATATTCTACACATCAATATCTTTCTAATAACATAAGAAGCATGCCAAATGGAGTTTGTGTAAGAATCTTATGCCTTTTATAGCTTGATCTGTCATGTTTTACCATCATGGTTTGAGAGGATGCCACATTATCAATGACATACGAAGCACAACAATTGGAGTTTGTGTGAGAATCTTATGCCTTTTATAAGTTGATCTGTCATGTTTAACCATGATGGTTTGAGAGGATACCACATTAGCCCTCATTACTCATAGGATAGGAAATACACATGTGAGAACTATGAAGGGTGAAAGTTGTAACTAAAGTTGGGATTTAAATAAGTCAAACCTCACTGCACGTTGGCTATCATGTTGTGTTAAAACTAGTCCACTAGGAGTAGAAGGGATTTTCCACTCATTTTGATTGTATCTTTTTCCATAGTAGAGAAAAGAAATATGGATTGGCGGCGAGAGAGCATAACAAATGGGGTTCAATCTTTTTAGGATCTTAAAGTAATCTAGTTCTCAAGTAACTCCATAAGGAATGCCTTATCCTTTATACTCACAATATTTCCATTCTAGACAAAAGATAACAAAACAACCTCACTTTCCAGTTGGGTTAATTCATGTAATAGTTTCCCAAATCATATATTGAGTTCATTGTGGTTGGTGTGTCGTTATATTACCTTATTGTTCTCTATTTTTTTCATTTTATCTATTATATAAGTAGAAAAATAGTAACTAATAAATATGGAATCTAAGGAAATAAACCTCATGATATATATTTTAGTCTAATTTTATCACATTTGCTGTGAGAACTATCCCTTGAAATATCCATGATAATTTATAGATCATACTGGTAAAAGAGTAAGTTTCTTTAGGTATTTTATGGGAAATTGCAACGGATCCAAGAATCAACTTAAGTATGAGGTTGTGAAACCCCAACCTTGGCCAATGAATCTATTTATAATAACCCTTGATATTTGGTATAGGAAATATTTTTGTGACTTGAATCATAATTCATTGATATAAACCATAATATGAACTTCTCAGGTTACCCTATACATAATCATGGGCTAGGTGAATAGCATAGAGATTCCAACTCAGAGGTTAGATTGGAGGGAAAATCAAGGGATTAGGAAGATCCTGAGAAGGTTTCAAGGAGAGAGCCTAAAAAGGAGTAGACAAGTTTGAGTGCCATGAACAATTTATGGTCTTTCATCAATATGGAAGAAAAGATGGACATTAAGAAATATCAATGTTGGATTGATTCTTTAAAATTAAATAACTAGTTATAGTAGTTAGAAGTTTACTTTAGCATTCACCACATAAATTAGGAATATAAAATATTATTTTCTACACTGAAGTTATAGGGCCATGCCCTAACCTAGTGAGAAATATATATAGAGATACTTAGTCTAGATGGTGATCCCCCAATAACTAAGTGAGAAGACTTTAAAACTATCATAAAGTCTCTATCCTACCATACTGGGTATATAGAGGACCAATGGATATGATAACACTACTTTAAGAAAAGGCATGGGTAGAGTGTATAGGAATGCACCACTGAATTCAAGAAGATCGTCATTATGTTATGCTTCTCTCCCAAGATGTTATATTTAATCCTTAAGTATATAGGGTTTTTACACAATCATCTAGAAAAGTTAGTGATGTTATTCAAGCTAAGAACAATGGATGACTGTTGTGTATATGCATAGTACCTAGAAAGTATTGACCAAAAGAAATGGTGGCCAAGTGGTTCGAAATAGAAAGAACACTAGGAAGCTTCTAAGGAATGGGAGAAGAAGTGGAAAGGGGGGAAAGATAATAAAATGTACAAGGAAAATATTATAGGAGTCTATGATCCCATGAGAGAGGGGGTCACTAGAGAGAATAGGCCTTTTTGTTTATATTTTATTTAACTTATTTTGTGAAATTAAGGGAAAATATGGTTATGTAAGCCACTTGGGTGAGGCCATGTGGAATTTTTAGAGAGTGTGTAATTAACCATATCATTTGGGTTGTTTGGGGGTGGAATTTCATTCATTCTTCACATTCATTGTGGTGTTGTTACTTCTTGGAGAGAAGAATATTGTTATGGAAAAGAGCCAATGTTTTTGGTATATGTTAATCTTATCATGTTTTGGTTGAGAAATACTTGATATTTTGAATGCATGGGTATTATTGATGATTTTTTCCATAGGTAATGAGTCTCTAGAGCTTCTAGAATTGATATGTTTGGACCAATAGCATTAGAGCCCTAGGAGGGAAATGGAATAGCTAAAGGGGTTGCACTACAGTGAATGGGATTCCTTTCCTTGGATTGTGTAGGCAAAAGGGGAAAGAGAGTTAGAAGTTGAGATTCCCATTGGGACTGGTTGACTATCTTTGGCAAGTGTGCTAATGTGTCAATTGTGTGAAAAACCAAAGCTCGAGAGCTAACTTTCTGTGAGTTATAGAGTTTCTCTAGACATCCATCCTTATGGTATCATAATCTTAGCTTGGGGGTGGCTTTTTGTAGAGAGTGAATGTGCAACATAACCTATAGTTGGTTGGAATGTGTGACATTTATAGTCAGATGACAAATCCTTCATTAAAAATAAGTGATTCTGATTCATGTGTTTTGTAGATTTATATTTCTTCTATATAAATTATTGATTATTATTATTTCAATACTGTGTATGTTTATAAACAATTACATTTCATATATTTTATGTTTATCAGCATATGCATGAATCCTAGTATGATATAAATGGTTTTTTAATTTATTTTTGCATAATAAATAATTATATTAAAGAAAAAACTATAGTATAGTAATGTGTTTGGCTACTAGAAACATGGTAACAAATAAAAACTTAGAAATGTGTTTTAGACCGCTACCTAAAAACATTGCAACAAATAAAAATTTCAAAAAATATAAAATTATATATCAAGGAAAAGTAGTAAAAACATAAATATCTACATTAAGTCCTACAACTATAAAAACAAATCGAAAATTATTATTCATAAAAAAAAATATCATAAGACATTTGAGAAACCAATTTCCTTCTTCTCATAATTTTAGATATATACAACCACCAAATTCAAACCATAAAATTAAAATGTGAAAATAGAAATGTGAGGAAAGACACGGCCTGTAAAATGGAATCACACTATTGTTGCTAAATGTTTGAACAATGAAGCATTAGGGTTTATTATTATATCTAACTTATGGTATCACTAAGATTATTAGTCATTGAATCTATGACTTGTGGTGTTAGAGATATATTAAGTGGGTTCTCGGGTTTCAATTGCTACATCAAGTATTGTTGGGTTAGGCAATCAAGTAATTAACTATCCATAACAAATGATGCTTCAAATTTGAAGCAATACCAAGTTTACTAAGCTCCATTGAAAGATTGTGACGGGTGCATTAAAAATATTCATTATATAAGTTTTATGATAAATTAGCATTAAATTTAAATTAAAAATGTCATATCATAACATTTTATATATTTATTAACATTGTGGAGTTATAGAGGTGCTAGAGATACTTTCAAAATGACTACATATATATAGACACACATTGTCATTTTGAAAGATTGTGACTAGCGCATTAAAAAGATTCGTTATATAAGTTTTATGATAAATTAGCTTTAAATTTAAATTAAAAATGTCATATGATAAGATTTTATATATTTATTAACATTGTGGAGTTATAGAGGTATTAGAGATATTTTCAAAATGAAAATATATATATATATAGTCATTTTGAAATTATCTCTAATACCCCATATATATATTTAAAAATTCAATTAAAAAGAAAGTTCTCAGTTCAACTTTATTTACTATAAAGAGATATTTAAATTTTATTTAATCTTTATGGTTAAGTGAAAGGAAGGGAATAATGTAGAAATTCCATGTAGATTCAAACTGAAGATTGTAGTATTGTAAAACAATTGACTTGAATCTACTCTAATCATTAGTGGAAACAACAATTGATCAATGCAATCATGAAGCATAAAAGAGAAATAATTCAATCATATATAACACAATAATTTTTTGGGGAAAGCCACAAATAAAACCCCCTGCTATCTATATATTGCATTAATAAAAAAATATGAGAAGATTACAATTCTTTGCATTATCTCAATCTATCTCACTGCTTCCGAGACAAGCCTTAGCCAATACTTAGCCAATTTCCTAGCCTTCCAAGCTCCTACTTCCTTGCACTTTTCAATGAGGAATTAGGCCCATATTTAATATGAATTTTCTTCCATTGGATTGCATAGTTCCTTTAGGCTCTTCCTCTGACTACATGCACCATCTGTAAAATTTTATTAGTTATACAACTAATAGTACACTGCCCTTGAACCCTAATCTCAACTGGGTGACTCTCAGATCTGACACATGTGAGTTATTTATGAGTGAATCATCAGTTAACTGGTTGAACAAGTGAAGCAACATCCCACTGTCTAAACTCCTACTAATTCCTCCATTAGTTGGAACTAGTTTAAATGACTTTAACTCAGTTAAACTAAATTAATTAATTGCAACTCAAAATAAACTCTGCCAGGGATCCGATAATGTAGGAGACACTCTACATGACTCTAGTTAGACCCTAAAATTGAATTAACTGAGACAAATAAGTCAAATTAACTTATTTAACTCATACAAGTTGACTTATGATGTGTAATAACAATTTTTCTCCTAATTTAATTAAAGGGAAAATTAAATTATGAACTTCTTCTTGCATTTTCAACACTCCCTCTCAATAAGAAAGAGATTCACATATACCCCAATCCAACACCTTTGGAATGCACTGCATGCAACACTTCTCACTATTGTTGTTGCTACTGCAACATCTACAACTAAAAAAAATAATCAATGAAGCAGTCTGCAATTGTCTACTGGGAAAACTGTGCTACCGTTCACTCTACAATTGGGCCTCCTACTCTACTATCAACTCTGCTATGCATTCCTCAATATCTGACAAACATTGATCCTCATGATACTAAATATTGTGGGCCCATGTAATAAGGTAATGATCTGTGAGACAAAAAACACCTCAATGGACCCCGCCCCAAATTTCTGCACTCCTAGGACTATTGCTTCACATCGCCCCACCTAACACCTGAAGGTATGGATGCATGCAAAGAAAACTCTGATATAGTCATTATGCTTTGTTGTTTCTTCTGCATTTCGACTGCAACTACTGCAATAATGAGTCTGATCTCCCCATATCCTGAAGTATTATCTTCCATAGGGTTTCTTGCTCTAAAACTATACTCCCTTTGAGTCTCGATCTCTCTTTTAGAAATCTCTTTGCTCCTCAATCTACCAATGTCAATGATCACAACTCCTTTTTGTGTCACTAAACATTGGCTCACTGATCCACCCACTAGAAACCTTCTAGCTCCATTATGAAGTCTGCACATAGGGTCTTCTAGATTTTCCCTAAACTAGAGCTCCATCAATATGCGATTCAAAATTCCTTTATATTGTGATTCATGCTTTGATACCATGTAGAAATTACTCGTAGATTCAAATTGCAGATTTTAATATGCTAATACAATTGACTTGAATATACTCTACTCATCAGCAAAAACAATAATTGATCGATGAAATCACGAAGCATAAACGAGAAAGAATTCAATCACACATAACACTAATTTTCTGGGAAATGCATAGCTAAAAACTCTTGCTATCTATATATTGCATTAACTAGAAAATATCAGAAGATTGCAATGCTTTTCTCAAGCCCGAGTAACCTCTACAATATCTCAATATATCTCACTTTGGCCAATACTTAGCAAATTTCCTAGCCTTCCAAGCTCCTACTTCCTTGCGTTGCTCAATGAGGAATTATACCCCTATTTAATAGGAAATTTCCTCCATTGGATTGTACAGTTCCTTTAGGCTCTTCCTTTGATTGCATTGTCCATATATACAATTCAAATAATTATACAATGGATAGTACACTACCCTTGAACTCCAATCTCAACTGGGTAAATCTCAGACCTGACATGCATGAGTTATTATGAGTGAATCATCAGTTAACTAGTTGAACACATGAAGCAGCACCCCACTGTCTAGCCTCCTACTAGTTCCTCCATCAGTTGGAACTAGTTTAACTGACTTTGACTCAGTTAAACTAAATTAATTAATTACAACTCAGGACAAACTCAACCAGGGCTCCTATAATGTAGGAGACATTCTACATGACTCTAGTTAGACCCTCAACTTGAATTAATTGAGCCAACTAAGTCAAATTAACTTAGTTAACTCGTATGAGTTGTCTTGTGATGTGGAATTACATTTTTTCTCCTAATTAAATTTAAGGGAAAATTAAATTAATAACTTCTTGTTTCACTTTCAACAAATAATATATTCAAGGTGTTACTTAATTCTAAAAGATAAACATGATTATTTAATTTAAGAAAAAAATGACTTTTTTTTAAGAAGTCAAGGTTAATATCTATCTCAGCATAAGGGTGATATCTTTGTTAGATATCTATGCTTTGGTGGAATGTTTCTTATATGTAACAAATTTTGTGAATTGATATCCATTGAGAGATAACTATTCTTTTGCTTTTAATGAATATGAAAACAATGTTATATTTCTATTTTGGACTATTATGTTTCTTTTAATGTAGTATGTATGAATGCTTAATTATGCATATGGATGTGATGTTATCATGAATTACATTGTAAATATGTTTATGCATATGGGTGCTGGGGCCATGAGATGGTTGTTTTGTGCCTACTTGCTCACAACATATTTCATTTTCTGTATTCATGCATTCCATAAATTAGTGGGTGAAATGAGTTATTGGAAATAATGGTTGTATATGGGCTTCCACACAAGGTTTGAGAACCTTATGCATTCACTAAAAAATTATCGTTCCTTAGGAGAAATAAGTGTAGAGAAGAAGGCCATGTGGTACACCATCATTGGTTGGGGCCTACAGGGGCTTCACTAGGGGAGCAATACCATAGCACATGTGTTCATATTGGGGGATATATATTGAGGGAAAAATGACATAATATATTAAGCATATAATAGGGGGTAAAGGGTTTTTACATTGGAAAGTATTGTAAGAACCCCGGGTTAAAAATGCATGTAATAAAGTTAATAAAAGAAAAATAATAACCAAGGTCATGGGACACATATTCTAAGCTAAATGTTCGGCAAACACATAGTGATGGGGATCACTGGTGATTAATTAATGGCTATGGGAATTAGAAAAGGCTTTGGAAAGGTAATGTGGCATTAATTAGCATTTATTTATGAAAATAATGGAAATCAGGGGAAAATGAAGATGAAAGGTCACAAGTTGCATGTGAAGAGGAAAGTAAAGGAAAATAATGAAAATTGAAGAAAATAGAGGCCTCATTAATAAAAAGGCATATGAGGATCAGATTTTCACAAGTTTTATCTTGAAGCTCTCTCTCTCTCTCTCTCATACTCTTGCACACTTAGAGTTCTTGGAGCACTCTTGGAGGATTTTGGGCATACTTTGGATTTCAAGCAAGAAGGAAAAGGAAAAGTAGGAAAGTGCAAGGGAACAATGGGATCAGAAACCAAAGAGGGTTTAGTTTGCAGGTACCGAGTTGCATGTATGATTTCCTTGCTAGTTTTGGCATGCATGGCATATGTGTGTGGTTGTTTGGCTATGATCTATGATTAGCATGGAGGATTGCATGGATTAACAGTGGTTTGCCTAGCCTTGCCACTTCCTGGATAGCTATGTTGTTGTGGGTTTTACCTTTTGTTTGATGGTTGGTGCTCATGTTCATTATGGTTGTGGGTTGAGTTATTAGTTCTTGGAGCCTTGGTTGGAAAAATGCTTTGGAAGCCCTGTAATGGCTTGGGTTAAGTTACTAGTCTTGGAAGCCTTGGTTGGAAAAATGCTCTGGAGCCCTCAGTGGGTTGAGTTACTAGTCTTGGAAGCCTTGGTTGGGCAAATGCTCTAGAACCCAATGACAACTGTGGGTTTAGTTACTAATCCTGGAAGCCAGGTTGGAACAAACGTTCTAGAGCCCTGGACAACTTGGATAGATACCAATCTACTAATGGCTATTGTTATCTAACCTGTGAGGTGGAATCACTGGTTGAGTGTTGAGCTGGTTTGGCCTCTGGAAGCCTTGGTTTGGATTTCTTGGTTTATTCTATTAGATCCCACATTCATGCTTGGAATATGGTGTGAGGGTGATTAGTTGAAAGAAAGATTTGGTTCAACACAATCTATGGTCGGGTGGTACATGGAAGTCCCTGACTTGGTTGGATTTGCATATGTTAATAAGAGCTCTTTTCTTCTTATGTTCTATGTGTAAATTTACATGTTATTATGATGATGGATGTTCTATTAGTTTTGTTTATCTAGTTATATGTTCGTTACAATCATGGTTAATGATAGATTTGTGTGATAAATCTCATCATGTTTTGGTTAGCAAATGAAATGTTAATGAATGAATTGCCTAATAGATGATAATGTAACTATTTTGAGAGGGCATAGACCTTATTAATGATTTTCAGATAAGTATGAGACCTTGAAGATCAGATGCGTATTTATGACCTATACATTACATGTTCATGATGTGTTTGATGAAATGTCTATCATGGATAGGCCTAGTTAGGTCATGTTCTTGTATAAGTTTTATGTGAAAGGCTTGTCCTAGTGTCGTTCATTGTTATAGAAATTTTTATGAAGCTATGGGTAGTGGTTTGGAGACTAACCTGAAAAATGACTTAAATCTTGTAGTTGCTGACACAGAACTAGGTGAAAAAGTTTACAGTCACATGGAGGCCTTGTTTTGGGGGTGACTAGAGGGTTACAATCGCAAGGAGGGCTTGTAATGGGAGTGGTTGGGGGTTTAGTTGAGTTAAAAATAAATTTGACTCAGGGGTTGGGCACCTAGAGTGGTTGGTTAGTCCCTGGGGGTCTTGTAGCTCCTCATAAAGGTCAGTTTGGTTTTGGTTTGTCAATTCAACTTCATTAACTGTACTTGGGGAGTTGAATCATATCATAATAACTTGTTGTAGTGATTGCAACACCGTCCAAAATTTTGGTCTGTACTCAAATTTCGAAGCCTACTATGGATCCTGTGATCAATCGTTCCACAACACTTATTGCTAAGATGATGATCTTAAGCTCTCGTTTTCAATCTTAAGAGTCGTTCACACTTTTATCTTTCTACAGTATGTGTCATCTTTGGGATGGGGATTATTGCTTGTTATGCAAAGGGAAAAAAATTTCTTCAAGGGGAAATCTTCCCAGCCTCCCTTAGCATTTAAAATTGCACAATGGTTTCCTCTAGTGTCCTTCCCTCACCCGGAACCCACTGTCTCCAGAAACTGTGCAGTTTTGTCCTTCTAGTGCCCAGTATTCCTTGCATCGTAAAATTGTGTAGATATGTCCTCCTAGGACCTCATCCCGCAATAGTGCCTTGCATATTGAAACTACGCAGATGTGTCTCTCAGTGATCACAAGAAGGATGACATGATAAAGGAATCTCAAGGAGATGAGGAGGAAGATAAGCAGACCAGGGAACCCAAGGTCTGATAGAAGATCAAAACCGTATGAAGACTTCATCTAATGCACAACCCTTAGAGGTTAGGTATGAAAAAAAAAGCACATCCTTTGAAATACAACTCTTAATGTAGCTTGAAGGACTGATTATCATTTTCATATCATTATGTCTTCAATGACGTGAATAGTTGCAAGCACTGAAAGCCATTCCATGTGTTTCCTCTGTGTGTCTTGCTCCCTTTTCCTTGCTTAACCAACTGCCATCTTTTGGCATGTTGATTTCTTTTCCATGCTTGCGATATTGTTCTAGTGAATTCTAAGGTTTGTCTTTGTGTGTTTGGGGTGTCTTAGCTATGTGAACATCGTTAACATTCACACACAAAGTTCTAATCACTATCACGCAATTATTGTCATTGCCATCTGAAGGTCTATCGCAAGTGTCACACTTATCGTTTCCATCTCTAGACAGTGCCACAGAGGGTCATGCTTTTCTATGATGGTCAGTTTCATCATGTTTTCAAAGTATGCTAAGTGTGTGATCACAATGTCAAGTCCTCACAAGTTCACTTGCCTCTCACACTTAGTCATTTTCCTAAAAATATCTCTGACTGAACAAATCGACTTCACCAAACCCTGATTGAGCTACACTGCGCAGTTTGAGCCCTCAATAGTGCTGCTCTGGTGTCCGGAACTACGCAGTACTTGATTTTGTCCACTTGGTCAGTTGCACTGCATAATCCCAGAGGTGAGCATCTTGTTGTCCTTCCCAAAACTGCGCAGAAATTGCCTCAAAGCCTAACCTGAACTTTTCACTTCGCAAGAACATTCATCAAGCCTCCTTCCTGCTTATTGGAACCTAACATTGTGTAGAGACCTAAGCCTGCACTGCTCCCAGAAACTGCATAGAGATGTCCTCCCAGTGACTTCCCTCATCTGGGACTCACTTCTATAGAAAAATGCATAGAACTCGCCTTCCCTCTGGAAACTACGTAGAGGTGTCCCTCAGGGTCCCATCTTGCAGCTACCATTGGTTTCTTCAACTGCTCAACCCTACCTCCCAGTGGCCTCTATGCAGTTTTCTTGGACAATGAAGACTGTGCTCCAGAGTTCCTTACCCAAGCCTGAATTGTGCTCTGTGCAGTCTCAATGACCAATTATCCTCCCTGTCACATGGAACTATGCAGTGCACAGTTACCAAGCCCTCTTCCCATCCTGTCAACTGTCCCGAGCTTGGACCATGGGAACAATGCATCATGCTAGACCAAGAGGTTTTCAATTTCATTTCGTCGCATGATGAGTGAATTGTTGGAATAGGTACACTAATAGATCATGGCGACATGACGAATGGGATGAAGAAGGAGTGCACATGCTAGAAGACTTACTTGTAGCTGGACGGACGAATGAAGTGCATCAAGCAGCAAGCGAAAGGAACACATGCACGGAACCATGTTAGAAGACCAAGACCATTGAAGACCTCACAGCATCAAGCCATGTTGATGAGAAGACAAAACAAAACTGAGAGTACATCCATCACTTATCAGCGTAGCATCTTGACATGGCCACCATGACTAGCCAATACATGTTAGCAATGTCATGTCAAGTTGTGTCATGAGTTGTCAAGGCCACATCCCCACTATCGGCCATATCTGTTGTAACTAAATGTAATGTAAAGTGAAGTTCCAATGGATGCACACAAGAAGTTAAAGACTCATGTCAGTTGAAAAGTCATAGGAAGTTTAATGGTCATGAGGGTAGTCCGGGAGTCACAAGGGTCAAGCATCACCCTTGGCTATATATACCCCTCCTATTGTATGAGGATGGAATTTCACCTTGGCTCCTCCCAAGAAGCATAAAGATTTTTTTTGTAAGTTTTTTTAGGAGCAAGGAGTGGCTCCAATGTCCCACTACTAGGACTAGTGATGTATGGTGTACAGATGTGTCTTATGACTTTTTCTTATTTCAGAATCTTGTTAAGACCAACACGTTTTCACACATGTTTTGTACATGTTTGTAAGACTACTCTTTAAACATTTCTAATGCATGTTTTCTTAGCCTATACTAATATAGTTGAACTACTTTGATTGTTTTAGTACTTAAATTGTTGAGAATGTGTTTTATTGGTTACCACTGCTATCTCGTCCTTGTGGACTACTCCACAGGAAATTAGACAGACATGTCTTGTTTACTGGTTATAACGACTGTCACATATGTGTGGACTACTTAGTTGGATGGTGGACGTGTTATCCCTTGTACTCCAGTTTTAACAACTGTCGCATCTGCTGTGGATTATTCCACTGGAGACTGGACAGAACATTCCTGGTTCGCGTGTGTCTCTTCCTGGGTGGTACTACTACCTCTCACAAGAAGTTGAACGGTCATGTCAGTTGAAAAGTCATAGGAATTTGAATGGTCATGAGGGTAGTCCAGGAGTCACAAGGTTCAAGCATCACCCTTGGCTATATATACCCCTCCCATTGTATGAGGACGGACTTTTCACCTTGGCTCCTCCCATGAATTATAGAGATTTTTTAATCAGTTCTTTGAGGAGTGAGGAGTGGCTCCAATATCCCATTACTGGGACTAGTGATGTATGGTGTACAGATTTGTCTTGGGACATTTTCTTAATTTAGAATCTTGTTAAGGCCAACACATTTTCACACATGTTTTGTAGATGTTTGTAAGAATACTCTTTAAACATTTCTAATGCATGTTTTCTTACCCTATAATAAGATAGTTGAACTACTTTCATTGTTTTAGTACTTACATTGTTGAGAATGTGTTGTATTGGTTACTAGTACTATCTCGTACTTGTGGACTACTCCACATACCTGTCTTGTTTACTGGTTATAACGACTGTCACATACGTGTGGACTACTCTGTTGGATGGTGTGTGTGTGTTATCCCTTTATAAGAAAAGCTTTTGGCGATAATCACATCAAAATTCATTTATCAGCATGTTTCGAACCAGCAAGTGTGGTTCATCGTCAGGACAAGATGAAGAACCAAATCATAGCACAAATTAAATAGAGAGACTCCTCATTCAAATGGCTAGAAATAAGTAACTAATTTGGACCACATGAAATGGCTACAATTGACTGGACCACAACTGAATTTGACTGGATCAAGGGTTGGGGAAGTTTACTAATTAATCAATTAGTTAATTTGTTAGATTTAATTATTTTGATTAAACTTCATATGTAACTCAATATATTCGTTTAAAAAAAATAAATCAATTTCAAACTAAATAAATTATATGTGAAAACTTTTGTTATGGGATTAAAGTTTATTCGATTAAATAATTAGTTAGTTGAATAAAATTGATTAACTTGTTTCCCATGTATATTAATTTAAATTGATATGCGTTGTTGGGAAGTTTAGTAATTAGTTAGTTAATTAATTAGTTAATTTTTTAGATTTAATAAATTTAATTCAACTCAATATATCCGTTACTAATTAATAATTTTTTTTCTCTTTTCAATTTAATTAAGATTAAATATATTTAGTTTATTTAAGATATGAATTTATAGTATTTAATTTGTTAGTTTTAATCATTTTGATTCAATTTTATATCCATTACTAATTAATAAAAAAAAAAAAAATTCAATTTCAAAAATAAAATAAATGTGAAAACTTTTGTTATGGGGTAAATTCACGTAAAATTAAAGTTTAATGATTAAATAATTAGTTAGTATAATTTAAAGGTTAACTCTTTGATCCCAAGTATATTTATTTAAATTGATATGTGTTATCATCTTTAAATTCACATAACTTAAGGATTATGGGATAAGCTATAAATGTTTATTCCATGACTAATTAAAAAGATTATTTGTTTACTAATTATATTTTGATTTCTTTTAAAAGAATGAGTTACTAAAACTATTGTGGGATAAATACGGATTAAATGTGTAGTTAATATTTTTAATAAGTTTTTATGATTTAAATAAACTTGTTTTATTAAAAATATTTTGAATTAAAAAGAAATATCTATAAAGAACCTAACCTAAGCAAAAAGAAATAACAAAAGGGAATGGAACAAAGGGGAATTCAAACAATGCAACAACCAATGGAATAAAACTAGAAAAGGAGACAACCAGAACAAAGAAGGGTAAAAAAGGGGGAGAGGGGAGGGGGACAGGGGCAAGGCGGGGGCTAGGAGGAGAGGGCAAGGATCCAACAGCTGCTAATCTTCTAGCCGTCATCCCTGTTGAGATTGCTCGGCCTTCTTTCAATTTCTATGTCCTCCCTAAATTTACAGTGGTGAAAATGAGCAATCTTAGCAATAACCTTGGTCTTCTCAATACATATATGATGCTTTGTCTTCTTTGCATGCTCTGCCAAGGCTGAAGATCAAGCCCTCCCATTCTTAATGTCATCTGCATGCTCATGAATCCTCTGATTAATAGAGCGCCTAGTTTCACCAACATAGGGGGTCCCACAAGAACAAGGAATAACATAAACCCCTTCCATGTCTTTGGGGTCAACAGGGCCTTTTATAGATCTAAGGGAGCTACTATATCCATTATTAACAAAAACATCAAGGAGATGGGCTTTCTCTTTTTCCAGGTTCTTTTCATCAAAGATTCTAAGTGCATGAGTGGCTAGTGTGTTGAAAACACCCAACTTTTGAGTAGGGAAATGATGAGAGTTGGCATGAAGATATTGAACAACATGGGTTTTCTTCCGAAATACCTGGTTGGAGAAAGAACTATCGTCTTTTCTCAAAATGAGAACATCAAGTTAAGGGAGGCACCCATCAACCTCCTATTCCATAGTAAACTTTATGGAGGAAGATTGATTGTTGAGATGCTAGATGAACTGTGTTATGAAACTAGCTCAAGAAAAGATAGAAAAGATAGATCAACGCCATAGAATTCAGCCTCTTCGAGGGGGCAACCTCCTTTACATTACATAAATGAACAATTATTGGATGATTCAAATGACAAAACCTCCTTTCTATATATAGGAGTATAAGGAGTCACAATACAATCCAACCGACCTAACAATAATAATATAAAGCCACAAAAATAACAATAGAGGGATTCTATGGGGCACAGTAATAACAATATGGGGGCAATAGGGGCACAAAAATATTAATAAGGGGTATAACTACAATAGTAATGGGGTAATCACTAGTATTATGGGGACCCAACATGCCCCTCTCCTTCAAAAAATTGTTGTCCTCAACGCTTGAGTAGTTTTGGATACTTCTGCATAAAATTCTCACCCTCCCATGTAGAATCTTCAGCGGATAAGTTCTTCCACTTGATAAGATACTCTGAAATTGATTGATTTCGTAGCTGTAGAGTTATTTTTTCTGTGACTGCTTCCGGTTCCAATATAATTTTTCCTACCTTGTCAAGTTCTGGCAATATTGTTTGAACTGGGAGCTTGTCGCCTATAACCTTCTTTAAACATGAAACATGGAAAACTGGGTGCAATCGAGAAGCTGCAGGAAGCTCCAATTTGTATGCCATAGTACCAATCTTTTGCAACACCTTATACGGACCATAATACCTTGGTGATAATTTATTATCCTTCTTAGCTTGCTTGAGGGACATTTGCTTATATGGTTGTAGCTGTAGGAATACCCAATCACCTACATCAAAACTTCTTTCACTGCGATGTTGATCTTCCTGTTGTTTCATTCTATTCTGTGCCAACACGAGGTTATCCTTTAAGAGTTGGAGGACTTGTTTTTGATGTTCAATGTGATGTTCCACTACCTGAACCTTAGAATTTTCTCTTAAATATGATGTGATGGATGGTGGTTGATACCCATAAAGTGCCATAAATGGGGTCATTTTTGTTGCTGTATGGAAGGAAGTGTTATACCACCATTCAGCCAGAGGCAACCATTTGACCCATTGTGTCTGTTTATCAGATACAAAGCAATGAAGATATCCTTCCAAAAATTTGTTTACTATCTCAATTTTCCCATCAGATTGAGGATGATAAGATGAGCTATGAGCTAACTGAGTACCAAGACAAGAAAATAATTCTGTCCAAAAATTTGCAGTGAAAATGGGATCTCTGTCACTTACAATAATCTTTGGGTTTCCATGTAGCTTTTGAATTGTTTCCGTAAATGTAGTAGAAATTGTACTGGCTTTAAATGGATGTGATAATGCACAAAAGTGTGCATACTTGGTAAGTCTATCAACTACCACCATGATGACACTCTTTCCCTCAGACTTGGGTAAACCTGTGATAAAATCCATTAAAACCTCCTCCCAACGTTGGCTTGGAATGGATAAAGGTTGTAATAGACTCGGTGTCTTAATTGTTTCAACTTTATTTTGTTGGCAAACCAAACATTCCGCCACAAACTTTTGAATATCTGATTTAAGGCCATCCCAAAAAAATTCCTTCTTAACCCTGTGGTAAGTTTTTAAAAATCCTGAGTGCCCTCCTAAGGGAGAAGTGTGCAATTCCATAAGAATCCTTTGTTTTAGCTGGGAATTCTTACAGAGGTATAAGCGATATTTGTACCATAACGAATCATTTTTCCAGCTAAATGTATCAGACGTACTGGAATCTTATTGTAACTTTCGAATAAGTGCCCATACTTCTTCGTCATTCTTCCATTCCTCCCTTGCTTCATTTATCCAATCTGGTTGGATAATAGAAATGGCGCACAACAATGCTTCCACATCCTCATCCTTTATTGAGAGTGCATCTGCCACCACATTTTGCTTCCCTTTTTTGTAGATGATTTCAAAGTCATAACCCAACATCTTTGTGACCCACTTTTGTTGCTCTTCAGAGGATAATCTTTGTTCTAAAAAGTATTTAAGGCTATCATGATCCGTTTTTACCTTGAAGTGTCTTCCCATTAGGTAGGGTCGCCATTTCTTAAGTGCATGGAGTATTGCCAACATTTCCTTCTCATAAATAGCTTTGCTTAAAAACTTCCCCTTGATTGGATGGCTTTCAAAAGCAATGGCTCTTTCATCTTGCATTAGAACAACACCAATTCCATTTCCTGAAGCATCACATTCCACAATAAAGGTTTTTGTGAAGTCCGGTGTAGCTAAGACTGGTGCTTGGCACATTGCCTCTTTAAGATGTTCAAAGGCCTTTGTTGCTTCCGGAGTCCATGAAAATGCATCTTTCTTCAATAATGTTGTTAGAGGTGCTGCTATTCTCCCATAATTATTAACAAACTTGTGATAATACCCTGTCAACCTAAGAAATCCTCGCAGATGCTTTATGGATGTGGGGATTTTCCATTCCTTAATGGCTTTAATTTTGCTAGGGTCTACCTTAACTCCTTCATGAGATACAATATGACCCAGATATTCCACCTCCTGGACTCCAAAGAAACATTTGGATATTTTTGCATATAATTGTTTCTCCTCCAATAGTTGTAGCACCCTGTCAACATTTTCAACATGATCCTTCCAAGACTTGCTGTAGATTAGTATATCATCAAAAAATACTAACACAAATTTTCTAAGGAATGGTTTGAAAATTGAATTCATCAAACATTGAAATGTTGAAGGTGCATTGGTAAGGCCAAAAGGCATGACCAAAAATTCATAATGACCCTCATGAGTTCTAAATGCTGTTTTTGGAATGTCTTCAATCTTCATTCTGATTTGATGATATCCTGAACGAAGATCCAACTTGGTGAAGTAAATTGATCCATGCAATTCGTCCAGTAATTTGACAAGAATGGGGAACTTATCTTTAATAGTGAGCTTGTTGATCTCCCTATAATCTCGACACATGCGCCATGATCCATCCTTCTTGTTCACCAATACTACAGGAGCAGAGAAAGAACTTTGAATCGGTTGAATTATACCAGCCTCTAGCATTTCTGCAACCATACGTTCAATTTCACTCTTTTGGACATAGGGATATCTGTACGGCCTGATGTTTGGAGGAACACTTCCTGGAATCAGATGAATAGCATGATCATGATCACGCATAGGTGGGAGACCTTTGGGAGTCTCAAATACCTTGGAATGATTGTCCAGGACTTTTTGGAGATCTGGAGAAATAGATGATTCCGATGTGGAAACATCTAGCGAACATAATTGTGCAATTACACCTCTTTGCTCCTTTTTTAGAAGCTTTGTCATACCATTAGAGCTGATTATCTTTCCTGGTTTCCCTGCAATACCCCTTAATTCAACTTCCTTTCCTTCCGTAGAAAATTTGATGAAAAGTTCTTGAAAATTAAAAGCTATTGTACCCAAGGATTGTAGCCATTGGACTCCTAGTACAACATCAGTACCTCCCATTGGAATGGAAAGCATTGGGCTAGTCAATACATATTCTCCCATGGATAGCTTGATATTATGGCACTTTCCAGAGAAATTTATTGTTCCTCCAATTGCAATCATCACTTGACACTCTGGTGCTGGATATAGGAAGCAATTCAATTCTTTTGCTACCTTACAATGAATAAAATTGTGGGTGCTTCCTGAATCAATCAACACTATTACCTTTTTCTTCTTGATTTGTCCTTCTATCTTGATGGTTTGAGGAGTGGTAATTCCCGCCAATGCATTACAAGATATGGTCAGATTTATTTGTTCTTCATCTAGGCTTTGTTCCTGGAGTATATCCTCCCTTTTTGACCTTTCTTGCTCCTTTTCTTCTTCCTCTTCACAATCTATGTAGAATAATTTCTTCTCAGCACACTTATGACCTTTAGTGTATTTGCTATCACAACTGTAACAAAGCCCTTTTGCTCTTTTTTCTTCCAATTGTTGTGTGTCAACCTTATAGGTTGTGGAAGACTAGGGGCAACAACACTTCCGTCTTTATAGTTGTGAGTGGTATGCTTCCTGGTTGCCATAATTTTGCTTTCCATTTTTCTTGCTAACCTGAATGCCTTCTCTAATGAATCAGGTTCCCAAAGGCGAACATCATGTTGGATATTATCCTTTAAAGACCCTATGAACACATCAATCCTATGCTCCTCTGGAATATCTTTTACCCTTATCTTCAATTTTTGGAACTCCTCAATGTGCTCCATTATTGAACCCTTTTGTTTGAGACTTATCAATTGGCTAAAAAAAGTGTTGCTTTTTGTATCCTCATAATGTGCTATCAATTCTTCCGTAAAAATTTCCCAAGTGATAAATTGTTTACGAGAGCAAAGCCATTGATACCATACAAACTGATTTGGTTCCAAATATAAAGTTGCCATACGTACCTTTTGTGTGTTTTGCACATTATTGAGATCGAAGAATTGCTCCATCTGTAATATCCATGTTGCGGGATCCTTGCCATCAAACTTCCTCATATCGATTTTTGGAATATGGTGGGTCTTTGATCCAATATTAGAGTCTATGGAATCATGATTAACATTTCCTTTGTTCTCATCATGAGTTTCCTTTACTACCCTTTCACCATTAGTGACCCTTTCTTGTAGCAACTTCTTCAATTCTTCCATTTCTGTCTTCATATCTATCTTCAAATCGTCCATCTTAGCTTCTACGCCTTTCTTTAAACCATCCATCTTAGCTTCTACATCTTTCTTTAAACGATCCATCTTAGATTCTGTTCCTTTTTGTGCAAGTGACACTTGTTGCACTTGGTCTCGTAATTTTGCTATATCATGTTGCATTTCTTCCTCTTCTTCATAAGTCATGCTAGAGCTTTCAAGTTGCTTACTAGGTGATTGCATTTTCTTTCCTCGGGGCATCAATTATCGATAATAATGCTTTACTATGCCCTTTGAATTCCTTCAAACCAAGCTTACGCAAAAATTTAAAAAAAAACTACACACCTTTTTTCACTTTGTAGAAGCCTGATATTGAATCTGATGTATCTCTGTAATTTCGAATCATCCAGTTCTAAAATTGTGACTTGTGGTAGCCTTCTGTGTCCTCTTTCCAATGCCACTAGTCTGATCCAAATTGGATTCTCCAAGAAAGAGTTATGCACAATCTCCCGCAGTGACCTGATTGTAGACTAGTTCAGTAGAGCGAACTTGTATGAAGTGCCACATGTCACTGTTTCAACCTTTGACTCTAAAAAATATATACAAGAAAAATACATTCTGTCCTCTTTTTGTACCTTCTTGTGAAATTTCAATCGATGCTCAGAAAGAAAGTTATGATTATTTTCCCCAGGTCACCTGTTTGGATTGTAATTCAGGAGTCTACAAAAATACCAACTTCCTCAAATCATATCTCCGCAAATATAGTGCGAAAAGATCTGAAATTTGGATCTGAGGTTCAGCATGATTTCTTCTCAAATGTATTTTTTTTGCAACTTTTGAAACGTCGCAGGAAAAAAGTTATAGCGAAAATGCCACGATGACCTGTTTGGAGCAGCGAAACCCTAGAATCCAAATCTCTGATACCAAATGTTATGAAACCAGCTCAAGAAAAGATAGAAAAGATATATAAACGCCTTAGAATTCAGCCTCTTCGAGGGGGCAACCTCCTTTACATTACATAAATGAACAATTTTTGGATGATTCAAATGACAAAACCTCCTTTCTATATATAGGAGTCTAAGGAGTCACAATATAATCCAGCTGACCTAACACTAATAATATAAAGCCACAAAAATAACAATAGAGGGATTCTATGGGGCATAGTAATAACAATATGGGGGCAATAGGGGCACAACAATATTAATAAGGGGTATAACTACAATAGTAATGGAGTAATCACTAGTATTATGGGGACCCAACAAACTGATCCAACTCATCTAGGCGATGAGATCATATGACACAGGTGTCATCAACAAATCTTTTCCACAACTTAGGAAGGAGGCGAGATGAGGCTAAAGCCTTGGATTCAAAGTCTTCCATAAAAATATTAGCAACAACTGGGGACAGAAGGGAGCCCATGGCAACCTCCCATGTCTACTTATAGAATTTCCGTTCAAAGCAGAAAAATGTAGAAGACAAAGTTCTACTAACCGAACGGTATCAGGGTCAGTGAAGCAATTGATGACCTCAATGGCCTTCTTAATAGGGATACAAGTATAAAGGGAGACCACATCAAAACTAACAAGAATGTCACCAGGGTCAAACTTTATGTCCTTCAACTCATTGACAAATGAAGAAGAGTCTTTGATGAAGAACCTAGTAAGGCCAACAAGTGGTTTAAGCTTTAAGGCAAGGAATTTGGCTAGGAGGTAGGCTGGCCCTCCTATGGTATTGACAATGGGTCTTGGGGGGGGCCTTCCTTATGGATATTTCGCAAACCATAGATCCTCAGAGCGATGGGGCTACTCTCAAGAATCTTGTAGCAAAAGGAACCCACAATATTACTAGATTTTATAGCCATAGTGATTTTTCTGGAGATCCTTTTCAACGTATTCTTATTTATCTCTTTATAGCTACCACTATTACACATGTGATCCAACATCTTCCTGCGATAATCCTCTTTGTCAATGATAACAACAACCCACCTTTGTCGACTCTCAAAACGACTATGTCCTTGTTATGGTTTAAGGATTTTAGGGTATGGAATTCATCCTTGCTAATATTGTTTTTAGGGGGTTTTTCCTTCCTGAGGACGACAACACAGTCTTGTCTAATTTTTTTCTTAATATTATCAGGAAAGCCCCTAATCCTGAACTCCACGTCACACATAATGTCCCCCACCGGGATTTTTCTAGGAGCCAGGGCAAAATTTAGACCCTTGCCAAGAAGACTATAGATGGAAGAGGGAAAGGAAAATTTTGAAAGATTGAGCACTTTACTGCCACGAGACGGATTATTATTATTATTATTATTATTGTGATTACTATTATTAAATTTTACATTGTCATTGATAGTGAGTTGATATCATTATTCTTATTATATTTCTTAATATTATTAGTAATAATACTATTGTATTTGCAACCAATATTATTAATATATCCATTATTATCATCATCATTAATATTATAATAATAATAATAATTATTATTATTATTATTATTGCATCCACTACTATTATTAAGTTCAATATCGAATATTATATTAAAGTCATTATTATCAACCTTCAAATGAGGAGACCTACCACAATGTAAATGATAGTTATCCTTACAAGCTCTAGATTTAATACAGTCCTTAGGATCATTATAGACAGGCTGCGAAAGATCCATAAGGAAGGGGCTCCCCTGAGACCCATTGTCAATACCATAAGAGGGCCAACCTACCTCCTAGCCAAATTCCTTGCCTTGAAGCTTAAACCCCTTGTTGGCCTTACTGGGTCCTTCATCAAAGACTCTTCTTCATTTGTCAACAAGTTGAAGGACATAAAGTTTGACCATAGTGACATTCTTGTTAGTTTTTATGTGGTATCCCTTTATTCTTGTATCCATACTAAGGATGCCATTGAGGTCATCAATCGCCCCACTGACCTCGATATCGCTCATTTAGTAGAACTTTGTCTTACTTCTACCTTTTTCTACTTTGAAGGGGAATTCTATGAGTAGACATGCGGGGTCACCATGAGCTCCCCTCTCTCCCCAGTTATTGCTAATATTTTTATGGAATACTTTAAGTCCAAGGCTTTAGCCTCATCTTGTCTCCTTCCTAACTTGTGGAAAATATTTGTTGATGACACCTATGTCATCTAGTCTCATGTCCAAGATGAGTTGGATCATTTCTTCCAACATCTCAACAATCAATATTCCTCCGTAAAGTTTACTATGGAGCAGGAGGTTGATGGGTGCCTCCCTTTCTTTGATGTTCTCATTTCGGAAAAGGACGATAGTTATTTATCCCACCAGGCATTTCAGAAGAAAATCCATATTGAGCAGTATCTTCATGCCAACTCTCATCATTTCCCTGCTCAAAAGTTGGGTGTTCTCAACACACTAGCCACTCATGTGCTGAGAATCTCTGATGAAAATAACCTAGGAAAAGAGAAAGCCCATCTTCTTGATGTTTTTGTTAATAATGGAAATAGTAGGCACCAAGGTTTGAAAGCTTTCCTTAAAGCTAGCAGAGGTCCCAAGGTTAAGGAAGACCCTAAAGATTGAATCTCAGGGGTGCATCTCCCTTTCATACAAGAGACCATTGACAAGATTGCTAGAATCCTTAGGAAGCATAATATTCCTTAAACCTTTAGACCTCTTAGCACCATTTGTAGCTCCCTTAGATTTGTAAAAGGCTCTGTTGACCCCAAAGACATGAAAGGGGTCTATGTTATTCCTTATTCTTGTGGGACCCCCTACGTTGGTGAAATTGGGTGCTCTATTAATTAGAGGATTCATGAGCATGCAACTGACATTAAGCATGGGAGGGATCGGTCTTCTGCCTTGGCAGAGCATGCAGAGAAGACCAAGCATCATATATGTATTGAGTAGACCAAGGTTATTGCTAAGATTTCTCATTTTCACCACCGTAAATTTAGGGAGGCCATAGAAATTGAAAGAAGGCTGAGAAATCTTAACAGGGATGATGGTTGGAAGAGTAGCAGCTGTTGGATCCCTACCCTCTCCTCCTAGTCCCCAATCCCCCCCCGGCTCCTTTTATGCCCTTCTTGGATCTGGTTGTTTCCTTTTCTTGTTTTATTCCCTCGGCTGTTGTATTGTTTGAACTCCCCTTTATTCCCTTCCCTTTTGTTATTTCTTTTTGTTTATCTTAGGTTATTTATAAATATTTCCTTTTAATTCAATTTTTTTTATTAAAACGGGTTTATTTAAATCATATAAACTTATTAAAAATATTAACTACACATTTAATCCATATTTATCCCAGAGTAGTTTTAGTAACTCATTCTTTTAAAAGAAATCAAAATATAATTAGTAAACAAATAATCTTTTTGATTAGTCATGTAATAAAAATTTATAGCTTATCCCATAATCCTTCAGTTATGTGAATTTAAAGATGATAATGCATATCAATTTAAATAAATATACTTGGGATAAAATAGTTAACCATTAAATTATACTAACTAATTATTTAATCATTTAACTTTTATTTTACCTGAATTTATCCCATAACAAAAGTTTTCACATTTAATTTATTTTTGAAGTTGAAAAGAAAATATTTTTTTAATTAGTGATGGATATAAAATTGAATCAAAATTATTAAAATTAACTAATTAAATACCATAAATTCATATCCTAAATAAATTAAATACATTTAGTCTCAATTAAATTGAAAAGATTTTTTAATAATTAGTAACGGATATATTGAGTTGAATTAAATTTGTTAAATCTAACAAATTAACTAATTAATTAACTAACTAATTACTAAACTTCCTCAACCACTGATAAGAAGATAATGCATGTTAATTTAAATTAATATACATGGGAAACAAGTTAATCAATTTTATTCAACTAACTAATTATTTAATCAATAAACTTTAATCCCATAACAAAAGTTTTCACATATAATTTATTTAGTTTGATTTTTTTATTCTTTTTTAAATGGATATATTGAGTTACATATGAAATTTAATCAAAATAATTAAATCTAACAAATTAACTAATTAATTAATTAGTAAACTTCCCCAACCCTTGATCCAGTCAAATTTAGTTGTGATCCAGTCAATTGTAGCCGTTTCATGTGGTCCAAATTAGTTACTTATTTCTAGACATTTGAATGAGGGGTCTCTCTATGTAGTCTATTGCTACGATCTGGTTCTTCATCTTGTCCTGATGATGAGCCACAGTTTTCGGTTCAAAACACGTCGACAAATGAATTTTGATGTGATTATCACTGAAAGCTTTTCTTATAAATTTGTTATGGATCACAGAAGCCTTAATTCTATAAGTCTTATCCCTTGTACTTCAATTTTAACAACTTTCACGTCTGCTATGGACTATTCCACTGGAGACTGGACAAAACATTCTTGGTTCATGTGTGTCTTTTCCTTAGTGATACTACTACCTCTCACAAGAAGTTGAAGAGTCATGTCAGTTGAAAGGTCATAGGAATTTGAATGATCATGAAGGTAGTGCAAAAGTCACAAGGGTCAAGGATCACAATTGGCTATATATACTCCTACCATTGTGTGAGCAGGGACTTTTAGCATTGGCTCCTCCCACGAAGCATAGAGAGTTTTTCAACTAGTTCTTTGAGGAGTGAGGAGTGGCTCCAATGTCCCGTTACCAGGACTAGTGATGTATGGTGTACATATGTGTCTTGGGAATTTTTCTTAATTTAGAAGAATGTTAAGGCTAGTACTTTTTCATGCATGTTTTGTAGATTTTTGTAGGACTACTCTTTAAACATTTTTAATGTGTGCTTGCTTAACCTTTACTAAGATAGTTTAACTACTTTGGTTGTTTTAGTACTTACATTGTTGAGAATGTGTTGTATTGTTTATGACTATTGTCTCGCCTTGTGGATTACTCCACACAACCTTAGATAGACCTGTCTTTTTTACGGGTTATAATGATTGTCACATCCATGTGGACTACTCTACTGGATGGTGTACATGTTTTCCCTTGTACTTTAGTTTTAATAACTGTTGAGTTCACTGTGGACTATTCTGCTAGACACTGGACAAACCATTCCTATTTCACATGTGTCTCTTCTTGGATGGTACTACTACCTCTCACTTAGAGGCTCACTTCACTCTCCCCCTTTGTAGTAAGAGAACCTAGACATGAGTTACATTACACACTCACAAGGCACACTTACCTTCCTGTTTGAAGATACCACCATAACTCTCTCCTGTGCTAATAGCCAAAGCCAAGGAAGATCTCTAAGTATATGGAAACTGGGCCTTTATATCGGATGGGACTCCTACACCAAATGGTGTGAGGTCTAGTTGGGACTTCATATTGGGGAGATCACCTTGGTTGACAGTTTTCCAACACGGTCAACAAAATGGCGCTAGAAGGAGGGCTAGATGAGATTTTTTCCCATAGATTCTGGTTTGAATCTCTTATTTAAAATGGCTCTTCCTGAAATCATAATCCCGAGATGTTTTTCTAAAAATCCTAACTGTACAACCCTGTGAAAGTTATTCATGACCTGTCCAAGTTGAAGTTCAATGGTGAGGTTGAACCATCTTTTCATGTGCATGTGCTTCAAGTTATGACTCTTTGCTACCATCACCAAATAAATTATGAAGATTTCTGGGCTATACTACTCACCCTCACATTCAAAGGTCATACTGAATGCTAGTGTCATACATTACCCATTGTTTCTGTCAGTTCATTCAGTCAACTTGCCAACATGATGGTTAAATCTTTTGAAAAGTATAGCCACCAATATGTCTGTGAAAAAATCCGCAGTTTAAGAATGGAGCCTGACAAATCAGTTGAGGACTTTGTTGATCAGTTCTTTCACCTTTGTTACGAAATTCCTGACAAAATTTTTAACTCATATTTCTTGATACAAGATTCTAAACGCTTGGTTCATGTTTCCCAATATGGAGAACCTTCTAATTTCCCTTCTTTCCAATCTCTTGCGAATCATGAAGCACCTCAGAGTGGAGAGGACCATCCCACTACCCTGTTTGTTCCTTATCCTACTTCATTTTCGGTCCTGATGTGGGTGCCCCCTTTTGGTGATCATGAAACTGAATTCTTTTTACAGCATGTCCCCAACCCATCCTCTCACCAGTCTACCCCCTCAATAGGGGAGATTCCAGAATGGCTCAGAAATACTACAATGAAGACTCACTCCTCCATTCCACAAGAGGACGCCACCATTCATAACTCAACTCTCGAATCTGATCTACATCTCTACGATCCTATATAATATACAAGCCATGACTCCTTGTACCATGACACACTTCATCAATCTTCTTTACTAGCCACTTGTTTTCATTCTCTTGATTCTCAAGTTGTTGGCTCAAATTGTGATAAAATGCAAGGCAATCACATTACATAGGCAGAGGAGCAGAAAGGTGAGGACACTATCAATCTTCCCTCTTTGTTTCATAATTGTTCACATCAAAACAATTAGCTTCCATTCTTAAACAATCCTCATTCTACTAATCTTGATGGAATATCTTGTGTAATCAATTCTTTTGATTTGATGTAGAAGCATCCTGCTCAAGAAAAACATTGTATATTTTGTTGACTTGGGGGATTTGATGTTTTTTATTTCTTAATAGGAAATTTTGTATATTTTTAATAATTTGAGTGAGAAATATGTGTGCGAAGTTTTAAATGCAATATTCTCAATTATGTGAGAATATGAGAGATGTTAGACTTGAGAAGATCTCATAAAAATCTTGGAGATTAGGAGATCCTAGAATAGGAAATTAGTTGAGTTAAAAGTAGATTGAGAGATTTGGTATAATCTGCTCATAAAGGTAGAATTTAGATATAAAATTATTTTTGAGATCATAAAGGGATCATTAAGAGATTCTAGGAACTAGTTGAGAGATCTTTGGAGAAGAACTAGCAACCATAATGATCCATAACTATGTAATTATTCCTATAATTTTAAGCCTAAGGAGCATGTAGAGAAGAGGTGCGTGTGGAGTGAGCATGAATAGAAGAGACCAGGACTGTTTTCCCACATTGTATATCTGGTCAATTTTGATTTATATTTTAATTCAATTAATAGATGGAAAATTATGTGCTTATGGTATGGAAATTATCTCTGGTTTATCTTGTCAATAGAATAATTGTTTTTGGAGTGGCTAGTTGGTAACTTATGGTGCATATGATTGTCAATTCCAGAAATCAGTATTTTCAATCAAGTTGAGAATTCGATCTGTAGTGAGGAGAGAGTGGCCAGGACAAAGAACACCCCAAAGGTTTGTGAAATTAGGTCAATAATGTGTGGATCAATATCAGGAATGATAGAATAAGATGAGTGGAATTGTGGCAAACTGAAATTGCCTTTTTGGTATTGAAGATCCACTGTAAATATCCAAGTGCTGGAAACATTGATTAATTGTGGGACAAGTAAAAATAGGTTTTAAATGTGCTTTACATTATCTATGTTCAGCACCCAAAAATAGATTTTCAATGTGTCAATTGAACCATATTGAGTTTAATTAATCCATGCAAATCATTGTTCAATTGTTGAAGATGTGCACGATCAACAAAAGGGTGTACATCTGAAAATTGTGCTCTAGATTTTCCCAAAAGCATACATAATGTTTGCCTAAATAGTGATGCTAGCTCGTTGGATAATCAACTAGAAGGATAATGCTACAAGATCCAGTTTCAACATTGTGAGAAATAGGGAGGACAGTAAAACTACGTGACTAGAGAAAAAAAAGACTTGTTGTGTTTTGAAATTGTTGAATCTAGGAGCATACTTTATGCAAACACGTCAAGTCGTGAGAGCTAAGAAAGAAGAAATATAATTTCTTAACATAAGGGAAATTCATAAGGGAAAACCATAAATTAGAGAAGGGTTGTGCGTGAGAGAGAAAGGTCGCGCCATGGGTCACGTTGGAAAACAAAAAGGTTGCACTTGAGACAGATGGGTTGCACCAGCCTACAGAAGCATCGCGCCGGTTCAGGGTTGTTTTTCTTACCAACTTTTAGGAGTCCATTTTGAATTTTGGAAACTAGGTCAAGTAGTGCCACGTGTCTATTTCCCAATGAGCCATCAAACTCGACAAAATACCTAGGAGAAGGCCTCCAAAACTTAAGTTCGCCATCCTCACTCAGAAGCCTCGTGATTGGTAAAAAATATTTTGAGATAGAAGTTCAAGCATTAGAGGGCCGACATAATCATGTGTTATCTTAATCACGCTCAAGTATTCCATATAGCAGAAAACTATGAAAATCAATCCTTTCTTTTTTATGTATATTGATATGAGGGAAATTTAATGAAACAATGAGAGATAAAAAGGGTTGAAGTCTCTTTGTTAAGACTTGTAGTGTAGTCTTTGTGTTTTGAGGCTATCGATTTTGGAGTATAGACCTGGTAGGTCATCAGTTTGGTATTAGAGAAAGTAAAATCTCTTTGGGGAAAACTAGAATAAAGTTATGCTCTTGAAGTTGTATATATAGATACAATTGTGATTGCAAAAAGAGGAGATCAATAAAGACCGACAGAACAAAGCAGGAAAACAACACTTCTGTGGTTTGTGTGTATTTGTTAAAGTCTATATTACACAGGAAGAAAGGATCAGATTTTAAATCTGACGGGAAGCAGGCACACAAAGATAAAGTGTGGAAGAATATTGGGAAGTACTTGATACTCTTAAGAATAATTTACAGAGGAAAATGAACAAGGAATAGGCCATTAAAATTTCAGATGAATAATGGAACAAGATCATGTAGAGATCTTGAAGGTGATATGGTATGTTTTTATTTTTAACTTGTTTTGAGGATTGTGTTTGCATATTTCAGGTTGCATACAAAAAGGGTGTTAGCAGCAAAGACAACTAATAGGAGCTGTAACAAAGAACTAGTTATGTTCTCAAGTGGAAGAGCATGTGAGCTCTTAAATAGTGGCAGAACCTTGAGGAATTCCAATAGAGGTTGGATAGAGAGGACAAGAGTGTTCTTAATAAAAGTGGATTTAAGTTGCAGAAGAAAAGAAGAGCAAAAGAGTTGCTCAAAATATGGTTTTAGAGGTAGAGAACCATAGATCAAGCTCAAGGAGATAGCTTGGTAAGGTAAGGTATGAATAGGCTAAGCTTAAGGATAAAAGCTTGCTCAGATATCAAAGGCAAGTCTGAAAACTTGCTGAAAAGAGAGGCTTAGGTGCATTCCACAAGCGAATGAGATGGATTTCATGAAGGAGAAGGAAAATGACAAGGCAAATGGCATGAGAAAGAATCAAGAAGAGATTGACAGAGAGAAAGATGAGATAAAATTCCCTCTTGACTTATTGATGGAGATGTTACAGAGGAATAAGGAAGACTAGAGGTACGACTGGATTATGAAAAGAAAATTCAAATGGCATAGATTGCATGTGAAGTGGGAACGTAGATTGAATGCTCAATTGAAGGAAGAGTTACTCAGAGTAAATGAGTTAATGGGAGAAGACAATCATGTGAAGCTATTATGGAGATGGAAGATCAAAATCTTATTCTGATGAAGAATGAAGGAACATTGTCTCATAGTGTTATAGACTTATTTGGGCACATCAACCCCAACTCATATGTTGATGTTATTAGGTTCTGTCAACCCCTAATATAGTTGTTTTACGCCCTAAAGAAACTAAGTCCTCTGAATGCTTCATTCCCTGAAAGTTCCATTACAAAATTCATCCAAAAAGTGCCTCTAAAGAGATCATTGCAGGAAGCCCTTTGTTACGGTGCTATGCATAGTAGGTGCCACACTGTCCAAGTGCTATGCATCATAGTTAGACCTTCTCTAAGGTGCCATGGTCGAGCTTAGACATTAATTTCGGGAGAGTTTGAAGAATCAGTTACTCATGGAAACCTCTAAAAGCTTCTCTAGTGCCACCTGCCCCTCTGAGTTCGCCTAAGGATGACTAAAGGAATTAGGAAACCACCTCCTATTCCCCTCTTTCATGGAACAAATTCCTAAAAATAGAAATGCATTCATCATCATCATTGATGACTCAACCTCCTTCACTCATCTATAAATGGATCCCTCATCTAAGAGATCTAGAGGTTGAATATTTCTGAGTGATAAGGAAGTGCTCATGGTTTTAGTATTGAGGCAAACTATTGTTGTAATGTTGGAATTTCTTGTTGTTCATGAGGTGAAGAAGGTTTGAAGCTAGGAGGATGGCATTGGATCGAACTTATGGGTTTTAATCCTCCTTTCTATTAATAAAGCTTTTCCAGATTTTCCTCCTATGATTGTGTAATCTTTCAATGCAATTATATGTTTATCATACTTTCGATTTTGTGATGTTTATGAATTATGGATCATTATGCTTTGACGGGTCTATGTTTCTGTAATTGGCAGGTACTCTCCAAGAGTGTTAAGTATGGGGAGGAGTAACGAGATCGGCCAAAGGAGAGAGAGATCAAGTGAGGAATCAAGCGGAAGTTACAGGTTGGCTCTTCATAATCTTTCTCTTATCTGTCATTCATAGGAAAAATAGTGAATTGTTTTAACTATTGTTTCTAGGTTAGCTACCAAACCTAAATGGTTAGCATTTCTTAGAAATACTAATTTTCTTGGAAACAAATTGGCGACTCCGCTGGGCACATCAACCCCAACTCATATGTCGATGTTATTAGGGTCTATCAACCTCTAATATATTTGTTTTATGCCCTAAAGAAACTAAGTCCTCTGAATGCTTCATTCCCTGAAAGTTCCATTACAAAATTCATCGCAAAAGTGCCTCTAAAGAGATCATTGCAGGAATCCCTGTGTTAGGGTGCTATGCATAGCAGGTGCCACACTGTCCAAGTGCTATGCATCATAGTTAGACCATCTCTAAGGTGTGATGGTCGAGCTTAGACAAAATTCTGGGAGAGTTTGAAGAATTAGCTACTCATGGAAACCTCTAGAAGCTTCTCTAGTGCCACCTACTAAAGGAATTAGGAAACCACCTCCTATTCCCCTCTTTCATGGAACCAATTCCTAAAAATAAAAGGAATTCATCATCATCATTGATGACTCAACCTCCTTCACTCATCTATAAATGGATTCCTCATCCAAGAGATCTAGAGGCTAAGTATTTCTGAGTGATAAGGAAGTGTTGATGGTTTTAGTATTAAGACAAAGTACTGTTGTAATGTCGGAATTTCTTGCTATTCATGAGATGAAGAAGGTTTGAAGTTGGGAGGATGGCACTGGATTGAACTTATGGGTTGTAATCCTTCCTTCTATCAATAAAGTTTTTCAAGATTTTTCCCCTATGATTGTGTAATCTTTCAATGCAATTATATGTTTATCATACTTTCGATTTTGTGATGTTTATGAATTATGGATCATTATGCTTTGACGGGTCTATGTATCTATAATTGCGCAGGTACTCTCCAAGCGTGTTAAGTATGGGGAGGAGTAACGAGATCGGCCAAAGGAGAGAGAGATCAAGTGAGGAATCAAGCAGAAGTTACAGGTTGGCTCTTCATAATCTTTCTCTTATCTGTCACTCATAGGAAAAATAGTGAATTGTTTTAACTGTTGTTTCTAGGTTAGCTACCAAACCTAGAGGGTTAGCATTTCTTAGAAATACTAATTTTCCCTGAAACAAATTGGAAACTCCATTGGGGACAAAGGAATGCCCTGTTTGGTAGTTTAGTAGCCTCTTAGAACATTTCACTACACTTTACTTGCTATTGTTCATTGAAATCAAGCTTAATCCACTGAAAATTGCATCAAATTTGAGCCAAAAACAACTTCAGAATCGCTCCCTGTGACCATCGCACTGTCCTAAACTATGACCTGCTATGCATAGTAGTTCTCGAATGGACAAAGTGCTATGCATAGCACTGTCTTCAAAGAGCAAGTGTGATTATTGACTAAAGCTCAATTTTCCCATCCAGGAATTGAGGTTTTTTGCCAGTTTTCATCTTTGTTTGATTGCTTGCTGAACAGGAATGATGTCTCATCACTGAAACCAACTTTCATCACTTAATTCAGCCCTGTTTACACTAGGATTGGTGAATATTTTTATGTAATTTTTTTTTCATTTACAATCCATTATCAAAAAGTAGTGTTGACTGATTGTCGTTTCGATAGAAAAGTGTCGTAAAGTCTTCAATTTCGTCGAAAATGTGAAGTGTCATAAAAATATTTCGTCATCGCTAATCGATTAAACTATTTTGTGCATTTGATTTTATTTCATTCAAAGTGTCCAAAAGTTTTGTTTCTTCACACTTGAAAGTGTCGCTTAGTCCTCCTTTTTCTCTTTGAAGAAAAATTGTCGAAAATTGCCATTTTGTGTGAAGTATTCTGAATCATTTTTGCATTTAGTTTTCCTTTCTGTCTCATTCACATTAAGGGAAGCTGAAAACAAATACATTCATTTTGCATTGTGCATATTAAGGTTTGTGAATGCTTGATAGGAATAACTAGGGAAATTGCATTAGATGTGCTCTTTTCTCTTTGTCAAAGATCTGATTGCTCTATCCTTTAGTAGCTAAGTTTTTCATTGTTCAAACTAAATCAAAAGTTTGTTTATCATGATAGTTTCTTTTTAGGAATTGCAAACATACATCACATGGTGAACCTTCAAAGGCAAATATTTAAGCAAGATCAACTTAAAATGAACCTCAATTAATCTAACAATTCTTTGGAACTTAACACAACACATCTAGAGGTCTAGGCTAGAGACGTGTTCTAGAATCTTTAAACTTAGTGGCTGTCACTTTCACTGAAGGTTGGGTGATTCCTCCTCTTTGATACGATAAGTGCTAGTATGGACTTGTGCTCCCTATACCATCATGTATATAGTGGGAGACCCCAATAGGCTTAAATCCTTTATCCCTAGGAAGCCGAGTCTGTCGCCTTACTAATTGCAATGCACTGAACACAACATTCACGAAGATTGACTGTCGTATGTAAAGTCCTTGGTAATTTCTCTTTAATTTATCACCAAGGTGTATATTGCATTTTTGTGATTAGTTTGGTAAACCCTCTTGCTTAGTATCTCCAGAGTAGTCACTTTTGCTCCTTTTCGACTCCTTAAAAGAAAAGGTTCATCTGAGCGCTTGTCCTTTCAAGCTCATTAAACAATGAAAGTGACTAGAGTCATCTTTTGCTTTTTCTCGACTCTTAAAAAATGAAAAACCAAAGTTAAGTTCTAGTGTCGTAAAAATTAATTGACCGCGGATAACATCCTCTGCGCTTGTTTTTTAGTTGATCTTAGGTTGAAACATATGGCAACAAATCTGGAGTCCACCAATCAAGGAATTGCTTTTGATGGGAATCCTAGTCCTTTTCCTCCTTTCGGAAATATTGGTGCTCCTTATATGGCTACGTTGTCCCTTCCATGATTTACCATTGGCTTGCCAGTATGGTTGTTCTCAAACTCTTTGGTTCAAAATGTCATGATTTCTCCACAATTAAGTACACCTCCAACTGGACAAAATCAACCTCCAGTTGATCCTAAGGTTGACCCTTTGTCTTCTTCCTCCCCTTCTTCCTCTTCGCTTGGTGAAAGTATTGGTACTAGTAACCAGGTGGCTAAGAAGAAGAAGAAAGGGAAGAAGAAGAAGAAGAAGCAAATTCAGCAGAGGGGCAACCAAGCAATCATTGCTTTGAATGCAAAATCTGATGAGAAACTGTCCATTAAGCCTCACAAAGTTTGATATCCATGCAAACTTTGTGCAGGAGACCATCTTCTTCAAAATTGTCCTGATATTCCTCAGATCTTAGAAGAATGGTCTTCCCATTCACATCATCCTGTGTCATCAACCTCTGGAGATCATGTTGTTGACATACCATCAACTAGTGATAGTAATGTTCATGGATAGAAGGGAAAATTCAAGTTTCCATGTAGGTTATGTGAAGGGAATCACCCCATTCACCTTTGTCCCTATTTGGATGAATCCAAAAGAGTGTTGGATAACCATCCTACTTCATCGCAGCGATTTCCATCTGGTTACAGGAAACTTTCCCTAAGTCCTTCACTAGTTGATGAATTGACTGACCAAAATCAATCATCGGTTAGACCCACTCTCTCTGAAAGTGAATCCTATGAGTCTATACCCGACCAAAATCAATAGGTAGAGGTAACAGTTGACCCGATTTCACCTGCGATAAATCGTATCTTTTTCGAAGAGAGTGAACACCATACCACTCAGGTTCTTTTTGTTTCTTCAGACTCAAATGAGCTTGGGGGCAATCCGCCTGTTCCATCAATACAGGAGGAAAATCCTCCAGTTTTGGTAACTCAAGGGGTTAATCCTCCCATTTCTACGATACCCCCTCCAAGTAGTCTAGTCACTTCCTTTGATTGAAATTGACTGGCAAGATTTCGCCTTCCTTCCTATGTGCCTTTCCAGGTCATAATATAGGTTTTTAATATGATTGTATCTGGCACTATTATAGGTGAAGGTGAATTAGTGAGTATCCTTTCCTCAGCTGCTTGGCAAGCACTTAGTTCACCATTGCTTGTGTCTGTTACACAAAATCTATTGGGTTTTAACAGAGTAACCAGTAAACCATTAGGGATCCTTCCACAGCTACCTATCACTTTGGGAGGAAAAATCATTTATTTGAATGTGATGGTAGTCTCAGGACCTTTATATTATAATTTACTTCTAGGGTGCCACTATGTTTATGGCATGGGAGCTATTGTTTCAACACTCTTTCGAGTGATTTGTTTCCCGCATGAAGGCATGATTGTCATCATTGACTAGCTTTCATTTCCCGGTCCAAATATAGCTCCTAGTCAACCATCTTCCATAAATGGTCCTTTTTTACCAATGGTATCATCCCCGCCACGTGTTAATTATGTTGCAACCTATTCCATACCTACATCAACTAACGAACAATTCAGTGATGTTGTACATCATGTACTCGGGGAATTGGAACGAAATCTCTCTTTCATGACCTCTTATGAGTTGTGATTGAATCTGAGGATAGTTCGTTGTCTTGTGTCAACCTCGTTAAAAAATTGAACAACGGTACGAGTATAGTCCCTGGTCTTGTGTCAACCTTGTTAAAAAATGAAACAAGGATCCCGAGGATAGTTCGTTGTCTTGTGTCAACCTCGTTAAAAAATGAAACAAGGAATATGAGGATAGTTATTTTATTGTGTCAACCTCATTAAAAAGATGAAACAGATCCCACAAGGATAGTTCGTTGTCTTGGTCAACCTCGTTAAAAAATGAAACAAGGGTTTGAGGATGGTTCCTCATCTTGTGTCAACCTCGTTAAAAAATGAAACCAAGGAGTATGAGGATAGTTCTTTTACTGTGTCAACCTCATTAAAAAATGAAACATACCCGAGGATAGTTCTTTGTCTTGTGTCAACCTCGTTAAAAAATGAAACAAGGGTCCGAGGATAGTTCTTTTACTAGGTCAACCTCGTTAAAAAATGAAACAGGTTTATGAGGGCAGTTCTTTACTGTGTCAACCTCATTAAAAAATGAAACAGGCCAATGAGCATAGTTCCTTGTCTTGTGTCAAGCTCGTTAAAAAATGAAACAAGGAATCTGAGCAGAGTTTCTTGTCTTGTGTCAAGCTCATTTAAAAATGAAACAAGGTCCCAAGTTCCAAGTCGAGTCTCTGATTAGATCTCGTAAAATCCCAGTCGAGTCTTTCACTTGATCTCGTAAAAGAACCTTCATTCCATCCACTTGATAGCCATGAGTAGTCTACTTAGGTGAATGTAATGAAGCTTGGGGGGCATGCACCTAGTGGTAAATATAAGTTTTCCTATAGGTTATGTGAAGGGAATTACCCCATTCACCTTTGTTTATCTGGACGAAGCCAAAGAGGTGTTGGATAACCATCTTGCTTCATTGCAGTGACTTCCATCTGGTTACAGGAGTCTCTCCCTTTCATCATGCTGGGGCCATGCAAACCATTTTCAAGCATATTTTTTCTTTTCAAGCTTGTGTTAAAATGAAACTGAATCCAAGCATCGTTTTTCATTTCAAGCTTGTGTAAACATGAAACTGAATCCAAGCATAGTTACCTATGGTTCAAGCTTGTCTAAAAATGAACCCATTTCCATTTTAACCCTTGTGATTGCCATTTTATGAGCCTTTTTTATTAGATGAGCCTTGTTATCATTCCATCACCACCATCTCTTTGGCTGATCATACACTTTTACTTGGTTGTTTTACCCTTTTTTGAGGAACAGTTGCAATGAGTGCTCTTATTAGCCAGCCTCTTCACATAAATCAACATATTTTGAGAAGTTCCAGCATCACCGAAACCAGTTGCTACACTAGAAACCACTCATTCCTCAAAATAGAGTCTTCTTTAAACTCTTTTTAGACTCTCTAAATAAGAAAATATTGTCGAGTGCTTGTCTATTCCAGCTCGTTAAAGTATTGGAAACGACATCTTTCTGGTATTATTTTATCCTTTTTCGGACTTGAGGGATTATTTTACAAAAAAAAACTTACAGAGTTTTCTTTTCACCCCTTTTCAAACTCTCTAAACATGAAAAGGACCGATTTATATTTGTCATTAAACTCGTTAAAATATCATAATAGCGACAAACTTTTCCATCTAGACAAGATCGAGTTTCACCGTCGCTAGACTCATTAAAACATCAAATAGCAATGGGTTTTCCTGAAGGGAAAATTATATAACAAGCATATGTTATCCTCCTCAAGCTTGATAAAAAATAAAGAGGTACTGGTTAGTAAAGACTGGAGAAAATGGGAAAAATCTTGGAAACTTATGGTAGTGAGTCGCTCTTGAACATGACACTTTCACTTCATCTCTGTGATTAAGCTGGGTTGGGACATTCCATTTGATGGTCATCATACCATTGGTCTATCACACCATCCATCACTCTTGTTTTGGGTCAATGCTACCAATTCATCTCAGTGTCGCCAATATGTTCAAGAGAAGTCATCCAGTTAAATTTTTATCCGTTGTAATACTAAAAACCTTCATTTTCATGACCACCATTCCTGAACCTTGTGTCGTCAGTCGATTTTCATCTCCAAAAATCATTTACTTCGTTTCGTGTCGTAGATGTGGGATACATAAAGGCCCTCCTATGATGAGTCACTTCTTGTCAACATTAGCTCATTATCTAAGAATTTTACTTAGAAACACCCTTTCAGTGCTTTGAAACTTGCATACATCAATGGCAAGTTTCTCTCTTCCGGCGACAAGTTGACATCAATGGCCTTCGACCAAAATATTTTGCATGGTGTTCGACATCAAAACATCTACTCACACAACATGAAATGTACTGTTGTACCTTGAGGATCATCATCATTATCGGTGATCCCTCTCGCATCTATTAACAACTTACATCATTGGCTGGTAATCAGGCGATGTCTCTCCATGTTCGACCTCGGAACATCTATTCACATGGTGAGACTTGTACATTGAGTGAAGATTGAACAAGACTAAAGACCTTGGATCTAGTTTCATCCATCTGGGCTGCGATATATTCAAGAGTACCAAATCAAATGTACAAAGGCTTTACACAGATGGTCATCCTAATCATGGATCACAACTCTATATCTATAGAATCATAAGTCTATATCTGTAGACGACTATCTGATCTATTGTACATGTAATGAGATTTTATAAGCTGAGCATGGGAATGCCTCCCTCAACTAGTTCATGAAGAAAATCAGATTATCATGATGTACTGTATTGTAATTGATGCAGGTCATCTTCCAGTTCGAAACTTCCGATCCTCATGATAAAGCATTTCAGCTGACATAGATATTTACGGCCTCATGTTTTAGGGGGCAACTGTTAAAGACTTATTTGGGCACATCAACCCCAACTCATATGTCGATTTTATTAGGGTCTATCAACTCCTAATATAGTTTTTTTATGCCCTAAAGAAACTAAGTCCTTTGAATGCTTCATTCCCTAAAAGTTCCATTACAAAATTCGTCCAAAAAGTGCCTCTAAAGAGATCATTGCGGGAAGCCCTGTGTTAGGGTGCTATGCATAGTAGGTGCCACACTGTCCAAGTGCTATGCATCACAGTTAGACCATCTCTAAGGTGCGATGGTCGAGCTTAGACAAAATTCCAGGAGAGTTTGAAGAATCAGTTACTCATGGAAACCTCTAGAAGCTTCTCCAGTGCCACCTGCCCCTCTGAGTTCGCCCAAGGATGACTAAAGGAATTAGGAAACCACCTCCTATTCCCCTCTTCCATGGAACAAATTCATAAAAATAGAAAGGCATTCATCATCATCATTGATGACTCAACCTCCTTCACTGATCTATAAATGGATCCCTCGTCCAAGAGATCTAGAGGTTGAATATTTCTGAGTGATAAGGAAGTGCTGATGGTTTTAGTATTGAGGCAAAGTATTGTTGTAATGTCGGAATTTCTTGTTGTTCATGAGGTGAAGAAGGTTTGAAGCTGGGAGGATGGAACTGGATCGAAATTACGGGTTGTAATCCTCCTCTCTATTAATAAATATTTTCAATATTTTTCCCCTATGATTGTGTAATCTTTCAATGCAATTATATGTTTATCATACTTTTGATTCTGTGATGTTTATGAATTATAGATCATTATGGTTTGAAGGGTCTATGTTTCTGTAATTTCACAAGTACTCTCCAAGTGTGTTAAGTATGGGGAGGAGTAACGAGATCGGCCAAAGGAGAAAGAGATCAAGCAAGGAATCAAGTGAAAGTTACAGGTTGGCTCTTCATAATCTTTCTCTTATCTGTCATTCATAGGAAAAATAGTGAATTCTTTTAACTGTTGTTTCTAGGTTAGCTACCAAACCTAGAGGGTTAGCATTTCTTAGAAATACTAATTTTCTTAGAAACACATAGAGGTAAGACAATGAATTTGACTAATGCTATTGATGAAGAACAATTGTAGGAGAATGCTAAGGTAGAAGATGAGGCAAGGATAGCTCTTGAAGAGGGCTTACAAAAAGACAATAATGGAAAATGTGTTGAAGAAGGAGGTGAGGCAGATTTGTCTCAGGACAAGAAGAAGATAATCATACGACTGAATGAAGAGGAAGGAAAGCTACTGAAAGATGTTAAGAAAGAAGAAGAACTTATTGAAGACTATAAACAACATCATGATGAAGCACTTGTGAGGTGTCAAAGGGAAATTGAGTTGCGGGAGTATTTGATGAAAGAATAGGAGTATGAGAGTGTAACTGTAGTAAAAAATGGAGTGTCTCAAGCTTTGATTGGGATAGACATATGTGTTATTTTCCAAGTTTCTAATGTAGCGGCTAACAAAGGTGAAGAGGTGGATGAGTATGTAGTCAAAAAGATGACATACAATTTACTTTTTGAAAGTAAATTTGAAGATAAGAAGCAGCAAATGGAAATTGCAGAGGAAGAGGTTTTCAAAGACATTAAGGATGTATGGACGATAGAAAAAGCTGAAAAGAGCAGCCATCAAATTAAAAATGAATGAGAAAAATTGCAGCAGAGAAAGGATTTTAGGCAAGTTGTTGAGACAAAAGGATTCCATGAGAAAGAAAAAATTTATTTTGTGATTGAAGAACTGTGGAAATTGATGATGAGATAGTCTAGATGGAGACAACTAATAGTAGAGGGGATGATCAATCAGAATTTGAAACTGATTGAAGAAATGAAAATAAACCAGAAGACAACAAACATGCAGCAGCAGCAAAGGTGCAGAGCATTTGGACAATTACAAATTAAGGTTTGGGATCTTGGAGATAGCAAGTCATTAAGACTTGTAGCTGTCACATTACTATAAAAAAGTGACAGACCTCATAAACATGATTCTATGCATTTGTTTTTCTACTATGGGAGTCTAGTGTAGGAGCATCCTGCTCAAGAAAAAATTGTATATTTGGTTGTCTTGGGGGATTTGATGTTTTTGATTTCTTAATAGGAAATTTTGTATATTTTTAATAATTTGAGTGAGAAATATGTGTGTGAGGTTTTAGATGTAAATATTCTCAATTATGTGAGAATATGAGAGATGTTAGACTTGTGAAGATCTCATAAAAATCTTGGAGATTAGGAGATTCTAGAATAGGAAGTTAGTCAAGTTAAAAGTAGATTGAGAGATTTGGTATAATATGCTCATAAAGGTAGAATTTAGATATATAAATGTTGTTGAGATCCTCATGGGATCATTAAGATATTTTAAGAACTAGTTGAGAGATCTCCGGAGAGGAACTATGAACCAGAATGATCCATAACTATGTAATTATTCCTATAATTGTACGCCTAAGGAGCATGAGAGGTGTGTGTGGAGTGAGCATGAATAGAAGAGACCAGGGTTGTGTGCCCACATTGTATATTTAGTCAAGTTTGATGTATATTTGAATTCAATTAATAGATGGAAAATTATGTGCTTATGGTATGGAAAATATCTCTGGTTTATCTTGTCAATAGAATAATTGTTTCTGAAGGAGTGGCTAGTTGGTAACTTACAGTGCATATGATTGTCAATTCCAGCAATCAGTATTTGCAATCAAGTTGAGAATTCGATCTGTAGTGAGGAGAGAGTGGCCAGGACAGAGAACACCCCATAAGGTGTGTGAAATTAGGTCAATAATGTGTGGATCAATATCATGAATGATAGAAGAAGATGAGTGGAATTGTGGAAAATCGAAATTGGCTTTTTGATATTGAAGATCCATTGTAAATATCCAAGTGTTGGAAACATTGATTAACTGTAGGACAGGTAAAAATGGGTTTTAAATGTGCTCTACATTATCTATGTTGGACATCCAGAAATATATTTTCAATGTGTTAATTGAACCATGTTGAGTTCAATTAATCCCTGCAAATCATTGTTCAATTGTTGAAGATGTGCACGATCAATAGAAGGGTGCATGTCTGAAAATTGTGCTCTTGATTTTCCTAGAAGCATAAATAATTGTTTCTTGAACAGTGATGCTAGCTCGTTGGATAATCAACTAGAAGGATACTGCAACCAGATCTAGTTTCAACATTGTACAAAATAGGGAGGACAGTAAAACTACGTGACTGGAGAAAAAAATGACTTGCTGTGTTTTGTAATCGTTGAAGCTAGGAGCATACCCTATGCAAACACGTCAAGCCATGAGAGCCAAGTAAGAAGAAATATAATTTCTTAACAGAAGGGAAATTCGTAAGAGAAAACCATCAGCCACAGAAGGGTCATGCCTGAGAGAGAAAGGTCATGCTGTGGGTCGCGTCGGAAAATAGAAAGGTCACACCAAAAAATAAATAGGTTGCTTGGAACAGAAAGGTCGTGTCGTGGGTCACACCTAAGACAGATGGGTCGTGCCATGTGACAGAAGGCTCACACCAACTTGTAGAAGTGTCGTGCCGGTTCAAGGTTATTTTTTTACCAAATTTTAGGAGTCCATTTTTAATTTTGGAAACTAGGTCAAGTAGCCCCACATGTCTATTTCCAAATGAGCCATAAAACTCAACAAAATACCCAAGAGAAGGCCTCCAAAAAATGAGTTTTCCATCCTCACTCAAAATCACCACAATTGGTCAAAAAGACTTTGAGATAGAAGTTATAGCAATAGAGGGTTCACATACTCATGTGTTCTTTTAATAACACTTAGGTATTCCATATAGTGCAAAACTTTAGAAAACAATCCTTCCTTATTTATGTATATTGATATAAGGGAAGTTTAATGAAACAATGAGAGATAAAAAGGGTTGAAGTCTCTTTGTTAAGACTTGTAGTGTAGTCTTTGTGTTTTAAGGCTACCAATTGTGGAGTAAGACTTGGGTGGTAGTCATCCCAATGATGATAAATCCATGTCCATATGATGAGATGAATGCCCAAGCACATCATGTGGTCTTATGGTTTCTCATGAAGATTCTAATTCAGATCTAGAATGCGCTCTGGTCAAAGAAGACGTCTATATCAAAACTTCCTCTTCACCTCACTTTACCTTGTGTCCTACCATTCACAACGCATCTACATACGACAGAGGTATTCCATGCTCTTATGTTTCTCCTTCTGATGAGTTATCTCCTCAGTTGATACAAGATGGTGAGGTTTCCCATGATAAAATTGAAAACAATGTAATCGCACTGGACTCTCCCCACCCCTCATCATCTCTTATGTTGCATGAAGGCAACACATTAAATCAACTTTCTCATGCATGCTCACCAACTCATTTATCTTTGGACGTACCATTAGAAGAGCCTCTTCATTTGAGAAATCTAATTGATGTTGAAACCTATGTTACATCACATCTGTCTTCATGCAAATCTCTCACGTCAAACTCGAGTTGGCAATGTATGTCTCTCCCAAAGTCATGGAATTGTGAAGTTGATCATCTCAAAGACTATCTTTTCCCACAATCATAGTTATTGAATTTACCCCTTCATAGTCAACTCCTCAGTCTTCTTGTGAATCTTGTACTACAAATATGTCTGCTCATCACAATAGATATCTCTCTGGGTGATGATGAATGCACAAGCTATCACATGAATCAAGTTCCACTCCATTCACCATGACTCAACTGGTTTCATGCATTCATCGTGCTAGCATCCTTTTTAAGTTATCTTGATGGCTATGATTCTTGTGCAATTGGTCACCAGTTGAAGGAAGGTGGTCTGTCATATCTAGCTCACAGCAAACTTGGTTTGATTATTCAGAGCTTTCACAAGATTGTTCATATGGATTTTTCTTTTTTCAATGCAAAATAGGAATCTTAAATCTCAATTAGCTCACTTGATCATTGCTCTATCTTGGGTGAATGTCATTTGAATTATCATTTTCCCATCAACACATCCTATGATAGTGGTTTCGCTCTCTCTGGTCTTCACCATTTAACATCTCTCTCTTCAGACTTCTGTTAAGGAGGTGAAGCACTTCAACCTTCGCTGATGGCTGTGGCAAGTTTTTACTGTGTTGGCATGACCCCCGAGAATGATCAAATCTATTTTTATTTACAAGATTCCCAGCATGATCTCGTCTCTCCAATCGAAAATTTATCTCTTCAAGGATGACAAGTCTTTCTAGACAACCATTATGAATTTTACAATCCAATCGTTGAATGGTTGGAACAATTTAATTGACAAGCTCTATTGTAGGCAGCAAGTTTTGATTGTTCATTGTGCTTACTAAGGCACTCGGTGCAAATAAGGAAGCACCTGCAAGAGGCTTTGGAGGTTTTTTGAAAAGTGTTATCCATCGAAGAGGTAAGCATGTGCATTGGGTAAAAGTAGTGGTTGTGACACGTCTTTCTCCCCACATGCATGACCTTCCTTCCCATGTACAAATTTTTCAAGTTTTTGTATTTTTTGTTGCACATCATTGTTTATCTGCTTTAATCATTCATATCTTTGTGGATGCAGGTCGAGAACAACTATGGTGCCTTCATTGGAAATTTCATTACACATAACCCCGACTGTCTAGCTGTTAGGACATGAGTAGGATTAGTTGCATATTAGTTTTCCTTTCCTTGCACTCATTCCTAATAGTTCTTTTTGGTTTTATTATTTTGGTTTCACATCATTTTCACTTTAGTTATTTTTTTCTCTTGTCCTTCAATTTTGGTTTCTTGGTTCTGTGTCTTATTTCTTTTTGCTTTGTTTATTTCCTTGTTTAGTTTTCCTTTAGTTTTCACTATGTGAATAAGTGTTGTGCTTGGACCTATGTCTTAGATTCTAAATGTGTATGTGCTTTATGTTCAAAGAGTCTTGTGACACTACAACCCTTGGCCAGTCCTGTGTTCATCTTCCTTGTGTTTGGTTGTAACTTTTAGCCAATGAAGTCTTGATAGAAAATATGATCCTTTTGTAAGGAGAGATTTGATCCAAATATGAACCTATGTTCAGTCTGGGAAACCTCATGACTGTACTCAGTTTTCTACTTTGGTGTGTTCAAGCTTATCCAACTAGTAGAAATGGAGAAGGGGGGAAATATAAATGAGAAAACCTGAATCAGAGGTCTTTACATACTTCTCTGAAGGAACAACCTCTCCTGCTCTTAATAAGTCTAGATCCTTCTTCCACCCTAACAATAAATAAGTGTTGATGCATAGTTCTCTTTTAAAAAATAAATAAAGGCGAAAGAAGATAAAGGATTTCTGTACAGAGAGGTGAAGTAAGAAACTCCACCGAGGTAGTGTCCAAGCTTGGTGGGATTGGAGCAATTCTTGTGTTCTTACATGACTCTGTCGAGGTACTGTCTAGGCTGCTAGCATCAAAGCGACACCAGAGATGAAAAACTATACTATGAAAATATTAAGCTCATGAGCTAAACTACCCTTCCCAATTTGAAACACTTTGATATGACTGAATCTTGTGTCGTGCTCAACTAAGTTGGTACAAGGAGAACCATGTTTGTCCATCGGGTAAGTGGGGAAGCCGAAGTAATATGAATGATGAATCAAAACTCCCTGATGGACCAAGGCATTGCACTGAATGAACCAAGACAGAGAAGATGGAATTCAACCAGTGTGTTGCCAAGTGTTGTAGCGAGTGCAACACCCTCCAAATTTTTTTCTTGTACTCAAATTTCGAAGCCTACTATGGATCTTGTGATCAATCGTTCCTTAGTCACTTATTGGTAAGCTAATGATCTTAAGCTCCCCTTTTCGATCTTAAGATTCGTTCACACTTTTATCTTTCTATAGTATGTATCATATTTAGGGATGGGTATTATCGCTTGTTATGAAAAGGGAAGTTTGTTTTGCTTCAAGTTGAAATCTACCCAACCTCCCTTAACATTCAAAATTGCACAGTAGTTTCCTCCAGTGTACTTCCCTCAGCTGGAACCCACCATCTCCAGAAACTGCTTAGTTTTGTCCCTCAGCTGCCTACTCTACCTTGCATCCTGAAACTATGCATATGTGTCCTCCCAGGAGCTCATCCCGTAGCAGTTCCTTACATCCTAAAACTCGTAAAATGTGTCTTTCAGTGATCACAAGAAGGATGACATGTTAGAGGACTCTCAAGAGACAAGGAAGAAGATAAGAAGACCAAGGAACCCAAGGTATGATAAAATATTGAGACTGCATGAAGAGTCCATCTAATGCACAACCCTTGGAGGGTAGGTATGAAAAACAAAACACATTTAGTGTAGTTTGAAGGACTTCTTATCATTGTCATATAATTTTATCTTTAATGACATGCATAGTTGCAAGTACTGAAAGTCATTCCATGTGTTTCCTCTATGTGTCTTTCTCCATTTTGCTTGCTTAACCAAATGTTGTCTTTTGGGATTTCTTTTCCATGCTTGTGATCTTGTCCTGATGATTGCTAAGGTTTTTCTTTGTGTATCTGGGTTGTCTTATTTATGTGAACGTTACTCGCACTCACACATAAAGTTGTAGGCATTGTCACGCAAGTATCGTCACAGTCATCGGAAGTCTATCCCAAGTGTCACACTTGTAGCTTCCAGCTCTATACAGTCCCACATAGGGCCATGCTTTTCTATGATGGTCAGTGTCGTCATGTTGTCGAATTGTGCTAAGTGTTTGATCACAATGTCGTGTCCTCACAAGTTCACTTTCCTCTCACACCTAGCCATTTTCCTAAAAATCTCTCTGGCTGAACAACTCCACTTTACCAGACCTCAACTAAGTTGCACTGCATAGTCTCAACCCTCAGTTGTGTTGATCTGTTGTCTAGAATTACGTAGCGCTTAAGGTTGTCTTCTTGGTCAATTGCACTATGCAATCCCAGAGGTGAGAAGCCTGTTTTCCTTCCCAGAACTGCGCAGAAACTGCCTCAAAGCCCAACCTGAATTGCGCACTTTGCAAGAACACTCATCACGCCTCCTTCCTTCTTGCTGGAACCCCACATTGCACAGATACCTAAGCCTTCACTACTCCTAGAAACCGCGCATAGGTTTCCTCCCAGTGACTTCCCTCAGTCGAGACTCACTGCTCTAAAAAACTGCGCAAAACTATCCTCTGGTCCCTCTTCTATCCTACCTTGTCTTCCCCCTAGAAACTGTGCATAGGTGTCCCTCAGGGTCCCACCTTGCAACTGCCAATGGTGTCTTCAACTATGCAACCCTGCCTCCCAGTGGCCTCTGTGTAGTTTTCCTAGACAATGAAGACTATGCCCTGGAGTTCCTTATCGAAGCCTGAGCTATGCTCTGTGCAAGTTAAATGAGCAATCCTCCTCCCTGTTACATGGAACTGTGCAGTGAAAAGTTATCGAGCCCTCTTCCTAGCCTGTCATCTGTCCTGGTTCTAGAACATTGAAACAATGCATCATGCTAGAATAGGAAGTTTTGGATTTGATGTCATCCCATCATGAGTGAATTGCAGGAATAGGTACACTGATAGATCACAGTGAGACAATGAATGAGATGAGGAAGGAGCACAGATGTGAGAAGACTTACTTGTAGCTAGACAAACGAATGAATTGCATCAAGTAGCAACAAGAATGAACACATGCATGGAACCATCTTAAAAGACCAAGACCATTGAATACCCCACAACATCAATCCATGCGGAGGGGAAGACAAAGCAAACATGAGAGTACATCCATCACTTAATAGCATAGCAGCTTCACATGGCCACCAAAACCAGCCAATACATGTTAGGAGTGTCATGTCAAGTTGTGTCATGAGTTGTCGAGGCCACATCACCACTATGGGCCAATCTATTGTAACTGAATGTAATGTAAAGTGAAAGTCCAATGGACACACACAAGAAGTTGAAGAGTCATGTTAGTTGAAAATTCATAGGAAGTTGAACAATCATGAGGGTAGTCCAAGAGTCACAAGGGTCAAGCAACCCAACTGGCTATATATACCCCTGCCATTATGTGAGCAGGGACTTTTCACCTTGGCTCATCCCAAAAAGCATAGAGAGTTTTTCAGTCAATTTTTTGAGGAGCGAGGAGTGGCTCCAATGTCCCACTACTAAGAGTAGTGATGTATGGTGTAAAAATGTGTCTTGGGACTTTTACTTACTTCAAAAACATGTTAAGTCCAACACGTTTTCACGCATGTTTGGTAGATGTTTGTAAGACTACTCTTTAAACATTTGTAATGCATGTTTGCTTAACCTATACTAACATAGTTGAACTAATTTGGCTACTTTAGTACTTACATTGTTGAGAATGTGTTGTATTGGCTATCATTGTTGTCACATCCTTGTAGACTGCTCCACAGGATATTAGATAGACCTGTCTTGTTTACTAGTTATAATGACTACCACATCTGTGTGGACTACTCTATTGGATGGTGTATGTGTTTTCCCTTGAACTTCGGTTTTAACAAATTCCATGTCCATTGTGGACAATTCATATGGACGTTGGACAAATCATTCCTGGTTCACGTGTGTCTCTCCCTGGTTGGTACTACTACCTCTCACTTTGAGGCTCACTTCACTCTCCACCTTTGCAGTAAGAGAACCTAGACATGATTTATATTACACACTCACCAGGCACACTTACCTTGTTGTTTGAAGATACCAGCATAACACTCTCATGTGCTGACAACCATAGCCAAGGAAGATATCTAAGTATATGGAAACTAGGCTTTTATACCAGATGGGACACCTACACCAAATGGTATGAGGTCTAGTTGGGACATCATGTCGGGGAGATCCTCTTGGTTGATGGATTTCCAGCACTGTCAACAAAATGACGCTAGAATGAGGGCCAGATGACAGGCTATGCCTATAGAGTTTGTTTTGAATCTCTTATTTAAAATGGTTCTTCCTGAAATCATAATCTCAAGATGTGTTTAATAAAAATCCTAATTGTATATCCCTACAGAAGTTATTCATGACCTGTCCAAGTTGAAGTTCAATGGTGAGGGTGCATTGTCTTTTCATGTGCATGTGCTTCAAGTTATGACTCTTTGCCACCATCACCAAATAAAGTCTGAAGATTCTTGGGCTGTACTACTCACCCTCACATTCGAAGGTCATGTTGAACGTTGGTGTCATACATTACCCATTGATTTTATCGGCTCATTTGGTCATCTTACCAAGATGATGGTTAAATATTTTGGTAAGTATAGCCACTGAGATGTTTGTGAAAAAGTTTGTTGTTTAGGAATGGATTCTGTTAGATACCTATACCAATAGGTTTCATATTTCATGATTGGCAAAGGAAGTTCCAAATATGCTTTGCTTTGGTGATGCAAAGATCCCATATTTTCAAGAGAAGGTAATATGTGTACATAGCTTGATGTTGACTCAATTTTGGATGGATGGTCCAACAGACTAATCTGGATCATGCCATGTTTCAATTTCTTGTTGTAGAATAGAGAAAGAAGTCTGTCCAAACTGTTTAATCTTGGCAGACCAGTGGTTAGGTAGAGAAATAATGTTCCCAACTGCTTAATCTGGGACCTTGGAAGCAATAAGGGTAATTCTAGATAGAAAATCAAAAGAAAAAGCCAAAAGAAAAGAAAAGGCACATGAGGGTCTGCAAGTCTAAGTGCACCCTCCATGAAGAGACAAAAAATGCTAGGCAAAGTTAATGGGTAGGTAGAGGGGGTTGCAGAAATGTCATTCCTTTCAATTGAATTTTTCTGGTTTAAAATAAAGGAAACATCAGTGGATAGAGAAGTTCCTCTTCTCCATCATCTTGCAGCAATACAAAGAAGCATGTCTAACTTCCTGCTTTCCCCCCCTCACATTCGTTGCTAACATCCCATTACCAGTTATGTTCATGAAAGAAAATCAAGGTCTTGTGGTGGTTCTTGTCTCTTTAAAAGCCACATTTCTTGTGTAAAACTCTTTTCATTTTGATCTACTCCCTAAACTAAGTTGATTCCACATAAAACTTAGTGTTTCCACTCCTCATCCACCCCTTCCACTCATATTAACCCCTAACTTCTATTATTTAACTCCCAATACTCCCTATTCCCCTTATTACTATGTAAATTGTACAAAAAACCCCAAAATACCTATGTATCCCCTTCCCCGAGCATTATAGCTCTAAGTTTGGTTTTAAACGGTTTAAGCGCTAAAACATTAGAGCGCGACCCAAAGAGCGCTGATATATTAATCCTGGGATTAATCCAAGATCCGCTTGGATTAATAACCTTAATCTAGGCTTTGTTAATAAACCCGCGCATAACCCATTTTTCCCGTAACACAGTTAAAAAACCCACTTTTCCAATGTTTTGCCGGGCACGACTTTCACAAATAATAATATTTTATTGGTCCTGCCTGACCGTATCGTCCGGCCACCTCTGCCTCCCGCCAGCCGTCGGATCTGGGCTTTCCCATCCGACGGCCCTTATCAATTTCGGAGCGGCCCCGATGTACTACAGTTAGCTTCCGAAATTTGTCAGAGGGTGACGTCAGGCCTCTGCCACGCGTCACCCCCACATTGTATCGGGCCACCCTTTGACAATTCCGCTTCCGTATAAAGAGCGGTGCGATATTATACCGCTTACCGTTTCCGGTTTTCCGCTGACTGGTCATGCCAGCGTCACGCCACCTCACCACCGCGTCAGCGCCCCCGCCCGCCATCGCTCTGACGTGTCCTCCACCTCTGCAGTCCCCGTGGACCACTCACAGGCCGCCACATCAGCCGATGACGTCATGCTGACGTCACTCGATCTTGACCCCACCTGATGATGTCATGCTGACGTCATCCAAAAAAAGCGCCAATATCCCAAAAAGTCCATATTTTTGCCGAAAATCGCGGTTTTTCTCACTTTTTGCAAAACAAAGACTGTTCCGCTCTGCATGCATACTACGACCGTTAGCCGCCAACCTGCAGAAACCAATACAAAGACCGTGGGCGCATCCATTACACCTGCATTTGTGACCATAGCCGGCAATTCATAAGGTATTTATCCAAATCGCTCCCTCCGCGCCTGGTTTTGTCCATAATTCTCTAAAGATAGCTTAAAAGAGTGAAGAACACTGTAACTACCAGCAAACCTCCAGTAACCTGTGTCTATTTTCAATTGTTGGGTCGGAATTCCTTTGCAGAACCCGCATTTAGCCAACTTTTCCCAAATTCACCAACAGTTCGCGCATTCGTGGACTTAAAACCTGAGCTGCACTAATTCACCGCGAAGACAGTGCTACTGGTCCCTGCATTCACTCAATTAACTCTCATTGGAGCATTTGAACTATTCTTACCACAGTTTACTCCATTTTCCTTGGAGTGGAAAGCATTAGCAGATCTAGATTATCAAATATCGGAGGAAATGCTAATGCATAGCAAGTACCAAATTCACTTGCTAAATGAATTGAAGATTAAGCATGAGAGTGGAATGGATGTATTGGGCATTTGGGACTCTTTCCTCCCTATCTTCAAGCTCCCTCAGGTCAACCAGTTTCCTGACCTAATCCACCTATGTGCTGACTGCTATGACCCCACTCAGAGGGCTGTGCTTGACCCTTCAGGCTCAGTTGTTTTTTATATCACCCCTGAAGCCATCAGAGAGATGCTACACTTCAATACTGATAAGAAATTAGTTCCTTTATCACTGGTAGATCTGATAAAGCAAGGAGCTAAGCTGACAGATGCTCAGGTCACCAAGATGAATCAACTGTACATTGACTCTGACACCGTACAGTACCCTCCCATTTCTCATGTATACCTCAACCAATTGGGCAGAGACCTTGTAGACATGATTAGTCCCATATTGGGCTATAATTCAATAGAATTTGTTGATGAAACTGTGCTGGTGATGATGCTCATGTTTTCCCCTGCCAAGTCCCCAATCTGTTATGACTATGCCACTTACATATCCGATAAAATACATGAGCAATTGATGAATTTGACAAGGGAAAGGGTGTTCAGATACAGCTCCTATATCTACCACTTAATCTTATATTATCAGCATGAGAAATTTCCTTTTGTTGTGAAAAGAGTCGATGCACAAGGCAATCCAAGGTCAGTGGTTTATTGGTCCTCTGCCTTCCACTGCAGATCTTGTTCTCCATACACTTATTGTGAGTTTATAGACCTCTTCATCCACCCAGCCATGTCTCTGCTTCTGAGCTCACCTCCTCCAAGACTAACTGATGAGATGCAGAGGATTCTTCAGTTGTCTAAGGTATACAACATTGGGGATTGGTATTATTACCAAAACCACACAGTTATCAGAATATATGGGTGTGAGTTGTCCCCATACAGATTACCCAAGTATGTGCCTATGAGATTGTTTGCCCTCGAGTACTTCAGGCAATTTGGGAATGCTGATGTACTCCATTTTTCAGGCAAGGGCAAGAAAGCACAGCTCAAAGTCAGAAACCAATTAGGCCACTTCATTTACAATAAAAGGGAGGAAGGTTGGCAAGAGGCAGATAGAATGCTAGAAGCCCTTGGCTTACAGACCAGCTTCCTTTGGAAACCATATGACCCCAATCATTTCATAAGTTTAAGAAGGGTCAGATATAGGCTGGCCAGTTATGACCACATAAGGTTGCCTCACATAGAAAAATATGAAAATCAACTAAAGTGGAGGGAAGGCACCTTAGAGGAGGCTGCCACACAAGAAGAACTAGGTCAAAGAGCAATAAAAAATCTCCAAAAGTTGGCTGACTTAGAGCTTTGTTCATAGGTATTTTCTCTTCCAGGCACTCAAGTGGGAGCAACTGCCTCATCTTCTACAGCACATCAGCAAGCAGCCAAAGCTACTGATCAGGCTTCTAGCAAAGGCAAAGAGAAAGAGATGGAGCCAGAACAGTGACCTCATGAAGAAGTACAGCAGCAAAAAGTACAGCAAGAAGAGGGGCAGCCAATACAGCAGCAAGAACAAACAGCTGAAGCCCCAATATCCACTAAACAACAAGCTCAAGAGAATGTGCCTCCTAGGCAAGAAAAGACAGTGGAGGCCTCAATGCTACAAACTCCACAAAAAGCAGAAAAGGGAAAAAAGAGGGATAGAGAGCAGGAGACTCCCCTCACCAACTCCACAACTCACGGGGAGAAAAGACACAGAATGAATCCCCTCTCTGAGGAAGAAATTCCTATTGGGCAATCTTTGGGCATGGGCCCACCAAGTATGGAGGCATCTGCAAGTTCCTTTCAGCAGGAACAGAAAAGAACAGTTGGAGGAGAAGTCAGCTCCTCAAGCCAGCAAAGGGGAGCTGAAATAGGCATCAAACAACAGTTTATTGATATTAAAAAGAGGAATGAGCCAATAAGGATATAGTTGTACAACCACTTATTGAAGATGGCTCCTACAAACCAGCAGAGATTAATGTCTGCATATGATGTACATGAGGGCAAAATGGTAATGATTCATTTCATGCCAACCATGTTGCAGCCACAGTCTTCAGCTGATTACATAAGGACCAACCTTGAGGTCCTTGCAAAGGACATACACCTATGGATCAAATAGAATTGCACAAGCAAACGGGTGAGATGGTATATGCTACCCTTGCAGACAAAACATTGGTGAATTATAGGCTGGAAAATAGCCTAAACAACACAGCTGCCCAACTTGAGTTGGAGAAAGCATCCTCCCAGGCAAAGGACAACAGAATCAAAGCATTGGAGGATATCATTATAGAGCTTGGGCATGATCCCAAGGACACCAAAGCTATACAAGCGCTGTTGAAATTAAGAGATGCAGATATGGCAGCGTTAAGAAAAATGGTTAAGATCCCAGCAACTCTTCATCCTCAAACAGGAGAAGTGGCCCAGCTAAGGCATGACCAAGATGCAGCAGCTATGCTGGTATCATTATACAAACAGCTGATACAGACACAAGAGAAGTTGGGAGAATCAGAGGCTGCACTGCAGGCAGCCCTACAGCAGAAGGAAGGAGGTCAAACATCTCAGCCCCCTCCACAAATAATCAACCTTGAGGAACCTCCTCAAACTACTGCTCCTCCTACAGAACAGACAGCTCAGACAGCGCCATCTACATCAGCACCAGCACCAACAAAAGAGCAGGCTCCAAGCCTTGATATGCAGAAGCTGAAGAATGAAATTCAGGCCTTAGAAGCCCAAATGGAAGAATTAAATGAAGCCAGGGACAATTTGGCTAAGCTCAATGAAAAATATGACAAGTCAAAACAAAGCATAGCTGAAAAGGGAAGAGAAGTGAAGGCTCTCAAAGAGAAGATAAAGGAGCTGGAGAAAGAGCTCACCCTTGACAAAGTGGTGGCTCAGCTCAAGACAGTCTTATGGGCCAACATTGGTCAATCGATCACAGACCAGTGGCAGTATATTGAGACCATTCATGAGCAAACAGAACTCATAGCCAAAGCACACAAGGAAGTCCAAAGATCAAGGGCATCTCTAGGTAATATGCCTGAGATAGCCAACAGAATGATCAATGTGCTCAATAACCGCACAAGTCCTCAGCTGGCAACAATGGGAATCTCCAATAGAACTAAAACCATCCAGCTGATAAAGAGGGTCCTCACATTGAAAAGCCTGGTACAAACATTAGACAGAAGAAGCCAGGACATGCAAACAGAAGTCAACAAGTTCATGGAAAAGTTTGCAGCATTACAGGGCAGAGGTCTTCCTGGCTTACTGAACAGTGCAGGGAGACTACTATCACATGAGAACTATGCAAAAAGGGTGAACACATTTTCCACCAATCAAATCACTCAAGGATCAAGTACCTCAGAGGTAACAGGGCCAGCAACTGGGCAAAGTCTCTACGACAGAGTAGAGAACTTATTTTTCATTATGAATGAGATTAGACATTTATTTGAAGTGCCTCCAAACTTCTACAAATACACAGAGGCATATGAAACCTTAGATGCAATTTTAAGGCATCAATTGCCTACACAGGAGTGGTGGACCAGAATGATACAGATGTTGCTGTAAACAGGGAGGTTTTTTCATCAAAAGACATAAGTCATCACCTTCAGAAAAAGTGATGCACACAGTATGATTAGAGAAGAGTGGACTGAGCCAACTCAGCAGAAAGATTTGGCCACTAAAGCAACACTGACAGCTGCAGATAACAGGGCCGAGAAAGCTACAGCATGACAAAGCATAAAGACACATCATTCAGCATTTATGCAGAACGCTCAAACCGACTCAGTGGCCTCCAAAGGTCAAAAGGATTTCTGACAGAATTAAAGAGCATTCATTTTGTATTTACAGCAGTAATAACTTCTTTATCTGCTATTTTGTAAAGTTGGTGAGCGTATTTAATTATCAGATGACTCAGCGGTTTAGATATTTTTGTAGAACCGATTGTATATATTCCCCCTCACATAAGCTTGCAGGGGTTGTTGTTACTTGTTCAGAAAGAGAAATCGGCTGGATTTTGGGAGAAATAATACAAAGAAGCTTTGGGATCTCAGAGATTGTCTTTTCTGATGTATGCTATGTTGGAACCATTGAATGCTGTGGAATTCTAGTGTTGTAGTTTGATACAATAAGTTTCTGTATTTCTGTCTGTGTTAAATTTTTGTTTATTTCGTTTCTCATGTATGTGATCTAATCTTAATAAGAAAGTAGAAGAATAACTCAGGATTTGTCCATGGAGACACCCTGAATTCAATCTTTCCTTGTTATAAATGTTTTCCTCAGGTTTTCTCTGAAAAAAAATGTTTTCCTCAGGTTTATCTGTTAAATTGGAATTCTTAAATGCTCCAAATTACTATAAATCTTTAACAGTTTCTGTGCAGTAATTCTTAGATGCTACTGAATAGAATCTGCTCTTTTCAAATTGCAGTCAGACTGTGAATAAGTTTCCATTTCACTCTGTTTCATTTATAAGCCAAAATTTGTGTCATGAATAGCTGTCTAGCTCTGTAGTAAGTCTTTCTCCATCACAGACATCAGGACCTACTCAATTTTTGACTCCATATGCCCAATGGACTAAAAAATCCCTCAAACATTTCATGCCCTTCTCAAAACAACAGTTCACAACCAAAACCTTAAAAACAAAAGCTGAATTCACAACTAGCCTAAAATCTTCACAAACAGAGCTAAAACTTAAAGAGAGAGCCCTCTCTGATTATAGGTAGGCTAGGACCTATAATCCAAAGTTTGGTTAGTGGTTACCCCGGCCGTATTCCCTTGGGAGTCAAAGGGAACAACCTGGGTGTTAACATAAATGGCGACTCCACTGGGGACCTGGATGAACTTTGCAACCTCCTATCTGATTCTTAATGCTGTAGATAAAGCTTGAGTGACAGCCAGATAGCCTTAGAAACTGCCTCTGCTTTGCATTTGCAGGAGTATATAAAAGCTGCCTCAGTCAATCTTTATTCAGTATTAATTCTCACATAGTTGTGCTATAGCTGAGCAGTCCTTGTCAAAAGATCACAACTTCCTTAGAAATTCTCATAAAGAAAGTTATAGAAGCTGGCTCCTAAGAAGAAAACTCATCACACAAGATCAAACCCAGATCCTGATCCAACACCTGAGTTTCAAAATCCAAACTTGATTGCAAGAAACCTCAAGAGACACAAATCAGAAGGCACTTTATCAGATTCAAGTTCGGAAGCAGGTCTCCAAACTGACATTCCAACCCCTGCTAAAGCTTCTCTACATCCTCATACTATTGGCCCACAATCTCCTAGTTCTTCGTCCACTTCACAAGGTATCCTTTCAACCACTCCATCAAATACACACACCCTTTCCATCCCATTCCCTCCACTAGTCCCATTCATCCCTGTTATCCCTCTTGTCCCACCAAACATGGCTAATAGATATGCACCACTGCAGTTACCGGCCAATCCAGCTCCTCTGCCTCAAGAGTACCAAAGCAAGATCTCATACTGTGATGGTACTGGCTCATATCTAGCCCTTCAACATACTAAGAAAATGCAGGACTACTTTGAAAACTATGAAATAGATGATGATGGAGTTAGGATGAAAATTTTTGTGCAAAGCTTAACGGGGGATGTAAGAACATGGTTTAGGTCACTTACACCAAATTCCATAGCTGACCCTGAAGCCCTCTATCAAACATTTATCAACAGATGGGAGAAGAAGAAGGATCCACTCCATATATTATCTGAATACAATACTATCAAAAGAGGTCCCCAAGAAACTGTCCTGGACTACTGTGCCCGGTTTAACAATGTCTACAATGCTATTCCCAAAAATCTTAGACCCCCACCAGATCTAGCTCTATATACCTTCCCTGATGGGTTTGATTCAGATATGGAATATCAATTAAGGGAAAGGGCTCCCAGAACTTTAGCTGAAATGCAAGATATAGCAGTAAGTGTGGAAGCCAATCTGATAGCCAAGAGAAATAGAACAAGAACTGAGAGAAAGACCACCTTCAAAGAAGAGCCTTCAGGCTGGGATCAAAAACTGGATGCAATAATCACTGGTATGCAGAGATTAGGTGACAGAGTAGAATCAGTTGAGAGGAAGTCATCATGGGAAGCACCACAGAATAACCCTGTTAGAAATCCTAATTTCAGAAGAAACCAAAATCCTAATGTTGGTAAAGCCAATTCTGAACCAGAAATTAGACCTCCGTTCCAAGAAAACTATACAGAAGCATCCACTTCTAATGAACAAATAGATGACACCCACATTAACCTAATGGGCCTGAATGATGATCAACAAGTTTTCCTAAGTCAAGAAGATCATAAGGATGATGATACTAAACAGTTTCAAACCAAGTCAGGGGAGTCATTTGACTTTAAATAAGGCTATGACACAGCTGTTTACGAAGTTCATAAACAATACAAGCTAAGGAGCAGAACTATAAATGTGACACAGCCTGAGAAAACAAAGGACACTCCTCTGCCTAAGAAAACCATGGGCACAGAGCCAATTGACAAAACTGATTCCATTACAAAGGAAGTAACAGTTGAAGAAATAACTGAAACATCTTCCCCAAAACAACAAGAAATGGCTACATCACCCTTACAACCTAATCCAAGCATGACTTCGCAGAAGATGAGTAAGAAGGACAAGCCTCAAGATCAGAGTGAAAACCAAGAAGAAAATTTGAACAACAAAGAAAGGGTTCTCAACCACAACACCAAGGTACAATCTGAAAAACCCTTTGACTTAGAAGCTGAAATAGGAAAATTGAAGATAGCCATTCCTGTTTCAGAGCTAGCCAAGCATGACATTTACAAACAACAAATAAAAAAGTCCCTTCAACTTACCCAAAATAAAGATGATGTCAATGTGTTGGATGATACCCCATAACTACTTTTCAGTCCAGAGGTTGATGGAAAGACAGCAGTTACAGGGATCTTACCTTTTTATGTCAGCTTGCATGTTCATGACAAAATATTACACAATGCAATGTTTGATTCGGGTGCATCTCACAACCTTATGCCTAAATCAGTGATGGAGAGACTCAACTTAGACATTACAAGACCCTATAAGGACCTATTTTCATTTGACTCCAGCCAAGTTAAGTGTTTAGGATTGATAAAAGATCTATGTGTATCCTTTGTCCAGTATCCAAACAAAACAATCTTAATGGATGTTGTAGTTGCTGATATCCCACCCAAATATGGAATGTTGTTATCAAGATCATGGGGGGCTAAACTCCAAGGTTCCCTGCAATTAGACATGTCATATGCCACTATCTCAGTCTTTGGTCAACCCAAGAGACTATATAGAGAGTCACTTATGAAATACATGGTGAGCAGTGAAGAAAAGCCTCAGAATTTCCCCATTTATGCAGTCCATTCAGAGATAGACTCTTTTATTCTGTTCAATGATGATACAAGCCCTGAGAGTGATAATAAATCAGTCACACTTGAACAAAACATGCATGAGAGTAAGCAACCAAGCCCCCAAGAGATACAAATTGAGAAACCAATTGGTGAGTCTCTCCTAAAAGATAAACCAGATGAAAAACAAGAACTCCAACTTATAATCCCAAATTATACAAAGAATGTTGAAAATCCCTTAAAACAGGAGATCTTATGGTTCCTAGAGTTTGATGGATCAGTCAACAAATTAGGGGCAGGAGCGGGGGTTTGGATACATAACAAACAAAACAGTCATCCAGAGGGCCGAGCTTATAGGCTAAACTTCAGGTGCACCAACAATATGGTAGAATATGAAGCCCTCTTACTAGGCCTCAAGCTTGTAAAATCCTTACAAGCCATAAAAGTTTCAATCCTAGGAGACTCAGACCTGATTATCCAACAAGTAAAGGGAAATTTTGTCGCTAATGACAAAAGACTGAGATCTTATAGGTCCGCTGCTGCTGAAATACTAAATTCCTTCACTGAATTTCAAATTACCAAAATTCCTAGAACCCATAATCTTCATGCTCATAGTCTGGCTACATTTGCAAGCACTTGTAAACTACCTTTTGAACCCCACCATTGCTTTACAGCTGAGATAAAACATAGACCTTCTGTCCCAAACAATGTCAAGGATTGGCAAGTGTTTGAGGATGATACACAAATAAACAATTTCTTGACCTTGCAACAAGAATTTTCAGGACTAAACATTGATACTGAGGCTGCAAGTGATTCACAAATACTACGTGAACAGCAACAAACAAATATCTCACTCGAAACAGCAAATCAAATGCTTTGTCCAACAAACTTTGACCAGGAGAAAATACAAGAACTTGAACAATTACATTCTGAGGAAATACCTGGTGCTGAAGATGAAGTTATACAATGGAAAGACAATTTTCTTCCAACAGGCCTAGCCCCATTAGAGGACATTTTTGACTCAAATGACGTCCCTAGAAAACTGAAATTGCAGCCCCTTAATGCTGCCATTGAAGAGTGCAACATTGGAACTATTGAAAAACCCAAGATAATTAATTTGTCTGCATCTTTACCACCTGATCAGAAGCCTAAATACATTAACCTCTTTAAAGAATTCCAAGATGTCTTTGCATGGAGTTATGAGGATTTAAAATCCTATGACACCTCTGTGATCCAACACACAATCCCTCTCAAGCCTAATCAAAAGCCATTTAAGCAGAAATTGAGGAGAATCAATCCTATGCTTCTCCCTTCAATTGAAAAAGAGGTACAAAAGATGTTTAAAGCTGGCATCATAGCACCAATCAGGTTTTCTGATTGGATTTCAAATTTGGTCCCTACAAGAAAGAAAACTGGTGAAATAAGGCTTTGTGTTGATCTAAGGAACTTAAATCAAGTATCCCTAAAAGATAATTACCCCTTACCCAAGATGGATCACATCTTGCAAAGAGTAGTGGGGGCCTCAAGAATTTCTCTACTTGATGGATTCTCAGGTTTCAACCAGATCTTAGTTCACCCTGATGATCAGGACAAAACAACATTCACGACCCCATGGGGAACCTTCAAATATGTCAAAATGCCTTTTGGGTTAAAAAATGCAGGAGCTACCTTTCAAAGAGCAATGGATATTGCTTTTGCCAAAGAAATTCATGATTTCCTGGTCATCTATTTAGATGACCTCACACCTTTCTCAAAATCTGACCAAGAACATTTGAAACATATAAGGCAAATATTCATCACTTGTAGGAAATATGGAATTTCCTTAAATCCCAAGAAATCCCTGTTTGGTTTGGAAGAAGGCAAGTTATTGGGTCATATTATTTCAAAGGATGGAATTAGGATTGACCCAGACAGAATACAGGCCATCTTACAAATGCCCCACCCAAGAAACATCAAAGAATTACAAGCATTCTTGGGGAAGATGAACTTCCTAAGGAGATTTATCCCAAATTTGGCAGAATTGAGCAGATTACTCAATAACATGCTTAAAAAGGATTCAAAAGTAAAATGGACAGTAGAAGCAAATCAAGCTTTTGAAGGAATAAAATTGGCCCTTACCCAAACTCCAGTCTTAACAAATCCACAATTTGACAAAGAGTTTATCATTTTCTCTTTTGCCTCCCAGCATACTATTGCTGCTATCTTGTTACAGAAAGATGACCAAGGAAATGAGAGACCTATTGCTTTCTTTAGTAGAGCTCTCAGAGATGCACCCCTGAAATATCAGATCATGGAAAAGCAAGCATATGCTTTGGTCAAAGCTATCAAAGACTTTAGGATTTATATCCTATACTCCCATGTTATAGCTTATGTACCAAGTCCCATTGTGAAAGACATACTTACTCAAGAGAACTTAGAGGGCAGAAGAGGAAAATGGATTGCCAACATTTTAGAATTTGACATTGAAATAAAACCTACAAAACTGATAAAAGGGCAAGGTTTAGCCAAATTAATGTCTGAAACAAATTTCCAAGCCTTGGACATCAACCAACTGGACAGTGAACTGGAGCTGGCGACTCCAAAGATCAATGTAGCCTTTGAACAATCTCTATGGTATTCTGATATCTGTTATATATTGCAAAACCTGTGTGATCCCCCAGGATTGTCCAGAACTAAATGTAGGTTCCTAAAAATGAAAGCTTCAAGATTTTATGTCATGGATGGCAATTTACTTTGGAAAAACCATGAGGGTATATTGTTAAACTGCTTAATTGAAAATGAGACTAACAATGTCATGAAAGAATTTCATGCAGGTGACTGTGGTGGACACTTGTATTGGAAGTCCACTGTGGACAAGATACTGAGGGCTGGTTACTATTGGCCCACTTTGTTCTCTGATGTCAAAAAATTTACCACTTCATGTCATAAATGTCAAGTGTTTGAGGGAAAGAGAAAATTACTGCCACTTCCTTTGAGGCCTATTGCAACAGAGAGACCTTTTCAACAATGGGGATTGGATTTCATTGGGGAAATTCATCCTTCATCTTCAGGCCAACATAGATGGATCCTCACAGCCACAGACTACTTCACCAAATGGATTGAGACCATCCCATGTAGACAGGCAAATTATTCAACAATCATTCAGTTTTTGGAAAATAATATATTGTCTAGATTTGGTTGTCCTGATAAGATCATAACAGACAATGTTGCTGCCTTTAGATCCAAGAAGATGGTGAACTTCTGCCACAAATTCCACATTACCTTGGGCCATTCTACCGCATACTATCCCCAAGGAAATGGCCTTGCTGAATCATCAAATAAAAGCCTTGTAAACATCATAAAGAAGGTGTTGGAAGAAAATAAGAAGAATTGGCATAAAAAGCTAGTCAATGCCTTATGGGCAGATAGACTAACAACCAAGAGATCCATTGGGGTCAGCCCATATGAGTTAGTTTATGGATTAGAAGCCAAATTTCCTTCATCACTAGGGGTGCCTGTTATGAAATTACTTCAAGAAAGTCAAGCTGAGCCAAATGACATGCAAAGAAGGATCAATCAAATAATATGTTTGCAGCAAACTAGAGACCAAGTTTATAACAGAGTTCAAGTTTTACAAGAAAAGTTAAAGAAATCTTTTGATAGAAGGACTAAGGCTGAAGATTTCAACATGGGTGACAAAGTCCTTAAGTGGGATTCAAGAAGGGAAGATAAAGGAAAACATGGAAAATTTGATTCCCTTTAGAGAGGACCATTTGTCATCCAAGAAGTGCAAGGAAACAACACTTATTTCCTAAAAAATCTGGATGAAACTGACTTGGATGAAGGTCCTGTGAATGGCAGGATGTTGAAGCACTATTTTGACCACTTTCCATGAACATAGCATGGTTGTTCCCCTGTACATAATCTGTTGTATATAATGTTTTCTTTCAGCATGTGAATAGCTCACTTTGAAAGGTGTTGCAGAATCAGGAAAGGACTTTTAGTTCAACAAGTTCCACAAGTATGACAGAGCACAATTTTGAGAGTTCAAGGAGGAAAACTCCAAGTTTTGGTGAAAGAAGTCAAGGGCCAAGGCATTCTGACCTGCTGTTCTTGGTCTTTCCAAGGGAAAAACCATCCCCATGTGGAGCCACTATTAGATACCTATACCAATAGGTTTCATATTTCATGATTGGCAAAGGAAGTTCCAAATATGCTCTGCTTTGGTGATGCAAAGATCCCATATTTTCAAGAGAAGGTAATATGTGTACATAGCTTGATGTTGACTCAATTTTGGATGGATGGTCCAACAGCCTAATCTGGATCATGTCATGTTTCAATTTCTTGTTGTAGAATAGAGAAAGAAGTCTGTCTAAACTGTTTAATCTTGGCAGACCAGTAGTTAGGTAGAGAAATAAGGTTCCCAACTGCTTAATCTGGGACCTTGGAAGTAATAAGGGTAATTCTAGATAGAAAATCAAAAGAAAAAGCCAAAAGAAAAGAAAAGGCACATGAGGGTCTGCAAGTCTAAGTGCACCCTCCATGAAGAGACAAAAAAATGCTAGGCAAATTTAATGGGTAGGTAGAGGGGGTTGCAGAAATGTCATTCCTTTCAATTGAATTTTGCTGGTTTAAAATAAAGGAAACATCAGTGGATAGAGAAGTTCCTCTTCTCCATCATCTTGCAGCAATACAAAGAAGCATGTCTAACTTCCTGTTTTCCCCCCCTCACATTCATTGCTAACATCCCATTACCAGTTATGTTCATGAAAGAAAATCAAGGTCTTGTGGTGGTTCTTGTCTCTTTAAAAGCCACATTTCTTGTGTAAAACTCTTTTCATTTTGATCTACTCCCTAAACTAAGTTGATTCCACATAAAACTTAGTGTTTCCACTCCTCATCCACCCCTTCCACTCATATTAACCCCTAACTTCTATTAGTTAACTCCCAATACCCCCTATTCCCCTTATTACTATGTAAATTGTACAAAAAACCCCAAAATACCTATGTATCCCCTTCCCCGAGCATTATAGCTCTAAGTTTGGTTTTAAACGGTTTAAGCGCTAAAACATCAGAGCGCGACCCAAAGAGCGCTGATATATTAATCCTGGGATTAATCCAAGATCCGCTTGGATTAATAACCTTAATCCAGGCTTTGTTAATAAACCCGCGCATAACCCATTTTTCCCGTAAACACAGTTAAAAAACCCACTTTTCCAATGTTTTGCCGGGCACGACTTTCACAAATAATAATATTTTATTGGTCCCGCCTGACTGTATCGTCCGGCCACCTCTGCCTCCCGCCAGCCATCGGATCTGGGCTTTCCCATCCGATGGCCCTTATCAATTTCGGAGTGGCCCCGATGTACTACAGTTAGCTTCCGAAATTTGTCAGAGGGTGACGTTAGGCCTCTGCCACGCGTCTCCCCCACATTGTATCGGGCCGCCCTCTGACAATTCCACTTCCGTATAAAGAGCGGTGCGATATTATATCGCTTACCGTTTCCGGTTTTCCGCTGACCGGTCATGCCAGCGTCACGGCACCTCACCACAGCGTCAGCGCCCCCGCCCGCCATCGCTCTGACGTGTCCTCCACCTCTGCAGTCCCCGTGGACCACTCACAGGCCGCCACGTCAGCCGATGACGTCATGCTGACGTCACCCGACCTTGACCCCACCTGATGACATCATGTTGACGTCATCCAAAAAAAGCTCCAATATCCCAAAAAGTCCATATTTTTGCCGAAAATCGCGGTTTTTCTCACTTTTTGCAAAACAAAGACTGTTCCGCTCTACATGCATACTACGACCGTTAGCCGCCAACCTGCAGAAACCAATACAAAGACCGTGGGTGCATCCATTACACCTGCATTTGTGACCATAGCCGGCAATTCATAAGGTATTTATCCAAATCGCTCCCTCCGCGCCTAGTTTTGTCCATAATTCTCTAAAGATAGCTTAAAAGGGTGAAGAACACTGTAACTACCAGCAAACCTCCAGTAACCTGTGTTTATTTTCAATTGTTGGGTCGGAATTCCTTTGCAGAACCTGCATTTAGCCAACTTTTCCCAAATTCACCAACAGTTTGCGCATTCGTGGACTTAAAACCTGAGCCTGCACTAATTCACCGCGAAGACAGTGCTACTGGTCCCTGCATTCACTCAATTAACTCTCATTGGAGCATTCGAACTATTCTTACCACAGTTTACTCCATTTTCCTTGGCAATTTGCCTCGCTGCTGCCAAAAAATACCCCTCTGTATTGTTCTACCCACTGTAACTAGTTCTAGTACAAATCATAGTACTACTTAACCATGGATGCACCAGTAGCACCTGTGGCCCTGAATATTGCTCCATTGAATGCCCCTCAGAGAGAGTTGGAGTGGAAAGCATTAGCAGATCTAGATTATCAAATATCGGAGGAAATGCTAATGCATAGCAAGTACCACATTCACTTGCTAAATGAATTGAAGATTAAGCATGAGAGTGGAATGGATGTATTGGGCATTTGGGACTCTTTCCTCCCTATCTTCAAGCTCCCTCAGGTCAACCAATTTCCTGACCTAATCCACCGATGTGCTGACTGCTATGACCGCACTCAGAGGGCTGTGCTTGACCCTTCAGGCTCAGTTGTTTTTTATATCACCCCTGAAGCCATCAGAGAGATGCTACACTTCAATACTGATAAGAAATTAGTTCCTTTATCACTGGTAGATCTGATAAAGCAAGGAGCTAAGATGACAGATGCTCAGGTCACCAAGATGAATCAATTGTACATTGACTCTGACACCGTGCAGTACCCTCCCATTTCTCATGTATACCTCAACCAATTGGGCAGAGACCTTGTAGACATGATTAGTCCCATATTGGGCTATAATTCAATAGAATTTGTTGATGAAACTGTGCTGGTGATGATGCTCATGTTTTCCCCTGCCAAGTCCCCAATCTGTTATGACTATGCCACTTACATATCCGATAAAATACATGAGCAATTGATGAACTTGGCAAGGGAAAGGGTGCTCAGATACACCTCCTATATCTACCACTTAATCTTATATTATCAGCATGAGAAATTTCCTTTTGTTGTGAAAAGAGTCGATGCACAAGGCAATCCAAGGTCAGTGGTTTATTGGTCCTCTGCCTTCCACTGCAGATCTTGTTCTCCATACACTTATTGTGAGTTTATATACCTCTTCATCCACCCAACCATGTCTCTGCTTCTGAGCTCACCTCCTCCAAGACTAACTGATGAGATGCAGAGGATTCTTCAGTTGTCTAAGGTATACAGCATCGAGGATTGGTATTATTACCAAAACCACACAGTTATCAGAATATATGGGTGTGAGTTGCCCCCATACAGATTACCCAAGTATGTGCCTATGAGATTGTTTGCCCTCGAGTACTTCAGGCAATTTGGGAATGCTGATGTACTCCATTTTTCAGGCAAGGGCAAGAAAGCACAGCTCAAAGTCAGAAACCAATTAGGCCACTTCATTTACAATAAAAGGGAGGAAGGTTGGCAAGAGGCAGATAGAATGCTAGAAGCCCTTTGCTTACAGACCAGCTTCCTTTGGAAACCATATGACCCCAATCATTTCATAAGTTTAAGAAGGGTCAGATATAGGCTGGCCAGTTATGACCACATAAGGTTGCCTCACATAGAAAAATATGCAAATCAACTAAAGTGGAGGGAAGGCACCTTAGAGGAGGCTGCCACACAAGAAGAACTAGGTCAAAGAGCAATAAAAAATCTCCAAAAGTTGGCTGACTTAGAGCTTTGTTCACAGGTATTTTCTCTTCCAGCACTCAAGTGGGAGCAGCTGCCTCATCTTCTACAGCACATCAGCAAGCAGCCAAAGCTACTGATCAGGCTTCCAGCAAAGACAAAGAGAAAGAGATGGAGCCAGAACAACGACCTCATGAAGAAGTACAGCAGCAAAAAGTACAGCAAGAAGAGGCGCAACCAATGCAGAAGCAAGAACAAACAGCTGAAGCCCCAATATCCACTGAACAACAGGCTCAAGAGAATGTGCCTCCTAGGAAAGAAAAGACAGTGGAGTCCTCAGTGCTACAAACTCCACAAAAAGAAGAAAAGGGAAAAAAGAGGGATAGAGAGCAGGAGACTCCCCTCACCACCTCCACAACTCACGGGGAGAAAAGACACAGAATGAATCCCCTCTCTGAGGAAGAAATGCCTATTGGGCAATCTTTGGGCATGGGCCCACCAAGTATGGAGGCATCTGCAAGTTCCTTTCAGCAGGAACAGGAAAGAACAGTTGGAGGAGAAGTCAGCTCCTCAAGCCAGCAAAGGGGAGCTGAAATAGGCATCAAACAACAGTTTATTGATATTAAAAAGAGGAATGAGCCAATAAGGATACAGCTGTACAACCACTTATTGAAGATGGCTCCTACAAACCAACAGAGATTAATGTCTGCATATGATGTACATGAGGGCAAAATGGTAATGAGTCATTTCATGCCAACCATGTTGCAGCCACAGTCTGTAGCTGATTACATAAGGACCAATCTTGAGGTCCTTGCAAAGGACATACACCCTATGGATCAAATAGAATTTCACAAGCAAACGGGTGAGATGGTATATGCTACCCTTGCAGACAAAACATTGGTGAATTATAGGCAGGAAAATAGCCTAAACAACACAGCTGCCCAACTTGAGTTGGAGAAAGCATCCTCCCAGGCAAAGGACAACAGAATCAAAGCATTGGAGGATATCATTATAGAGCTTGGGCATGATCCCAAGGACACCAAAGCTATACAAGCGCTATTGAAATTAAGAGATGCAGATATGGCAGCGTTAAGAAAAATAGTTAAGATCCCAGCAACTCTTCATCCTCAAACAGGAGAAGTGGCCCAGCTAAGGCATGACCAAGATGTAGCAGCTATGCTGGTATCATTATACAAACAGCCGATCCAGACACAAGAGAAGTTGGGAGAATCAGAGGCTGCACTGCAGGCAGCCCTGCAGCAGAAGGAAGGAGGTCAAACATCTCAACCCCCTCCACAAATAATCAAGCTTGAGGAACCTCCTCAAACTACTGCTCCTCCTACAGAACAGACAGCTCAGACAGCGCCATCTACATCAGCACCAGCACCAACAACAGAGCAGGCTCCAAGCCTTGATATGTAGAAGCTGAAGAATGAAATTCAGGCCTTAGAAGCCCAAATGGCAGAATTAAATGAAGCCAGGGACAATTTGGCTAAGCTCAATGAAAAATATGACAAGTCAAAACAAAGCATAGTTGAAAAGGGAAGAGAAGTGAAGGCTCTCAAAGAGAAGATAAAGGAGCTGGAGAAAGAGCTCACCCTTGACAAAGTGGTGGCTCAGCTCAAGACAGTCTTATGGGCCAACATTGGTCAATCGATCATAGACCAGTGGCAGTATATTGAGACCATTCATGAGCAAATAGAACTCATAGCCAAAGCACACAAGGAAGTCCAAAGATCAAGGGCATCTCTAGGCAATATGCCTGAGATAGCCAACAGAATGATCAATGTGCTCAATAACCGCACAGGTCCTCAGCTGGCAACAATGGGAATCTCCAATAGAACTGAAACCATCCAGCTGATAAACAGGGTCCTCACATTGAAAAGCCTGGTACAAACATTAGACAGAAGAAGCCAGGACATGCAAACAGAAGTCAACAGATTCATGGACAAGTTTGCAGCATTACAGGGCAGAGGTCTTCCTGGCTTACTGAACAGTGCAGGGAGACTACTATCACATGAGAATTATGCAAAGAGGGTGAACACATTTGCCGCCAATCAAATCACCCAAGGATCAAGTACCTCAGAGGTAACAGGGCCAGCAACTGGGCAAAGTCTCTACGACAGAGTAGAGAACTTATTTTTCATTATGAATGAGATTAGACATTTATTTCAAGTGCCTCCAAACTTCTACAAATACACAGAGGCAGATGAAACCTTAGATGCAATTTTAAGGCATCAATTGCCTACACAGGAGTGGTGGACCAGAATGATACAGATGTTGCTATAAACAGGGAGGTTTTTTCATCAAAAGACATAAGTCATCACCTTCAGAAAAAGTGATGCACACAGTATGATTAGAGAAGAGTGGACTGAGCCAACTCAGCAGAAAGATTCGGCCACTAAAGCAACACTGACAGCTGCAAATAACAAGGCCGAGAAAGCTACAGCATGACAAAGCATAAAGACACATCATTCAGCATTTATGCAGAACGCTCAAACCGACTCAGTGGCCTCCAAAGGTCAAAAGGATTTCTGACAGAATTAAAGAGCATTCATTTTGTATTTACAGCAGTAATAACTTCTTTATCTGCTATTTTGTAAAGTTGGTGAGCGTATTTAATTATCAAATGACTCAGCGGTTCAGATATTTTTGTAGAACCGATTGTATATATTCCCCCTCGCATAAGCTTGCAGGGGTTGTTGTTACTTGTTCAGAAAGAGAACTCGGCTGTATTTTGGGAGAAATAATACAAAGAAGCTTTGGGATCTCAGAGATTGTCTTTTCTGATGTATGCTGTGTTGGAACCATTGAATGTTGTGGAATTCTAGTGCTGTAGTTTGATACAATAAGTTTCTCTATTTCTGTCTGTGTTAAATTTTTGTTTATTTCGTTTCTCATGTATGTGATCTAATCTTAACAAGAAAGTAGAAGAATAACTCAGGATTTGTCCATGGAGACACCCTGAATTCAATCTTTCCTTGTTATAAATGTTTTCCTCAGGTTTTCTCTGAAAAAAATGTTTTCCTCAGGTTTATCTGTTAAATTGGAATTCTTAAATGCTCCAAATTACTATAAATATTTAACAGTTTCTGTGCAGTAATTCTTAGATGCTACTGAATAGAATCTGCTCTTTTCAAATTGCAGTCAGACTGTGAATAAGTTTCCATTTCACTATGTTTCATTTATAAGCCAAAATTTGTGTCATGAATAGCTGTCTAGCTCTGCAGTAAGTCTTTCTCCATCACAGACATCAGGACCTACTCAATTTTTGACTCCATATGCCCAATGGACTAAAAAATCCCTCAAACATTTCATGCCCTTCTCAAAACAACAGTTCACAACCAAAACCTTAAAAACAAAAGTTGAATTCACAACTAGCCTAAAATCTTCACAAACAGAGCTAAAACTTAAAGAGAGAGCCCTCTCTAATTATAGGTAGGCTAGGACCTATAATCCAAAGTTTGGTTAGTGGTTACCCCGGTCGTATTCCCTTGGGAGTCAAAGGGAACAACCTGGGTGTTAATAGATTCCAAAAAATCAGTTGAGGACTTTGTTGATCAATTCCTTCACCTCTGTTACGAAATTCCTGACAAACTTTTGAACTCGGATTTCTTGAGACGGGTTTAAATTCTTGGTTCATGTTTCCCAATACGATGAACCTCCTAATTTCCCTTCTTCCCAAACTCTTGCGGATCATGAGGCACATTAGAGTGTAGAGGAGGATCCCACTACTCATTTTTTACTTGTACTCCTTCGTTTCCTGTCCCGATGTGGGTACCCCCTTGTGGTGATCATGAAGCTGAAAAATTTGCGCAGCATGTCCCCAACCCATCTTCTCATCCGTCACCCCCCTTAATGGAGAAAATTCCATAATGGCTCAGGAAGCCTACATCGAAGACTCACTCCTCCATTCCACAAGAGGACGTCACCTTTCATAACTCAAGTCTTGAATCAGATCTACATATTTGCCATCCTCTATCATCTACAAGCCATGACTCCTTGTACCATGACACGCTTTATTAATCTGCTTCACTAGCCAGTTGTTCACATTCTCTTGCTTCTCAAGCTGCTAGATCAAATCTCTATCAGATGCAAGGCAATCACGTTACATAGGAAGAGGAGTAGAAAGGTGAGGACACTATCAATCTTCTCTCTCTGTTTCATAATTATTTGCACCAAAAAACTGAGCTTCCATTCTTGAACGATCCTTAATCTACTAATCTCGTTGGAACATCCTGTGCAATCAATTCTTTCAATCAATCCCCAGCCTTGGGTGGTAGTCATACCAATGATGATAAATCCATGTTCGTATGCCTTGATGAATGCTCGAGAACGTAATGTGATCTTCTTATTTCTCATGTAGACTCTAATTCAAATCTAGAATGCACTTTGGTCAAAGAAGACATCTGTATCAAAACTTCCTCTTCACCTCACTTTCCCTTGTGTCCTACCATTCGCAATGCATCTACATGCAACGGAGACACTCCATGCTCTTTTGTTTCTCCATATAATGAGTTATCTCCTCAATTGACACAAGACGATGAGGTTGTCCATGATAAAATTGAAAAAAATCTAATCGCACTGAAATCTCCCCACCCCTCATCATCTCTTATGTTGCATGAAGACAACACATCAAATGGATTTTTCTTTGTTCATTGCAAACGAAGAATCTGACATCTCAATTAGCTCATCTAGTCTTTGGTCTATCTTGGGTGACTGACATTTGACTTATCATTTTCCCATCATCACATCTGATAACAGTGGCTTCGTGCTCTGTGATCTTCACTGTTTAACATCTCTCTCTTCAGAATCCTGTCAAGCAGGTAAGGCACTTCAACCTTCGCTGATGGTTATGGTAGGTCCGCACTGTCTCGACATGACCATCGAGAATGATCAAATCTATTTTTCTTTACCAATGTGATCATGTCTCTCCAATCAAAAAATTATCTTTTTGAAGATCACAAGGATTTCTAGATAGCCATTATGAATTTTACGAGCTAGTCATTGAATGGTTGGAACAACATTACTTTGAAAGCTCTGTTGCAAGTAGCAAGTTTTGATCCTCATGCTTGCAAAGAATTTCAGTGAAGACAAGGGCGCACCCATAAGAGGCTTCCAAAATTTGTTGAAAAGCAGTATCCATCAAAGAGGTAAGCATGTGCATTGGGTAAAAGTAGTGGTTGTGACACGTCTTTCTTCCCACATGCAAGACCTTCTCATGTGCAAGTTTTTCAAGTTTTTGCATTTTCTATTGCACATCATTGTTTATCTTTTTTAATCGTTCATATCTTTGTGGATGAAGGTCGAGAATGACTATAGTGGCTTCACTAGAAATTTCATTACCATAACCCAAACCATCTAACTATTAGGATAGGAGTAGGATTAGTTGTATCTTAGTTTTCCTTTCCTTGCACTCATCTTGCACTCGTTCTCAATAGTTATTTGTGGTTTTCTTATTCTAGTTTCACATCATGTTCGCTTTAGTCATTTTGTTCTCTTGTCCTTCGATTTTGGTTTCCTGGTTCTGTGTCTTATTTATTTTTTCTTTGTTTCCTTCAATGTTCGATTTTCCTTTTGTTTTCACTACACGAATAAGTGTTGTTCTTGGACCCGCATCTTGGCTTCTTAATGTATGTGGCTAAAGTTCAAAGAGGCTTGTGACACTCAGCCCTTGGCCTAGCTAGTGTCCTTCTTCCTTGTGTTTGGTTGTAACTTTTGGCTGATGAAGTCTTGATGGAAAACACGATCCGTCCGTAAGGAGAGCTTTGGTGCAACCATGAACCTATGTCTATTCTAGGAAACCTCATGCCTTTACTCAATTTTCTACTTTGGTGTGTTCAAGCTTATCCAAATAGTAGAAATGGAGAAGCAGAAAAATCTAAACAAGAAAACCTAAATCAAAGGTCTTTACATACTTCTCTGAAATAACAACCTCTCCCACTCTCAATAAGTCGGGATCCCTCTTCCACCCCAAAGATAAATAAGTGTAAATGAATATTTCTCTTTCAAAAAATAACGAAAGGCGAAAAGAGAGAAAGGCTTCTTTCATAGAGGTGTGATGCAAGCAACTCCACCAGGGTACTGTCCAAGCTTACTAGCAGTGGAGCAATGCTTGTGTTCCTACGCGACTCTGCCGAGGAACTATCTAGGCCTATTGGCAGTAGAGTGACACCAAATATGAAAAACTATACTCTGGAAATTTTAAGATCATGAGCTAAACTACCCTTCCCAATTCGAAACACTGTGATTTGGCTAAATCTTGTATTGTGCGCAACTGAGTTGGTGCAAGGAAAACTGTGTCTTTCCATGGGATAAGTGGGGAAGCCGAAGCAATTTGCACGATGAATCAATACTCCATGATGGACCAAGGCCCTGCACTAAATGAACCAAGATAGAGAAGCTATAATTCAACCAGTGTGTCACCAAGTGTTGTAGCAGCTACAACACCCTCCAAAATTTTGGGTTGTACAAAAATTTGGTTGCCTATTGTGGATCCTGTAATCAATCATTCCTTAGTCACTTATTGATAAGCTCACGATCTCAAGCTCCCCTTTTCGATCTTAAGAGTTGTTCATGCTTTTATATTTCTACAAAATGTGTCATTGTTGATGATGGGGATTATCTCTTGTTATGTAAAGGGATGTTTGTTTTGCTTCAAGGGGAGATTTGCACAACCTCCCTTAGCATTCAAAATTGAACAGTGGTTTCCTCAAGTGTCCTTCCCACGGTCGGAACCCACTATCACCAGAAAATGAATAGGTTTGTCCCTTAGCTAGCCAATCTACCTTGTATCCTGAAACTGTGCAGATGTGTCCTCCCACGACCTCATCCTGCAATAGTGCCTTACATCTTGAAACTACGTAAATGTGTCTCTCAATGATCACAAGAAGGGTTACATGCTAGAAGACTCTCAAGGAGCTGAGGAAGGAGATAAGTAGACCAAGGAACCCAAGGTATGATAGAAGATCGAAACCACATGAAGACTCCATATTAAGCACAACCCTTGGAGGGTAGGTATGAAAAAAAAATCACATCTTTTGAATTACACCTCTTATTGTAGCTTGAAGGACTTCTTATCATTATCATATCATTCTATCTTCAATGATGTGCATAGTTGCAAGCACTAGAACTCATTCCATGTGCTTCCTCTACGTGTCTTGCTCCCTTTTTGCTTGCTTAATGAACTGTCATCTTTTGGCATGTTGATTTCTTTTCCATGCTTGCAATCTTGTGTTAGTGATTTCTAGGGTTTTCATTTGTATGTTTGGGTTTTCTTAGCTATATGAGCATCAGTCACACTCACACACAAATTTTTAAGCACTATCACGCAAGTATCATCATGGTCATCCGAAGGTCTATTCCAAGTGTCATACTTGTCGCTTCCATCTCTAGACAGTCCCATAGAGGATCATGCTTTTCTATGATGTTTAGTGTCATCATGTTATCGAAGTATGCTAAATCTGTGATCACAATGTTGAGTCCTCAAAAGTTCAATTGCCTCTCACAATTTACAATTTTCCTAAAAATATCTCCGACAAAACAACTCTACTTCATCAGAGCCCAACCAAGATGAACTGCGCAATCTCAACCCTCAGTGGTGTTTCTTTACTATCTAGAACTGCTTACTTCTTGAGGTTGTCCTCTAGGTGAGTTGCACTACGCAATCCTAGAGGTGAGAAGCCTGTCTTCCTTCCCATAAATGCGTAGTAACTACCTCAAAGCCCAACTTAAACGATACACTTCTCGAGAATAGTCATCAAGCCTCCTTCCTGCTTGTTGTAACCCCACATTGCACAGAGAGTTGAGCCTACACTGCTCCTAGAAAATATGTAAAGGTGTCCTCCTAGTGACTTCCCTCAACCGGGACTCTCTGCTCTCAAAAACTACATAGAACTGTCCTTTGGTCCCTCTATTGTCCTTCCTTGTCTTCCTTCTGGAAACTTCATAGAGGTGTCCTTCAAGTTCCCACCTCGTAGCTAGGACTAGTGTCTTCAACTACGTAACCCTGCCTCCCAGTAGCCTCTGTGAAGTTTTTTCAGATAGTGAAGACTATGCCCGAGAGTTTCTTGTCCAAGCCTGAGCTACGCTCTGTGCAATCTTAGTGACCAGGCCGCCTCCCTGTCACATGGAACTACACAGTGCGCAGTTACTGGGCCCTCTTCCCAACCTATTATCTGTCTCAGGACCGGACCATGGAAACAATGCATCATGCTATAATAGGAGGTTTTTGATTTGATGTTGTCTCGTCATGAGTGAATTTCAGGAACAAGTACACTAATAGATCATGGCGACATGATGAATGGGATGAAGAAGGAGCTAAAATTCTATAAAACTTACTTGCAGCTGGACGAACTAATGAAGCACATCAAGTAGCAAGTGAATGGAACACATGCATGAACCATATTACAAGACCAAGACCATTGAATACCCCTCAACATCAAGCTATGCAGAGGAGAAGACAAAACACACCCGAGAGTATATCCATCACTTAGCAGTGTAGAAACTTGACATGGCCACCACAGGCAATGAGAACATATTAGCAGTGTCATGTCAAGTTGTGTCATGAGTTGTCGAGGCCACATCACTACTATGGGCCATATATATTGTAACTAAATGTAATGTAAAGTGAAATTCCAATGGATGCACACAAGAAGTTCAAGAGTCATGTTAGTTGAAAACTCATAGGAAGCTGAATGGTCATGAGGGTAGTCCAAGATTCATAAGGGTCAAGCATCACCCTTGGCTATATATACCCCTCCCATTGTATGAGTAGGGATGCTTCAACTTGGCTCTTCCCACAAAGCATAGAGAGTTTTTCTATCATTTCTTTGAGGAGCGAGGCATGGCTCCAATGTCCCACTACTGAGACTAGTTATGTATGGTGTACAAATGTGTCTTGGGAATTTTTCTTAATTGAGAATCCTGTTAAGGCTAGCACGTTTTCACACATGTTTTGTAGATGTTTGTAATACTGCTATTCAAACATTTGTAATGCATGTTTGCTTAACCTGTACTAAGATAATTTAACTACTTTGATTGTTTTAGTACTTACAATGTTGAGAATATGTTTTATTATTTACCACTACTATCTCATCCTTGTGGACTACTCCATGGGACATTAAACAAACCTAACTTGTTTACTGGTTATAACGACTGTGACATTGGTGTGGATACTCTCCTGGATTGTGTACGTGCTTTCCCTTGTACTTCAGTTTTAACAATTATCATGTTGGTTGTGGACTATTCTGCTGAAGACTGGACAAACCACTCCTGGTTTGTGTGTGTCTCTTCCTGGGTGGTACTACTACCTCTCACTTAGAGGCTTACTTCACTCTCTCCCTTTGCAGTAAGAGAACCTAGACATGAGTTACATTACACACTCACCAGGCACACTTACCTTTCTATTTGAAGATACCAGTGTAACACTCTCATGTCTTGACAGCCATAGCCAAGGCATATCTCTAAGCATATGGAAATTGGGCTTTTAAACCCGATGGGATTCCTACACCAAACAGTGTGAGGTTTAGTTGGGACTTCATGTCAGGGAGGTCCCATTGGTTGATGAATTTCCAGCACCATCAACATAACTCTTCATCACATATTTATCCTGCTGGACCGGTTAGCTTGGGTAAGCGTGGGAGGAGGGTGTTACAAGTATAGAACATGGAGCTCAAAGTTAATGAAAAAATATAAAGGGGTATAAAAAATGTTAATGAAAAAAAGGATACCTAGAATATCTAGTGAAAGTAGGTGATCTGAATTTATGAAGGAATGAAATGAAATATAGATGTAAACATAGCATAGAGATATAATAAAAGAACAAAACCTCAATTAGTATTGTAAATTGTGTACGTGCAAAATAGAACAAACTAGCTCGAGTAATGGTAGCTTATCTCTAAGAAGAGATGTGACGGCTACATGCCTTCTTAACTATATTACAATGAGGCTTAGAGGAATTTTTATCATAAAGAAGAAGTTTGAAACCGTAACCCTAGGAGATGAAGCACTGATGGTTTTGGGCCCTATTGGGGTAAGTTGGATTTCCAACTTCTCGGGGCCGTAACTTGGGCATACAATCTCCAATTGGTTACCATAATACCTCTTTTCGAAGATAAACGTGATTGCAATCACTTTTTTCATGTACTTCATATTTTCCATGTAGTAGGGTCCATCGAAAGTATGAAACATGGGTACTCCTTGGATTAGGAATCAAATTCTACATCCAACGAGTGTTCCCTCTTAAAATTTGAGTAAACCCATAGGGAGGTAAGTTGAAAATACGAGTTGAAAAAGTAGTTTTTTCTTTTTTCCCCATAAAATTTTATGATATAATCTAATCTTATTTTATTATTTCCACTATTATTTTATAATTTCCTTAGGAGGCCCATTTAAGACCTAGAAATTCCTCTAATGCACGAAGCCAAAGGATCCAAAACTTGCACTAAAGATAGGAGCTTCACTAGTAGGAGGTGAAGAGAATAATGGCATGACGTCGGTGCACTCACAATTGGCTGCATTAACCGTACAAATTCAATATTTGATGAAGAGGAAGGAAAAGTGGTAGAAATTGTGGTGTACCATCTGTCACATAGAGGGCCACCACATAAATGATTGCAATTTGTTGATACACTATATGGTGACTAGTGCAACGAATATGCTCGCACAAGGCCAAGGAATGTGGTGTGAGATTTGTTGAGTGTGGGGCACTATACTTTCCATCTTCCCAATGATGTAAAAATATGAGGCTATAACTTGCAACCTATTTTGTGACTTTTTCAAATTTGTAGGGCATGATATCCATCATTTCCGAGCATTGGAGTTGATGTGTGAGCGCACTTTTGGATCGTTCCAGGTGCAGAGACTTGAAGTGATAGAAGTCGCGATGCCTAGCTTCAACCAAGCTAGGTATGACTAGGGTGGACAGTAAAAGCAACGTGGATGAGGGTGAAGCATGGTGGCTAGAGGACCTGGAGGACTAGGTCAGGGAAGAGAGGATTTGGCCAAGGACAAAGAACCATAGTTTTCTACAATTATGGTCAAAAGGTGCATTTGGCACGAGATTGCACTAACCCTTGTTGCACTTGTATTTATTGCAAATCATTAGATCATCATATTGAGAACTCTCCTCAAGTGGTAGGAGAAGAGGAGACCTAACATATAGATGATAATTTTCAAACCTTGTAGGACCCAACTACAACTTGGTGCAGTGACTCGGGGAGGTTTCATGATAGGGGATAAGGAGAGCCAATGTTGGATGAAGCCTTAAAGGTGTTCCTACAGAAGATATTTTCTATGAAGGAATTGGAAATGGTTGCAAACATGCCACTATGCTCTACACATCGACATCTGCATTGAGTGCAAGAGTTTTTGGAGTGCTATAATGTAGCATAGAAAGCAGAGGATGAATACAATCCCCGAAACATTCAAATTCTATAAGTGGAATGGGAATGTGTAGTAGGTGGACTACCATTACAGTTTGAGGAGTACACACATCATATCAAAACTTGAAAGGTCAACATCAGGGCAGAGGAAAGTCCCAAGATGGTGGCCATTGGGGACTGTTGGGATGAATATATAGTTGATAAGGTTGCAGACTTACTCCACGAATACCAAGACTAGACCCTTACCAGTTTTGAGGAAATGGGAGGGACTACCAAAGCTAGGGGCCAAATATGTGGAGGCAAGTGGAACTCCTATGCATCGCGAGAGGGTGAGTGCAATTCACAGTTGTGCCACCTTCTGAGAAGTTGGAATTGAAACAAGGGTTAATATGAAGGGGTTTTATCCCCTATGTACATATGTAAAGTCTAATGTAAATAAGTTCAAGTTGAATAGGTAGTAGTAATAGTTGGATTATTGATTGGAGTTGTTAGGAACATATGATGCAAACCACCTTGGTGTGCTAGAAAGAAAAAGGTTGAGTTGGAGGTAGGTTAGTACAAGAGTATTGACAAAGATGGAAAACACATCGTGTTGGGGGAAACCCCGCCAAGGAATTATCATGTGAAGATTTCAAGATGAGATATAGGAGTCATGATTTTGTAGGCCAAGTGCACTAGCGATGGTGTATCTTAATATATGAAGTCTCAGAGACCCAACTGAGGGGAAGGATTGCATGATAGGAACTACACCAAAGTGACCATTCTTTGCATGGAAATATTCATTGAAGTAAAAGAAAGCAGTCAGGAGAATACTGAAAGAATATGACCAAGCTCATTAAATTGACTAATGAGTGGGAAATATGAACCCCACCAATAGGAGGAAAGCAATGCATGACAAGTCATGACTCAGAGAGTTAGTGGGAAAACTCTCTAAGGACCAGAAACCATGGATGGATATCCAAGATCAGGTTTTGGTAGTCATTGATCAGTGCAGCGAGTTACCAAAAAATGTGCATACTTTAAACAATGAGGATGTCATTGTTGTCACTTGGGAATGGACCACTGGAAAATATCACCCAAAGGATAAAGTTAAAGCATAAGGGGAAGCATGGAAAACTTAGCAGAAGATAGTGAATGAAAAGATTTCTTCCAAGAAGTAGGACTGAGTGGCTCAGGACAAGCCACATTTTTGTGTTGGGGGCTTGTTGGAGCCCAAAAAAGTTGTTGCCTAATTTTGCTAAGTGTGGTGCTGTGTAGGAGGATTGAGGAGAGTGAAAGATATGGATGGTGCACAACACAGGGCTGGCATAGGAGGTAGGGCATGACACAGGTGGACGTTTCACATGAAGGAAGTAGTGGTGCTAGATGACGAGAGGTGCATAAAATTAAATATCAGATGTTAGGATTTTGTAGCAGGAGGGAGCCAACAAAGGATGTTATAGTAGGAAGGACATCAAAGATATTTTATATGGGAAGGAGGAATGGCAGAGTGGAGAAGTTTGACAGTAAGATATTTTGAAGGACCATTATTATGCATGGGCCAGCTCAGGAATGGGATCAGGAAATATCCTAATGGTTTGTAGGATAGTTGGAGCATTTAGGAAGAGGGTCAAGAAGATTCAAAGGGCTTCGAGGTGAGGATGAAAAAAAATTGATGAAAATATAATGTAGGCTGGATGAGCTAACGAAGGAGAAAGCAAAAGTGTGGACCCTGTTCCTAGTTATGAGATGTTTGAGTCTTCATGTCCTTAGTCGTAGGTGTGAATGTCAAATTTTTTAGCTGTTGATTAGTATGATTGTAATATTTATGCATATTTGTATGTATGGGTTTTACGTTATGAGTTTTGTTCATATTTGTACATGGCATATATTTGAAAGTCTAGTGCGCCTCTTGGTATGATGAATGTAACTCAACACATAATGCCTTTTTCATTTATGCTAATATAACGTAATGGATGAACAAGTTTCCCTATATGTTTCGTAATGAGGTCTAATTGTATAATGTTATTTATGTGTACTGGATTTATGTAAATTAAAGGGTTTTATAATAGTTTTGAATACTCGTAACTGTGTTTAATTATCTAGATGGTTATAAGGAAGTTAAGGTTAATAGGAAATGTTATCTGTATGTAAAGGGAATTAATATTGGATAAGTGTCGATATAGCCTTTGATGGCCGAAAGTGTAACTCATTTTGATCTCCCACAGACTGTCAATTCTAACTTATGCAATGCCTAGTAAGCCAAGGGGCTTAAATCCCTGTGTGGTGAACAATACTGGGAAAATGGTGAAGTGCCTCTTGGTGGAAGTATAGTGTTATAGATTCTAGAAATTCCTATTAGATTTCAGAAACCTAGACCTTGGTTCCTACAGTCACCAATTAACATCTCGAGTGAGACTTCACCCACTTCGTGGGTGTTGTTGAAAGGGTCGATGTTAAGCGGGTTTTTGTTGGCCACTTCATAACAAATCTCAGGTCTTTCAAAATCTCACTCGCCAACACTTTCTTCCTAAGTCAAGAAGAGTATCAATCTTTTTATTCTTGAATTATATCTTTATGTGGAATAGTTTGGTCATTTCTTTCTCTTCCTATTATTGAATGCTACTGAGATTCACCTCCTTCTGCATTGACGTACTGATGATATGATCATCCATATCCAAGCTTCTTCCAACCTAGTTGCTCGAATTAGTGGCCATGAGATTCTTATTCTTATTATATTTCTTTTTTCTCTTTGGGTTAAGCAATGGATGAAACTTTCATCACTTCTCCTCTATATGACCATAAAAATTATAGTGGTTGCAATGGTTTTTCGATTCTTTTCACTAGTTTGTTGTGGCTATTGTATTTTTATCTTTTACCCTTTTCCACTTCTTCTTTCCCTCATTAGAAGAACCCTAGTGTTCCTTCTCCTTCAATCCACTTGATTTCCCTTTCTTCTTGCCTATGTCCTCTAGGTATTATGCCTAAACACAAGCCTTGTCCCCCAATGTGGGCTTAAACAACATCACTTGTTTTCGCAGATGGTTATGTATACCCTCCAGATACTTGAGGAGTACATCTAGGTTATTTTTGGAGATACCAAACATTATGGCGATCATTATGAATTTTGTGTGTACTATTATACATTCTTCCCCTACTTCTACCTAAAGTAGTGCCACCAGATCCACCAGTCCTCTACATTCTCAGAAGGGAAAATTGTGACTTTATGAGGGTTTTAAATTCCTTTCACTTATTGAGGTCCTCTACATACTCAAAAGGGTAAAATTATGACTTTATGAGGGTTTTAAATTCCTTTCACTTAGTCAGTGAAGGATATCCCTCCAACTTCAAGGTCTTTGCGTGGCTTTCCCACTAGGTTAGAGCATGGCCTTCTAATTTCAACCATGCAAATGAAATATTCTATTCCTCCTCTATATGGCGAACACTGAAATAAACTTATAATTGTTGTAATGAATGATTCAACTCCAAATCATTGATCTCACCTTGGTATGCCTTGATATCAACCTTTTCTTCCATTTTGAGCAGGGATTGTGAATGGTTCATGGCACTCGAACTAGGTTGATCTTTTTCGGGGTCTTTCTTCATTTTATTCTCTATTTCTTCTTTATCTCTTGATATCCCCTCTGATATATCATCTTGTTATAGACATATTTGGGCACTGCAACCCCAATCACATATGTCAATAAACCAAGGGCTCTCAAACCCCTAAAAGTGTTGTTTCATACCCTAAAGGATCAAGGTCAACTGATTACACCATTTCCCAGAAGTTCTCCCTAGAAAACTGCTCAGAACTGGTCAAAACTGGACCATACAGACTGCTCCATGCTGAGGGTGCGATGCATCTCACCTGCAGCACACAAAAGGTGCAATGCATACTAAAAATCCCTTCTATAGGGTGCAATGAGTGAGAGTAAACAAATGGCAGAGGCGGTTTCCTAGGTGGAAACCTAGAGAATCTTCTAGAAACTGCTCATATGACACTTGCCTCTCGTAATTCACCTAGGGATGAGTAAGAGATCATTAAATCTCCAAGTGGAACCAAGAATTATTAGTGAAATGACACTAATAAAAATCCCAGAAGCTGACTCACTCGCCTACAAACATCTGTATATGGATCTCTCATCCTAGAGATTCAGAAAGGCTGGAATTTTGTAATTTGTTAGAAAGTGTTGTTGGTTTCTCTTTGAGACATTGTCTTGTTGGGTGATCTAGATTTTCATGAGGTGAAGAGGGCTTTCATGCTAGGAGGATGATGCTGGATCAGACCACTGGGTTGTAATCCTCTCTTCTACTACTTCTATCAATAAAGCTATTTGAGTTTTCCTCCATATAGTTGTATATTTCTGAATCTTGTATTTGTGTATGCATTTGTATGGTTAATGTACATCTGATTCTACATTGTTTATGGTTATAGATCTCTATACTTTGATGGTATTTTTTTTGCTTTGACTCTACAGGTGTTCTTTGAAGCAGGACAAGTGAGAAGTGAGTGGCAAAGCTCTATCAAAGGGGAGAGGAAACAAGCAAGGAGCCAAGCGAAAGACTGAGGTTGGTACTTTCTGCTTCTCTCTCATCTATCTCTCAGAAAGGAAAACACAAGTTACTTTGAATTGTTTGTTTCTAAGATAGCTACCCGTCTTAGTGGGACTAGCAGCTCTGAATGGACACTAGTTTTCCCGGAAAAAAATGGCGACTTCGTTGGAGAAAGAGTAGTTTGTTTGTTTGTTACTGTTGTTTTCTTTATAAAATACAGACGGAGCCTGAAGTTAAGCCAGCTAGCCTTCGAACTGCTTTTGCTATGTAACTGCAAAGTAGATCAACACTGCTTCAATCAATCTCCGGGTTGGTTTATGAACTAAACATCTGACTTCCAAACATCCTAAGTGCCCCAGTGGTAGCTCAATAACCTCATTAGATCAGCCCCTATACTTTGTGTTTACTGCCGATCATAAGCTCGGCCTAAATCCCTGAACTTAGCTACAAACTGTGGATGAAAACCAAGCTCAGTCTCGTCTCTAGACCATCGCACTGTCTCTCATTAGCAGTCTGGATGCATCACACCTCCTGTGTGCTGCAGGTGAGATGCATCCCTATTTCCCTTAAGGACAGGTGTGATGAATTGATAAGGAATTGTGAATGTTTTTTAATGTATTTTTCATCATTTACAGTCCTCCTTTGCAAATAGTAGCTTAATCGAACTATCGTCTTTTGATTCGAAAGTGTCGCAACTGTCGTTTTCAGTCAAGAAAAAGAGTGTCGTAAAGTCTTCCTCTTTTAGATAGTCAATTACACTTTTGCCATTGTACTTGATTTTGAAATTATTATTATTTCAAGTGTTGAAAGCAGTTTTAAATTCAAAATCGCAAAGTGTCATCTTAGTCTTCCTTTCATTTCGAAAAGAGAAAATTGTTAGTACTGTCGCTTTGAAAGAAAATAGTTCAAATCTGTACTTAGTTTTCTTTTTTTCATTCTCACATTAAGGGAACTGAAAAACAAATACATGCATGTGCATTTGCATTTAGACTGCATGCGGAAATTGATTTAGGAAAAGTGCATTTAGTGTGTGCTCTTTGTTCTATGTTGAAGGAATCATATTTTTCTTTCCTTAGCAACTGGGATTTTCATTGCTAAAAGAAAATAAACAACTATTTATCATTTTAGATTGCATATTTAGGAGTTGTACATCTACATTATGTGGTGAACCTTGAAAGGAAAACTTCTTAAGAAAGATCAACTATAAAATAAACCTCAATGAACATAAAAACACTTTGGAACCTAATGCACAACATCTAGAAGTCTAGGCTAGAGACATATTCCGGCGTCATAAAGCCTGGTAACTATCATTTTCATCGTAGGTTGGGTGATTCCTCCTCTTTGATACAACAAGTGCTAGTACGGACATGTGCTCCCACGTACCGTCGAGTATATATTGGGAGAACACAATAGGCTGATATCCTTTATCCTTAGGAAGCCATGTTTGTTGCCCTATCGATCACAATGCACTGAACACAACATTCGGGAAGATTGACTGTCGTATGTAAAGTCCTCGGTAATTTCTCTATAATTTACCACCGAGGTGTATATTTTAGTTTTGCGATTGGTTTGGTAATCCCTCTGTCTAGATTTCTAGAGTAGTCACTTTCATTCCCTTTCAGACTCCTTAAAAGAAACGGTCCATCTGAGCACTTGTCACTTCAGGCTCATTAAAAATCAAAGGTGACTAGATTCATCTTTAGCTTTTTCTCGACTCTTAAAAATTGAAAAAGCAAGTTGTGTCAAAGCATCATAAAATTCATTTAATTTGGAATAGCATCATTGTTCCCTCATTGGTATTAGGTTGAGAAAATGGAGTCCACCAATCAAGGATTTTCCCTTAGGGGGAATCCTAGTCCTTTCTCCTCTTAGGGAGATGTCAGTGCTCCACACATGGCTACATTGTCCCTTCCAGAACTCACAATTGGCCTGCTAGTATGGCTATTCTCGACCTCTGTCATTCAAAACACTGTAATTCCTCAGCCATCAAATCAGCAACTAGATGATACTGAATTTTCTCCCCCACCTTCCACTTCGTTTGTTTCTCCCTCTCCTTCTTCTTCGCTTGGTGAAACTAGTAACACTAAAAACCAAGTAACTAAGAAGAAGAATAAAGGGAAGGAGAAATAGAAGAAGAAGCCAATGGCAAAAGGGGGCAACCATGCATTTTCTGGCGAAAATCCACACACTGCACCATCCAAACCCAAATCTTTGTGTGTCATTTGCAAAGGCGACCACTATCATCGAGATTGTCCCAGCATCTCGTGGATCTTGAGAGACCGGTCTTCCCACTTGCACAATCCGGTGTCTTCAACCTTTTTTGATCATGTTGAGAGTACACCGTCAACTAGTGAAAATGAAGTCAATGGGAAAAAAGGAAGATCTAAGTTTCCTTGTAGGTTGTGTGAAGGCGATCATGCCCTCCACCATTTCCCTTTCCTGGACAAAGTTAAAAGAGTCTTGGATAATCATCCTGCTTCACCGCAGCGACTTCCTCCTGGATACAAGAAACTCTTGCCAAGTCCATCGCTAGTTGAAAATTTGACTGACACACCTCTGTTATCATTCGAAATTCCTATCATCGAAGATAAACCCTTTGATTCCACACCGGACCAAATTCAACAAGTCGAGATGGTAGTCAACCTAGTTTTGTCTTCAAAAGGTCCACCTTCAAATGATACAGTCTCCAAAGAGAATGAGAATGACACCGTTCAAATTCTTTTTTTAACACAGAATTCGATGAACAAGGGGGCAATCTACCCATTCCTCTACCACAGGAGGGAAGTTCCTCAATTCAAGAGATTCATCTGGCCGTTTATTCGGTCCCTCCTCCAAGCAATCTAGTCATTTCCTTTTATTAGAATCTACTAGCGAGACCCCGCCTACCATCTAATGTACCATTCCGAATCATAGTACAAGATTACAAAATGATCATGGCTGGTAATATCATAGATGAAGGGGCTTCTGTGAGTATCCTTTCCTCAACTGCTTGGAAAGCACTTGGTTCACCATCGCTTCTGCCTAAGATTCGAAATCTTTTAGGCTTCAATAAAGGAACCAATCAACCATTAGGGATCCTTCCAAATTTGCCTATAACTTTGAGAACGAAAAATCTTCATCTGAATGTGATGGTAGTCCAAGGGCTTATAGATTACAATCTACTCCTTGGGCATGACTACATTTACAGCATGGGAGCTATTGTTTCCTCACTCTTTCAGGTGATGTGTTTCTAGTATGAAGGCAGAATGGTCCAACTCGTTGACCAGCTTTCATTCCCTGGTTCAAACACAACTACTAGTCAAATGAAATCCCTAAATGGTCTTTTTGCATAAGGAATGTCTCATCAACCTCCAGTCCGTCCACCTGATGATCGCGAGTGATTCGGTGAATGTGACTAAACCCAGGGGGCATGCACCCTGGTCTGCTTCAGCATGAAAACCCCAGATATAAGGTAGGTTTCCTCGTAGGATATATGACCAATCTGACACACCTGTCCGTTTAGGAAAATGGGATCAGTCTAGAAAAATGTTTCCTCGTCCAAGGTTATGTGATTGGAAGCTCCCACCATTCACCTTTGTCTATTTCGATGGATAGAGCCAAGGAAGTGTTTTGTTTGCAATGTGGACGAAACAACCTTGCTTTAATGCAAGAACTTCCATATGGTAACCTAGAAACTCTACTCCTCTTTATACCTGGGGGCATGCAAACCTTTTTTATGCAAGTGAAAAGTTACCAACGTAACTCTAACCCCGTAGTTTTACTAACTTCAGCTGCTTAAGTTAGGTGATTGGTCTGATCCACCATTCACCTTTGCTGGAACTGACGGCGCTGACAAAGTAAAGGAAATGTTTCCCATCAAGAAACTATCCTTCCTAACCTCAGTAGTTCCTTAACCCTTAGGACAGTAGTTGGTCATTCCTAGCTTGTGTACAAAAGGCTTGGAGTAAAGTTTCACATGGGGCAAGCTCCCTAAAAAATGAACCTATTGATAAGAGACATCCTTAATATAGAATTGGCACGAGCAGGTTTACGTGAAGTTCAAGCTCGTTAAAAAATAAACCTAGCAATGAGCATATGTTCCCCCAGAGTTCAAGCTCATTAAAAAATGAACCCACCTTTCGATAAATAACCTTTGTGATCGCATTGCTATCAGTTTTTGAGCCTTGGTCATGTTCTTACCATCACCTCTACTTTTTAGCCGATCATATGCCTCCACTTGATTGTTTTCCCTTTTGAGGAATAGCTACAACGAGTGAGTCTATTAGCCACCTTCTTTACACTACCATGATTGAAAAGTTCCAAACCTTACCTAGAACTAGTTGCCATCCGAAAACATCACTCGTTCCTAAAAAACGAGTCTCCTTTAAGCTCTTTTTAGACTCGTAAAATATGAAAAGATTGTTGACCAATTGGCCTCTCCATCTCATTAAAGTGATTGGAAGTGCCATCCCTCCTCTATATTTTAATCTTTTTGGACCTGAGGAATAATTACACAAAAATATCGAGCGCTTGTCTTTTTCGGCTCGCTAAAGTGATCAGAAAAGTCATCCATTTCATATTATTTTATACCTTTTCAGACTTAAGGGATTATACTATGAAAAAGGACTACTGGAGTTTCCTTTCCATCTCTTTTCAGACTCTCTAAAGCTGAAAAGGACTGAGTTATCTTTGTCCTTAAACTCATTAAAACAATAGCAACAAACTTGTCCATACAAACAAGAGCGAGTTTCACTGTCACTAGGCTCTCTAAAACATAGCAACAAGTTTGCCCGAAGGGAAAATTATAGAACAAGCATATGTTATCCTCCTCAAGCTTGAAAAAAATAAAGAGGCACTCGTCAGCAATGATTGGGGAAAAAGGGAAGAAAACTTGAAGAACTTCATTGGTAGCAGGTCGCTCTTGAACATGACACTTTCACTCCATCACCATGATTGAGTCGAGTTGGGTTATTCTGTTCACTGGTCATATCACCATTGGTCCTCCGTAACATCCATTTTGGGGTTAATGCTACCAATCCATTCCAGTGTTGCCTATATGTTCAAGAGAAGTCGCTCAGAGAATTCACCAAACCAGCTAACACCTCATCTGCTGCAATACCTTCACGCTCCATTTTTCATGACCACCACCCTGAACCTTGTATCATCAAATTGTTTTCACCTCCACAAAATCATTTTCTCCGTTCCGTGTCGTAGATGTTCGATTCATTAATGCCCTCCTACAACGAGTCACTTCTTGTTGACATCAGCTCTATCCAAGAAGTCGATTTAGGAACAACCCTTCTAGTACTTTGAAGCTTGCATGCCTCAATGGCAAGTTTCTCACTTCTGGCAATAGGTTTACATCAATGGCCTTCGATCGAAAGATTTTGCGTGGTGTTTGACATCGACTCATGTATTCACACCACGTGAATTGTACTGCAGTACGTTGAGGGTCATTATCATTATCGGTGATTCCTCTGGTGCCTGTTAACAAATTACATCATTAGCTGGTAGTCAGGTGATGTATTTCCATGTTCGACATCAGAACATCTTTTCACATGGATCGACTTGTACTTCGGGCGAAGATTGAACGAGTTTTAAGACCCCGGATCTAGTTTCATCCATCTGGGTTGCGACATATTCAGGACAATAAAGACATCAAATGTACACCATAGCTGCACAGTTAATCATCTAAGCTAAGGGATGATGGCTCTACCAGAATCATCAGTTTGCCACATAGACGGTTGTTTATCTTATGTACATGAAAATGAATTTATAAAGCTGAGCATGGGAATTCCCACCTCAGCTAGATCATGAAAATATTATGAAGATAATGTGTTGTACTATATCTTATTACATGTCACCTTCTAGTTCGAAAAACCTTGGATCCTCATGATAAAGCATTTCACCCGACATCAAAAGATTTATGACCTCATGCTTTAGGGGGCAACTGTTATAGACATATTTTGGCACTGCAACCCCAATCACATATGTCAATAAACCAAGGGCTCTCAAACCCATCAAAGTGTTGTTTCATACCCTAAAGCATCAAGGTCAACTGATTACGTCATTTCCCAGAAGTTCTCCCTGAAAAACTGCTCAGAACTAGTCAAAACTGGACCATACAGACTGCTCCATGCTGAGGGTGCGATGCATCTCACCTGCAGCACACAAAGGGTGCGATGCATATTAAAAATCCCTTCTATAGGGTGCGATGAGCAAGAGAAAACAAATGGCAGAGGCAGTTTGCTAGGTGGAAACCCACATAATCTTCTAGAAACTGCTCATATGACACTTGCCTCTCTGAATTTGCCTAGGGATGAGTAAGATATCATGAAATCTCCAAGTGGAACCAAGAACTATTAGTGAAATGATAGTAATCAAAATCCTAGAAGCTGACTCACTCCCCTGCAAACATCTATATATGGATCCCTCATCCTAGAGATTCAAAAAGGCTGGAATTTTTTAATTTGTAAGGAAGTGCTATTGGTTTCTCTTAGAGACATTGTCTTGTTGGGTGATATAGCTTTTCATGAGGTGAAGAGGGCTTTCATGCTGGGAGGATGATGCTAGATCAGACAAATGGGTTGTAATCCTCTCTTCTACTACTTCTATCAATAAAGCTATTTAAGTTTTCCTCCATATACTTGTATATTTCTAAATCTTGTATTTGTGTATGCATTTGTATGGTTAATGTACATCTGATTCTACATTGTTTATGGTTATAGATCTCTCCGCTTTGATGGTATTTTGTTACTTTGACTCTACAAGTGTTCTTTGAAGTGGGACAAGTGAGAAGTGAATGGCGAAGCTCTATCAAAGGGGAGAGGAAACAAGCAACGAGCCAAGCGAAAGACTGAGGTTGGTACTCTTTGCTTCTCTCTCATCTATCTCTCATAAAGGAAAACACAAGTTAATTTGAATTGTTTGTTTTCCGTTTTAGTCGGACTAGCAGCTCTGAATGGACACTAGTTTTCCTAGAAACACATCTACATTAAAATCCCCATCTTCTTCGAAAAGTCGGAACTTACTGCCCAGGACCGAGATGGGGAGATTCACACTACAACTTATATCTATAACTTATGCTTCCAACTGTAAAAATTTCTCCTTTGCAGGATCACAAGGGTTATTCACACATTCCTAGCCCATGACTAGGGTTTTCTGACTTTTGTCTTAGTTGATCAAGATTCCCTTAAAATCTCAAAAATATACCAAAAGACACCTTGTCTAATACTCATATGATCCATAAACTACTTATGGATATTCTGCGGGATATTTCGTCAGAACAGATTTGATAAAACTATAGTTAAGCATCCGAAAATCAACACTGTTAGGGTTTATTCTTCTTTATATTTTTGCATCAGTATATTATTATTTATTTTGTATGCATATAAATTATAATTATGCATAAAATAGAGAACATCAAAATAAAAACTCACAAACCACATTTTACACAAGATATATCTTAGGAAACCCTTTCAGGAGAGAACCTAACTAGAAGGTGTGGCCACTCTACTCTCCTTCTCTATTTATTAAAAATGGTTGCGAGTACAAAGAAGTAAGGCCTATTGATTGTGGGATACTTCAATGCACAAATAATATTTGTGTGCTTTCTCCATATTCCTCTTAGCTACTCTATTTGTCTATGGATGAAAAATGCACTCGCAAAGAATGGAACCCCTTTTCCTCCTAGTGGTCGGGTTTTAACACAACCCAATAGCCAACTAGTGGTTAGGTTTGACTCCCTGAAACTCTTAATCAAAGTTACAATATGGACTCTTATAGAGTCTTTTTCATCATAAGCATGTTTCTAGCCCCTTTTCCATTGATGTGGAATCCTCACGAATTATGGTGGACAATATAGGAAGGTCAACTTCCAAGTGGAATAAAGTTTGCATACAGACTTCGATTGAGGTAATTCTTACGTAATTGAAAAGATATGTATGTGTAAAATAGGAAATACATGTTTGACGCTAAAGCATCAAATTTTTACCCCAAAAAACATTGTTTTCTGCCCCATAATGCTCCTGGAAGGTTTTAGACCCCATTTTCCAAATTGGGTCCCGCTACTAAAAATGGTCCTATGAGATAATTCCTCCACTTTTTCCACTTTTAATGCATCGAGATGGATGAAAATATATATAATAATCCAATCTTGACCAATTTTGAATTAATTTGCGATTCCACCTACATGCACTTAATATAACTCAAATGCACTTTCCCTATGATATCTATGTTGTTATAAACATTAGTATTAAATTGTTAAAGAATTTATTATTATATGAATATTAGAAATGTCAATTAAGAAGATTTATTTTTAAAATTTAACATTTTAATTTTGACGTTAATAAAAATTATTTAAAATATAATTAAAATGTGATTGATGTGGTTTTGCAGTTAGATTAATAGTAAGGATGTATGTAATTATTTAAAAAATGGTAATTTGAAATAGTGAGGTATAGAAGGATAATTAATTTTGTATTGGAAAGTAAATTTTTTAATAATAATAACAATATCTATTTTTAAGGTTATAACCAAGCCAGACACCAAATCGGTGTATGAGACCTTCTTGTTTGTGGGACAAGGGACCCACCTCCGTGTAGCGATTTCACTACTAAGTCTACGAAGGCATACATACTCTACCCCCCTTTGGTTTTGAACCTGTGACCTCTTAGGAGGAAACACATGCTCTTGACCATTAGGCCGACTCAAGTTTTATGTTAGATGTAAAGAAAGATATTTAAGAAATATGAGAATCTATAAAGATGAAAGGAAGATGAATTTAATTATATTTATTGATCAAGTAAGAGTAGGACCTTCTATTAAACTATGAATTTAATTATATTTATTGATCAAGTAAGAGTAGGACCTTTTATTAAACTTAGTTAAATATACATAATTTACAAGGAGCCACACCCGCTCTGCGAGAGTTCAACAGTTGCTGGGCAGGCCAAACCAAACCAATCACGTAAAACTAGTAGAAACCTAAACTGGAAAACCGGGGAGAACTGACAAAGAAAGCACAAGGGCTTCTGGTAGTGCTGTCGAGCATCAAATGATCCAAGAAAACCTTGGAGAGCAAGTCCAAAATTCGCCTTGGATCCACAAGAGGTCCCATCACAAGCCCAACTGGAAACTGATAGACAGACCCGACGGAATATAAAGCATAACACTCTAAACATTTTTTAGGTCTGACCAAAACGCACAAACAATCACCACCGTTGATCCACTGATTAAGATCCAATGGTCATTGTGGATATCGGAAGGACGATAAGTGCGATAGTTAACCGCCCAATGAGGGCGATTTTCTCTCTCCTCGTTCCGCAATGTGTTGCTCAAAGAGTGGAATCGGAGCCAAACATAGAAAAACTAGAAACCATTCAAACCTCGCCTGATATACCACTTATGGTATTGGATCAGTAAACTCACGAAAAAACAAACACGTCCTTTTGCCACGTGTTGTCGCTTAATTCCTTCTAGGGAGCAGTACTTGAGCCAATCCCGTTCTCCTGGATTCTCTGTCAACCACCACCTAAGCCAAATGATGAGGGCTACCCCATTCTGTGTATCTATCCGAGTCAAAACTTTCATCATTCAATCAATGGGAATCCGGATGTTGGAAAATATCCGAAACAAGGCGGGTTAGACTGTGTGGAGTTCTCCAACCCCCCGCTCGTCTTCAGGGTCCCTTTGATCTAACCTGTTAGTCCATAGTTCCATATCCTGAGTAGCCTGATAGAGACAGTCCTCCCACAATTTACCTGGGGGAGGCAAATCGCAAGCATACCGAGAATCACTGTCCTTATTTGTGACTCCTTCATTTGCCAAATGATCCGCTAACATATTAGGCTTCCTTTTCACATGAGCAAATATGATAGTTTTAAGGGTTCGCAGGTGAGAATAGATGCGGTAAAAAAAACTACAAGATCTTCCAGTGCTTCGACACTTTATTTGAAGAGGTTCCATTGCTAATTTTCTTATCCACTCTAATAATTAATTCCGAATCCACTTCAATTATAACATTGTGTGAACTTGAATTCACCAGGATTTCCAAGCATTGCTCTAATGCCATGAGCTCAGCCATGTTGTTTGTGGCCTTCCTCAAGTGGCCATGGAAGATTATCTGTATTTGTCCATGATTGTCTCTTATGGCACCCCCAAAGCCCGTTAATCCTGGGTTGCCCTTAGCTACTCCATCAATATCAACCTTTAAGAAACCATAAGGAGGAGTCTTCCAAATGGTAGCACACTTATTTATAAGGTTCACTGCCTTCATTATTTCCAGAGGATTGATAGACTGGAGACCCATGTGAAGTAGAATTCTCTCCTCATGGGGCAGGGGAGGATCTTTAGGAAGGGTCATCAGCAAGCTTCTTACTATGTCTTTGAGCTTCCTTAGAATTTTTTCAATTATGTGGTAGGGCCTGTGTGTTTTGATTTTGAAGATTCGACTATTGTGTTCTATCCATACATTCCAGATGACAAAACCTAGAACCAGAATCCAGGCTTTATTAACTATCTCATTCCTTGAGAAGTTCTTCCTCTAGTTCTTTAGAGTGTTGGATATGCTGAGACTATCCCTTTCAGTTTGTCTAAAAATAGCAGCCACCCAATCCCACACCTTTGAAGTGAAAGGACAGAGGTTGAGAAGGTGTTCAATCGTCTCCTCATGAGCACCACAAAGGTAACATCTGGAAGGACAAATGAAGACTTTCTTGAGGAGATTCTCCCAAGTTAAGATCTTCCTTTGATGCACTAGCCAGATGAATAGCTTTATTTTCATCCAATGCGGACTTTGCCAAAGTTTCTTCCAGATATGATTAGGATTCACAAAGTTAAATCCTGTGACTTCCTGTTTGGCCTCTTTGAGGTTAAAGTTTCCCTTGTGTTCTTTCCCCACCTTAATTGATCCGTTGAATAAGAAACAAGAAATCCTTCTATGCTCTAGTTCCTGGGTGAGGACTTCTGCCTTGGTTTTCATCACTGTATCCTAGATCCTTCCACTCCCTCCATTTTCCATTATTCCTTCCCTGATCCCACAAGTCTTTTACCAGAACCATAGCTTTATGTCTGTGTCACTTTTGAGATCTGCAAATTCATTCCTATAAAGGTTGGGTTCCTATTGCCAGTTATCCTCCCAAAATCGAGCAAGATCCCCTGCTTGAATTTCCCAAAAACAATGGTGTTGAACATTGTTTTTATTATCCCAGGCAAGGTTCCAAATATGGGAGCCCCTGATTTGTCCTCACATTCTAATGTGATCCTTCTCCTGGCAATACTTGGTATATTTTTGTTTCCAAAGCTTAGCCCAGGGGGTATTGAGTTCCTTAATCCATCTCCACCAAAGCTTGGCTCCCGAGACTCTATTGAGAATCTCAGGGTCATGAAGCCCCAATCCACCATGGCTCTTGGGCTTGCAAAGCTTGTCCCAGGCTACTAAATCCCACTTCTTTTTATCTTCCCCTCTGCCCCACAGAAAGTCCCTTTGTATGTTTCTTATTTGTTGCTTAATACCTTGAGGAGCAAGAAGAGCTGAAAACATAAAAATGGGAATGGCCTACAAGACCGCCTGTGTGAGCACAAGGCGTCCTACCAGACTTAGTGATCTACATGTCCATTTTCTAATCTTGTCCTGAAGTTTATTTAAAATTGGTTCCCACACTTTCTTGCTTAGCGGTTTGTTAGTAAGAGGAATGCCAAGATATTTGGAAGGTAGTTGTTCTCTTTGAAATCCAAGAATTCGGGTAATATTCTTTGAATAACAATATTAGTGTTAAAGAAAAAACTTTGGACTTGTTAAGGCTTACCTTCGTGCCTGCTGCCATAGCAAAGTCATTTAAGATGTTTTTGATTGCTCTGGCCTCCCTGACTGTAGGTATGCCCTGCAACATTATGTCATCAACAAATTGTTGATGAGTGTTTTCCTCTCCATCCATGGTGAGTTTGATACCTTGAATTCTCCCTTCAGCATTTGTCATTTTAATTGCTCTACCTAGCCCTTCCATCATGAGGACGAAGAGGAATGGTGAAAGAGGATCTCCTTGTCTAAGCCCTCTGGAGGGAGTGAAGATCCTTGATGGAGCTCCATTAAGCAGTATGGAAAAATTGGTTGAGGTAACTAATGCCATGACCCATCTTATCCAACTCTGATCAAAACCATAGGCTTTTAGAATTTCTCTCATGTAAGCCCAACTCAATTTGTCATAGGCTTTCACGAGGTCCAACTAAATGATCATACTAGCTTGTTTGTTGCTTTTAAGAGAGTGTGCCACCTCATGAGCTTGGATGATGTTGTTGAGGATTTTTCTTCCCTCCACATAACCTGTTTGCTCCTCCAATATGAGAGAGGGTAGAAGTGGTTTGAGTCGATTGGCTATTACTTTGGAGATAATTTTATACACCACATTGCATAAGGCTATGGGCTGAAAACCATCCGGAGTCATGGAATTTCCCTGCTTTGGATTCAGAGCTATGAAGGATGCATTCAGAGCCTTTAGAACCTTTTTGAATCTTCTTGAGTCTTCCACAACCTCGAGGATGTCATGTTTGACAGTTTCCCAACAAGCCTTGAAGAAGTCTACATTGGATCCATCCGGGTCTGGTGCTTTTCCACTTCGCATTTCATTAATAACTTCACTTACCTCCTCTTCCGATACCGGCCTATTGAGATTGTGGTTGTCCTCTCTGGTAACTAGTTGAGGGATATACTGAGTGAAATGGTCAATGAACCTAGATTTGTCCCCCAGAGGCTCCTTTGCAATATTGCAGAAGTGATGAACAAGGATCGATTCCATATCATTATGAGAAACAAGCTCAATGCCACGAGAATCTTTGATCTTTGTGATTATGTTGTGTGCCCTATGAGCCATAGTGGTTTTGTGGAAGAATTTTGTGTTTCTTTCTCCCTCTTTAATCCAGTGTATCCTTGATTTCTGTCTCCAGAAAATTTGTTCTTGTAAGCATCGATCCTCCCATTCTTCCTGCAGAGAGTCAGTTAATTTTTTCCACTCTTCGGTGAAGCCATCTGTGATGTTGATCTGATTGATCTCTTGGAGCTTCAATTCAGTTTCTCTTTTGGCTTTGAAGATATATCCAAATTCATTTTTGTTCCAAACTTTAAGATGCGATTTGATATGTTTAAGTTTCTGTTGGAGCATATACATTTTTGTGCCCTAAATATTCAAATCCTCTTTCCACCATTTATCAACATTATTAGTGAAATTAGGGTGTGAGAGCCAAGCATTTTCAAACCTGAAAGGTTTGTTTCTCGAAGTGTCCAAAAAGGTGGCTTCTAGCTATACAGGCCAATGATCTGATCCTCCAAAGGGCGGAATGGAGGCTGTCATGGCAAGTCATGAGAGAAAGAGGTCCTCTGAAATCATGAACCTATCAAGTTTGGAAGCAACTTGATGTGCCCCTCCCCTTTTGTTGTTCCAAGTGAAGGTTCCATTAATTGTTTCAGTGTCCACCAGCCTCATGTTTATGATGTTCTGGAAGGCCATGGAGTCTCTACCTAACTGTCTAGTGCCTCCTTTTTTTTCCGAAAGAGATCTTATCATATTGAAATCTCCTACAACGATCTAGGGCAAATTGGGATATCTCGCTCTTAGTTCCTCCAGTGAAGTGAGAAGCTTGAGTTTTTCTACTTGCTTTTGAGGTCCATAAACATTTGTAATCATGTATATCTCCTTGTCCCCTACAGGTTGACATATCAGGGAGAGATAGTTCCTGGATGCTTCAACATCTAGAATTCCCAATTTCTGTGGGTCCCACAAAGTGAGAATACCCCTTGCCGAGTGATATTCCTTAACCTCTAAATACTCATATTTGAATAACCACTTATTATGAATATCTCTTATTTTTTCCATCGAACACTTTGTCTCCTGAATAAAAACCATTTCTGGTTTTTCTTCTTTCATTCTGGTACCAAGATTTCTTTTTTTCCTCCTATTCCCTATTCCTCTAATGTTCCAAGTTGTGAACTTCATTAAGAAACGTTAGTAAATGAATAGCTGGTAAGATATTTCATCTTACCTGAGTTGATCAACAATTTTCCACATTCGTTTAGCAGTTCATTTTGTCTCTTTATTCCTCTTTTCCTACCTGAGTTCTTTAGAGATTTTGCCTGAGGATTCTCCATTATCTTGACCCTACTTGGCTCCTGGATTTCATGATTTCTTTTGACTCCAACTCCCTTCGCTTGTGACCTCCATAGAAATAGTTGTTGTACTCTATCATAGTCCTCTTTTGGCAATGAGTCCACCCCTATGTTTTTTCCTTGTTCTAGAAATTTCTTTAGATCCAAATTTTCCCTATCCAGAATCTCCTGTAACTCATGGTCCTCTGTTCCTGCTTCACTTGGAGTCATCTCTTGGTCCCTACTGATCTCCATCAGGCTTGGTAGATCATCCCTTTGCTGGTTGTCTACTATGATATCCTCCATGTCAGCTACCCTATCCTATTCCTTTGTTGCATTCTCCATGTCTTAGATTGTCTCTTTGTGCCCCTCTTGTTCCTCCAGGACCTTGAAGCTATTTTGTCTTGTATGTTTGTCCTCACTTGCCTTCTTGTATGTACGCTTTCCCCCTTTTCCTTTTCTCCCAACTTTGGTGAAACCCTCATGATCTCTCTCCACAATGGTTTTTTGGTTATCTTCCCTATTGATTGTGGGGAAGTCTCTGTATAAATGCCCATGTTCATGGCATTTGCGGCATCTAAATGGTATGTGCTCATAGTCCACTGTCTGCACCCATTCTTCATCATATACTTCTAAAATGATCGCTTTTGGAAGGGCTCCAGATAGATCCATTTCCACACATATTCGGGCAAAGTAGGTACATCTTCCTTTCAAAGTTGCCTTTGATATATTTAGAAAATGTCCCAGCTTGTTGCCTATGGTTTTCAAAGATTCTGGTAGCCAATAATCTAGAGGAAGGGAATATAGTCTGATCCAAACTGGTACTGATGTGAATGTTTCACATTCTGAGACAAATTTCATCATCCATGGCTTCATGGAGAGTCCTGCCGCAGCATAGAAATAGGGCCCCCTTTCAAACACTTTATCTTTGTCTTCCAGGCTTGTGAACACTACTGTGAAAAAGCCCTTAGAACCCAGATGTAAATGTTTTTCTCCCTTTGGCTTCCAATGTCTCCTTACCAAACATGTAACACCCTCTTCGTCGACCATAACCCCATGAACTTGCATATGATTGCATGCTCCGTCATATGATCTCTATGAGCTTGTATCGTTGGGTCACTCAATACGACCCTTGGAATAATGCCTGTTTTGGGCTTGCACGCCCCAGCAGTCTTTCTGGAATCTGGTCTTTCACTAGTGCCTCCATTCTCATTTTCTTTTCTTGTTACCAGTTGATTCCCATCCTGATCCCAATCTCTGCTTCTTCTAGATGTACCCTGACTTTGGGTTTCTGAGATTTTGTCCAGTGGTTTTTTGAAATGCCTTTTTCCGACGGCCTAACTTCCTCCTGTGACTGTTCAGCTGTAGGAGGAAGCAACACTCCCCCCTACGCTCCCCGCCATGGTACCCTATATCCAAAACCCTGCCTTCAACTCCAACCCTAACTTCTCCACTCTCCTCCCTCCGAACTAGCCCAAACACTTGAACCACTTCGTTTTTCTGAATTTAATTATATTTAAAATTAACACATAAAACTAATATTTTAAGAAGTTATAGAATACAGATTCTAATATTTTAAGAAGTTAGAGAATATAAATTCTTATTTTGTCTTTTCATAGATAAGTTAGAGCCTGGATAATCTGAATAGAAAGTATCAAAATTACCCATTTTCAAATTAAAATTTAATAGGGAAACATGGTAATCAATGTAAAAATGTATATTATAGATCTAGTTGAAACTCATTGGAAGAGTTTCTTTGATTTTATGCTAGCAACACAGTTAAGTCTAGACATGACCAAGGAACTATATATTAAATAACTCATAATAAAATAAAATTGAAAAATAATTATAGAAAAACAATATATTCTAAGCTAGGAGAAATTTGTAAGCAACTCCATCCAATTGGAAAAAAGTTACTTCTGTTATAGAGATATCTCTTATACTTTATCACCATTCCTATATGAAGAGATTTCAACATCCAAATAGTGGTGATGAAGTTGAAAAAACTACTTAATCTAGAAGTACATGGAGGTCAAAAAAGCTAATCAATCTAGAAGTACATGGAGGTCAAGATCAATCAAATTGTTGAAGAGTGTCACTACAACATTCCTTAAATTCCTTTATAGAAATGATGCACACAAATATTGAAAGTAAACTAATGGTCCTTTTCAATCTACATTTTACCTCATGAAGAATAAAAAATTAGTAAACATCAATTTCCCCAAAGCAAAATGAGCAAATAAACAAATCCAATGAAAAGATGGATTTGAGATAATTTATGTTTTTACATATATTTACTAGAAATTAGTGATATTTATGTGATTTTGTGTGTTTGGGTTGTTTCTATATTGTTTCGTAAAAGACACTTGGAATTGTGTTACTCCCACATAATATCGAGAAAGAGATGGAACAATTGGTGACCCTTCAAGTATAGTTTGAGGGCCTATCAACAATTAATATCCATGATTTACATCTCATATAAACTCTATCCATAAATTATTACCTATGGATCTTCAAAAATTAGTTAGAAAGTACTAAAATCTAGAATTCCTCTCGTTGGATATCATAGTGACACACTAACTTGGCACAATGAGACCAATGTGGATGGAGTTTCTTTTGTATCACTACCATATCAATAACACATTTTTTTTGAGGTGAAACAATAAGATTTATTGTTGATATAGATTTATTTTAGTCATGCTATATTTCACTTAACAGCAACACATATTCAAATCTTTTAATTAGAAGGAATTTTTATTTTTCTCATTAATAATATGCAAAAAAAAAAAAAAAAAATTACACCATTTAATATTGTAGTACAATATTTGTATTATCAAGAGTGTTTAAGTTACGTGGAACTTGAAATTCTACTCAACCTACCAATTTGATTAAAAAGGCAAACAAGTTTTATATTAAGTATAATGTTTTTGTGTTTTCAGATTTGCATTGAAGAGAATTTTGGAGTTTCCCTGCAATTGTTTTTGACCTAAAACTTCAAGATTCTCTTCATTAAGTATAATGTTTTTATTATAACTCAAAATTTGTGTTTAAGTTGTATTTGATCATGGAAGGAAATAATAAAATATACATATCTCTATAATCACAATAAAATTTACATAAAAATAATGTGTTATCCAACAAATGTTCTCTATTAACATTAATGTCAAACTTCATTATTAAATATTTTATAATAATAATAATAATAATTTGGAATCTATACCCATGGTTTTGGGATTTATTATATAATATATTGTTCTAACAATAATATGCCATCAATCTTATCATACAATGTCAAACTTCATTATTAAATATTTTATAAAAAAAAAGATAATTTGGAATTTATAGCCATGGTTTTAGGATTTATTATATAAGATATTGTCTAACTATAATATGGCATCAATCTTATCATACAGATGAGAAAAAATAAAATAGAAATAGAAATCAAAACATAAAAAATATGTTAATTATAATTTGAATAATTATTTGTATTAATTGTAACTTGGACAAATATATACTACATATATTATCCTTCAAAATGGACATTTAACCCAAAGGTGCTTAGGATAGATGACACTTAACCGAAGGACCATGTGAACTGCTAATAGTAAATGACATTGACTATGTATCCTGACATGAGATTGTGAAAATGTAATGAAGAATTGCATACATGGGCGGTCACTATGGAGGAGGGGAACCAATTGGAATGGTGTATAGTGCCGTGGGCACATGTGAATAAGCACTAGGAGTCACTATCAACCACCTCGAACTTCCGAGTGTCAAACAACAAGAATGGAAGGTGCGGCCATGAGTGCCTAGTGCTACATTAGGCCCTAAACAGATCAGCCCAAATTAATTAATTGACCACCACGGGTATCGAGTCTCCCACTGAGATTCTCGTGCTCAGAAACAACGACGACTCGCCATCGCGTGCAGATGAAGGAGTTATTCGGAACCTGTTAGTCTTTAATATAAAAAACAACTACCACAGCCCAAGCATTTATTCCCTGGCATTAATTTAGAAAAACAGAATGAAGCCACTATTATTATTATTAGTACCAGGAATTTCCTCGCAGAAACTAAACTTTTGGAATAATTTATTTCAGACGATCAGTGGCCAAGCAAATCCCACCATCTTTTTCTCCAAGACTTCACAGAACATTCAGCGAGCAATGGAATAATTTATTTCATACCATCAATGGCCAAGCAAATCTTGATCCTTTTTTTCAAAATATCACAGAATAATCAGGTAGTCAAAGGTTGGTTGGTTGGTTAATTAACAAATTTATTTTTTGTGTGCATAGTTGCATTTTATAATGTATTATGTGATTTTATGTTTAATGTGGAGTTGACATGTACTTTTAAAATAAAAATAAAATATTTTTAAATAAAAAACAATATATTAAAAATATTATTGGTGTGTATATTGAGATATGGTAAAAATATTTCTCAATTCATTAAAGGTTTGAGAGGGGCATTCTACTGCTGACCATAATGTTGCAATGTGTGATTCCATCCATGATTAATGTGGAGTTGACATGTCCCTTCTATAATAATAATACAAAAGTTCTAAATAAAAAACAAAGTCAGCTATAATAAAAAACAAAAATGAATATATATGTTTAGATAGTTTTAGTAAAAGTATTAATAAAATATTTCACTCTCCATTAGTTATTGGGCCGAGATGGGAGAGATTTGTCTGTAGGTTGCATTAAAAAATAGTAAAAGAATATTTTAAATTAATAAATTAAAAACAATAATGATAAATGAAATTAATGTCCACCATAAGTAAAATATTTCAATTTGCACTTTAATTCTAAAGTAGCTTTATATAGATATATAAAGTCACTGAAAGTTAAACAAAAAAAAATAGCTTTTAGTATAAGCAAGAAATTAGATTTCTTCACTACTTAAGATGGAGATGAGTAAAAAGAAATTAATTTACTTTTTATACGAGACTACTTAATATGAATATGACAAAAACTAGATTATTACATGTTGTGTAATACATTCTACATTAAGTTTACATGTGATATTTAAAACAAAAATATATTAAATAACATAATTTTATATTTCTTTATATCGAGAATTTTCTTAACATGAAACATTTATAGAGAGAAAAAGATGGAGAGAATTCTTATTCCATTAATAGTTGCTTTGTAATTCAATGTATAAGGGAGATTTGTAATTCTTTCAATGTTTAATATAGATTTGATATGTAATATTTTATAAAATATTAATAATAAAAATAATTAAATGTATGCATACAAAAAAATTATGAAGGGTCATGTTTTAACATTTTAATGTGGAAAATGTGAATTATAAATAAAATATTTCAATGTCAACTACATATATATTATACAGCCTAGATCCGTCTTCCCCAGTTAAGATGGATCTAGGCTGTAATAAAAGTATTAATAAAATGTTTCACTCTCCATTAGTTATTTATATTACAATTATGTATGAAGTAAATGTGGTAAAAACATTTCACTCTCACTCTCTACCATAAATAAAATATCTCAATCACTGTAAAAATAAAATAGTGGGAAAACGATACTATATTTGTACTTTTAGTGTGACAAAGATGCATAATTCTTATACTTCTAGAAAATATTTATATAAACTATTTGAATATCCATCTTAACTAATTTATTTCTTTTTTTAAAATCAAATAATTTCTATTATATCAAAAGATTAGATTGGTGATCACATTTTCTCAAAATTATGTGGGCCTCACTCTTACAATATTTATTGGCCAATAGGTGCGAGTTGCCAGTACAATCTTATTAACAAAAATTGGAAAGGCAAGTGAAACCAAAAGAATTTCAAAACCAGAAAGTAGCCAACAACCATTAAGGATTAGTGGTGTAGGATTCTCTACTCCATACTGGTGATGAAGGAGGTTTGAAGTCACAATGAACATGATTTTCCATGTGTGCAAACATGCCTTCTAAGCATTACAGTTTCTCATATATTCCCCTTTGATCCCTGTACAAGGTGGCCAAATGGTCTTGCATTTCCAATGATTATGTTGGAGATTGTTCATAAATCAAATGATCGCATTATTTTCATCATGACAATCCTTGTTGAGCTACTCTAGGAGGAGAGTTACATATCTTAGTCGGTTGTCAAAGATGTCCAAAGGAGGGGAGGGGGAGGCAGAGGGGGAGAGGTGCAGTTCCACAATTCTAGGAAATTGTGTTGGGTTAGGGTCAACAACCTTGCCAAGGCTATGGTTTCCCAATATATACCCTCCATTTTGAACCCTGTCTACCAAACCTCTTCTTGCCTTCCCACACTGACAATGCATGGTCCACTGAGTTGGGCTACAAAATATCTTGTAACCGAATTTGTAACTTGTGTGCCACCAGATATTGACACAAATATAAGTCTAGGTCCCCGCACTCAGACAAAGATGCAATAAGAAAAAAAATGAGTTGAGGCACTGAATCTTCTCATGGCCCCTGATAAAATGACCCGAACCTGCTAGTAGACAAGATGGCCTCTGACCAGAATCCACTTTGAGGGCAATGATATACCTCTCACCCCTATGTCAAACCCTTAGCCACAAGCAATCAGTGACATCCTTGGATATCCTAATTCACCCCCGAAGTCTACAAAGTACTGTGGGGTCCCCCGGGTGACAAAAAATAGAAATAAATTGACCAAAACATACTTAGTTATGTCTTCGACTAAGAAAACCATAGATTGGGAGTTCAAAAACTCCATTCTCATGCCCGAGGAGTCATCTATTGTAAGGACAAGACACCTAGCTCAACAGGCTGAGGGAGAGACCAAACTCAAATCCTTTTGGTCAAGCCCTCCATAACATCGCTAGAACAATTGAAAATTATTAACCTAACCCCTACAATGACTCAAATTTGCACCGCAATTCTCAAAGATATACTAGAGTTGCCCAGGGTGGGGGTGATCGCTTAAACTTCTGTCAGTTTTGAAAGAAAACCACTTGGAGCAACCAAAAACCCTTAACCTTTTCCTGTTCAGAGGCTCCCAATTCGATTCTAGTAGGCGTTCCACCATGTGAAGACCTCACAGTGCTAATAACTCAACAAACCTCATGAATGCTCCGGTATAAACTCCTTATGCCAGGATTTAGATTTGTTTGCGCTGGGATGGTGTACTAAAATATTTAATTCCCCAATCTCCCTCAATAAACCACCATGTTGTTGGGTGTGTGTTATATTCTTTCCATAGGCCAATGCATTATATGCTACATCGGGCGCAGCAGAGGGGCGGAATTCCCCCTGTCGAGGGGTTCGCACGAGGGTGGTAACATCCCCTGCATTGGGTCTAGGGCAACGCCCCAAGAATTTTTTTTTATGTCGACCCAAGGATGGGGGGCAGACTCAAATATGGTGGACGAATCTACCCATGGTTTTGTGTATTGGTTTTTCATATGGTTTTGGGCATGATGGTTTTATGCCCATGGTATTTTGTAGATCTGGTCAACGGAACTATGGTTATGTTCTAATACAAAGTTAATGGATTGGGGTTTATGAATGCTTCAACATGTATATATATGTATTATAACATTGAAAGGAACATAATGAAAAATCAATCTGGTAGTCCCAGTTTTGGGATTCAAGGGAAAATATTTGTGTATATTTGTTTATTATTCTAGACATTGTTAATTTTTCTATTTGAAGAATTCGTTTGTAGGTTATTTCTATACAGGGTTAAAACCTACACATAACTCCACATTCAATCCCCATACGTAATCTTTCTTTTGCAGATTGACACCCTGCATAGGTGAGGTAGGTATAATGCTCTCCTTAATATCACCAATACCTATTCTAGGACAACCACCATTGTAGTGAAAACCAACAACTAATTATGCCATCATATCAACTCAAGGGAGGTTCATTCCACACAAGGTCACATGGATGTGAGGTGCCATGCCTTCCCCTTTTAATTATCAATAGGACAGGTGGGGTGGCGAGCCCCCACACCAATCCTAATGTTGCCCTGGTCTATTGCCATCTAATTTATTTCAATATCAGGTATATATCTATATATAGATGATATTGAAATAAATAATAAAAAAATTCAATTACTTTGTAATATATTAATAACAGAAAACAAGTAATGTGCATAAATAAAATATTTCCATATTAAGTAAAATGTTTCAATCTCTTATATATATATATATATATATATATATATATATAGATATATATATAGATATAGATATAGATATATATATATATATATATATATATATATATATATATATATATATATATATATATATATATATATATATATATATATATATATATATATATATATATATATATATATGGTTTTAGAGGGGAGTAACTCTGAGGATTGGTGAAATGGCTAGGGTTTCAGGATGGGTGATCTTTGACGCCGCCTTTCTGCAAACCAAGGAAGGGAGAAGATCGGGCTCAGATTGCAGCCCTCAAGGAATCTTCATTCGCCCTGATCGTTCAACAACACATTGGATTTTTGGTGTTCAGGTTAGGTTTGAAAGGGCTCCTACGACGATCAATGCTGCTGACACCCTGCAAACCAAGGGAGATCCTCAGGATCAGATCGACGCCTTGTTGCAGTCGGGCGAACAGATCTTGGGTTATGGATAGTTCTTAGGTCTAGATCTGATACAAGATATGTATTATTTGCCACAGATGGTTCTCGCCATAGGATGGACGATGCTAGGACCTCTAAGTATTGGTCGATCCACGTTTCCACGCTCTGGAATGGGATAGAGAAAGGCCGCATCAGAGCAGGGTTTAAAGAAGAGCCTCGGACGGTTATCAGGGCGTTCCTAGTGAAGGACAAACGGGCGGCCACAACCCTTGACACTTCATTAATGCCTGCATTTTGGTGGAAGGAAGCCTGGAGCTGAGGTTAGGCCTTACACCATAGATCTGATTCAGTTTACTTATGTCTGGATCTGGAACAAGAGAAAGATCTGGATCTCATGGAGAAGGAAATCTCCAGAATCGAAGGCAACAAGAATGCAGAACCAGAGAAGATAGCCAGGGCGCTAACAGATCGGGAGCATCTCTGGTTGGTCGAACCCTCAAAGATGGCTGACTGCGTATACTGGAATAAATCGGCCGGGACAGAACCCAATCGTTTTCAAACCCTCGTCAGAATGCCCACGGGAAACACAATCCTGATTTGGACTCATGCCACAGATAGGGAAATAGATCTGAAAAATAACATAGCTAACAGACTGGCTATGCGGCAGGCGAGCAAAACCTAGTCACAGGGGGTAGATCGCTACAGGATCACAGAATCCTGAATGAATACAACATCAAGTCAGGATCTACAATCATTCTCAATTTGAGACTACGAGGAGGTGCAACAACCAGAAAAACAACAGAAGGAGGTAGTGGGTCCAAATCGAATAACAACCCAGCTCAGCACCAGCAATAGAGAAGTGAAGGAGCATCCTACAAGCATATTTTACAAAGTGGGAAAAATCCTCCCACAGTCCCAAAGTAGGCTAGAGCAAAACGAAGTCCATACATAGTGGAATAAATGCAGCATACACCAAAACTAACAATCGATACAATAGAAGCAGAGAAGGTATGCGACAAATATGAGAATCAAGCCATCATCTGCCATTTTAATGGGTTTTGGCCCAAACCCTTGGATCTATTTCATTGGATACTCACAAATTTGTCTCTGGACTGTGAGATCCACCTTTGTTCAAAAGGATTTTTCATAGTAAAATTTCAGTCGCCAGAAATCAGAGAGCCTGTGATTCAACAAGGACCGTGGTTTTGGGGCTCTTCGGGTCTCTTTATTACCCCATGGTTCCCGGAGTTTGACGCAAACGCTTTTGTTGTATCTCGGATGCCGGTATGGGTACGTCTCCATAACCTTCCTATCCATTTCTGGGACCAAAAGATACTTGCATGTATAGGCAACTCCATAGGCAGATTTATCAAAATGGATACACAAAGAAATGAAGAAAGAATTTTTACTTTCGCACGCATATGTGTGGAAGTAGATCTTAGTAAAGGTTTACAAGGAAACATTAAACTGAAACACAAAGACTGTAGCTGGCTGCAGTCATTAGATTATGAAAATACAGCTTTTAGGTGTAGAATATGTCGGCAAACTAGACATCTGCAAAATGCATGTCCAGAATACAAAAAGAACAGCCGCAGAAAGAAGAAAACAGATAATCATCAAAAAGGATGGAAATTATCCTATACAGATTCAAATGAGGAGGAAGATAATGAGGAGGAAGAGCCAGTCCAAAATGAAAGCAACCAAATAGAAACTCAGAAGACATCCCCACAAGAATCTATGGAATCACAAATGGGAAAGAACTCAAATTCAATGGAAATCAGTGGAACCAAAAGGCAGCACTCTCCAGACGCATCTGATTCAGACAAGGAAAATCCTCGACCTGACAAAGAAAATCCTCTTCAACTTGTTCCCATAATTCCATCCCAAGGAGAATGGCAAAAAGTTGAGAAGAAAAAGGGGAGAAAGACATGATTTCTCTCATTTCTCTTATTTACTCTTGTTGTGGTCTTTTCTCATACTTCTTGTTTTTATTTTTCAAGCTTTCCAACTAGACGGGCACTGGCCTGAGCATTCCTCTTATGAGGAGGCTGTGTATCTGTTTCAGTGGGTTTCCTTACATGTTTAGTTGGATGGGACTGTGTTTCCTCATCCAACGAGCTCTATGATTCACAAATTATAGAGCAAATTGAATGCTGCGCATATACTTGTAACTTTTTATCCTGGTAATAAAAAGTTCGATTTTTTCTTTTTGGAAAAAAAAAATACATATGGTTTTAGAAAAAATGAAAAAAAAATTATTATGGTTAAAACATTTCAACTAGTATTACTCTTCTATATTTTGACTTCTTTTCAGGTATATTTATTAATCAATTTTGTCTAAAGTATAGTAAATATTTGTTAAAATTGCAATTTAAACTGTGTACTCTATATAATCCAAGTTCCCAACGAGATTTTTGAGGCAATGAAACCATTATTGCATTCAAAATTGTAATTTAAATAACAAATGTGTGTGTGTGTATAACATTAATCAAATCTCTAGAAGTCAAAAGTCTTTTTCAAGTTTTGCACTTAGAAGAGGTTTGCATCTTAAGAAATTTGATCCTTCTCAACACTTGCTAGATACGTGGTTAAGATGGATCTATACTAGTTAATATTGAATTAGTAATTTTCACATAAATAACATTTTAATCTAAATGAACTTTTCACTAGGAAGGATTTGATCACTATTGGCGCAAGATAATTCTAATTGGATCATCTATTTCATGATTCTCTTTGGTGGTTGAAACTTCTCTTGGTGTTAATTGAATATGTTTGTGACATGTTAAAATATGCTTATGTATACTACACATGGTTTGCTACAAAGGGGTATCAATTATAATAATAAAGGGGTTTAAATTGATATGGTTAGTTATTATTTATTATTTACCAGGTTGACATTATTTAGATTAGATCATTATATAAGTTTCATGTAATTGAATTTTTTTAGAGTGGAAACTTTGGAGGAATGACCCTGTAAGGTCATTTTTACCAATGGTCTCAATTAGGAAATTTAGAGGTGAAAAAATTATAGATCCATTTAGAGTCCTTAATTTATTTTTTTTGGTCCTAGAATTATCATGGACCAAGACTCTATATTCTACATGTTGATATCTTTCCAATGGAATACGAAGCACCCCAACTGAAGTTTGTGTAAGAATCTTATGCCTTTTATAAGTTGACCTATCTTGTTTAACCATCATAGTTTGAGAGGATGCTACATCAATCCCCATTACTCATGGAAAAGGGAATATCAATGTGAGAACTATGAATAAGACTCTAGAAGGGTAAAAGTTGTAACTAAAATTGAAATTTGAATGAGTCAAACCTGACCCCTCATTCAGGATGTGTTAAAACTATTCCATTAGGAGAAGTGATTTTCCATTCATTTTGATCAAGTATCTTGTTCCATAACAATAAAAAGAAACATGGATTGGTAGCGAAAGAGCATAACAAATGGCGTTAAATGTTTGTATTATTTTAAGAGGACATAATTCTCAAGTAACTCCATAAAGAATGTCTTCTCCTTTATACTTGTAATATTACCATTCTAGACAAAAGAGACCAAAGCGACCTCACCTTCAAGTTGGGTTTATTTATGTAATGGTTTATCAGATCATATATTGAGTTCATTGTGGTTGGTGTGCGATTGCATTATTTTATTGCTCTCTATTTTCTAAATTTTATATATTACATGCATAAGTAGAAAATAGTATTTTATAGATTATAAACAATACAATTATATTCAAATATCAGCTGCTGCGCCTCGACCCTGCCTCTGCGAGATCCGCATCCGGTGGATCTTGGCCCCTGAGCTCGTGCCCGCCTCGGCTCCCCTCGGCTCCTTGCAGTCAGACCCGATCCTCCCTCCCTCCGCCTCCTGCGAGCAGGATCGCAGTGTTTTTATTTCCCTAGACCGCGGGTTCTGAGACAATCGCCTGGTACCTGGCCGCAATCGGCTAGGTTTGGATTTGCTTCATGGAGGATCTGGACCCCCCTCATGGGCCTTCCTCCCCTCCCCCTCCATCTGCCATTGAGGCCTTCAAAGCTTTGCTGGCTTCTCTGCCTAAGAAGAAAGCCGTGGAAGCCGCCAAATTCGTGAAAAGACTAGAGGACATTCCCGAGATCGCTCTACCTCCTAAAGGGCTGATTCAAGTAGCCTTGTCGCTGGCAGATCGTGCACTGGTCGGGCAATTTATAGGACTCTGGCCCTCCCCAAAAACAACAGAGAGCTGGGTAGCTAGAAACTGGGCTCCCCTGATCAAGAATAAGGTAACGTCTTACTTCCTCGGAAGAGGATACTTCCTATTCGAGTTCTTAGATAAAGATGATAAGGATCTAATCTTCAGAAACGGCCTGTACTTCATGGGGCCTCAAGGGCTATATCTGAATAAATGGACATCGGATTTCAATCCAGCGGTAGATGTGCCATCAACAGTCCCGGTTTGGGTAAGGCTCCCCAACCTCCCGGTCCATTGCTGGAACTGGGATTCTCTGAAGCACATTGGAAACACCCTTGGGAAATTCATAGACAAGGCCAACAACAAGAACCAGTACGACTGCACCAGAATCTGTGTGGAGGTTGATCTGGAGGTAGGACTACCAGAAGCCATCAAAATAAGGGTTGGTCCCTGGACGCATGTACAGAAATTGGACTACAAGTAGCTGCCGTTCAAATGTCGGAGGTGTCAAGTATATGGACACTTCGCTAGAGATTGCCCGTCCAAAGGGGTAGAGGAAAAGGGGAAAGAAGAAGGATGGAATCAGGCTAAAAGATCCAAAACGACGTACAGGAAAATTGCAAGTACTAGCCCCAGAGCCACTCAACCGAGCCCTGCTCAGAACACACCCTTAGAGAGCCAAGGAAATAGATTTGAGATCCTGGGATCTGAAACCATGACCACCCAAGAAACTGAAGTTGAGAAATAAGTCTCCCTGCTCAAATCTAAAAGCGATCCAGAGAGAGCTAAAAGGAAGGCATCGGAAGACGAGGAGGAAACCCAAGAGTCCGAGGACTCAGAGGAAGAAGGGGAAATAGGAGAGTCCCAATCCACCCCCAGAAGGTCTACAAGAGGTCGAATGTCATCCAAAGAAAAAAGGGAGCAAGAAACATACAAGGAAAAGCTCCAGGGTAGCCAACCAATGCTAGAAAAACTTCTAGCTAAAACCCCGAAGAGGAAGAAGAATCATATTCAGAGCTCCAAAGGAGCTCACCACAACAAAAGTAAATGATGAAGATAGTCTCCTGGAATTGTAGGGGAATGGGTTCCAAAGCTAAAGAAGAAGCAATGAATAGCCTAATAAGGCTGGAAGCCCCAGACATTCTTCTCATCCAGGAGACAAAGCTGGAGGAGACAACCTTCCTCCAAGCTTTGGAAAAAAGATGGAGCACATGTAACCTCCACCCGTGGAGCATCTGGAGGACTTGGATCACTCTGGAATTCAAATAAGTTCTCCCTTATCTCTGAATCCTTGAATACTCATTGGATTCTTTTAAAGCTGCAACATCTAGAAACGAAGGAAATTATTAGTCTGGTCAATGTATATGCCCCTAACAATGCAGGTGAAAAGAAAACATGTTGGGACTCCATCAAAGGCCTGGCAGAGCAGGAAAATCTAGAAAACGTCATCATAGCCGGGGACCTCAACCTTACCCTCCTTTCGTCGGAAAAAAGAGGAGGCAGTATAGTCAGAGATCCGGCAAGAGAAACAGTAGAAGACCTCATGCAAAACTGGGACCTCATAGATATCAAACCAACAGTTGGCAAATACACATGGACAAACAAGAGGGTTGGGCCGGGGCATATAGCAGCAAGATTGGACAGATTCCTAGTGCAAAGCTCCTTTCTTCTCCTTGGTCTAGAAGCCAGATCGCGTATCCTCCATAGCAGCATATCAGACCATAAACCCATTAGCCTTGAACTAATGACTACTAAGGATTTGTGACCTATAACCTTCAAATTCAGCCCCCTATGGATCAAAGAAAAAGACTTTATGGAAAAAATCAGAGAGTGCTGGAAGAAGCCAGTCAATGGATCGCCGTTTTTTGTATGGGAGGAAAAACTCAGAAGAGTTAAAATCATGCTAAAAGCTTGGGCCAAAACCCTGCCTAATCCGGCAGAGGAAAGGAAAAAAATCCAAAATGAGCTAGAAATCCAACATCTGCACTTTGAAACAGCAGAAATTACTAAGGATAATTTAGAAAAGGAGGCCTAGCTTCAGCAAAGTCTCCATAAAGCCTGTTTGGCAGAGGAATAATTCTAGAGGCTCAAATCTAGAGATAGAAATTCCTCATTCTTCCATAAGCAAGCCCAAACCAGGAAAGGCCGCAACTCCATCAGCGAGATAAAGGAAGCCAATCAAGTACTGAAGGATTTTACCAGCATAAAAAAGGCAGCAACAACCCACTTTGAGCAGTTGTACAAAGAAGATGTTGGTGCCAATGTCAACGCTGCCTGGTTAGATGTTGTCCCTCCCATGATCTCCTCCAAAATGAACAAGTCTCTAGAAGAAAAAATCACACTAAAGGAAGTTAAAGAAGCCCTGCTCTCAATGGACCCAGACAAAGCTCCAGGTCCTGATGGTTTCACGCCCAGGTTCCTCCAGGTTTGTTGGCAGATTGTAGAAAAAGACCTGTTTAAAATGATACAGAAATCTCAGGATTGTCAAAAGATAGGTGGCAGTACAAACTCAGCCTTTCTCGCTCTCATCCCCAAAGAGAAGGGAGCAAATACATTCAACAGATTTCGCCCCATTTCTCTGTGTAATATTGGATATAAAGTCATAACTAAAGTGATAGCCAATAGGCTGAAAAGGATCCTCCCCAAAATCATCCCCGATAATCAAGGCGGTTTTATCCAAGGCAGGCAATTGGTGGACAACTTTGTGCTAGTCCAAGAGGCGATCCACTCTAGTCTCCATCGCAAGGAGAAAGGTATGGTTATCAAACTCAATCTTGCAAACACTTTTGACCGAGTTAGACACAGTTTTTTGTTTGATTTTATGCAAAAAATGGGGTTCGGCCCAAGCTTTATCAAATGGATTAGAGCCTGCATATCGGAGCCATGGATTTCCCCCCTGGTAAATGGAAGGGCAGCTGACTTCTTCAAAGCCTCTAGAGGTCTAAGACAGGGGTGCTCCCTGTCCCCTCTTCTTTTTGTACTTCAATCCTCTGTTCTCATCTTCTATTTTCAAAGCAAACATCAGGATCATGAACTAGCTGGACTATGCATAGCTAGAGGGGCCAAAAACATCAATCATGCGCTTTTTGCGGATGACACCATTTTACTGGGGGCAACAAAAATGCATTTAATGTCCAAGTTCATAGAAGTCCTGGATGAATACTGTAAGATTTCAGGCAGCGCTCTAAATGACTCCAAATGTCACATATACAGCTGGAACATTCCCGTCTCTACTGCAAGATATATTGCTCGCTGCCTGGGATTTGCAATCTCGGTTTCATGGTCATCGTTCAAGTACTTGGGCTTGCCCATATTTCACTCAAGGGCATTGGGCAAGGACTGGCTGCCTCTGTTAGATAAATTTAAACAAAAATTTCAGGCTTGGGGGTCCTCCTGGCTAAATTTAGCAGGGAAGGCGGTTCTCATAAAATCCGTCCTCAGCAATTTACCTCTTTTCACTTTCTCAGTCCTTTTGGCACCCGCAGGAATTATAAATAAGATGGAGGAGTTAATCAAAACATTTTTATGGAAGGGAGGGAAGAAAAACGAGAAAAGATTTTCGCTGATAAATTGGGAGACTGTCTCCAGATCATTCCAGGAGGGAGGTTTGAAATTAAAAGACCTCAAAGCACAGAACGTTGCCATGGGCGCCAAAGTAATTTGGAGGATCATTACTCCAAATACCGGCTGGGTTCAAATTGCATTATGGAAAAAATATTACAGAGGACCAAGAAAGTGGTGTTTAGACCAGCCCAAGAATAAATTCAATACTCCATTCAGTAAATTCCTATTCAAAACCAGCTCTCTGATCCACGACCATGCCTTCTGGGTTCCAGGCAACGGAAAATGCATTCAAATATGGAACGACAACATCCTTAATAACCCTCCGCTGGCTGAAGTCCTGCGCAAGCCTGAGCTACAGCATTGGATGACAGAATCAAATTTAATAACGTTGTGGGATCTGTCGATTTGGGAGGAGAACGCATGGGCCGGTTGGAAGAAACCTGCTGTTCCTATTCATCTCCGCCCAGACCTCAGCGCTCTATACACGCACCTGCATGGGCTAGCTCCCACTTTAAAAAACAATCACGATGTGAGAGGCTGGGGCATTAAGCGTTCAGGTTACTCCGTTTCTCAGGGCTATGTTAAATGCCTAGAGAAGCCTCATGTGCCACCTAATCCAGCTCCCTGGAATGGTATCTGGAAAACTCCTTCAATCCCAAAGGTGGACCACTTCTGCTGGCTCCTTTGCCACCAGAAAATATTGACTGAAGACAGGCTGCAGATAAGGGGCTTTCATGGGCCATCTAGATGCTCCTTATGCAAGGAAAATTCTGAAACTGCCCTCCATATCATGATTGATTGCAGATTCGTTTCCTTTGTCTGGCAGGAGCTCCTAGCCCCATGGAAATACAAGTTCAACTTCCCCTCTTCAGTCCCTGAACTATTTGCAAATTGGATGAACAATTACCCCAGTCACCCTCCAAAAAATAAAACAGTCAGATTTGCATGGAGCGCTTTGCCAAAATTTGTCAGCTGGCAAGTATGGCTGGAGAGGAACCGAAGGATCTTTAGAAATAAAGAGCAGGATTTCAGGTTGGTGGTCAATGCAGCAAAAGGACAACTTGCAGAGTGGCTGGAAGACAAAGGGGATGATGCCAATTTAAGCCAACAGGACATAGAGCTTGGTTTGGCTCTTAACTTCAAATTCCCAAAAATAACCAGTTCTCCCCCTCCCCCCAAGGACTGGCAAATTAGGAAAAATGAACAAGAATTCCAATCTTGGCTGTCCAACCAAACTCTACCATTGCTCTTCTTTGACGGGGCTGCTAAAGGGAACCCAGGTATTGTGGGAGCTGGAGGTATCATTTTAAATCCAGGAGGAGTTGTTGTCCACCGATTTGCCTGGGGATTAGGCCACTCTACAAGCATCCAAGCAGAAGCGATGGCACTTTACCAAGGATCCAAATTCCTCAAAGAGCTGGGCTATAAGGAGGCAAATGTTTTCGGAGACTCCCAGGTAATTATCCAAGCGCTGGCAAACAATTCCATCTCAACGGATCTACAACTTGCAAGAATAATCTCAAGGATCAAAGGCTTGACAAAAACTATGAATCTGAATTTTTTTCATGTCTTGAGATCAAACAATAGTGAAGCAGACAGCGAGGCAAATAAGGTAGCCCTGATGGACATTGGCTCCCTCCTCAGAGATAATACAGTCCTTTGGGACCCAATACCCTAAAGTGAAATGTTTTTCCGTCTCCTTCTTCACCAGTTTGTATGTATCTTCCATCTGGGGAAATTAGCAGTAGAAGCACACTTTGCTAAGTGTAAAAAGAAGAATCTGATTAGAGTAGAGGGTAGGGTCTACTGGCTGCAAAGCCAAACAAAAAATACACCAGCCTTTTGTAACCGATTTCATGGCTTTAGGCCACCCAGTCAATGAAAGATCATATCCGTTTCTATTAAAAAAAAGAAAATAGTATTTTATAAACATAGAATCTAAGGAAAATAACTTCATAGGATAGATTTTAGTTTATTTTTATCCAATCTATTGTAAGAACTATCCAATGGAATATTCATGATAGTTACATATCATATTGGTATAAGAGCTAGTTCCTTTAGGTATTTTCTATGAAGTTGCAAGGGATCCAAGAATCAACTTACGCAAGACGTTGTGAAACCCAGTCTTAGCCAATGAATCTACTTATAATAACCCTCAATATTTGGAATAGAAGAGATTTGTGTGACTAGAAGCATAATTCATCGATATAAACCATAATATGAACTTCTCATGATGGCCCTATACAATAATATTGGGCTAGGTGAAGAGCACAAAGGTTACAACTCAGAGGTTGGATTGGAGGTAAAATCAAGGGATTAGGAAGATCCTAAGAAGGAGTCAAAGGAAATAACCTTAAAAGGAGTAGATGAGTTTGAGTGCCATGAACCATTTATGTTCTTTAATCAATATGGAATAAAATATGGACATTAATCAATATCAAGGTTGGATTGATGTTTTAAAATTAAATCTCTAGTTACTGCAGTTAGAAGTTTACTTTAGCATCCACACATAAATGAGGAAAAGAAAATAATATTTTCTAGATTGAAGTTATAGGTCCATGCCCTAACTTAGTGGGAAACACATATAGGGACACTTCTAGGATAAATGGTGATCCCCCAATAACTAATTGGGAAGACTTTAAAACTCTCATAAAGTCTTTATTCTACCCTTCTAGGTATGTATAGGACCAATGGATATGATAGCACTACTTTACGAAGAGGAATGGGTAGAGTGCATATGAATGCACCATTGAATTCAAGAATATGGTCATTATGTTATGTATCTATCCGATAATATTATATGTAATCCTTAAGTATCTAGGGTTTCTACACAAACATCCACAAAAGTAGGTGATATTGTTCAAGCTACAAATAATGGATGAGCATTGTGTATATGAATAAAACTTGGAAAACATTGACCAAAAGAAATGGTGTCCAAGTGGTTTGAAATGCAATGAAAACACCAAGAAGCTTAAAAGGAAGGGGAGAAGAAGTGGAAAGGGGGAAGGATAAGAAAATGGAAAAGGAAAAGACTATATAGGGCTATGATCTCATGAGAAAGGGGGTAGTTAGAGAGGTTACACCTTTTCATTTATACTTTTATTAAAATTATTTTCGGAAATTAAAGGAAAATATGCTTAGGTGAGCCATTTGGATGAGGCAATGTGGAATTTTGAGAGCATGCATAATTAACCATACCATTTTGGTAGTTTTGTGTGGAATTTCATTCATTCTTCACTTTCATTATGCTTTTATTACTTCTTGGAGAGGAATATTTTTATGGAAAAGAGCCAATGATTTCACTATATGTTAATCCTATCATGTTTCAACTAACAAATACTTGATATTTTGAATGCATTAGTACTATTGGTGAATTTTTCCGTAGGTAGTGAGTCTTTAGAGCTTCTGTAATTGAGATTTCATGACCAATAGCAGTAGATGTCTAGAGGAGAATCAAATAGCCTAAGGGACCACACTACAAAGAATGTGATTCATTTCCTTGGGTTGTGGAGGCAGAAGGGGAAAGAGAGTTGGAAGTTGAGATTTCCATTGTGACTAGTTGAGTATATTTGGAAAGTGTTTAACTGATGCATCAATTGTGTGAACAAATAAATCTTGAGAGCTAACTAACTTTGAGTTATAGAGTTGGTCTAGAAACTCATTCTTATGGTATCATAGCGTTATCTTAAGGGTGTTTTCCATAGAGAGTGAATGTGCAACAACCTATGTTCGGTTGGAATATTTGATGTTTGTAGTCAAGTGGTGAATCTTTCATTAAAAGATAACTGATTCATGCATTTTGTGGATTTATATTTCTACTATGTAAATTATTCGTTATTATTTTTTCAGTATTGTGTATGCTTATAAATAATTTCCTTTCACATATTTTATGTTTCTTAGCATATGCATGAATCTTGGTTTGATATAAATGTTTTTTTTTTTTTTTTTACAATAAAGAATTATATTAGATTAGAAACTATAGTAACATGCTTTAGGTAGCTACCTAATAACATTTCAACAAAGGAAAACTAGAGAAATATAAATTTATATATCAAGGAAAAATAATAGAAACATAAACAGCGACATTAAGTCCTACAACTATAGTTGAAAAGAACAAAATATTCGACATCCTTCCGATACAACCATTGATAAAAATTAGCATAAGACATTAGAGCAAACAATTTCCTTTTTGTAATAATTGTAGATGTATACAACACCAAATTCAAGCCATAAAATTGAATTTGTGAGAATAGAAATGTGAGAAAGACATCACTTGTAACAAGAAATCACATTGTTGTTGTTCAATGTTTGAACAATAAAGCATTAGGGTCTATACTTATATCTAATTTAGGTATCAATGAGATAATTAACCATTGAATATATGATGCGGTGTTAGAGATATGTTGAGTAGGTTCTTAAATTTTAGTTGCTACATCAATTGCGGTTAAGTTTGACAATTAAGTAATTACCACATGGCCTATCTAAAAGAAAAGATCGATCAAATTTGAAACAATACAAAATTTACTCACCTCCGCCAAAAAAAATTGTGATGAATGCATTAAGAATATTTATTATATAAATTATATGATAAATTAGCCCAACTAAAATTTAAATTAAAAATATTATATGATAATATTTTATTTATTCATTAACATTATGGAGCTAGGTACTAGCTAAATACTTTCAAAAGACAAGAAAAAAATAGGACATATATATGAAAATAAGCTTTTTGAGAAGTTCAATTAAAAGAAAGACTCTAAGTTAACTTCATTTACTATAAAGGAGTATTTGAATTTTATTTAATCATTATATTCCAGGTGTTATTTAATTTTAAAAGATAAACAAAGTTATTCAACCTAAGAAAATAAATATTTTTTTTAAGAAGAAGATAAGGTTAATACCTATCTCACTTAAGGGTGGTATCTTTGTTAGATATCTATGGTTGGGTTAAATGTTGCTTATACATGAGAAATTTTGTGGACTGTTGTCCATTGAGATATAACTAGTCTTTCATTTTTAATGAATATGGAAAAATGTTATGTTTCTATTATGGAATGCTATGTGTCTTTTTCCATATTATGTGTGAATGTTTAATTATGCATATGGATGTCATGTTATTATGAATATATCGTAAATATGTTTATGCATGTGGGTGTTCACGATTATGGAATGCTTATTTTGTGGCTATTTGTTCACAACATATTTGATTTTCACTATTTATACATTCCCTTAATTAGTGGGTGAATTGAGTTATCGGAAAGAATGATTGTATACATTTATAGGCTTCCTCATAAGGTTCGATAACCTTAGGTATTCATCAAATAACTACATTTCTCAGATAATTATATTCCTTTAGAAGAAATAAGTGCAAAGAAGATGTCCATATGGTACATCATTATTGGTTTGGCCCCTCATAAGATAGGGCCTTCTTGAACATTGCAATTTGGAATCTTTATCAATGATGGGGAGTTAATCTATAGGAAAATAATTGATTAGTTAATTTTATGGAAAAGGACACAATGACTCATAGATACCTGTTATTGTGGCCCTTAAGTAGAGATCTAGATTATTGGATTGAATTTAGATGTGCCAGTGGTTTATCCATTGGATTGTAGGTACCTAAATACTTGACACCTTTTTATTGGTGTGAGTCATAAAATAGTTCACTATGGATATGAGGCCTTTACATCCCACAAAGACCTTAACCATTGGATGGATTCAAGATCAATGTTGGCATTCGATCAATGGGCAACTATATGTAACAAATGGTAGATGTGTGGAAATATCCTATTGGTGTTGGATATAAAGGTACATCCCAAGATAGAGGGACCTTTTAGTTCATATTGATCTTAACCATTTATTGGTATTTAGATAAATGGTAAAGTTTAATATTATAGTCAAGATGGCTAAGAATTGTCCTTTATGGCTATTTATGGTGAGGGTACATGGAACCACATCATTGGTTTAGGTTATAAAGTTGTTCCCTACCAAGAAGGGAGTCTTATTACTCACAATAGAGCCATTTTTATAGTGGGTGCCTTATCCTTTATAGTGGGGCTACGACGCTTCACCAACTAGTTATTGCACTAAGAGGTGCTCTACATCCCAATGTGAGGGAGATGTTGCCACGTAACATTACATTTAAGAATAATAAACAAATGCTTACATTAACAAATTTAAAAAATAGTAATAACAAAAAAAAATTAGTGTTGGCCATAAATAAAATATTTCAATTTCCACCTTAATTTTATATCAACTTTATATAGAGATAAAGTAATTGAAAATAAAAAGATTTAAATTTTCATTTTAGTATTATGGAGATATGTTATGCCTTCACTACTTAATATGGCGCTGAGAGATGGTGTGTAAAACTAATATTATTGAAGCTAAGAGATGGTATGAAAAAATAATATTATTGATATAACATGATGTGTAATTCATTCTATGATCAATTGACATGTAATATTTAAAATAAAAATATATCAATAACAAAAAAATATTTTACTATTGGCCATAAATAAAATATTCCAATATCCATATTAAATAACATAATTTTATATTGACTTTGTACAAAGAATTTATTGTAACTTTATGTAAAGAAAAACAAAGTGATTTTAATTAAAATATACATACATACATACATACATACATACATACATACATACATACATATATATATATATATATATATATATATATATATATATATTCACTTTTTCATTGTAAGGGATACAAGCCTCGAGGGTTAATTCAATTGCTTGAGTATCTGTTGTTAAATCATCTTTTTTATTGAGAGGTCATGGGTTTAATTCTCTTAACACTCTTGGGGTCAAGTTCTGTGGTTGAGCCAATAGGAAGTGATCCCTTCAAGTGGATCTGCCTAATACAAATATTTTGTGGGCGTAGCAATCACTGATCTTCGGGTTCATGAACCACATAGAAAGTAAAATGTATATATGTAAATTATTACATTCTTAATCTAGATTTGACATATAACATCTAAAAAATATTAATAACAAAGAAAAATTTAATATGATGTGTGTGTGTGTGTGTATGGAGAGAGAGATAGAGATATTTTATTCTATTAAAAGGTTTTTCTAATTCAAGTTATGATGGAGGTTTGTAATTCTTTCAATGTTTAATATGGAATTGACATATTAAAAAATATTTATAATGAAAATTAATATCTATATATATCGAGAGAGAGAGAGAGAGAGAGAGAGAGAGAGAGAGAGAGAGAGAGAGAGAGAGAGAGAGAGAATTATTCTACTTCTAAACATGTGGAGTCATATATTAACATTTTAATGTGTAGAATGTGAATCATAAATAAAATATTTCATTGCCAACTATATATATACCAATATAGATCCATCTTAGCCATGAATATAGCAAACACCAAGAGGGATTGCATATTTTGAGGTGCAAACAACTTTCATAGTGAAAAACTTGAAAATATGTTTTCATCTCGAAATATTTGATCCCTCTCAATGCTTAGTGCTTGATAGATCCAACAAATATTCTTTGCAATTTAGACAAAATTGACCAAAAACATATAGTTGAAAAGGGGATAAAATGTAAAATAGTGAGGTTAGTTGATATCTTTTAACCATATGAATTATTTTTTTTCAATTACTTTATATAATATATACATAGTTCACACATGGGCAGTGAGATATTTTATTATGTTGAGAGGCACTCTCCAGCCCAGTATGGAAGATATGTTGTAACATTATCCTGTCCTATCCTATTCTATTATGTAAACATCTTGACTCAGTCAAATTACATAAAAATGTAAATTAAATTAATTAATAATAATAATAATAATTAAAATTTTGAGGTAAAATAGTGAATTTATTGTTGGCGGTTTTTGGGCTCTCACTTTGATAACACATGGTTTTTCCAATGATATTCTTGTATATATATGTATGTATGTATGTGTGTAAATCAACCTAGATCCAACTTAACTCTGAATCTACCAAGTGCCAAGTGGGATCAAATCTCTTGAGGTGCAAACCTCTTTTAGGGTGAAAAGAGATTTGATCCCTCTCGACAGTTGGTAGATACGGAGTTAAGATAGATCTAGGTTGGTAGATAGGAAAAAATACAAATATTGAACATTATAAAGGGATATGTTAATGAGATATTGATTAGTGTTGGATTTTAATCATAAGCACGAGAACTAAGTATGAAAATATGATAGACTAGCTAGTTCAAAACAAGAACTTGAAGAGAAAATAAAATTGTTGGAAAATTGACCATGAACCAAGGAGACAATTCAAATTACTCATAAAATATGATGCTATATTATTGTTGAACATGAAGATGATGTAGATACTCTCTAGGACGAATAACCAATTTGAATTGGGTTGGGGTTCCATGTGCATTTACTTAGTATAACTCAAAAAAACTTTCTCTAGTTAGCAAGTAAGTAAAAATTAGATTGGTAGACCCAAATTAACAAAATATTATAAAATGGAGTAAAATAGATGTAATTCATTTTAGAATTTAGTTAGAACTGATTAATAAGTCTCACATGCAAATACTAACTAGTTAAACTCCAAGATAGGACTAAAAATCAATTAACAAGGGGAGGAGAGAGATAAATGGTGTCTAATTGCTACAAAGTAATGAGCAATTGCGCAGTGACTTTAGTGAGACCTATGAATGGGAGAATTCAAATTATTGGAGTATAATTAGCCATTTTATCTCCAATTTATGTCCAACTAGTGCCACATTTCATCCTAGGTGGCACCCCTTGCTAAAAGTAGACCAAATAAAAATAGAAAACCCTAAAAATAGAAAATATGTCAAATGTTAAGAAATTTCTACTATTGAATGAAATTTTTTCATATAATCCCATAATAATGTGTGAAAGAGATTCAAATGATGGCCATAATGTATATCTTGATGAACTATTGAGTGTAATGTATCCCAACACCCCCCCATGAAGCCCAACTGGGGAATATATTATTGAATGAGTCTCGATAATTCTTAGCCATGTTAGGTACTCATGAAACAACTTATGTAAGACACAATATGACAACAACAAGGTAAATAGGTAAAACTATGTGGGAAGAAATTCACCCCTTAAAATATGATGTGTAAGTTATATCAATTGATATGAAGAAGCATGGTGTTGCTAATAAACCCCACCATGATATATCCTTGTATCTATATAACATCATATGAGAGTCCCTTTCCTATTAGTCTATCCTTATACTTGCTAATAGTAGCAGTGAGAGTGTGTGGGGTGCCAAAAAATTAAAGCTAGTTCCTTGTGACCTAGTTGTTTCACCCACTAGTCGACTAACTAATTATAGAGTATGATGTGCCCTTCATAGCATGCAATATAGATCTATAAGGGGGATGATGATGGAATTATAAATTAGATCATAAAATCTGATCTAAAATCCAATCCAAAGAGTATGCAAGATCACCTTAAATATCCTTAAACGGAGGTGTTAGAGAAGTTGTTGTAGTAATACTAATAAAATGTATTAAAGATTAATTCTTTTATGTGGCCTTATTATTAGAGGAATATGAGTATAAAATCCATTTATTATATGAAGAAGCAATATTCAAAGCATAATACATACCTTGATCCTCAGGTGGCTTGTCTTAAGCCTCCTTCTTGACACTGTCCAAAATGTAGCCATCTAGATTATGCTACTAAGGTACTTTATCCATTAGATCAATTGTATTCACCATGCAAGAAATATATGGATTAAAGTCCCTACTATAGTAGCTACAGTTTTCTCTATCCTTCTCATAATTGTTTCCCTTGGGAATCTTAATCTCCTTACTAGATTGAGAGATTTCTCCATTTATATGTTCAAAATCCCTTGTTTCACACCTTCCTTTCTTTTTATCATGCTTCACTGTAAGTGCATAGGGTGTGGAAGGATTAAGAGCCCCAATGTGTATGAGCCTATTCTTCTCATGAATTAATGACTCAATGAAATCATTCAAATATGGCATCTTCTAATCCTTACACATGGAGAGTTTAGCAATATGGAAAGAAGAGACAAAGATAGAATATTTATGACATAGTTTAGAAAGTATAGAAAGGATAAGTTTTTCCTCCTTCCTATCAATCCTACAAGCTTTTACCTTTGGCATCAGATACTTGACTCTTGAGAATAAGTCATGTAGGGTCTCAAAATGGTTGTGATATAGAGAAACCATCTCATTATCTAGTTGATGTCCTATAAACTCATATTACTTACCAAACAATCCCTCCGGTTTTGTCCAAACTTTGTTTGCTGTTGAGCATGACTCAACATGAAAGAGGAGATAAGAGGAGATAGAAAAACAAAGTATCACACAAGATTCTTCCATCTTGTTGAAGTATTTTGATTTCTAAATGACTATTTTAGTCTCAATTTTAGTAACCGTTATAATCATATAGAGTCCCTTATTGTACAAGAACAGAAAAATCTTTCTCTTCTAGCCAAAGTTATTGAAAGAAGTAAGGATCCTTGTGATCTGGTCCATTCTCTATGGGTTTTTATAATTGTATAAAATCTAAAATAAAATATTTTAAAAAATCACATATTATTAGATACCATGTTGGGTTTTAATATCTAAATGTGAAAAAATACTAGACTAGCTACTTGTAAAACAAGAAAGAAGAGAGAATACAACTATTGAGAAATTGATTGATGAATCGAAGAGACAATTGGAATTACTCATAAAATATGATGATATATTATTATTGAATGTCAGTACAATATATGGACTCTCTATGAGGAATAACCAATTCGAATTAGGTTTCTCAGTTCAATGTGCATGCACTTGAAATAACTCAAAAGCACTTTCCCTCATTACAAACTTAGTCAAAATTAGACTGGGAGACCAAAAATTAGCAAAGTATCCTAAAATGGAGTGAACTAGAAGTAACTGGAGTTAAAAATTAGTTAGAATTCATTAATATCTCTCACATGTAAAACACTAACTAGTTAAACTCAATTAAACTCCAAAATAGGAGTAAAGGTCAACTAACAAGGGAAGTAGAGAGAAAATGATGGCTAATTGCCACAAAACAGGAGGAATTGCATAATGACTCCAGGGATACCTCGACATGGAATAATCCAAACTAATGAGTGGAGTCAACCATTTTATCCCATAATTAGTGTCTAGTCAGCACCACATGTCATCATAGGTGGCATCACTTGCTAAAAATAAACCTACTAAAAGGTGGAAAACCCTAAAAATAATAAATGTGACAAATGATAGAGAATGTCTAGTAGTGAATGCAAAAATGGTCATATGTGCCCGTAATAACATATAGGAGAGGGTCTAATGATCGCTAGAGTATAGGTCCTGATAAGGTTGTGATGTACTACTTAGTGGAATGTACCCCAACAATTTTCTTTATAAGAGTGAAAAGAGACACATTGATTGATGTTCTTAAAGAGAGATGTATTAGATTTCCTAGAGTTAGAAGGTCTAGAGATGAAGATCATATAGAAAAATAAAAAGATCACCTTAAGTCTTTATTCAAGAATAACATGTATAAAAAGCGATAGGTTGAGAAATATTTGCATAAAGAAGACAATGAATCCTTTAACATGGAACATGGTCACGAAATTGTTTCCCAAATGACATTCTCACTTTATATTAATGGTGTCACTATTAAGATAGACATAATTTTCAAAACCTCCTTTAGACCCTAACAACATTAAGCAAATTATGAGATTTATTGAAGATCCAACAAATCTTCATCATTGTAATAAGAAAATTTACTTATAGTATATCATGTCCATGTGTAAAATGTACATAAATAAAATAGGTTGCTTCATTTAAACAAAAATAAAAGAAAATGAGTTTGATATTCATAATAACCATGTTTTTTCCTAAATATGTGTAGTATAATCAAACAAAAAAAACATTATATTTATCTTAAAAATGCCAAAGTAATGAAAAAAGTGATAATTAATTAAAACACCACTTAAAGAATGTAATTTAAGGGATGAAGCATCATATAAACCTAAATAAAAATGGTGAATTGTATATTAATATGCATTATATCCTTTTTAATGCAATGTTAAAGAGTTATTCATTATAAAGATGACAACTCTTAAATTAAATATTTCTTCCTTGCTTTATGTATTAATAGAAAATTTGTAAAATAATAATAATAATATTTTTTGAAATAAATTATTACATAAAATTTTAGAATTAAACAAAAAATACCATTGCAAATATCTTCAAATACTAATAAATAAGATGTATCAATTTATATGAAATTTCAATAGTTAAAAAACAAAATATATCAAATTTTATCAATTTATATAATCGACTCAAACTCTCCATCAACCTTGGTATGCAATTCAGATACTCTAAACAATTTTCAGTAAAATCAATACCTTTAATAACATTTTTTTAATTTACCAATTTTCGGTAAAATCAAAACCTTTAATAACATTTTTTTAAATATAAGTAATATTATAATTAATAAAATACTATTTAAAATAATTAAATAAATTTGAATAAATTCTTAAATAAAAAATATTATTTATTTGGGTCGATAAAGATATGTCATCATTAAGTCTTAACTAATCTTTCATAATATTCTAATGTTAATAGAGGATATATACTAGCAATTGCTTCTAAAGGTGAAAAGATGCACCGAAGGAATTGATGATGTCTACGATGTTACCACAAAAGAGTTGCAACAAAGGAAAGATAACAACCTAAAGGGTAGAGGATGGAGGGGAGAAAATGTGTTCAGGCTTGCAATACTCTCACACTTGTGTCGATGCTTGTTTGACAAATGTTGCTTGAACTGCTTGGCTAAATCATTTTTTTCCAATCATACCACTATGCCAAAATATTATATACATATTATATCCAAGCTATTACATGCAAGGTAATGAGGAGAAACATTACCATAAGTCCTCGTGGGAACTTACGCACAAAGAATGTAATTGCACAGAGGAGATGACTAAAGTGAGTGTATGTTGATAATGAGATTAAATAAAGAGCATCTTTCACTTGAGTGACCTTCAGATTCTAGGATATTCTGCAATCAACATAAAGAAGGAGGTTTGTTTTAGAATTTTAGCTATATCCTTTTAGAATTTTTGAATTAATTTGGAGCCATTTTCTTGGAGCCGTTAATTCTAGTTTTAAATTTAAAATTAAATTGTGTCTAGCAAAGATTTGTTGGAGTTGCAAATTTATGTGGTGTAGTTTACACAATCCAAGTGGCCAAGTAAACTTTCAAGGCGTTATATCCATTTATACATTCAAAAATAAAGTTTTAAAAATGAAAAGTTACGCATGCTATATGCATATATAAAACCAATATAGATCCATTCTGAAGAGGATTAAATCTCTTTAGGCGTATACGTTTTTACAAGTTTTGCACTCTAAAAGAGGTCCCGTAGGCTATCTTTAGCCCTGTGGAGGCTAAAATTTTCTTTCTTTCTTTCTCATATTTCGAGAAGTAATTACGGTTGCCTTTGCATAGCTCGTGTTGATCCCACAATAACTAGTGACCATGTAAGTTAACCGTAGTTAAGAATTCTTTTTTGTCAAGGATGACCATACCTAAACAAAATAATACCCAATAACATCTCAGGTTAAACATGATTTAAGGTGGGACTTTATCATAATTAGTTAAAGAAATTTTGTGTGAGAGTTATCTTAAGAATCCCCAAAGCCGTTAGATATTTCTGTTATATAAAAAAATTGGTTAGGTTATGATCTCAATGTAAATTTCTTAAATAAACGAAATTAAACCCATTTAATTTTTCAATTAAACATTTTATATCATTCTACCTAAAAAATCCCTTAAATACCTAAAGGAAACTTTTAAAAATACATAATTTAATGTAAATATTATCATATTTATTAATATGCTAGCATCAAGAATAGTGTAAAAAGTCATGCTGAAAATGGTTTGTTTAAATCAAATTTAATTTCAGGTGTCCGTTCCCCACTACATCATAAGTATCATGGATTTTGAACATAAAAATCCATAAACACATCCTAAAAATGAATATATTTAGTTTTATTTATAATACATAAATAAATATTCTACTTCACATTCCATATATCAGAATTAACATATGTAAAACCCGAGTTCCAAGATGAAGATAATTCATTATATTTTAAATGACTTCGGTAATTGATCTGTTGTGTTGTATGGGCTTGCTTATTTATTTTATTTTCAATGTCATATTATATTGATGCACATTTATTTCTTATTTCTTAGTAATTTAAATATGTAATATAATTGTAATTTTTTTTTCATTAATATAATTGATGTGATAATTTTTCCATCACTTGAATGTTAACATTGTTAATAATTTTGTTATCATGCTTTACTTTTCTTTAATAATGAATGAGTAAACATTTTCCCCATTTTTAATTTGAAACAATAAGTAAACACTCCTCACTCTTGATTTGAAGGAGTACTAAGTATATGATATGCATTTATAGTTTGGTTGTTTGTCATGTTACATTGAGTTTTAATAAATTAAAAAAATTAGATTCATACCACATGAGTCCCCGCCCATTGATTTCCTAGGGATTTGAGATTATTCCGATTCTAATAAGTTCCTCCATGATAAGTTCTTCATTATTATTTATAACATTCATTTATATATAAGAAAATTTTATTTAGAAAAATGATCCATTACTTTTAATAAATTAAAAAAATTATATCCATACCACGTGCCACGACAGCCACCAATTTCCTAGGGATTTAGGATTATTCCAATTCTAATAAGTTCCTCCATGATAAGTTCTTCATTATTATTTATAACATTCATTTATATATAAGCAATTTTTTTTTAGCAAAATGATCCATTTTACAATAGGATGTGTAATTTCTTTTTTTTTCTTAAGTTAAAGTTGACTCATGTCAAAACAGTAGACGGACAAATATCAAATGGAGATGAAAAAGGTAGACAATGCCTAGCCTGACCAATTTCAAAAAATGACACTTTTGGTGTAATTAATGAAGAATAAAATTATCATTATCATTATCCAAAACACCAAATTGGTGTATGAGATCCGTTTGTTTGTGGGACAAGAGACTCACCTTGGATTTGATTACTAAGTCTACTAGGCATACATACTCTACCCCTCTAGTTTTGAATATATGACTTCAAATTACTTAGAACCAATGATAATAATCACATATTCAAAATATTATTATATTATTAAAAAATTGCCTCTATAGTTAATGCCAATAATTCAAAAATGAGTATAAATACAAAGATGAGAGTCAAGTTTACGAAGGCATACATACTCTACTCCTCTAGTTTTGAACATATGACTTCAAATTACTTATAACCAATGATAATAATCACATATTCAAAATATTATTATATTATTAAAAAATTACCTATATAGTTAATGCCAAATATCAAAAAACGAGTATAAATACAAAGATAAGAGTGGAAATGGATGATATTGACCTAAGTAGAAATGATAATTTTCAAAGTAAAAGAGGATATTGCAAGGCATGGTACTTATGTTGTTATAAATGTTAATAACAAACTGTTAGAGAATTTATTATACAAATATTAGGGATATTAATTTATAAAACATATGTTCTAAATTATTAAAAATGTAACTATGATTTTAGAGTTAGATTAAGAATAAAAATGTAATAAGCATTTTAAAAAAGGTAATTTAAAATATTTAGATATAAAATAATATATAATTTTGTGTGATAAGGGAAATATTCTCTATAGGATGTAAGGGAAGATATCTAACAAACATGACAATTCACAAAACTAGGAGAGGAAATGAGGATGAATTTAGTTATATATAAAATTAACAAATAAAACTATTTAAAATTAACGAATAAAACTATAGATTTTTCAAAATTAGAGAATATAGATTCTCATTTTGTTTTTTTGATGATTTAGTTAGAGCTTATGTCATCTCAATGAAAAGCATTAAAATAATTTTTTTTTTAAACTAAAATTTGATAGGAAAGATGGTAATCAATGCAAATATGAATACTACAGATGTAGTTGAAAGTCATTAGAAGAGGTTCTTTGATTTTATGCTAGCAACAAATTTTGAGTCTACAAATGACATGGGAGGAGCTAGACATGGCCAAGGATGTATGTATTAAATAACTCATAATAAAATAAAATTCCAAAATAATTGTGAAAAAATTAATATATTCTAAGTTAAGAGAAATTTGTAACCAACTCCACCCAATTGGAAAAATTCTCCCTCTTAAAGAGATACCTCTTATAGTTTATCATCCTTCGTATATGAAGATATTTTGACTTCCAAATAGTGGTGATGAAGTTGAAATTACAAATAAATATAGAAGTAGCTGGAGATCAAGAACAATCAATTAAATGGTTGAAGAGTGTCACTTACAACATCCTCCATATTCCTTCATAAAAAAGATGCACAAAAATATTGAAAAGCAATGAATTGTTAAATTAAAGGGCTCACTATAGTTTAGAAGAACTAATGATCCAATTCAATCTACATTCTACCTCATGAATAATAAAAACTCATTAAAAATCTATTTCCACAAAGCAAAATGAGTAAATAAAGAAATCCAATGAAAAGAAGAATTCTAGCTAATTTATGTTTTTACATAGATTTGTTAGAGATTATTTATATTTTTGTGATTTTTTTGTAGTTTGATTGCTTCTATATTGTTTGGTAAAAAACTATTAGAAACATTTTACTCCAACATAACATCTAAAGAAAGATGGAACAATTAGTGATCGTATAAGCATAGTTTAATGGTTTATAAAAAATTAATATCTATAATTTACACTTCATATAAACTCTATTTATATGAATTTACAGAAAAATTACTCTAATCTAGAAATCTTCTAATTGTATATCATAGTGACCCAATTTTTCATTTTTCTTTCTCTTAAACTTGATCAAATTTGACTTTCAAATTAAGAAATACTACAAGTGCAATCACTAAATAATTTTTGCTTTTCCCTTTCATAACATTTTTCCCCAATGTGGATGGAGTTTCATTTGGATCACTACCATATCAATGATACATTCTTTTAGAGGTGAAACAATAAGATTTATTGTTGATATACTTTATTTAGGTCATGCTATATTTTACTTGGAAGCACATCTTCAAATCTTTTAATTAAAGTGATTTTTATTTTTTTATTAATAATATGTATACAATTTACCATGAGCAACATTTGCATTATCGAAACAAAATTCTTTATTAAAAGATAATCTTTTTACAGGGGAAAAAGTGTTTTAAGTTTTTTTTTTTTTTTAAGTTGAAATTCCACTCTATCAACCAATTTGATGGAGGAAGAAATGGTATAAAATCTGTATATTCATGATCAAAACAATCTTTACATTAAATATAATATTTTTAAAATTGAAAATGTGTGTTAAGTTGTATTGAGCATTGATATTTTATTTGAAGGAAATAATACAATTGAATATTTAATGTTTTTATAATTGAAAATGTGTGTTAAGTTGTATTGATATTTTATCGGAAGGAAATAATATAATTGAATATATTTATGACTAAAATAAGTTTTACATGAAAAGATAATATGTGTCATCTAAAAAGTATTTTATTAAACATTTTATTGAGTTTAATGTTAATGGTTATTTTTAGATATTTATTTTCCAATATAATTTTGGTAAAAAATAATTATACAAAACAAGAAAGGAAGAAAAAAAAGAAAAAAATAGTTTGGAATGAGTAGTAATGACTTTTAGATTTATTGCGTAAGATATTTTCACATTTATTTTCGGAAAAAAAAATATTTGGTGTTTTTTTTTATACAAAACTAGAGAAATAAAGAAAAAAACTAATTTGAAATGGGTAACCATGACTTTTAAATTTATTGTGTAAAATATTGTCACATCTATAATATATAATGTCATCTCTCATATGAAATCTTATGATAATGGTTACGAAAAATAATCAAAATATAAAAACAACAAAAAAAAACACTATTTTGAAATATTTTTTATTCATTATACTTTGAATATACAACCTATATTATCATTCAAAATAAACACTTAACCTAAAAACCATGGGTAATGGTTATAATAGATGAGAGTGAACCTAAGGATCATGGGTACTACTTATAATAGATTATTGAATAAATATCAAGACATAAGTTTGTGAACATGTTAGGAAGGATTGAACACATGGTCGGTCACTATGGATGAGGGGACCAATTAGAATGGTGTATAGTGCTGTGGGCACGTGGATAAGCACCAGAGCCACCTATCATCTACCTCGAACTTCCAACTAACAACAACAAAAATGTGGGGCCAGGAGTGCCTATTGCTACATTAGCCCCTAAAATATTAACCCTAGGTCACATCACGAAACTTCAATACAAATTAATTAATTGACCACCAAGGGTATAGAGTCTCCCGCTGAGATTCTTGTGTTCAGAAACAACGACGACTCACCATCGCGTGCGGCTCAAGAAGTTATTTCGAACCTGTTAAGTCTTTAATATTAAAAACAAACGCCAAAGTCCAAGCATTGATTCTTTCCATTAATTTAGAAAAAAAGAATGAAATCACTATTATTATTATTATTATTTGTAGTGGGAATTTAAATACAGAAATTATACTTTGCGAATAATTTATTTCATACAATGAATGGCCAAGCAAATCTCAGGATCCTTTTCTTCGAAATCTCACAGAAAATTCAGGCAGTCAAAGGAACGAGATGTTACTGTACTCCAGTCCACTGGTCCAGTTTTACATGGAAAACAAAGAGAATTATTCCACACAGAGTCTTCATTGTATACGCAAAACTTCTACTGCTTTCCACGTGTGATCATTAAAAATCAGACGGTCGCTATCAGTGACGTAGAAAACATGGTTGAAAGAGACTGCCACTATGTGGTGAATTACATAACTATGTATATATATATATGGTATCCGAAAGAGACTGCAAATCCGTTAACCATTGGTTAATTGAGAAGTTTATTTTTAATATAAAATTAGTATGTTCCATTTTTCGGAGGGAAAAAGTAAAATAGTATATTTTTAGTATTTTTAATTTAAATTTACTTTGAAAGACTTGATCTTTGTTATTTGAGGATAAATTTAGTAGTTTTACTCTTCTTCTTTTTATAGAGAAGAGTTTTCAGTGAAAATCACATCGTACGTGTTTCAAATCAATAAGTGTGGTTCGTCGTCACGACAAGTTGGTTTTACTGGTAATTGGTTTACTTTTTTTCATTAATATATACTCACTGTGTTAACTCCATTTACATATCAACAATTACTTTTTTTCATTAATATATACTCACTGTGTTAACTCCATTTACATATCAACAAGTGTGGTTCACTGTCATGACAAGTTGGTTTTACTCTTAGTTGATTTACTTTTTTTTATTAATATATGCTCACTGCGTTAACTCCATTTACATATTCGTTTCATATACATGAGGTCATAATTTCATTTATATATTTCTTTTAATTTTTAATTATAAGATTTTTGTTATTTTTAATTGATTTATATGTAAAGATGGCTCTATGTTGGTTTAATTCTCCCCTTTAAATATGCTACATTCCACGTGAATGCCATGGGTCAATACTATTGGTTTTCAATACCATGTGCCATCTTTATTTTTATTAATATTAATATTAGGGTTAATAATGTTTTTTTTTGCATGGTATTAATAATAATTTGGCCCATGGTATTTGGCCCATATGCTTCACCTAAATAAAACCTCATTTTTTATTGTTCATAAATATAAAGTGAATTATGGAATAAATATACAAAAATGTTTTATTTATTTACCATATCCCTCGTTTATTTATATTTTATTAATTTATCTTATCTCTTTTATAAATATGGTATTTGGCCCATGGTATTTAGCTCATGGTATTAAAATGGTATTTGGCCCATAGACTTCACCTAATTAAAACTTAAAAAAAGAGGTTTATGGACTAAATATAAAAAGAGGTTTTATTTGTTTACCATACCTCTAGTTTATTTATATTTTTATTTATTTACCATACCTTTGGAGTAAGTATAAAAAAGGTTTTATTTATTTACCATACTTTCAATTTATTTATATTTTTATTTATTTACCATACCTATGTTTTCTTACTCTTCATAAACCTCTTTATATTTTAAATTTATATTGTGTTTATATATAATAATAATTAGATTCATTTCTAAATAGGGCCGACATTAGATTAAAAATTTTAAATGTTAAATATTACATGTTAAGTGTTTACGTTTGCATTTACCTTTACCTCATGTTTACATGTTTATGTGAGATGTAGCCCCATACTAGGCTGTACTTAAGTTGTTGATTTTTATGGAGTGAATATAATCATATAACTTAGTTATATTAAGTCCATGATTTAAGCACCACAGAAGTTTAGTGGATGAAGAATCAAATTGCTAATAATTTATTGGTTGCAACAATTAAATAATTAAACTATCATAAAAATATTATGATTAACAAGGGCTACATAGTAGCTAGTACATGCAGCTTAGTTTATATATAGCTTAATTAAACAAAAGAAAAACAAAGACAAAAGTTTCATCGCACAAATAAAAAAAACTAAAAAAATATTGTATTGTTAAATTAATATATATAATTGTTTATAATTAAATTTATTAAAATGTGTTTTTAAAATAATGATAAGTCACATCACATTGAAAATATTATGCAAAAATTATAATTCATGAAAATAAAAATAATAGAAAACACAAAAATCAAAAAGTTAAATAAAAATGAAATAAAACAAAAAAAATTAGTAACTAATAGAAATGGAAGTTACTAAACAACCCATAATAAGATCTCAACCAATCACCTTACACATAAATAAATTTAAATAATAATGAAAAAAATAAAATTGAATTCCTAATGTTAAACTATGGATAAGCATTATAAATTTTTGGTCAAAGACAAACTAATACAAGTCAAAGACAAAATTATGTGTATAATAAAATATATTAATGGAAAAATGTTAAAAAATATGCTATTAAAAGAATACAACAATTATTAGATAGCAACCAAAGAATGATTATAGGTTGATAAATATTTATTGTTAAAAACAATGATGATAATGAATGGAAAGAAAATATTAACTATGGAAATATCCACATTTTTTTTTGATAATTAATTTATGACAATACTTGACGATTTTTTTTTTTGTTTTGTGTTTTCTTACAAAGAAAAATCATAATTTTATTCAACTTGAAACCCAAGGAACAAAACAACGTTTTGTAGGTGTGTTAAAGCATTTGATCACATCAACATTTTGGCCAATGCACAAAAAAGAAAAAAATTACATAAAATTGATGGGGTTATGATAATAATCAATTAGTTTCACCTTTTTTCTTTTCTTTTTTTCCACCTTTCACCAAACTCCTTAATTGGGAGCAGCTGATACTATTTCCAGTTCACTACCTTCCAACTTAAGGGTTCTTTGTCTGAATCCAATCTCTCATGTATGAATTCACTTTATGCCCCCTACTTCCTTTTAAAAGGGTATGACCGCCTTCCGCTGCTCTACTACTATGATCTTTGTTGCTCTGTGGATGTTGTCATTTTTATCATGTTGATTTCCTAGAGTTTGGATCACTACTAAATCAGTGGATTTTTCAGCATGTTTATAAGAATCCTTATGCTTCTCTTCTCCCTTCTCCACTTGGAAGCCTTGTTGATTTCATGCTTCTGGTTTTTGAAGACACTTGTCCATTTCTTCATCTTCGTCATATGAAGAAGGAAACTTTGAAAATTTCCATCCCTTTGGCTTTCGCGATGTTTTCTTTGTCCTTTTTTTTTCGCTTGAAGGCATGACTTCTGTAGGTGCCCTATATGATGGCAGATTCAACACCTAAATGCAATATTTTCAAAGTCTAGCCACAATGTCCACTTGAAATCTTGATGAGTCAGATGGAAGTGATTTGGCATGCCTTTTCTTAGGTTCATCTCCACGCAGAAGTGGGAAAAAGTAAAGATACCTTTGTCCATTTTTTCTTGATCCATCTTTAGAAATCTCCTCAATGAATTTTCAATGCCTTCTAAAACTTGATGGTGCCAAAAAAGAAGCAAAAGATTGTGCAACCTTATCCATAATAACATCTTTGTAACCACATAAAATTAGTCATCCACCAATAAAAAAATTAGAAATTCAAACTTTAAACATTCAAAAAATAATTTTCAATTTCTAAAACAAAATCAATATTTAATTTGACCAAAACTTTAATAAACTTCGCAAATAGTTTTTAAAAATTGGAAAATTAAGTAAGAGTAAAAACATTATGACCCAAACTGATTAATATTAAAATATTTTATTCATGACAAATGTTTAAATATTTTTGAGTTATATTATTTTTTCTAATTTTAATAATATTATATTCAAAAATACTTAAAACAAAGTTTATAATTGTTATTAATCCATTTTTTTAAGTTAATTCTTTCAAGTTTAATTTATTATTTTAACCGGTATAGATTATCTTAAGCGCGGACCTACCAAGCCCTGAGAAGGATAAATCTACTGAGATACAAACCTATTTTAAAGTACAAAATATCAAAAAAAGCATGAACTTATAAAACTTTGATCGCTCTTAGCTCTTGATAGATCCATGCTTTAGCACACACACACACATATTATATCAACTCCTTGTTAAGCATATAATCATAATTCCATATCTCCTTAATTTTGAGCCACCCACTAATAAAATGTTTTATCCATACTATTTATTTTTATTTTTAATTGCTTTATATGATATATATACATAGTTGAGATTGAAATATGTTACTCAACACAGACATTAAAGTATTTTATTCGCACTATCCACATCAAAATATTATTTTTCTATTAGTATATTATTAAATAGATTTCTCCCTCTGTTAAGAAATGAAAGAATATATCCATGGAATTACACATTTCCTTCATACCATGAATTAGAAAACAACTCTCTCTCTCTCTCTCTCTCTCTCTCTCTCTCTCTCTCTCTATATATATATATATATATAGTTGATGTAAAATATTATTATTTAGAGTGGATATAAAAGTGTTCTATATATCACTGACATTGAAAGATTTTTTTTGTTATTAGTCTTTGCCAAGGCAAGACTCTAGGCATCCTTTTGCTTGTTGACCATTATTAGTTTAGCATTGACCAATGCAACCTATAATGTTTAACTTTGAAAAATAAATTTTTAATTTTAAATATTATTAAAAAAGTTAATTTTCAAACATTTGATTGGACTGAAGTTCTTATTGTAGCCTTTGCACAAGATAATTCTACATGGATAACTACCTCACATATTTTATGCCATAATTTATAGTTATCCTTGCAACTCATGCATTATTTTTAGATATTTGTGCAATGATATTCTATTCTTAAGCTTTGAAGGGATTAAATAACATATTTATCTTAAGGTGCTTCCCACCATATTTTGCTCTTTTCCTCTCATATGCTCACAATATTTCTTCCAACATTTTCCCTTCTCCAGATTTTTGTGGATTTCTCTCTGGCTTAGACTATTATCGTCCTTTTTCTTAGTCTTGATTGTTTTTTCCAGGGGTTTTCCTTGGTTCGAATAGTTTTTTCTAGGGGTTTTTCTTTGGTCTGAATAGTTTTTTCCAGGGGTTTTTCTTTGTTTATTCAAAACCTCTGGTGCCTCTCATTTTGTCGTTATGGGCTTCTCTCTTCATTTATAGAGTCAGGTGTGAAAAAGTTGTCTACAAGTATGGTTCAATGTAGCTAGGGGTTGACATATGGTGGTGTGTGTTGAAAAATGTGCATCAAGAAATGCTAAATTTAGAAAGTGCTAAAAATAGATTTGCTAAAAATAGAATGTCTAAAAATAGCAATTTGGCCAATGAGCATTTTGGCCACCTTGGGTGAGAGGTGAAACTGCTAAAAATAGAAACTTCTAAAAATAGCATTTCTAGGTCCCTTCCTATTTTTAGCAGTCCCTAGTCTAACTATAGGAAGTAAATTCGAATTTGGTCTTACCAGCAGTTTGGAATATTAATAAATTAATTCTCCGTGAGTTATTTAGTTAAGGAAAAGCAAACTTGAAGTCTTTGTGAGAACATGCAATTATTTCTCCACTAATTGGGGAATGTGTCATTAATTTTTTCCACTGATTGAGGAATTAAGGATGAGTTCTATATTGAGAGGATCATTTGACTTAGTTTAACTTAGTCAAGTTCAGGTAGATTAATTTAACAAGTTGTTAAATTAATGAGATATAGTTTGTTGAGGCTTGCATGCATGTGACAACTATTATTTTCAGACAATTGTGTATTCACTCATGGATAACTGATGCATGTCAGTTCTATCAGAGACCCAGTTGAGATCAGAGAAGGGAAAGTGTACTATTAGTTGGATGAATATTTTTCCTATAAAGGAAGCTCATCAATGATGAGGATTTATCTCCTTCATGTTTGTGCAATTATTTCTAAGGTCAGTGTGTGTGAGCTGAGAATCACACAGGTTGCAGTTGGAGGACCCAGGAAAAACTGTGCCAAGAAATAGGAGGCTTGGAGGGCAAAGGAGAAGGTTTGTGAGAAGCCTTTGACTGTCTATGAGCATCAGAGGGATTGTACTGAGAGCTAGATAGCTTTCGATCTAAGGCTTCGTGTAATCTAGACTATATTTCCACTTGTATGATAATACAGAAATGGGGTTTTAGGCAGGTGCTTTCCCGGGTAAATTCTTTTGTGTTATGTATGATTGGTTCCTTCTTATCAGTTATATGTTTTCTTATTGATGTTGCTCATGGTTGATTAAGCTTCCACTAAATTGTTTGTAGAACTAGATCAAGTGTTTTGCTTTAGTAGATTGCATTACCAGGTGATCTACAGGTGGAAATTTCTACATGGTATCAAAGCTAGTTGATTTGTAGAAAAATTTCTACATGGTATTAGAACTAGCTGATTTGTAGAAAAATTCTACAAAATTCTACATGGTATCGGAGCATAGGTGATCAAGGAAGAACAATATACAAGAAGAGGAGATTTCAAATTTTTGAGTTTTCGGCTGAGAGTTTACAGAGCAGATCTGAAAATTTCTGTACAAAATTTTCAGAAACAAATAGAAGATTTGGATTCCTTGTGGAAAAATACCCAAAATAAATAAAAAAAAAAATCACCTAAATCGAAGTTCGGATGAGGGAGATATCACTGATTTAAAATCTGCTCTTTTTCTAGAAAATTTTATGACGGCGGGAAAGTGGAAATAGATTGGTGTGCTAGCCAAGAACCTGTATGCACTTGAGGTACAAGATGCATGCAAAGCCTTGAGGAGCAAGGCAAAGGTTAGATACATGGTGGTTGAGAGGGAGAGTAAATTACCTTTCAACATGCAGAGCCAGAAGAAGTCTCAGACAATTTTGGAGGAGCCACGATTGGTGCAGCAGCTTCAGGAGGTTGTGGAGTAGCCACAATAGGGGATGCTGAGTGGAGATCAAGTAGAGACATCTACTCATGCAGAGACCTCCAGTAGGGGAAAACTTCGAGCCAGGTGGGTAGAGGGATCACAGCCATAACTCCAGGTAGGAGGTGAGGCGATATAGAGTGATCGTCCCAAGGAGGGGTAGGATCCTTGAGGTACCCAACCTCTTTGATTCGACTTTGCTATGGGAGCCGCGATGAGGAGTAGCATAACTAACTGATTGGGTAGAGACAGATGCAGATGGAGTGGCAGAGAGAACTACAATGCAAGGAGTCCCAAGACAGCGCAGAGCATGCAAGCTGTAGCAATGCAAGAGGCACAAGTGTGTTGCACAGTGCAAGGTAGCAAAGAGAAGGGTGTAACAGTGCGAGATGCATGGAGATGTTGTAGTAGCGCAGAGGTCAGAGAGGGAATACTTGTAAGAAGCAGGTAGAGCTTCAACATCTTGTTTCTAGCCCAATAGAGAGGTCAGTTGGGATTGTTTTTGTTTCGAGAGTTTTAGGAGCAATCAAACCGGGTAGATGTGTTGCATGTAGAACATTCTAGAGATACAGGATTGGGTTCGAGAGGAAGCCTTTCTCGTTGAGAGGGAGTGTTGAAAAATGTGCAACAAGAAATGCTAAATTTAGAAAGTGCTAAAAATAGCATGTCTAAAAATAGTAATTTGGCTAATGAGCATTTTGGCCACCTTGGGTGAGAGGTGAAACTGCTAAAAATAGAAACTTCTAATAATAGCATTTCTAGGTCCCTTCCTATTTTTATCATTCCCTGGTCTAACTATAGGAAGTAAATTCAAATTTGGTTTTACCAGCAGTTTGGAATATTAATTAATTAATTCTCCATGAGTTAATTAGTTAAGGAAAAGCAAACTTGAAGTCTTTGTGAGAACGTGCAATTATTTCTCCACTAATTGGGAATGTGTCCTTGATTTGCTCCATTGATTGAGGAATTAAGGATGAGTTATATATTGAGAGGATCAGTTGACTTAGTTTAACTTATTCAAGTTTAGTTAGATTAATTTAACAAGTTGTTAAATTAATGAGATATAGTTTGTTGATGCTTGCATGCATGTGACAACTATTATTTTCAGATAATTGTGTACTCACTCATGGATAACTGATGCATGTCAGTTCTGTCAGAGACCTAGTTGAAATTAGAGAAGGGAAAATGTACTATCAGTTTGATGAATATTTTTTCTATAAAGGAAGCTCATCCATGATGAGGATTTATCTCCTTCAGGTTTGTGTAGTTATTTTAGAGGTCAGTGTGTGTGAGGTGAGAATCACACAGGTTGCAGCTGGAGGACCCAAGAAAGACTGTGCATAGAAATAAGAGGCTTGGAGGGCAGAGGAAAGGCTTATGAGAAGCCTTTGACTATCTATGAGCAGTAGAGGGATTGTACTGAGAGCTGGATAGCTTCTGAGCTAAGGCTTTGTGTAATCCAGACTATATTTCCACTTGTATGATAATACAGAGATGGGGTTTTAGGCAGGTGCTTTCCCCGGGTAAATTCTTCTATGTTATGTATGATTGGTCCTTCTTATCAGTTATATGTTTTCTTATTGATGTTGCTCATGTTTTATTAAGCTTCCGCTAAGTTGTTTGTAGAAGTAGATCAAGTGTTTTGCTTTAGCACATTGCATTACCAGGTGATCTACAGATGGGAATTTCTACATGGTATCAGAGCTAGTGGATTTGTAGGAAAAGTTATACATGGTATCAGAGCTAGCTGATTTGTAGAAAAATTCTACAAAATTCTACATGGCATCGGAGCACAGATGATTAAGGAAGAACAATATACAAGAAGAGGAAATTTCAAAGTTTTGATTTTTGGGCCGAGAGATTACAGAGCAGATCTAAAAAATTTTGTACAAAATTTTCAGAAACAAATAGCAGATTTGGATTCCTTGCGGAAAAATACTTAAAATAAAAAAAAAAAAAAAAAAAAAAAAAAAAAAAAAAAAAAAAAAATTGCATGAATCAGAGTTCGGATGAGGGAGATATCGCTAATTTAAAATCATCTCTTTTTCTAGAAAATTTTGTGACAGTGGGAAAGTGGAAATAGATTGGTGTGCTAGCCAAGAACCTATATGCACTTGAGGTACAAGATGTATGCAAAGCCTTGAGGAGCAAGGAAAAGGTTAGATACTTGGTGGTTGAGAGGGAGAGTAAATTACCTCTAAACATGCAGAGCTAGAAGAAATCTTAGACAATTGTGGAGGAGCCACGATTGGTGCAGCAGCTTCAAGAGGTTGTGGAGCAGCCACAACAAGGGAAGCTGAGTGGAGATCGAGTAGAGACATCTACTCATGCAGAGACCTCCAGTAGGGGGAAACTTCGAGCCAGGTGGGTAGAGCGATTACATGCAGCCATACCTCCGAGTTGGAGGTGGGGGCATATAGAGTGATCATCCCAAGGAGGAGGGGCAGGATCCTTAGGGTACCCAACCTCTGATTTGACTTTGCTATGAGAGCCGCAATGAGGAGTAGCATAATTGACTGATTGGGTAGAGACAGATGTAGATGGAGCGGCAGAGAGAGCTAAGTGCAGGGAGTCCTAGGACAGCACAGAGCATGTAGGCTGCAAAAATGCGAGAGGCACAAGTGTGTTGCACAGTGCAGGGTAGCACAGAGAAGGGTGCAACGGTGCGAGATGCCTGGAGATGTTGCAGTAGCACATAGGTCAAAGAGGGAGAACTTGTCAGTAGCAGGTAGAGTTTCAGCATCATGTTTCTAGCCCAACAGAGAGGTCAGTTGGGATTGTTTTTGTTCCGAGAGTTTTAGGAGCAATCAGACCAGGTAGATGTGTTGCATGCAGAAAATTCTAGAGGTACAGGATCGGGTTCGAGAGGAAGCCTTTCTTGTTGAGAGGGAGTGTTGAAAAATGTGAAACAAGAAATGCTAAATTTAGAAAGTGCTAAAAATAGACCTACTAAAAATAACATGTCTAAAAATAGCAGTTTGGCCAATGAGCATTTTGGCCACCTTGGGTGAGAGGTGAAACTGCTAAAATAGAAACTTCTAAAAATAGCATTTATAGGTCCCTTCCTATTTTTAGCAGTCACTAGTCTAACTATAGGAAGTAAATTTGAATTTAGTCTTACCATCAGTTTGGAATATTAATTAATTAATTCTCCATGAGTTAATTAGTTAAGGAAAATCAAACTTGAAGTCTTTGTGAGAACATGCAATTATTTCTCCACTAGTTGGGGAATGTGTCCTTCATTTGCTCCACTGATTGAGGAATTAAGGATGAGTTATATATTGAGAGGATCAGTTGACTTAGTTTAACTTAGTCAAGTTCAATTAGATTAATTTAGCAAATTGTTAAATTAATGAAATATGGTTTCTTGATGCTTGCATGCATGTGAAAACTGTTATTTTCAGATAACTGTGTATTCACTCATGGATAACTGATGCATGTCAGTTCTGTCAGAGACCCAGTTGAGATCAGAGAAGGTACAGTGTACTATCAGTTGGATGAATATTTTTCCTATAAAAGAAGCTCATCCATGATGAGGATTTATCTCCTTCAGGTTTGTGCAGTTATTTCAGAGGTCAGTGTGTGTGAGCTGAGAATCGCACAGGTTGCAGCTGGAGGACCCAGGAAAAATTGTGCATAGAAATAGGAGGCTTGGAGGGTAGAGGAGAAGGTTTGTGAGAAGCCCTTGACTATCTATGAGCAGCAGAGGGATTGTACTGAGAGCTGGATAGCTTCCGAGCTAAGGCTTTGTGTAATCCAGACTATATTTCCACTTGTATGATAATACAGAGATGGGGTTTTAGGCAGGTGCTTTCCCTGGGTAAATTCTTCTGTGTTATATGTGATTGATTCCTTCTTACTAGTTATATGTTTTCTTATTGATGTTGCTCATGGTTGATTAAGCTTCCGCTAAATTGTTTGTAGAAGTAGATCAAGTGTTTTTCTTTAGTACATTGCATTACCAGGTGATTTACAGGTGGGAATTTCTACATGGTATCAGAGCTAGCTGTTTGTAGAAAAAGTTCTACATGGTATCAAAGCTAGCTGATTTGTAGAAAAATTCTACAAAACTCTACAGTGTGGGTATTTATTGTCAGGATGCCAACTTCAAGTCACACACTTCCATAGGAGACCTTGTCGAGACCTAAACGAGTCCCTAAAGCCTTGAAGAATCGTGAAGTAAACCCATCTCTAACTCTAGGTGGTGACACTAATCTGAGTAGGGTTGCTAGTCTCTCGTCTCATTCCTTGATGGGTAAATTTAATTATATCTCTCTTAGCAAGACTCAAATCCAAACTTGGGTCTTTATCAACTAGAAGCCTTGCTTGGATACACCCCAAATATCAACCCGCTCATGAACAACTGGTTTCATTTCCATTTCTTAGAAGAAGGTGATCTATATTCGATTCTACCGAAAGCATAGCTCCTAAGTCTGGGTTACTTGTGGTTATAGAGGTGGCATGCGACATTTAACCCTATATCGAAGAAGCCAACATCTCAATATTTATGGGTCAAATTGATTGGCTTTTCCCTGGAACTACGGTCCCGCCAGATTGTCATGCAAGTAGCTAATAACATTGGAAAGTTTATCTTGTTTGATGATATGTCTCTGGTTTCTTTTGGTAAGAGAATTCAATGAGTTTTGATGGAGATGGATATTTCTTAGGGTCTCCCAACTGAGCTAGAGATCTCCCATGGGGGGTTGTCTTTCTGCCAGAGACTGGATTTATGGAAAGTTCCCTTTAGATGTACCATTTTTCATAAGACGGGTAATTCAAAAGTAGCTTGTGACTATTTTTGAGTCTGGGGCTCAAAACCCTTGGTTGGATGGAAAATTTTCTAAATCCTCAAGATGTAATGCTTCTATGTCTACTTGTCAACTGAAGGCTAAGGTTCCAAGTGTGACATGAGAGGCTTTATTGGGACAGTCCCTTATTTCTTTGTCGGTTTCGGAGGGTTTCGACGATATGGTTAAGGCTCATGGACATTTTTTTGATGCATTATTTTGGAATGCAATTTCGAAATTTCAAGGAAAGATATATATATATATATATATATATATATATATATATACACACACATGAAAAATATAAAAGAAAACAAAATTAAAACATTGAAAAAGAAAAAAAAACACAAATATAAAAACATATATAAAAAAGGACAAAAAATAAATCAAACATAAAAAAAATACCAAAAAAAAACAACAAAATTAACTTAAAAAATAATAAACAAACTATAAAAAATATTTTGAAACAACCATAATTTTTTTTTTTTTAAGAAAATTAACCAAAAAATAGAAACACTTTTAAATAATTACAAAAAAAAACTAAAAAAAATACATTATAATAAAAAACATTGAAAAACATAATGGAAAAAAATAAAAAATAAAATCATTTATATAAAAATAAAGTTAAAAATTCGAGGCCTTGAGCTTGGCAGGCTGATTCTCGGAATTTCCTTGCCAAGCCCAGCATCGCTGGGCTAGGTGGCCTTGGCAGTTTTGCTCAACGGCCAAGGCCACACAACCCAGCGACCCTGGGCTTCACAGAACAATTCTCGAAATTGGGCTGCCAAGCCCAGGGCCTCAAACTTTTAATTTTTTAATTCCTATAATGCTTATAAATGTTTATTTAAAAACAAAAATAGTTATGTATTTTTTAATGTTTTTAATTTTTTTTTAAATTATATTTTATATTTTTTTTTTTATTTTTTTTTTTTCTTTATAAATTGTTTTTTTTTTTATTATAATGTTTTTAATTTAAGTTTAATATTTTTTTGGTTTGTTTATTTTTTTTTTAAAATTGTTTCAATTTTTTTTTGGGGTTAGTTTTCTATTTTTTTTTTTTTAATTATGTTTGTTTAGAATATTTTTTTTTGTATTTTTTTTTGTTTTTTTGTTTCTTTTATTTTTATTTTTATCTTTTACAAGTTAATTTTGTTTATCTTTATATATATATATATATATATATATATATATATATATATATATATATATATATATATTTGTATTTGTTTTTTTATATATTTTTAATGTTATTATTATTTTTTATTTTGCAAAAAAATTTAAAAATTTCATTATAAAAAATCATTGCAAAGAAAGACAAAAAAACACATGTTTGAAAACCCTTTAAAAAATGGCATCTTAAAACAATAAGAGAAATAAGGCATCTTGAAAAATTATTAAACAATCAACATTTAAAAAACGATTGTGCATACATAGGACATAACAAAATTTAAGTGTAAAAAATGTCTTAAAAAAATGTTGAATGTTTTTCAAAATCCACATGAAAATCACCAACATTTAAAAAACAATATCCACACTTAATACATTAGAAAATTTAAAGTGTCAAAAATAAGCCCTCTAAAAGAAGAGGTTGATGTTGCATTAACACTTTTCAAAATCAACATGAAAATCACTAACATTTAAAAAAAATTGTTCATACTTGATACTTAAGCGTCAAAAATATGCTCCAAAAAAAGGTGTATTCTGAATCAACGCTTTTCAAAATCATATGATTTTTTGCATCTAAAATAAACTGGTACTCGGTATAGTTCCCGTTTCAAAGTTTACATTTTTTTTCTTCTACTCACAGAGAATAATGGCAGTATAAAAATATCTAGATTTGGACCTTCCCTCAAAAAATTATATGCTTTGTTTGCCTCATCCTTGAAAACTACATTCTCACTTGGGACAACTTGCTCCACAACGGCTTCACTAGCCCAAATATTTTTTGTTCGTGCCTGAATGGGTTTGAGTCTGTTGACCACCTTTTCTTTCAATGCACTTTCTCTAGGGCCTTATTGTCACGCCCCCATGCCGATGGTAGTCTTTCAACCACTCTTGGTGAGGTGCGGCACCACCGAACACTTTCTTTTCACCGATACTTATGTTCGTGGACTATGCCTAACCACTTATCCTACTTAGTTTGTGTTTCGCAACCAAGTATTATTATATTTTCCTTTATACCAATGAACACCCATACACATTCATTATCATCAAAAATTATAAACGAGAACACAATTTCACAGTATAAAGGGAGGGGAAACTCCTTGAACAATGAGTCTGCCCGAATAATATATTATACAACTTTACAAAGTTACAATGCTTTACAAGTATACTTGGAAACTCCAAGTTTCATACTTAGCCAAATTTACAACCTCATCACACCACCGTGTGACAACCAAGATTTCCTTGCCCAAGGAAGGTGGGTGCACCCTCACACGAGCTGCCTTCTGCACTTCACAACCGAACCTTGTCTTCGTGCACGAAGGGCGGGTGACTCCACCAAGTCACCGAGACACCCCCTTTGCACAACCAGCTTCACTTCGTTTCACCGTGCACACCTTCCACGTTTGCCTCTGCACAACGGGCGAGTGCTCACCCGAGCTACCCTAGAACCCGTGCACAACCACCAACCGCACAACCGCACAGCCAGGTCGTCCATGCCTTCACCCGTGCACCTTCACACAACTAGGCGCCCACGCCTTACCCATGCACGCCTTCGCTTTGACCGGCGGGCGCTCCTTGCCCAACATCGTTCACCTGATATCTCCGTGCGTTTAACCTATGCAACCTTGCCCAAGACTTGGGTGCATCTGGCTACACACTAAACTCGCACCTTGTATCTTCTTGAACTACGCCTTACTTCTTGTTTGAAGGTCGAAGATGTGATGATCAAATGAGCCTTCCATGCATACAATATATACGCTCAGCAAGAGTCGTGTTACTTCCTCGGCCGACCCTTACAATTTATTAACCAACGCTTTTGTTCATGCTTGTGGCTTGGTCGGCTGGTCGACCAATGCCCTCAACCATAACCTTCAACCATCGGTTTCATAGATGGATTGCCCATGCTCATCCATCATATAAAAAACTTTGCTTGTCCACCTTTTATGCGTGCTATAACATGCCTCCACGCACTTTGTCGTAGGACTTCACACTTTGTCTTTCCTTCATTTAAGCCGCTCATTTTATCACCAAGCCTTCGTCGCACCCACAGGGAGATTGTGTTAAGGACCACAGGTCCTTACATCCTCCTCCACCTGAAGTCGTTGTCGTCCTCAACAACATACCATCCTGGTAGCCATCCACGAAGATCAACATCAACAACTGTCTCATCCTTGGTCCATGATGTCAACTCCTCCACATACTACAAACATCCCTGCAACATATGTAGAACTGCCATCTCCATCATGTGTTGTCCCATCCTGTGAATTGTCCTCCTTGCCTGCCTGATGCCAACATATCTCTGGTACACTGCTAGCCCCCATGACTTGAACTAGTCAGGTGATCAGTCCAACTGTCACGCTCAAATCATAAGAATTTCCATCCTTATGCCTTCACCAGTCTATCTCATATTCTGCCACATCCTGGACTCACCAAGAATCTCTCCCATGCTCAGGTCCATGGAAACTCCATCTCATCTGCAACATGTCATGATGGTTGATGCCAAGCCATCCCTGCACCATTAGTCATACCTGCTCAACCTGTTTTAAGGACTCACTGCCATGAGTAGCTAACAATGAGCCCCATCTTCTATGTCATCTAAGAAGATGTAGAGGGAATAGAGCCTGAAGGCTCACCCTCACTAATCATCTCAATCCATCTGTCAGGATTTTCTATCTCCATCCTCTGTAGATAAGTGACCCGATCCTCCTCCTGGACATTCGGCCTCACATAAGCCTCATCATCATCATCATCATCCTCAACTGCTTCTAGCCTTCTTGACAAATCCAAGATACTATCAGACAATGTCCTGATGACCAATGACTGCTCGGTAAGCTTTGTCTCAACCATAGACAACAACTCACTCATGTCTTCCATTCACTTCTCATCCTCCATTTGCATCATTGCCAACATACAATCAGGCTTTGTCACTCCAATGGTTGGAACACCAATGGGTACATCTTCCCTTCCATCGTAAATGTATAGCTTCTTCAAATGTGGAACAATCATAGCATCGAATTGTTTCAAGAATTCCATTCCCAGCATAGCTTCATAGTCATCAATCCACACTATAGTGAAGTCGACTTTCCCTGTCCACTCACCTAGTGTTGTGTCCACTTTTTCAGCTACACCAAGAACACAATCAGGAGGAGAATTCACTGTCTTCATCTCTGCCTTCACCGGTACAAATTTCAGCCCAATTATTCTCGTAGTATCTTCACTCATGAAGTTGTGAGTAGACCCACTATCCACCATAGTGAGTATATCAGTGCTCCCAATCTTCATCCGAACATACTCCAAAATGTTCCTCTCAGGATCCCTCCTAGAGATCATCTTTGTAGCAGTAGCAACACCAAGTATCTGCATCATCCCCAAAGAACCTTCTTCATTCTTCACATTAGATTGCGCAATAGCAGCCTCTTTTGATCTAGAAGGAAAATTCTTCACCGTATGTGGTTCAGCACAAATCCAACACTTCAAGGCTTTATTCATCTTTGACTTATCATCCGATTTCGAAGCATCATCCTTCTTATTTTCTTTTGGCTTATCAGACTTCTTCTTTCTATCATAAGAAGTCTCATCATAATGTTCCACCAACCTGTCCACAACAGCAAAAGCTTCCTCAAGTGTCTTGATGTTCTACCTCTTCACTTCATTGCGTGCCCAAGGCTTCAATCCAATAATGAAGTTGAACACCTTTTCCCTCTCTGCCATGTCAGGAAGTTCCAAAACCGCACTTGCAAACTCCCACTGATATGTCTGAAGGTTCCCTGTCTACTTTATGAACTTAATCTTCATCCATGCTTCCCACGTTTCATCTTGAGGACTGAAATGGGTCAGCAAGGCCTTCTTCATCTCGTCCCACGAAGTAATGTCACCAGTACTGCCATTGGAAATCTGATCCATCCTCCTTCACCACCACATCTTAGCATCCTTTGTCAAGAATTGAGCAGCTACCTTCACCTTCTTCTCATCATCAGATAGACCCAAGTGTTCGAAGTATTGCTCCATGTACCATAGAAAGTTGCCTAGAGTCTTTGCACTCCTTGTACCATCATAAGATTCTGGTTCTTTGACTTTCACATGAGGCACTCCTCCACCTGAGTTATGCCTCACGGCCTTCTTCAACACCGCGATATCATCTCTGGCTTCTTCAAGAGATTTCTACAATTCCACGATCTCTTCCAAGCCTCGGTATCTTGCCTCTTCAATCTCCTTGACCCTTACTTCAAGTTGTGTACACATAAGATCAGTGTACTCGTGTTGAGTCCAGAGTTCCTCGAGCTCTTCCCTCATCTTCGAATTGGCCTCTTGATCTTTCTCGGCCAATTCCATCTTCTTAGTCCAGTAAGCCTCTAAGTCCTCCATCTTTTCCAACTCTTTTTCAATGAATGTCATAGTAGCATCCCTCACATCGTGACTAGACCCAACCTGAGATTCAGTTGCCATTGCTAATAGTTTCCTTCTTCTTTGCGATCTAGTTTCCACCATTCAACAGCTTCACCAAGGTGCCTGCAACCGTGAACTAGCTTTTGTTCCACTTGTATGTGAAACAACTTCCTTCACCTACAAGTACCTGCTTCACTGTCACTAGCTTCCAAGTGTCTTCAACCCTGAATACCACCTGTTAAGCTTTTCACCATCTGCACTTCGTCACGAGTAACCCTGCTCTGATACCAACTATCACGCCCCCAAGACGGCGGTAGTCTTTCAACTGCTCTTGGCGAGGTGCGACACCACCGAACACTTTCTTTTCACCAACACTTATGTTCGCGGACTACGCCTAACCACTTATCCTACTTAGTTTGTGTTTCGCAACCAAGTATTATTATGTTTTCCTTTATACCAATGAACACCCATACACATTCATTATCAACAACAATTATAAACGAGAACACAATTGCACAGTATAAAGGGAGGGGCAACTCCCTGAACAATGAGTCTACCCGAATAATATATTATACAACTTTACAAAGTTACAATGCTTTACAAGTATACTTGGAAACTCCAAGTTTCATACTTAGCCAAATTTACAACCTTGTCACACCAGTGTGTGACAACCAAGATTTCCTTGCCCAAGGTGGGCGGGCGCGCCCTCACATGAGCTGCCTTTTGCACTTCACAAACGAACCTTGTCTTCGTGCACGATGGGCAGATGACTCCACCAAGTCACTGAGACACCCCCTTCGCACAACCGGCTTCACTTCATTTCACCGTGCACACCTTCTGCGTTTGCCTTTGCACGATGGGTGGGCGCTCACCCGAGCTACCCAAGAACCCATGCACAACCACCTAATCGCACAACCACACAACTGGGTCATCCACGCCTTCACCCATGCCCCTTCGCATAACTGAGCGCCCACGCCTTCACCTATGCACGCCTTACACAACCGAGTGCCCACGCCTTACCCATGCACGCCTTCTCTTCGACTGGTGGATGCTCCTCGCCCAACACCGTTCACCTGATACCTCCATGTGTTTAACCTATGCAACCTTGCCCAAGACTTGGGTGCATCCGACTACACACTAAACCTGCACTTCGTATCTTCTTGAATTGTGCCTTACTTCTTGTTTGAAGGTCGAAGATGTGATGATAAAATGAGCCTTCCACGCACACAATATATACGCTCACCAAGAGTCGTGTTACTTCCTCAGCCGACCCTTACAATTTATCAACCAATGCTTCTGTTCATGCTTGTGGCTTGGTCGGCCTGTCAACCAATGCCCTCAACCATAACCTTCAACTGTCAATTTCATAGATGGATTACCCATGCTCATCCATCGTATAAATACTTTTTCTTGTCCACCTTTTATGCGTGTTATAGCATGCCTCCACTCACTTTGTCGTAGGACTTCGCACTTTGTCTTTCCTTCGTTTAAGCCGCTCGTTTTATCACCAAGACTTCGTCGCACCAACTGGGAGATTATGCTAAGGACCGTAGGTCCTTACACTTATGGATCTATGTTATATCATCCCTTAACATCATGGATTCTAGTCCCTTTTCTTCATTTGCTTCCCTTCAATGGTGGGGCATAAAAATGGGCATATATAAATCCTTACCTATATTCATTCCTTAGGGCATATGGGAGGTAATAAATAAATGTATTTTCAAGGATGTATCCATAAATTATCCCTATATACTTCCACAGATCATTTGGGTTTTCAAGGATGATTTGATATCTGAAAAGTTCAAATCTTTCCATCCTTTTTGTTTTCCACTGAGTCCCCATTTCTATTAGGTTGGTTTTTTCTATGGTGATTGCCAATACAACCATTGTGGTGGAGGTGGTTTCATTTTGAAACCAGGGGAAACAACCTTCCATATTTGGGAAAAGTTTGGTTTCAACACTAACACTAAGGATGATATCTGTGCTTGTTGGGAACTTCTTTATTTTTCCTCCGTATTGCAATTTACACCTTTACAGGTTTACAGAGATTCAAAATGTGTTATTGATTGGGTCACATGTACCACCAAACTTCAGGTCTTAAGTTTATGTTATTGGATGGACAAAGTGTTTTCATTGAAGGATAAATTTCATTTTCTCTCCTTTTAGCATATCCACAGATAGTGGAACAAGCAGGATGACTCTCTATCCAAGAATGCTCTCAATGCAGATGAAGGTTATCAAGTTTTTGAAGAAAGGCTAGGATATCAATTTAAAAACGGTGGGCCCATTTCCATCTGCTTAGGACATCTCTTATCTCTTGAACAATTTAGTCTTTAACTGGCTCTCCACAATGGAAATGATGATTGAATTTTTCCTGTTTCAACATATAAGTTGCATTGTATCCTCTATCAAAAGTATAGTGAACTCACTTAGTGATTTGAAACTAGCAAAATTTTGTGAATTAAATTATTCACATCTTAAAGAACTTGTTGTATCATTGCTGGAAGGATTTTTTTGTCTATATTTTTCTCATACACTAAGCATAGGATGTATGCAATTTTGGCACATCAATTTGTAAGACGTGTAAATTTTTGGGTCACTACTATGTTGTTTTATTTACTGTTATCTACAACCAATAAATGGCATATGACAATCCATAGATGTCGCCAAGGTATTTAGTTAATGTACTCTTTTTTATTAATAGAAAATGATACTCTCTTCCTTATAGGAAAACAAGTTACTTCCCAAGATAATTTAAGCAAGTCTTTGTGTAAAAAGTGAATATGAATATGATGTAAATAAATATATTTACTAGGAATTAATTCTTACGGTTATTTATGTTTTCCTCAATACTTATGTAGGAGTAAAACTGTAAAAGTGTATACTTACTAGTGGTTACTGACCACCAAAATTTATAAGTCCATGTGCCTCAAGAACCAATTAATTTATCCACTTCACATCTCAATTTATTAGTTCCTCGCCAAACAAGACTATATGATTCCATTTTCCTATTAACCATTATTAAATTAGCTAACATTAACGAATGTAGGTTATAATTTTTTTATACAATTTTCTCATAACATAATTTTTAACTTGAGTGCGAGGGACTAAGTTTCCCTGCAAGACACACTTGTTAATATTTGTGTTGTTATTAACATTTTTTAATTTTTAATATGAATATTATTTTATTTTTTTAATGTAATGTTACAAAACATCTCTCCCATTTAATATGAATATTATTTTATTTTTTAATGTAATGTTACAAAAAATCTCTCCCATACTGGAATATAAAACACCTCTTGACTCAATAAAAATGAAGTTATTATTTTTTGTTTGCTAGCTATCAAAATCATTAGAGAACTACACTTGACCTGAATAGTCAACTTTTAATATGGTTAAATCTTTTCTTATCCACACAATTTCAAACTAACAACCTTCACATAAGAAATACTTTAACAAAACACCCCATCAATGAAGAGTATGGACTGCCAAAACTCAAACTTCGCGTTCTTCATTCTCAACGCATTTCATCAAGTATTGTGTCTACAAAAACAAGTGTAGTATGCAGCGTTGAGTAATTAATAATTTTAAATAATAATAACAATTATCCCTCAGTCTTGTTATGCATACCACCCACATGTAGGAGACCAGTGAAAGAAAAAGATACATTCGCTTCGATAGAAGTAATGTCGACCTTTTCTTAATGGATTTAGAAAGGGATTTAGGCTCCCTGACTTATAATAACAACATTGATCAAATCTATTACCGTTTTAGTACTACCCTTTCCATTACCATTAGCAAGTTCTCTAATGAGACTTCGTATAAGAAGAATAATAGGACTTCCAATCCTTGGTATGAAAAAGATTGTAAAATTGTCAAGAAAGTGATTAGAGATGCCCCTAATCAAATCATTAAGCTCCAGAATATAATTAAGTATATACAAAGATCTCATCAAGAGGAAAAAAAGGTCATATATTAATAAGAGACAAGAGCATCTTCTCCACCTTTCTAAAGTTGCATCCAGCAAGTTCTAGCGGAATGTGCTTGTTCGTAAAACTAAAGATAATATTTCTATCCCCTTAAAAAATTGAGACAACTATCTTAAGAAGTTGTATGACTCTTTGGACACCATGGGCACCATCTTAAACACTCCTATTAAGGAAGATATATTTTCTCTAGAAGATGTTGAGTCTGAGATTAATAAACTCACTAATGGGAAAGCTAAAGATATTGAAGGATACCAAGCTGAGATCTTTAAAATGGGAATATCTATCCTCATTCCTCATCTCCACAAGCTTCTCAATTTGGCTATAAAGCATGGCTTCCCTAAGATTTGAATGCAAAGCCTTATTGTGCATATCTTCAAAAATGGGGACAAAAGCGTTCCCTCTAACTACAAGATCATTATGATCAGCCACATCCTAGCCAAGGTTTATGGGCTCGTTTTAGAAAAGAAACTTAGCCTTTTGTGTAAGAACCAGGGTAAAAGGGCTAAATGGCAACCTAGTTTTAGTAGACATCACTCGACTATCAACCACCTTGTCGCTCTCAGGATCATTGCAGAGGGATGTCGCAATAGTAAAACCGATCTCTTACATTATTTTGTGAACTTTAGAAAAGTTTTTGACATTGTCTCTTGAGATAAGCTCCGGAAGAGACTTGAAGAGATCATGGTTCTTCTTGAACTGAGGACTGCTGTGATCTGTCTCTACGAGACTGTCATTTCCAAGCTTAAGACCAATGAAGGGTGGTCTAAAGATATTAAATGCAATATTGAGGTTAAGCAAGGGTCCCCTTTCCCCTACCCTTTTTGGTATTTACATTGATAAGCTAGAGGAGTGTCTGGAACTGCGGGTTGCAAGGGCACCGAGCTCGCTGGTATAATCATTACTCTTCTCCTTTATGATGATGACATCATTCTTCTTGCAAAATGCCATGATGACCTAGACAATCAGCTTAAGAATCTTCATGTCTACTGCTCCAAGATGGGTATGACAGTTAATACTGACAAGACTAAAGTCATGATCATTAAATCTAAAAGGATCACCTGCAGTAGTTTTGTCTATGATAAACATTGTCTAGAGCAGGTTTTTTCTTATAAATAGTTGGGTATTGACTTTCTTCATCAGCGCAACTGGAATTATAACATCGACAAAATAATTATTGGAGGTTGGAAAGCTTATTATGAGCTTGAAAACAATTGTAAGTCAGTCGATATTTACATTTGGAGTAAAAAATGGTTCCTCTTTGAGACTATCATCACCCCTGTTATCTTATATAGATGTGAAGTTTGGGGTTCTAGTATATCTAGAGAGTCGTGGGGAAAGATTGAGGTCATCCAAAAGAAATTCATAACCTATACCTCAAGATCAAGGGAAATACTCCCTATCCCATCCTCTTGATTGAAGCTGGCCTATCCCCATTTGAAAGTATGACTATGTTTATATATTTGATGTATAAGAAGAAGCTTTACAACATGGAATCCAAGAGGTTCCCAAAATTGCTTCTAACTTTAGTCAAAACCCCCACCTGCGCCTCAAGCGTGGGTGGCATAAGGATGCCTTGTCTTGGCTCAACCTTTGGAGGATTAAGGAGGAGACCATCATGGGAAGCAAGGATAGTATCAAAGATACTATTACCTCCAATTTTAAGGATAAGATGTGGGATGATAAGGAGTTGGAGGGTAAAAGGAAGTTAAGATACTATAAGGAGGTGATCAACCCCACCCTTGATAATCAAAATTATCTCTCTACGTTGACCAACACTAAGAATAAAATGAACATCGTTAGGGTAACAACTAATTCTCATGAGCTTCGAAGTGAGACCGGGCGGTGGTCTACTCCCAAGGCTCCTTGGGATGATAGAATCTGTCAGATTTGTGATATTAAGAAGGTGGAAGATGAAAAGAACTTTCTTCTAGACTGCCCGACTCTTGCCCACATCCTCTCTCAATTCCCTATCATCAACCACACCTCCAATCTTCTTAACTTATTAAGGCAACTCAACTATAGCGATCTTGAAGCATTTCTTTCCCTTCTCCTTGATCATAAAAACAAGATTTTGAAGAATGACAATTAGACTCTCTTTTCTTGAGGTCTGATAAACCACATAAGTCTTAGTGGACGTTCATCATCATCATCATCATCATCTATATTAAACATATTTGCATATAATTTTAAACTAATATAATATTAAAAACTAATATAAATTATTTGCTTAAATTATAGTGGGAAACTATCCACATGACCTTACATTGTGCAAAAAACACAATAACAATCATTATTATGACACTTGCGAATCTAAATGTTTGTTTTAGATTTTTTATTTTTAATATAATTTTTATGATTTACAATTCATTTTAAAATCATATAAAATTAGTCATCAACCAATTAAAAAAAAAAAATTACAATTAAAAAACTTATTTTTTTTTTAATTTTCAGAATATTCAATTTAATATTTATTATTTTAAAAACTTTATAAAATTGGTTTAAAAATTACCAACCTAATTAAAAATCAAAACCAAAATAAATAAAAATATAACTTACCACAAATATAATAAAATACTACAACATCCAGACATTTATCTCTAGAAATTTGTTAAAAATTAACATAAAAAAACAAAACGCAATGTTGTCTTCGTCTTTGCTGAAAAGGTAAAATCTAAAACTATGTTTACTCTTCTCTCTTTCATCAATTAATAAAATGTTAATTTTAAATTCATAAAAAATATAAATTAATTTATTTTTAAATATTAACAATATAATTTAAAAAATAAATAATTAAAAATTGATTTTATTAAAATTTATGATGTTGATGATGGTTAATGTCCGCTGAGCCCAAACAATGGTCTATCGGACCTAAAGAAACAAATTATTTATTTTGATTTAAGATTTTATTCCTATGCTCAAAAAGCTTGGAGAGAAACCTCTCGAGCTCACTATAATTTTAACATTGTAAAAGGCTAGGAAGGTCAGTATTGTTACAAATATTGTGAAACTGAGATCTAATGTGGTTGTACTAGGGGCACTCTAAGAGGAAGTGGTTTTCATCCTCGATGTTCCTATTCTCACATATATGGCATATCCTTTCCATCCATGGCATTTTAGGAACTGCCCAATGACCTGTTTCACTATGGAGCTCATGAGAATTCGTTCTAATCTTTGCTATATTAATTTTCTTCTTTGAGCTAGTTAAAATAGAGAGATACTTTTAATCTTCTAGGGTGGGGTTGATGACCTTCTTATAATAACTTGATTTTCTTTTAGCTGCTAAATCTTTCTCACACCACATTTTTTCTTTGAACTTAGAAGTAACAATATCTTCAATGTTATTTATGTTTTCCAATGCATCATTTTCGTTGATCTCCCAATAGTTTAACCAGGCCCTTGTGTCTTTATGCCACCCTCGATTGAGCCTTAGGTGGTTTTGGCTAGAATTTAAAGCTAGCTTAGGAAGTCTATAATTGTCTATGTTATTGATTTTGTGCTTGTACAATAGAAACCTAAGCATAGCTAGACTCTCAATAGGGGAAAGACCTGCTTCTATAAGGAGAATAGGATAGGGTGTATTACTTTTAATTTTCAGGTTATAAGTTATAAAACGTTTCTGCATTTGCTCAATCTTTCTCCATGATTCTCTAGAGATGCTGCAACCCCAAACCTCACAGCTATATAAGATAACATGAGTGACTAAAGTTTCAAAGAGGAACTTATTTTTATCCCACATTACGAGGTTTGCTATTTTACAATTATTTTCAAGACCAAAATAAGCTTTCCACCCCCCATTAATCCTTTTCTCAATGCCATGGTTCCAGTTGAGCTTGTGATGAATATCAATTCCTAGGTACTTGTAAGAATACACTTCCTCCAAGTTATTATTGTCATACATAAAATTAGCGTAAGTGTCCTTCTTGGATTTGATAATCATAACTTTTGTTTTGTTAGTGTTAACAGTCATACCCATGGTAGAGCAGAAATCCTTAAGAAGCATGAGTTGCTTATCAAGATCAGATGGGCAACTTGCCAAAAGAACAATATCGTCAGCATAAACAAGAAGGATGACGACTATCCCAGCTAAGATCTTGCCATCACATCCTGCTTCCTCTAAATAGCCTTCGAGCTTATCGATGTAAATGCCAAATAGGGTAGGGGAGAGTGGGCAACCTTGTTTAACTCTGATGTTACACTTAATATCTTTCGACCACCCCTCATTGCTCTTTAGCTTGGCCATTACATTCTCATATAACCTTATAGTGGCAACTCTCAACTCGAGAGGAACCTTTAGCTCTTCTAATCTATTCCAAAGGTTGTATCTAGGAACCATATCGAAAGCCTTTCTAAAGTCCACAAAGAAACACAATAAATTGGATTTATCATTACGACATTCCTCCGCAATGATCCTAAGCGTAGCAAGGTGGTCTGTTGTTGAGTGATGCCTTCTGAAACCTTCTTGGCCTTTAGCCCACTTACCTTCACTTTCAAGCCATATGCTTAACTTATTTTCCAAAATAATACCATATAACTTGGCTAAGAGAGGGCTGATCATAATTGCTCGATAATTAGAGGGGTTATTTGTATCCCCACTTTTAAAAATAGGGATAATGAGGCTCTCAGTCCAAGGTTTAGGGAACCCTTGCTTGACTACTTGATTGAAAAGCTTGTGGATGTGGGGGATGTGGACATGACCTCCAATTTTTAAGATTTCTGCTTGGTAACCTTCAATGTCCTTAGCTTTCCCATTAGCGAGGTGATTAACCCCAAACTTAATGTCTTCTAAAGAGAAAACTTCTTTCGTTGTGAGAAGGGTTTCCAAATTATCCATGACATTTGGAGATTCATAAAGCTTTTTAAGATAGGAATTCCAATCATGAAGAGCAATTTTATTATTATCCTTAGTCTTCCTAGTTAGAATCTGCCTCCAAAATTTCTTAGGAGCTACCTTAGAGAGGTGTAAGAGATTCTCCTATCTTTGATGAATGTACTGCCTCTTTTTCCTTTTAGTTAGGGCTTTGTATATTTTTATCTTGTCCATTTTAAGAGATTTATCAACAACTCCCTTAATTGCTCTCCTCACACTTTTACAATCTTTGTCATACCATGGATTGATTTTGCTATTTCTTTTATTATTTGAAACTTCAATTGCGAACTTATTAATATAATATGAGAGGGTTGTAGTAAAATTATGATAGAGGTCTTCTATGTTGTCTATACTAGATAAAGGAAGCAAATTAGTTTTTAATTCATTTAAAAAGAGATCATTTTTATTTCTATCAAATATTAAGTTCTTTTGGCTATAAGTATTATTTTCTATGGGAAATCTATGCATGACAAAATTGAGAGTTATAAGTAAAGGCCTATGATCAGATTCAAGTTCGTGGTTGTTTAAGATGTCAAAATTTATTATTTCGTTGTATAATTAGAGATCGGAAATAACGTAGTCTACCACGCTGCTACCAAGTCCATGGATGCATATCATCTTGCTGGAATTGGGCCACTTCTTTAGACCGTTGCAAATTATGAGATCCTGAGCAATACAGAGCTTGACTAGCTCCGACCCAAACAAATTTTCCCCGAGGTCTTCAGAGCTCCTTTTGTACCTACTAGCTAGAGTAGGGTCTTTGTCTAACCAAAGAGGATTAGGGTTGGAATGATTGCTTAGAATAATAGCTTGGTTGTTTGAAGTTCGAGCATTAAAGTCACCTATTAAAAGGATATTACTGTCATTCCTTAGGCTAGAAATATCATTCTCTAAACCATTGTAAGGATTAGTTTTATCTAGATTATTCTTTTTATAGAAGTTAGAATTAATGGGGGAAAATATACAATTATAAAATTTTAAAAATAAAATTATAACATTTACATTTTATATTATTTAAAATGGTGTTCGGTTTAGTGGTGCATTCTACAACCCACCAACTCGTGTGAAGGAGATTTTATTAATTTTTATATTAAAATTAACACATATCATTTTTAAAATAGAAATAAATACACTAAATAAAAATTATATATCTATATATATATATATATATATATATATATATATATATATATATATATATATATATATAAATAATTATAATCATATATATATATATTAAAATCATAGTAAAACATCACTACTATAACAATAACGTTTGTTTTGTTCATTATGGTGGCTCTTTCTGTTGTCCGCTTGAGTTCCCTTTACTTATTGGGTTAGCAATACGCACTATACTATCTAATATTTGAAATTTAGTATTTTATTTGTTTGGTTTTTTTTATGACTAATTAATATGTTAACTTATATTCTAAGATTAAGTTGAAATTATTATTAATTATATATATATATATATATATATATATATATATATAATTTAATTCAGAGAATATCTAATAATAATTATAATAGTAATAATAATAATAATTTTTTAAGTAATATTCAAGTGAAATATTAGATGGATATAAAATAAATTAAATAGATATATTAATTTTGGGTTAAAAAATTATAATTATATACGTATGGTAAGGCTTTTGAGTATAAGGGTTGTGTTTGTGAGTAGTCACAAGTTGTTTGTGAGTAGCCACAAGTTAATTATTAGCGGTCTTTCTTAGGATTATATGTGGGAGTTTCTCTCCCATTAAGGAGATTTTTTCCTATTTTATTTAAAGCTTTGATTTCCTCTCAACATTTTAAAACACACTTTTTAGATATTTTCTGAAAGGTTTCCATGCTCAAACCTTACACATTTCATTAATTTTTAATTTAAGAGAATACTCGAATTATATGTCATTTTCAAATTATTTTAGACATGTTTTTCCTAAATAAACTTGAAGTTCCTAATATCCAATCATACAACTTATTTTTTCTCTTGCTTCATTGAAGTTGAGATGATGAATTATATAAAAAACACCACATGGAATTTGTTACTTGAAACTTCTGAAGTAGAATCCATAGTAGAAATTCTAATAGGTTGACGTTCCAAACCTCTTAAATAGTAGAACCCCTTTCAGATTCCTATGGGATTGAGATTCCATAGTAGACATTCTGGTAGGTTGATGTTTCAAAGCTCTTAAATAGTAGAACCCATTTTATATTCCTGTGGGATTGGGATGGATTTTATTATTTTTCCAACATAAGTTGCCTTCTCCTCCCCCTCCTCCTTTTTTAACCATGTTGAATTGGTAATTCGTTGGAGTAATCTAGACAAGGACAACATTTAAGATCAAACCTTTCAATTTCCAATATAACACTAAGAGTATATTCAATAACCAATTTTCTAGATTGGATTATTATATTGTTTTTCATCCATCTCAATGCTTTCAGACTAGAAAAAGTGGAGGAATCAATTCAGAGGACCATTTTTACTCGCATGATCCAACCTGGCAAATTAGGGTTTGAAAACTTCTAGGAATAGTTTGATACATCTAATGGCGATATTTCGAAGTAATATTTTTTCATTTGAGCACGTAGTTTTTTATGCTATTCTAGACAGAGAGACCTTTCCAATGACACAAGAATCACCTCAATCAGATTCTGTATGCAAAAGTTACGCCACTCGGAAGTTGATCTTCCCATTTTGACCACCATAATTTGAAAGGATAACACGTCAACCCCCACTATTCATGGAAAATGTGTTTGCCATGTGATAATCATGAAGAATAATGGTCCAGGTGGATATTTGTGTCAACTTGGCTATTCCACCTAAACCTCCAATCAATTTCATCAGTTTCCTTGATTATAGCACAATTTACTATTTTTAGTAGTTTTTTGGGTCCTGAACTTTTGGCGCTGTTTTGACCCCCTAAACAACATTTTTTTGAGGTTTGCAATAGGCCCATAGCCATAGGTAGGGGCTTGTCACAAATCTTGTAGCACTTGGATAAACCTTTCTAATGAGGTTCCTATGTATCAAACAAAGGTCATATGACCAAGTTACGACCCCGAGAAGTTGGCCATCCAACTAATCTCAACGAGGCCCACAAACTCTTGGCATTACATCTCTTAGGATTAAGGTTTTGGTTGTTTATGGTTTCACTTTGTTGTTTAATAATAAAAAGGCCCTTGAGCATCATTATAACACAGTTCAGAGCCATGTAGTTGTCACATCTCTTCTCAGAGATAAGATACCATCAGACGAGCTAGTTTATTTCCATTATGTATGTAAACATATTTTAGTTCTTTGATATTAATGAAATGAAGATTTATTTCTACTGCATCTCTACGTTTATTTCTATATCTATATTCTATTTTGTCCCTGCATAAGTCTAGATCAGTGGTATTAGAGCGATCTTCTCTTTCTCTGTTTTTCTTTACATGTCTCCAATGAGGTCAGGGTATACGGAGTTAAGGTTCAAATTGTTTGAACCTTTGCAAGATCGGCCTCACAAACCCTGATGAACTCGCATGGAAGAAGAAAAGAAAGATGAGGGAGTAGGAGATCCTTTCAAAATATTGCTCAGAGAAGCCCATGAGTGACAAAGGAACACGACGATGGAAAACCTTGCCCAGATCTTACGATATATTCTCATAGGTGATGTATCTTCATTCGACAACCACTCTAGAGGCACCACTGCCTTCAAGCTACAAGTAAACTTTGACATTCCCATATTTGAAGGAAAAATAGAGGCATACATCATAGATAGATGATTAAATCAGTTGGAAGGACATTTTTCGGTTCATGATTTTTCCAATAGAGAAAATATTACTTTTGCACTCCTCAAAGTCAACCCCCATGTTAAGGACTAGTGGGAAACCTACTATGAACAAAGGGACGAGAGAGAATCCTCATTGTTTTCAGCCACAACCACTTGGAATTCCTTCAAAGACACCATCAAGGAACAATATTACCCCATGGGGAGCTATGAGGACAAGTACATACAATGGACTATGCTGCATCAATAAAGGGATCAAGATGTGCATGAGATGGTGAATCTCTTCCATACCCTGCGCATAAAGTTGGGTTTCAAATATTATGAGAAACATCTAGTGCTCAAGTACCACAGTTGTTTGCACAAATACATTAAGGAGGAAACATAGTTCTTGGACAACTCCTCTTTTAGTACAAAATAACAATATGCTACCAATATTTAGTAGAAATTCAAGCAAACGAAGCGAGACTTTGGGTTTGTGAACCTGAAGTAGAGAAAAGGTGCCCCCAAGCCACAAAGCAAAGGGAGGAGTTAGGCTACAACCCCCAGGACAACTCCTCGAAGCTACAAGCTAAGAATAATGGGAAGGTAAAGAAAGACATCAACAAGTGGTGTGAGTCCCATAAAAATCCCACTCAAAACATAAGCGAATGTCATGCAGAGAAGGCACTGTTGTTCGAGCTAAAAGACTCAGAGACATATGCTTGCTCTGATTCTGAATTGGAACCCGAAAAGGGAAATAAAATCTTTGACGTTGAACCCACTGTGATGGTAGCCACCACCAAGCTCCAAGAGGCAGAACCTAAGGATCTAGAGGAGGGGGAGCGCATATTACAGTTGCATATGTGGGTAAATGGTTCACTAGTGCAGTTCATAATTGACAACAGGAGCCAAAACTTGATCTCAGTCGAGGTTGTTAAGAGTTTGAAGCTGTCAGCGATGCTGCACCTACAATCGTACACCATTGGATGGCTCCACCAAGGGTGATACCTCCATGTCAACTAGCAGTGTCGCCTACCTTATAGCATCATGCCCTTTGTGGATGAGGTATTTTGGGACGTTTCCCCTCTAGAAGCTTGTGTTGTTTTATTAGTTCAACCATACCTATGGGAGCATCATGTTGTATATGAATCTAGACCTCATTTTGTTATTATTACTTTGGGTCAAAAATTGTACAAGATACCAGAGGTAGTGTAGCCTACCACCTTATCTTTGATCTCTACTAAAAAATGTAGTAAGATTGTTTCCCAGAATGATAAATTTTTCTTCCTTATAATTCACCCTTAGGTCCAGAGGAAGATTGTGGCCACATCCACAACCTCCAAACACAACTCCTTCGCACAGGAGCAGTAGATGGAAAAGTTCATGGAGGCGTATAAGGACATCTTCACCTCACCTATAGGGATGCCCCTACACTACCAGGTCAAGCACTCCATCAATATCACCATGGGAGCACTCCTACCCAATGGGCCAATCTACCAGTGCGTTGTTATGGAGAATGATGAAATTAAGAGGCAGATTCAAGAGCTTGGCCTAAGGCAGCTTTAATGCCCGATAGCTAATACAGAGCCTCAATAAGATCACTGCCAAGAATAGGTATCAAATCCCATGGATTGACGACCTTTTGTACTAGCTCAAGGGGGCCAAATCTTTCAAGAAGATTGACTTGAAATTCGGTTATCACCAGGTACCAATCGAACCCTCTGATGTGTGGACGGCTACCTTCATATCCAAGGAGTGCCTTTTCAAATGGCTGGTCATGCCTTTCAGGTTTACGAAAACCCCTACAACCCTCATGTGGCTGATGGAAGACATGTTGTGGCCCTTCACCAACTCGTTTGCGATAGTATATCTGGATGACATCCTGATCTTCAACTGGAGTTGGGAAGAGTACAGACACCATATTTGACAGGTCCTCCAAATCACACAATAACACAAATTGCGTGCTAATTTGGAGAAATTCACTTATGGTATGACCTAGGTTCAATATCTAGGGTACACAATTGATGAATAGGGTGTGCATGTGGACCTAGCCAAGATACAAGTTATCCAGGGTTGGCCAACCCCAGCCACTCTAACAGAGCTTCTAAGCTTTATGGATCTTGTCAATTTCTATTGCAGGTTCGTGTTGGGATTCTTTCATATCACTTGGCCTTTAACTCAAGTCACCAAGGGTAGAGCGAAAGTAAAATTCTTTTGGTCTGAATCTCAATAGAAAGAATTTTTCGAGTTAAATCATTTCCTCTACTTTGCACCAATGCTCACATTAGCTGACCTACAACAACCATTTGAAATTGAGACAAATGCCTCCAACTATTGTTATTCTCTTGAACTGCGAGAAATCCGGAATACTAGAAATATGAGGCAGTATAGCCAAAAACACAGAAATATCACATGAAATGAGACAAGATGCAAAGATATTTTATTATTCAAAAGAAGGATACAATGTTCACTTTCTTGTTCGAGGCGGGAAACTCCAATAGAGAAGATATCAATTACAATAAAACTTGATGATTCTTCCCTTACTATCTAAGACTATTTATAACTTAATGACATCCAAAACCCTAACTACTAGTGGTCCCTTGCATAAGATAGGTCAACCACTTTATTTTTTAGCTATGGCTTGTTTATAGCCAATTGTGGTCCCTTTTCTATAATGCGAGTCAACCACTTATAATTATTATTAATGCGGATAACTACTTACATGCTTTATTGACTCTATAACTAAATATGACTTTAAGTAGGCCCCTTGGGCTTATTACATAAATAAAGGGGTTAGGGTTGGATCCTAACATGCCCTCCCCCATAAAAAGTAGTCTTGTCCTCAAGGTTGAAGCTGTGGAAAATACTGAACAATAGTGGATGGTTCCCATGTTGCATATTCTAAAGAGGTGTATTTCCACTTGATGAGGAATTCCTTGATATTATGGTTGTGGAGTTGTATTCCATGAGTATCGAGGACCTGTTCTAGTGAGAGCCTAGTGAGCCTTCCTCATCCAGTTATGGCCAACTTGTTTGAATCCTACAATTATTCCCCATCACTTTCTTGAGAAATGATATATGGAAGACTGGGCAGGATTTTGAAGTAGTTGGAAAGTCCAGTTTGTAAGCGACTCTCCTATATACTGAAATATTTGATAAGGCCCATAGAAATTTTGTGCTAGTTTCTGGAAGCCCTTTTATTTGAGAGAGGTTTTATTATATGTTTGTATTCTCACAAACACCTGGTCCCCTACTTGAAATAAGAGCTCATAACGATGTTGGTAAACTTGTTTTTTCATTATATTCTGAGCTTGATGTAGATTATCTTTCAGATGGGCGATCATGGCGACACGGTTCTGTAGGAGTTGATCAACTGCCTGTACTTTGGAATATTCGGGGAGACAAAAAACTGGTGAAGGTGGGAGTTGACCATACACTACCTGATATGGCATCATCTTTGTGGATTCATGATAGTTAGTATTATACCATCATTCAACTAAAGGTAGCCACTGTACCATTGATGCTTATTATCTAAAGTGAAGCACCTGAGATAGGTTTCCAAACATTTTTTGACTTCCTTTGTTTGACCATCTATTTGGCGGTGATAAGTTGTACTTAGTTGGATTTGCGAGCCCTGAAGCTTAAAATGTTCCTGCCAAAATTTGCTGGTGAAAGTGGGGTCTTGATTAGACATAATAGGAGTCAGCATGCCATGTAGTGTGAAGATTTGGTCCAAGAAAAATAGAGCAACCAATGTTGGGGTAAATGGGTGTGGTAGAGCCAAAATGAGCATATTTAGAAAGTTTGTCAAAAACCACCATAATGACTGATTTGTTACCTGAATTTCGAATACCAGTAATGAAATCCATGGAAACATCTGTCTAGATGGTAGTAGGGAGTGGCAATGGTTGTAAGGTTCCTGATAGCGTGATAGTTTCCCCTTTGTTGCATTGACATACATAACATTTAGCTACAAAAGTAAGAATTTCTTTCTTCATGCTGGTTCAAAAGAAGAACAACATGCTCTTGTATAAGTCTTCTGAAAGCCTGAATGTCCTAAAATCAAAGAGGATTTCAACTCATCTAAGATGCGAGTTTTGAGGGTGGAGGTCAGGGATAGTACTAACCGATCTTTGTAGTGAAGAATCACGTCCTTCCATGAGTAGTTTTCTGAGGAATTAGGACCTGATCTTAATTTATTAATGAGTTGGGACAAAGAGGAGTGGGAGAACCATTCATGGTAGGCATCTTCAATCCAATCTCATATGGGTAGAGAGAGTGATAAAAGGGTGCCATCATCCTCAAATTGGCATGATAAGACATCAAACACTACATTGTCATGCCCCTTCTTGTAAATTATCTCATAATCATATCCCAACATTTTTTCTAGCCATTTATTCTATTGTGGTGACAATATATGCTACTCTAGAAAATGTTTTAGGCTATGATGGCCAACGTGGATTTGGAAACGTCGCCCCAATAAGTTTGGTTTCTAGGTGTCTACTAAATGTAAGATGGCCATCATTTCTTTCTCATATTTAGATTGACCCAAATTTTTTCCACTGAGTTGTTGACTCGTGAAAGCCAATGGTCTACCTTCCTACATTAATATTGCGCCAAAACCCGTACCTAAAGCATCACATCCATTCATAAAAGATTTGGTGAAGTCTGTTAAGGACAATACTAGACTGGAACACATGACCTGTTTAAGAGCCAAGAAGTCCTGTTAAGCTGCGTTAGTGTAGATAAATAATCTTTTCATGAGAATATTAGTGAGGGGTCTAGAAATGTGTCCATAATTGCAGGCAAATTTGTGACAGTAGCTCATGAGATCCAAGAATCCCCTCAAATGCTTCAAATTTTTTGGTTGGGGCCAATCTTGCATTACCTGAATATTTTTCGGATCAATGCTCACTCCATCACGACCCACAATGCATCCCAAATACTCTATTTCTTGCATGCCAAAGGAGCACTTGGATAGTTTGACAAATAATTTGTTATCTTGGAGAAAATGCAAGATCTGGTCAACATGTTGATGATGTTCTTCCTATGTTATATTGTAGATGGGAATGTCATCGAAGAAGACCAGGACAAATGTTTTGAGATATGGTTTCAAAAGGTGGTTCATGAGGTTCTGAAAAGTAGAGGGAGCATTAGAGAGACTAAATGGCATGACCAATAATTCATAATGGCCTTCATGAGGGCGGAAGGTTGTCTTGGGAATGTCCACTTCCTTCATGCGTATTTTGTGATAGCACAAGTGAAGGTCTAGCTTGGTAAAGAATTTAGCACCATGCATTTCATCAAGAATATCATCAACAACTAGAATGCTAAATTTTTCCTTGATAGTGAGCTTGTTAAGGGTCCTAAAGTCGGGACACATGTGCCATTCTCCATATTTCTTGAGAAACATGACCAATGGAGATGAATAAGGGTTTGTGGTGGGACAAATAATACCAACTTCGAGGAGTTCCTTGATGATTTTCTCAATTTCATTATTTTGTATGACATGATATCAATATGGGCGAAGATTTGGTAATTGGGCACCTGAGACCAAAGGGGTGTCATGATCATGTTCACCCCTAGAGGTTGGAAGCTCTTTAGGTTTGTCAAAGACCCACTGGTGGCGATATAATACCTATTGCATCTCAGGATGAATATGAGGAGTAGTGGATTCAATGGCTTGGATGGCATTAAATTGGGATACTACACCATGACAACTATTTTTTAAAAGATTCTCCATTCGATGCGATCTTATGATAGTAGGGGCACCTGCCTGGAGTCCCATCAATGTATGAGTGTGGTCGTTCTTCTTAAAACTCATATATAACTTTTGGAAATCGATTTTGATAGGGCCTAGTGTGCGAAGACATTCAAAACTAAAGATAATGTCGTAACCACCCATTTCAATGGCAAACATGTGGGGTTTTAGGTCGTAATCCCCCATCTGAAGCTTAAAATTTTCACAACATCCTTCACATTTCATGATCCTCGTATCATCAATAAGGACTTGGAAACTAGATACCACTCGTAAAAATCAATGAATAACTTCTTCTTACTCTCTTATGGACAAAGTTATGAGTATTGCCACTATTAATCAATACCACTACTAGCCAATGTTTAATAAAACCTTGGATTTTTAGATTATTAGGCGAATAAATTCCAGCCAAGGCATTGATCAAGGTGGATATTGGTGGCCACCTACCTATTCAACTTGGACCTTGACAACTATTTCTTTCAGTTTTCTAGTTTCTTTAATTGTAGCACAATTTACTAGTTTTTTCGGGTCTTGAACTTCTAAAGCTGTTTTAAGGCCCTAAACAACATTTTTTTGGGAAAATGGGAAACCACGAGTTTTTGAGTATGTTAAATTGAAATTTGTAGTCATTAGATAGATATTTCTAATAAGGTATTGTGCACGTGAAACGAAGATCGTATGGAAAAGTCACAACCCTGGGAAGTTGATGTACCAATTTACCCAAACAGGGCCCATAGTTCTTGCGCTTCATCTCCTAGGGTTAGGTTTTCGGATGTGTAGGGTTTTCCATTGTTTCTCAATAACAAATAGGCCTTCGAGCCTCATCACAACACAATTTATAGGCATGTATCCACCATATCTCTTCTCAGAGATAAGTTACCATCACTTGAGCTAGATTATTTCCATTTCTATATGTAAGCCTATTTCAGTTCTTTGATATTAATGAAATGAAGTTTTATTTATACTACATCTCTGTGTATATGCGTTTTTTTGTATTTTGTTTCATTCCTGCATACGTTCAGACCAATGGTATAAGAGAGTTCTACTCTTTCTTTATTTTTCTTTACATATCGCCAACGAGGTCAGGGTATAAGGAGTTAGGGATCAAATTGGTTGAACCTTTGCAAGACTAGCCTCATAAACCCCAACGACCTCCCATGGCAGAAGAAAAGAAAGACGAGTAGGTAGGAGATCATTTCAAAATGTTGGTTGAGGAAGACCTCAAGTGACAAAGGAACGCGATGATGGATAACTTAACCTAGATCCTTTGGCAGCTACCCATAGGTGACACATCTTCATCCATCAGCCACTCTGGAGGTGCCACTCCTTTTAAGATACACGTTAACTTTGATATTCCCATATTTAAAGTCTATATAGATGAAGACATTGTAGATAGATGGTTAAATCTATTGGAATGATATTTTTCAGTTCATGACTTTTCCAATCGGAAAAAGATTACTTTTGCACTTCTCAAAGTTGCCCCACATGTCAAGGACTAGTGGGAAACCTCCTATGAACAAAAGGATGAGAGGGAATCCTCACTATTTTTAGCCACACCCACATGGAATTATTTTTGAGATTCCATCAAGGAACAATATTACCATATCGTGAGCTATGAAGATAAATACATAAAGTGGACCACACTGCCGCAGGGAAGGGATCAATATGTACCGTAGTTCAAAAATTCTTTGCATACCCTTCACACGAAGCTGGGTATCAAGGATTCTAATCGGCATTTGGTACTCAAGTACCACGAATGTCTACACAAGTACATCCCAGATGAGATGGAGTTCCTAGACATCTCCTTGCTTGGTGTTGCCTATCAATATGTTGTCAAGATTGAGCTAAAAGTTAAACAAAAGAAGAAATACTTTGGATCTTCGAATCCGAAGCAAGGGAAGGGCACCCCCAAGCCGTAGAACAAAGGACAAAGCCAAGGCTGGGTGATCCAGGACAACCAACTGAAGTCGTAAGTGAACGAAAACACTACGAAGGTAAAGAAGGACATAGGTAAATGGTGTGAGTTACATAAGAGCCCCACTCACAACAGAAGTAAGTGCCGAACCAAGCAGTCACTGGTGGCCGAGTTGAAGGTTTCCAAATCAGATGCATGTCCTAACTCTGAGTCAAAAAATGAGAATGGGAATGAAAAAGGGAAGCAAATTATCGATGCAGATCCTAGTGCCATCATTTCCACCACCAAGATCCAGAAGGATGAACCCGAAGATTCAGAGGAGGGGGAATGGCTCTTCCACTGATAGATGTGGATGAAGGGTTCCTCGCTGCAGTTGATTTTCGACAACGAGAGCCAAAATAACCTCATTTAAGAAAGGGTCATGAAGTGGTTTGTCCTACTAACCACACCACACCCGTAGCTATAGACCATTTGGTGGATTCACCAAGGGCGAGATCTCCATATCAACAAAGAGTGTTTCCTTCCCTACAACATCAAGCCCTTCACGAATGAGGTATTGTGTGATGTTTCTCCTCTTGAATTTTGTGATGTGATTATTAGGCCAACCATACTTGTGGAAGTGACATGTTATGTATGAGTCTAGGCCTCACACTATTATTATTATTTTTGGTGATAATTTGTACATGATACTAGAGGTAGCACCGCCTACCATCATTTCTTTGATCACTGTGAAGAAATGTAGTAATATCATTTCCCAGACCAAGATATTTTTTTTTTTACTTATAATTCGCTCTTATGGAAAGAAGAAGATTGTGGCCATGGACACCAGACACGGATCCTTCATACGGTAGCAAAAAATGGATAAGGTTGTGGAGGAGTATAGGGACATCTTCACCTCACCCACAGAGGTACCTCTACACTGTCAGGTCAAGCACTCCATCGATCTAACCCAGGGCGCATCGATACCCAATGGATTGATCTATTGATGCTTTGCTTTGGAGAATGATGAAATCAAGAGGTAGATTCAGGAGTTTTTGCAGAAAGGGAACATCAGGACAAGTTCATCACCCTGTGGGAGCCTGATCATGTTGGTACAGAATAAGGATGGGACTTGGAGACTTTGTATTGACTATTAGGCACTGGACAAGATCATTGTTTGGAATAGGTTTCCAATGCCACAGGTTGATGACCTTTTGGACCAGCTTAAGGGGAAAAATATTTCAACAATATTGACTTGAAGTTTGATTATCACAAGGAACTAATCAAACACTCTGATGTGTGGAAGAATGCCTTCAAATCCAAGGAGAGACTTTTTTAATGGCTAGTCATGCCTTTCAGGTTGACAAATTCCCCCGCAACCTTCATGAGGTTGATGGATGAAATATTGTGAGCCTTCACCAACTCATTCGTGGTGGTGTATTTGGATGACATTTTGATCTTAAAATATAGTTGGGAAGATCACCTCCACCATATTCGATAGGTCATCCAAACCCTGCGATAATATAATGTGTGCCAATTCAGAGAAATGCACTTTTAGTATGAACAAAGTTCAATATATGGGGTACATTATTGATGAGAGGGGTGTGCGTGTGGACCCAACCAAGATACAAGTCATTTGGGATTGACCAACCCCAGCCACTCTAACAGAGCTCCACAGCTTTTCAGGCCTTGCCAACTTCTATCGCAGGTTCGTGTTGGGGTTCACTCACATCACTTGGCCCTTGAGTTAAGTCACCAAGGGAGGAGTGAATGCAAATTTCTTTTGGTTCGAATCCCAACACAAGGCATTTGTTGAGTTGAAGCATCTCCTTTTCTCTGCACCAATGTTCACATTACTAGACCTTCGACAACCATTCGAGGTCGAGACAGATGCCTCTGACTATGCTATTGGTGCAGTTCTTACTCAACAAGGGCATATAGTGGCATATCACAGTGATACACTTTCAAACACAGTTCCAAAGTATCCCACCTATGAAAAATATATGTATTACATTATGCAGGCCTAACAAAAATGGAAGCATTACATTTTGGAAAATAAATGGTCATCCACATAGATCACCAAACCCTGTAGTTCATACAGACACAAGGGACATTGCAGAATGATCGCCATAAAAAATGGTCATCACATTTACAATAGTTCCATTTAAACATTAAGTGAGAGAAGGGAAGCACTAAAAATGTTGTATACTGCCTCAACTGGTTGTCGGTCATGGCGCTGACCACTATGTTCAACTCTTGTGGCAGTGCTGTAGAAATATTTTTATTGGCCAAACCTCTGACATGATGTTATGAAGTACATCAAATCCTACACTTCCTGCACCATTTCCAAACTGACCATCAAGAAGAAAGGCCTATATACTCCTCTGCCTAGTCCTAGTTGACATTGGGAATCCATCTCCATGGATTGCATGTCGAGCCTTCCTTATACTAAGCATGGCAATGACTGGCAATTGCATTTTCGTGGTCATCGACAAATTCTCTAAGATGTCCATTTTGGAAACCTGTAAGAAGAGTATCACAACAGAAGCCACTACTAAGCTCTTCTTTAAATGGGTGTGGGTACACTTTTGGATCTCAAAGTCCATTATCTCAAATCAGTACAATAGGTTCCTAAGTACATTTTGATCAAGTCTTTGGTCAATGCTGGATACCAAGCTCACTAAGTCAATGAATTTCCACCCCTAAAACTGATGGACAAATAAAGGTTGTCAACAGGATGATCGTACACATTCTGTGCATGTACAACTCGAATCATCGATGTACATGGGATGAAATCCTCCCTTATTTCTAGCATAGCTACAACAGAGCCCTCCATAGCTCAATTGGCCACAACCATTTCTAGGTGGGATTGGGATTCCAACCACTATGTCCCATTGACGTGGCCACATCATTTGCAACTACTCCAATAGATTCGACTCATGTCCAGTCTGAAGCTGACAGGGATAAAAACTTTATTGAGAAAACTCAACACATCTGCCAACAAGTACATGACATATTGGACAGAACCAATGCTAAGTACAAGCAACATCATGATCAACATTGGGTGCCACACAAGTTGCAGGTGGATGACAAAGTTTGGTTACATTTGTAGGAGTGCCTCATTGGTCCCCACCGCAAGCTTCGCTCGCTATGATATGGTCCTTACACCATCACTAAGGCTATAGGGGACACCGCTTTTGAGCTCAGTATTCCAGCATTCCTTGGCCTGCACCTAGTGTTCAATGTGGATTGCCTTCGATCATACTTTCTACCATTACTGGACACATCAAACATTACAAAACAACTCACACCAATAGATTTAAACCCAGACTGCATGGAACGGGCCACAATTGATCAGATCATGGACAAACAAATCAAGAATATTCACCAACAATAGATACAACTATATCAGGGTGTCAAAGCTGGCCAACTCCTGCACCAAGGCAAGTGGCTCACCAGTGACCAATTTTAGCAGAGGGTTCCCCAACTCATGGAGGCACTCAATGCAATGGTGACCATTTCTTCCTAAGGAGGGAGGACTAATCTAGGTGGATATTGGTGGCCAACCACCTATTGCACTGGGACCCCTGCCACTATTTCATTCAGTTTTTTAGTTTCCTTAATTGTAGTACAATTTAATACTATTTTTGGTAGTTTTTTGGGTCGTGAACTTACAGAGCTATTTTGAGGCCCTAAACAAAATTTTTTGGGGAAAAAGAAAAAACATGAGTCTTTGATTTATGTTTGCAATCACAATTTATAGCCCTTAGATAGATATTTCTAATGAGGTATTGTGCATGCCAAACAAATATCATATGCCAAAGTTACAACCCTGAGAAGTTGATGTACTAATTTACCCAAACAGGGCCCATAGTTTTTGTGCTTCATCTCCTATGGTTAGGTTTTTGGATGTTTAGGGTTTTCCATTATTTCTCAATAATAAATAGGCATTTGAGCCTCATTCTAACATAGTTCAGAGGCATGTAGCTGCAACATCTCTTCTCAGAGTTAAGCTACCATCGCCGAAGCTAGTTTGTTTCCATTTCTGTACATGTAAGCATATTTCAATTGTTTGATATTAATGAAATGAAGACTTATTTATGCTACATATATATGGATATGTGTATTTTTGTATTTTCTTTTGTTTCCGCATAAGTCCAGATTAAGCATGTAGTGATATAACCAAATCATCTGGTGTAGCTGTGAGGTCATTGTGTGGGTTAGTTTGGGTTTCACCTGCTTCTTCCTTAGGCACTTCAGGGGATGGATCTTTATTGGCTGAGTTTTTTTCAGTAGCATCAATTTCAAAGAACTTTGGTTCCTTGCATTTATGTCATGGGGAGTATTTTTCATCACAATAGTAGCACAATCCTTGTTTCCTTCTTTCATCAATTTCTATCAGCGACACCTTTGGAACCTTAAGTGTTTGGGTGGGGCCCAGAGATTGGGTGGGACTCACCCTAGCGATGAAATTTGGATGATTGGAATGTGAATTTAAGGATATTTCCACATCTAAAGCCTTGTGACATGCGCCCAACCAAGTAGCTTGGTGATGCATTCAAACATGGGCTTAGATGGATTCATTTATACATTAATGAATCATCCCAAGTAAAAGTCATCTCTTGGGCCTTCATTTCTACTGGCCAATTCTTAAAAGGTTGCAATGTAGTCCTTTAATGTAAATTTTTTCTTGAGTTTAGTGAGACAACCCAAAAAGTGATATTCTTGATCAAAGCGGTCACATATGGCTTTTGAGAACATGTTCCAAGTTTCCCTCCCTGGATAAAACGTCTGATGCAACTGCCACCACTGCTATCTTTATTGGTCCAAGTAAAGGGATCCCACATGTGGTTTAGTTCCATCTTCCTATATATTGTTAAGTAGGAGATACTGTTCCATTTTTTCCACCCATACTACAGGCTTAGAGCCATCAAATTTGTACATGTCCAACTTGTGTATTTGGTGGTTTGAACATTGGTGACCTCTGTTGGTCAGGTAAATCCCCTCTGCGGACAGAGGCAATCCCACAAGCCTAAAACAGAACTAGCCACAATCAAACCACGCTGCTACGCAAGTTCCTAGTTATGCATCAAAGATGAATTAAGAAGACCAACCTGGAGTCTAACGCTATGATTGAAGCAGAGTTGATATCCCCGCTCCCTCGCTCCAGCAGATCATAAATGAACACCTGCACATGCAAAGGAAGAGACATATACCAACATAACATCTACCAAGGCACAACTATATTTCAGTCAGAAAGGAAATAAATCAATACATCACCATAATAGACAATGAGATTGGAACTATAATAGCAGTCGCTCATTAATTAATAATAAACAGGAAAAGTTACAACCATGGTTCTGACGTCGAACCTCTCCTAGCTGGGCGAGTAACTATATGTGTCTTGCAATGCATCTCCTCTCCGGCAGCATAACCTCTCTAGCATTCACTAGCATTCCTCCAAGAACTCAAGAACTCAACATCTAACACTACATGACTAACGATTGTCACTACTATCACTGGCTTGTGCAATGCATAATGACAAGCTTATATAGATGAAGAAGGGAGGAGGATACGATGAACCGGGACACCTTTTGTGGATTAACATTATCCCCAAAAGCCATTAAAGATGGAGATAGGATAGAGCTCGACATAAGACTGATTTTTTATCCTCAAAAAGCTCCATGTAATGAAGGAAACAACAGTCGGGCGTGCGTTAAGGCAAAAAGCATGACCAAACTTGGTTGGCGCGACTGTTGCTCTAAGACAGAGCGCCAATGGTCGCGCCCTCTTTTGAGGATCTCCATGATTGGGCGGATTAGACACTGTGGACTTGCGCCAATGGAAAAAGAGCACTTTTCAGGGATAATCTGTAGGAGGTGTCTTCAGGGAACATGAATTACATACTCAGGGGAACATAATGCAAGTGTTTTTAGACTTTGTCACTTCTTATAACTCCCGGGATGAGTCCTCCAAGGTACGACAAGAGGAGTAACAGGGATGGTGAAAAATTACTGTGTAACAGATGCCCCCTAAAGCATGAAGTCCGAGAGGTGGAGAGGGGTGAAATGCTTTACAAGAACACACAAGAACACATAAGAGCACATATAGTCACTGCTGCCGAGGATCTGTATTAAGAGACATGACTGATAGTTCAATTACATGATGTACATGGTATGGTCGCAGCCATCCATAAGAGAGTACATAAATAATCTAGATCCATAGTATGGACGCAGCCATCTGCTTAGGATCAATGAATTGACTTAGGTATGGTCGCAGCCATCCAGTGAATGAGTCAAGTACCAAGAATCACGCCTGGATTACAACAGACACAATCCAAGTTCTTGCGCTCCATCTCGCCCCGAACAAGAGTACAAGTTCAAGCATGTGAATATATGAGCTGAAGTCGAACATGCATGAACATCGTTTGATTACCAGTCAATAGTGGAAACTGTTAACAGACGCGAGAGGTACCACCAATAATGACAATGGCCCTCAAGGTACTATAGGTACAATCTACGGCGTGTGAATCAATGATCCGAAGTCGAACACCCGTAGAATCATTCGATCGGAGGCCAATGATGAAAACCTCACGTCGAACACGAAGAACCTGCCATTGAGGCATGCAGGCTCCAAGGCACCGGAAAGGAGTCTCTAGATCAACTTCCTGGATAATGAGTTGAAGTCGACAGGAAGTGACCTTGATCGAAGGTGGGCCATAATGTTTCCCACATCATCGACACGAGACAGAGAGATAATGTTGTGAATCGAGATTGTGCGAACTATCAGAGGGAGGTTGTTTCTTTGTAGAGGTCAACTTCTCTTGAACATATCGGCGGAACATTAACGGAATTGGCAGTATTTGACATCAATGTATCAAAGGTCATGATGACGAGGCAATGAGTGGATGAGAGGTCAAATAGGGTACCCAAGTCCATGGAAGCAAGTGAAAGATATGAGATGAAATATCCCCACCCTGGACACGAAAGCAGGAAAGTGCCATGTTCAAGAGCGACATACTGCCGTCACGGTAATAATTATGGTTCAAAAATTTTCTTTTCCCCCCGCCATTTCTGGCGAGTAACCCAGTTATTTTTAACAAGCTTGATGGGGATAACATATGCTTGTGTTGTGACAAAATCCGATGTCATTAAGTTTTAACGAGTCTGACAAAGGAAGAAATCGGCGTCTTTTCATGTTTAGAGAGTTTGAAAAGACAGCAGAAAAGGAAACTCCAGGGATGTCCTTTTTCGTAAAGTTGTGTCTCTCGGGCCCGAAAAAGTATAAAATAATACCCGAAAGAACCGCCCGATCATTACGATCGAGGAGTACTTTTCATAATTAGTGATTTCGACCCGAAAAAGTAAAAAAGCGGTCAAAACCACGTCGTTTCGTAACCATTAACGAGTTTGAAACGACAAAAACCCGGTAATCTTTTTATGTTTTAACGGTCGACAAAAAGAACTTAAAGCGACCGCCCCTTATTACCATTTAACGAGTCAAGAGGAGTGACTCGGCAATCTTTTCCTCTTTAAATGGTCAGAAAAGAGCTGAAAGCGGACCTTATAGTAACCTTTTCTCGTGTTTTACCGAGCTCGAAAAAGCTGAAAAAAGGATTTCGTTATGTTGCTTGAGTGGCACTAATCCCTGTCAACATACAAAAACAGCGTAAAACCCTACTTTGACATAAAAACATTCACAAAAACATTATTTTAATGTATTTTTAAGCCAAAAGAAGTTATAAATAGTGAAATGGTAAAAAATAAAATTACTTTTCACTTTTTACCTTGTGAGTTTACCATTGGAGGGTTTTGGGTGCAAATTTCAACTGCTGATTGCGACCAATCCAGGAGACCATTCGAGCCGCCGTTTGTAAGAGGCCTCATCCTTAGCTTCATTTTTATTCCATTCTTTCAGTTTTCCATCCACAGAATGATCCTCTGCAAGGGGTATTGCAAAAAATAGGGTTGCGCCCATTGGCGCGAGTTTCCCACGCGGGTTCGCGCCAATGGGATATTTTCCTGAAAGGAGTCGCGCCATTTTCGCGACTGTTTGGAAAACAGTCGCGCCAATTGCGCGAACCAATTTTCACATAATTTTGACCGTTGAACCTGCAATTTTCTTTGATTTTTGGTTTCACCATTGATCTTATGATGACATTTTGGTGTTTTGCTTGCAGGAATTGGTCAGAATGGCTATAGAATGGAGAGAAAGGGAACATGAGGCCATAGATGCTTTGGCATTGGAAGATGATGCATGCATGGATGCTTTGCGAGATTGTGGCTTGAAAAAATTCTTCCTTACCTCATATCTACGTGCACAGCCCGAGTTACTAAGGTTTATTGTGGACGCCTGGGATATTGAGGATCAGGTATTCCGCCTGAAAGACCAGACATTGGAGTTGGATGTCTCTGATGTCTATTTTATTACTGGACTATCTCGGCGGGGTGCACGGCCCATCTTGACCGGTAGTAGACCTTTTAGGGAAAAGATGGGGGAGGTAATGGCCAGAGTTTGTCCTGGGGCCCATTTTGGATCCAACAGTGCCAAGGTGGACATTGTCACTATCCCAGATTTGGTGCTACGAGTGGTACTATTCACTATCACTCGGACGGCTGGGGTACAGGCACCCCACGAGGCCAGCAAGAATCACTTGCTGCTGGCAACTGAGTGCCTACACCCTACATTATTTGATTGGGCCACGGCAGTAACAAAAAATATCAAGAGGCAGCTTACCAAATGTAAGCGTGATGGAAATAAACAGTTCGGATATGGATCCATCATAGTATCGTTTTTCCTGGAGCGGCTACCGATATTCCGGATCCCAGGAGGTATAGTGGCAGATCCAGTGCCACAGGAGCTGAGGTTGGCTCGATGGGCACCACTTATGCCCAGAGGGGGTGGGGGCCAGCAGATGGCCTGGAGGCCTGAGTTCTTCATTTGGCTCCAACACCAGTTGATCATTGTGGAGGACTGGCCCTATGCGGGCACTGATTTTACTGGAGATCCAGACCTCCCGTTGCCTAAGGGAGAGGACTAGGACGAGGAGCTAGGTAAGGACCCTTTATGTTTTTAATATTTTAACATATTCAAGTTTTTATAATTCATGTCTGTTTCTTACAGCACCTATATATATATATATATATGCAGATGTTGGTGCAGAGCGGCCAGCCAACTTTCCTCACAACGTACGGAGAGTAAAACCTGCAGCGGACCCTCAGGCAGAGGGTGACGATGATGACCTAGTACAGAACCTCGAGGCACTTACTCGAGGGATCCCAGATTATGGCAGACTGGCAGACGTGCCTAGATCGTACCAGAGGCATACGGTGGGAGTATCTACTCGCGTCCATCGCCTGTTGAGACGTTTGGTGTGGGCGGTGACATGCTATCATGAGCATCACCGCGATTAGATGCCTAGGTTTCATTTTTGCACGTTTTTGAGAGACATGTTGTCGACGGCTGTATGAGTTTTGGACATGTATTATTTTTTGGATTATGTAATGCACGGGGCGCAAACATTTTGACACACACGTATATATATACATATGTTCATGGTTCATTATTGTGTTTTCATGTGCTTGCTTACATAATGCTTTAGTTACAAATTATGCAAATGTCTATCTAATACATGATTGGCCAATGCATCAGATAATGTGTTTAATTGTCTCGGAACATGTTGATATGTAATAAAATCAAAATGTCTTTCTAACAACCTTACACGTAAATACAACCTTAGTATATGATGGTTTCTGACGGAATATTGCCCGTTGAGCTAGTGGACAACAAGTTGAGAGTCCAGGTTCACTATCAATGTGCGAATACCGAAATTAATTGCTCTAGCAAGTAGCTCGATTACAGCACAGTATTCGGAGACATTGTTAGTAGTACGGCCTAAACACACACCCTGGCAATCTATTAGCTCGCTATGAGGATCGTAGATTACCCATGCCGCAGAAGACAAATCGCGGGTACTGCGGCAGGCACCATCAGCGAAACCAACATAAGGTGCATCCGGCATCTGCACAAGAAGCGAAAAACACAATAAGTGGTAGCTATGTCTCGAAAACCGACACACAATACACTAAAGTACATGTATGTACACAATAAAATGTACCAGCATCACGCATAGTACTTTTTCAAGTAAAGCCCATTTCGGGGCTTCCCAAGAGGGTTTCCTTCATAATCAATTAGCTCATAGGCCCCTTTCTACAGGACTTTCTTGACAATATAAGTGCCTAGCCACATAGACTCAAGCTTTCCTGTGCCTAGCTTATCTCTTGCTTGATCATAGAGTAGGACTAAGTCTCCCTCAACGAAAGAACGTGGATGGACGGTCTGATCGAAGTGAGTCTTGACTCGCTTCTTTTGCGTTTCGATGGCCAAAGAGGCCAGGCGACGAGTCTCATCTAACCATTCTAAGTAAAGAAGGCGTTCTTCTAATGGGGTGGTGTTGGGAAGCAGCTCGACGGCTAATTTCAATGAAGGGATCTCACATTCAATTGGAAGGGTAGCCTCCAGTCCATAAACTAGTTGAAATGGAGTGAAACCAGTGGCATCCTTCACGGAGGTTCGGTAAGCCCATAAGGCAGGGAATAAAATCAAATGCCAGTTAGATTTATGCACACCAACGATACGTTGAAGCATTCTAACCAAGATTTTATTGACAGCTTCAACTTGACCATTGGACTGAGGGTAGTATGGAGTTGAACTATCGTGTTGCAAGCCTAGCTGGGTTGTTAATTCCGACATCATATGATTATGGAAATGCTTTCCATGATCAGTGAAAATGGCTTGAGGGACGCCGAATCGCGAAATAACATGATTGAATAAAAATTGCGCCGCAGTATGACCATCTTCAGTTAATGTAGGCATCGCCTCGGCCCATTTAGTAAAGTAATCGACGGCGACGATGACAAACCCATGCCCCCCGGCCGAGCGAGGGTTACAGGTCATATAATCAATGCCCCATTTTGCAAAAGGACCGACGGAAACCACAGGGTGCAACGGAGCAGAAGGCGCTCGCATTTTCCGCTGGTATATCTGGCACTCATGACAAGAGCAGACGGTAAGGATGCAATCCTTGAAAATAGAGGGCCAAAAATAGCCAGCACGAAGGATTTTTTGGGCTGTAGCATATCCGGACATAGGTCCGCCACAAGCACCAGAGTGGCAGTCATTTAGAACCCGTTCAGCTTCCTCTAGGGTAAGACAACGGTGGAGAACGGAGTCTGCACCAATATGATATAATGTATCTCCAATGATACAGTAGGGTTGAGATTGATGACGAATCCTCCGCCGAGCGTCTTTAGACACACCCGGGCGGAAGGAGGACGTTTGCAGATATGTGATTATATCTCCGTACCATGGATCGAGGGTGTTAATGAGGAACAGGGTTTCATCTGGAATTTGATCTTCTACAGGCGAGGTCGAGGAAGAAGATGGCAAAGAGCAAATTAACTCAGCAAACACAAGGGATTTCTTAGACTTGGCAGTGGTAAACTCCAAGTCAAACTCTTGGAGGATAACAATCCACTTTGAGTATTTGCCCCCTAGTAACTGGCGTGACAATATATACGTCATGGGGTTGCAATCAGAAATCACAGTAGTAGTACGCAAAAGAATATAATGACGGAAGCGTTGTACAACACAAACTGCGGCTAGTGCCAACTTTTCGATATAAGCATATCGAGTTTCCGTGTCTAACAGGTTGCGGCTGAGATAATAAATAACATGTTCAGTGTTATCATCATCAGTTTGAACAAGAACCATGTCGATAGTGGTATCGGCGGCGGCTAAATACAATGTGTAGTCGCGATAATAATTCGGAGGACGAAGCAATGGAGCAGAAACAAGGAGACTCTTGAGACGCTCAAAAGATTCCTGAGCTGTGGTATCCCAATGGAAAGGGATATCACGCTTCAGTAATCGTGTAAAACCTTTAGCCACCTCGGCATAGTTGGGAACAAAACGGCGTAAAAAATTGGCTTTCCCCTGCAAACTCTGCAACTGATGCAAAGAAGTTGGGGGAGGGAGATTGACGATAGCTTCAACTTTAAGGGGATCCAAACGGATGCCTTCTCTAGAAACGATAAAACCGAGAAGTCTGCCAGATTCAACGCAGAAGACACATTTGTGAGGATTTAGCCGGATTCGGTAGTATCGGCAGCGAAGAAAGATTTCGCGAAGGTGTTTAGGGTGGTCTTGACGTTTAGCTGAATGAGCAGGAAGATCATCCAAATAAGGTTGCACAATATGCCGAATGTCATGAAATGCATAAGACATTGCACGCTGGAAGGTAGCACCGGCATTTTTAAGACCGAAAGGGAGCTTCTTGTAGGCAAAAGTCCCCCATGGGCAAATAAATGCAGTTTTGTGTTGATCAGCGGGAGCAATATTGATCTGGTTATAACCGGAGAAACCGTCCATAAAAGAATACATTTCACTGTCGGCACACTCGTCAATGATCTGATCAATGAATGGTGTGGGAAAATTATCTTTAGGACAGGCTTTGTTTATATCACGGTAATCGACACAAACCCGGATTGTACCTTGTTTTTTAGTTACAGGCACAATGTTAGAAACCCAATCTGTAAGAGGAATAGGGTAAATAAAACCGGTGTTAAGAAGTTTTTCTACTTCGGCCTTAATCGTTGCAGCCTTCCGGGGGTGTACAGGGCGTAAACGTTGACAAACAGGCTTAGCATCTGGGTACGTGATTATTTCATGCATCACTATACTAGAATCAATGCCGGGCATTTCTTCATAGGACCATGCGAAAACATCACGAAATTCGCGAAAAAGTTTGGAATAAAGTTGAACCTCCTCTGGAGTACAAGTGACTCCGATGTGAAGATGCTCGACTATCCCGGGTTTAACAGAGATGTCGAGGGGTTGGGTTCGTGTAATGTTTGCCATATTCCCTTCAGAAAAAACCTGATCAATTTGAATAGGCGTTTGAAGGATTTGTGATGGGAGACAAGGAGCAAACCGCTCGAGGCATGTCAGAAAATGCTGCGAGGCAGGGAGAAATGAGGAACGATGGTGAGAACTATACCAGGGAGGTTCCTCTAGAGACATAGTCTCAATAATAGCTTCGTCGGAGAGGAATATTTCTCCTAGAGAATCCGAAGAAGCCTCATCTAGAAGTCCTGAGGGTGGAGTAAGCGCAGAAGAGGGAGCCGAGGCAGCAATGATTTCAACATAATTAAACTTGGCAGGACTCAACGGCATCCGGTCGCCCCCGGAATCTATTTGGTCTGTGGGGGGTACGAGCCACGGATCAGAGCCAGTAGCGATCATATTGACAGAGGCGATATTTAGAGGAGGGAGTGGAAAAACACCCATAAGATCAGGATCTTTGAAAAGTCCAGCTCCCAGACTCTTAGGTAATTTGGAGGTATGCTCCACAAACAGGATGGTGCCTTCGAAAGAAGAAGCAAAAAAGGAGAGCTGGTCAACGGTAACGATCTTCCCTTGATTAGGGAAATGGATAATTCGGAAGAAAGATGAAGCAACAACTTGCATCGCGTATATCCAGCTACGTCTGAGAAGGAGGTTGTAGGTTAGAGTAGCATCAACGACTTCAAATTCCATCTCGACCGTCTTCCCTTCCAAAGAGATTGGTAAACGTTGGAGTATACCGTAAGGACGGGACGCTCTTCCATCAAAAGCTTCCAAGGTAGTGGGAGATTGGCTCAACGTCGGAGATCCAATAGCTTTCCAACAGGCAACAGACATGATGCAAGTTGAGGCACCTTCATCAATAACTGTACGATGAATCATTTTGGAATCAATAATTACCTGTATGAGGAAGGCGATTTGGGGAGGTAGTCTTTGAGTGTGGCGTTCTAAGTCAAAAGTTATTAAATCCGAATCGGCCGGGTCTATGCCACCAATGGCAGATAGCATGGACTTCCTCTAAGAAGGGCAGCTCTAGAGAACCTCTAAAGCGGACATAGCCGACGGAGTCTGTGCTAAGTCCTCAACGATGTTGTAGTGCTGTGCAGCACGAGCATTCGGATTATACGAGGATTTCCGGAGTACTCCTTTTGGAGGGGGTCGAAGAGGCATTTCAGTGGTAGGTCTCTCGATGTGGAGCGGACCTGAACTGAACGAGGGAGCACTTGGGGGAACCTCAGGCTCCTTCCCGGCAGATGACGGATAATCTTTCGTTCGAGTACTGATATTAATGGGTACTGTACCAGCCATAAACACTTGAGAACCAAAGGAAGAGGGAGGCTGAGTAGGGTCAGCCACCATTTGAGTTTTTTGAGTGTGTTGGGTGGGAAAGGGCTCTTTGAGCACCGCAGGAATCCCAGAGGTGCCTTTTAACAAATGACTAACTTCGGACCGCCTTGGGCAATCCTTGGTAAAGTGATCCTCATCGCAAATAAGACAAGGATATTTGGGTTTGCGTTTAGTTCCGTCCTCAGGTTGAGGTTTTGGGGTTTCCTTCTTAGGTTGTTCCAGCTTATTGTTCGCTTTCCCTTTTTTCTTCTCTTTCGAAGCCTTGTTTGCCGTATTAGATTGGACGGCATTAACCTCAGAAGTAACATTCGAACCAGGCGATGCCTGGGAGGGTTGTCCATTCGAAGCAGATGTTTTTTGCTTTGCAGGGTTCGCCGGATTTTTCTTTGAGGATGAATTAACCGAACCAATGATACCGTCAACAGTGGGTGTTGGCGGGGCTTTAGACGTTCCTTGTCTTGGGACATCAGGCAGATAATCATATAATGTTCCTGACTGAGAATAAACCAAGTCAAGGTACTGAGCTCGAGCAATAGCTTGCTCTTCAGTGACACACGCCCCCATGGCGATATCCCGAGCTATCAGAGGCACGAACGAAGTCGTAAACCAATCGGTAAGAAGTTGGTCGGGAATCCAAAATTTGATCATACGTCTACGCCGTCTCCATTCATGGATATGATCAGAGATATGCGTAGCCGTCGTTTGTCTTAAGGAAGTGAGGAGGTGTGTACCCATTTCGTATCGAATGGGTAACTGGAAGTGAGTGAGAAATGCCATAGCCAAAGAATTGAAATCTTGAAAGGACCCGCGATGAAGTTCGATATACCACTTAGCGGCAGAGCCAGTGAGAGTCCTTTGAAAAAGGCGAAGCCGAATTGAATCGTCAAGCCATGAATTAGATGAACACCAAAAATGATAGGTCATAACATGGGCTTGTGGGTCTTCATTGGCTTTACCATCGAATTTTGGACAGTCACCAGGTATTTTAGTTGGAACTGGAGGCCAATAAGGATTATGAAGAATAGGATCATTGGTTAACTTGGATACATCCGGTAATTCTAAAGTCACTAAGAATGGTAATTGAGGATTGAAAGGCATCTGGGGCTGTTGGTAGGGTGGAGCACCAGGGTTCCAACCAGGTGGTGGTTGCCCCCATGGATTTTGTCCGGACGGATTTGGTCCCATAGTGGATTGGCTATAGGGATTTGTATATTGCCCCCCAGCATAAGGATTACCAAACGCTGCTGTAGATGCGCCGTATGGCTGTTGATAAGTTTGTGAAGGACTCACGTGCTGTTGTTGGTAGTTCTGGTACGGGGCAAATGAAAATTTCCCTTGAGGTTGTTGGTAGCCATACGGTGGTGGGGCTCCAAATTGAGTTTGAGGACCAGGCTGGGTTGGATAAAAAGTTTGTGATTGAGACCCAGCCTGCATTTGAAGACCATATGGGTATTGGGGTCCCATTTGGGGCCACGGACCGGATTGAGCAGCGGCAGTAGGCTGTCCGATAGGTTGGGTTATCTGGCCAGAAGGAAAACCTTGTTGATAGTGAGGTTGGCCGATCTGTCCAGAAGGTTGTACCTGCTGATACTGAGGTTGGCCTACCTGTTGGAACTGTTGTTGCGCAGCTGAAGGTTGTCCTAGCAGACTAGATGGCTGAGGAGACTGGGCAGTTGGTTGGCCCAACTGTGTTTGAGGCTGACCAGCCTGCCCAGAGGGTTGTGAATACTGGAAAGTAGGTTGACCAAGTGGTTGAGTAAATTGTCCAGACATTGGACTATACTGGACATTGGATTGGTTTGGGTTAATAGTTTGTTGACCACTTTGTCCAACGGGATAGCCCTGCTGGATACCAAGTTGGACTTGTTGAAAAGACGACTGACCTGAGTTACCAGAAGGTTGCATATAAGAAGAGGAAAAAGGAGCAGCAGTAACGAAAGGGTTTCCATGAAAGGATTGCCCTGGTTGGTCTTGAGGGGGTTGTCTTGGAGATTGCGCAGATAAAACTTGACCACCATGGAAAGAGGTGGAGGTCCAATCAATTGATAATGGGACCGATACCTCAACAACCGGTTGAGATGACAAATATGGATCATATGGCTCCTGTATTGGGACATTTGTCATGGGGTCAAAGACTCCAAACAAAGAAGCTGAGGGACGACTAGAAATAGGAGTCGAAGAGGCTGCACAAACTGTTGGAGCGGTTGTGACGGAGGTAACAGATAGACTGCGACTTGGTGGAGTAAAAGGCTCCGTAGTAGGAAAAGTGTGTGATGACCAAATGGGACCTGTGAACGGAGTTCCAGAAGGCGTAGCATCTCTTAAAGCTTTATAGCCTGGTGGTAAATTGGTAGTAGTAGGTGTACTACTAACATGTATAGGGTCTGTCGAGGTGGGAATTTCACCGCTTGTCGCAACGGACTCATCGGTCGTTGTAGGGGAAAAATCATCCATGTCGGATGAAACTGGTGGGACTGACCCACGAGGAGAAGGATGGTCCCAAAAAGGGATACCGTCCTCAAAAGGTTCCCACGTAGGGTTCCAATGAAACTGGTAAGTCTCGTCACCTGGGGCACGAGAACTAAGTGGTTGTATACTTAGAACCACAGGAAGACTCACCACCAGTGTTTCGGTAGAAGACGAAACTGGTAATTTTGCCAGGATGAAACTTACGAAGTCTATCGAGATAACTCCTACTTCGAACTAACAGAAACGAAAGCTAATCGGGTAGATGTTATCGTGGCCAATAAATTTTAAGACACTGAACTTAACCTTTTCATTTTTTAAGAGTCGAGAAAAGGATAAAAGATGACTCTAGTCTCCTTCGAATATTTAATGAGCACGAAGTGACAAGACGCTCACAGGAACCTTTTCGTTTAGGGAGTCCGAAAAGGATCAAAAGTGACTGCTCTGGAATTCTAGGTAGAGGGTGTGCCAAACTTTTCGCAAAACCACAGAATACTTTTTAGGGTACGGGTGGTCAATCTTCGTGAATGCTGTGTTCACTGCGTTGCGAATCGTAGGGCGGCTGACACGGCTTCCTATGGATAAAGGCTTTATTCCTATAGGGGTCTCCCAATATATACTCGACGGTACATGGGAGCACAGTCCGTATTGGCACCTATCGTTTCACCGTGGAGGAATCACCCAACCACTCTATGATAAACTACCAGGTTTAAAGGCGCCGGAACACGTCTCTAACCTAGAACTCTTGAGTATTTGCGTTATGTTCCAATGCGTTGTTATGTTCATTGAGTTCATTTTAAAGTTTATCTTCGATTATGTTTCAGTTTTTGCTCCTACCATATGTGATATCTCAAAAACTTCTTAAATGCAAACTATATGCCAAAATTATATCATTTGATTCGATGAATTCTATCTACAGGAGGGTTGAGATTTTTACACAAACGAAATGATCACTCAACCAACAACAAAGATCCTAATGCAGCTAATAACAAGAAATGAAATTTTTTCTTTTTCTTTTTAATAGCAACAAATAACAATAAATGCTAACTAATATGATGCAAAAGATTTTTTGTTTTTCTTTCCTTTAAGATGGCATGATGCATGCAAACAAATTTTAAGAGATATGCACAATCCAAGTTCACTCAATGAAATAGAACCAATTCTGAAACACCAAAATGAACCATGCAAGCAAGGAAAAACACAAAAGACTTTCACTGAACCATGTAATCTAAGTTCGAATGAAGTCAAGTGAAATCCAAAGAGGCTAGAAGTGAAGCACTCAGAGTATAGAAGATCAAGCTTTAACAAATCACTGGATAGGTGCAGAACACAACCAACAAGCTGACTGGATAATCAAGAGATCGAAACTTCCCACAGAAGGCTAGACATGCAAAGTCACTAGATGTTCTAGGGCTGAGACGAAAATCAATAGAAATAAGCAAACAGCTGAAGGATAAAGGCTAAGACCAGTCAAGCAGAGGTTCAATACACTTCCAGAGGCTGTAAGAGATATAAAAAGAGACTGAAAGAGCTTTTCACCCACACACAGGCAAGATTTACAGGGCTGGCGCGACTGTCAGCCTGCAACTTGCGCTACCACAGGATTGGCGCGAGTTGCTTTTGAGCAACATGCGCCAACTGGCGCGACTGTCAGAGAAATAACCGCGCCAATTAAGCTTGCCGGCTAGAAAAATAAATGATACGACCTCAGGTCGGGTTGACAGTGCTCAGATGGGTCAAACAGTAAAGAATAAACTCAAAATTGACTCAGGAAGCTCATTCACTCAAGCAAGCAGAAGAAAATTAACATGCAAGACAAAAATCAACTAGCTTCTCCCCAGCGGAGTCGCCAAATTTTTGGTCAGGTAAATCCCCTCTGCGGACAGAGGCGATCCCACTAGCCTAAAACAGAACTAGCCACAATCAAACCACGCTGCTACGCAAGTTCCTAGTTATGCATCAAAGATGAATTAAGAAGACCAACCTGGAGTCCAACGCTATGATTGAAGTAGAGTTGATATCCCTGCTCCCTCGCTCCAACAGATCATAAATGAACACCTGCACATGCAAAGGAAGAGACAGATACCAACATAAAATCTACCAAGGCACAACTATATTTCAGTCAGAAAGGAAATAAATCAACACATCACCATAATAGACAATGAGATTGGAACTATAATAGCAGTCGCTCATTAATTAATAATAAACAGGAAAAGTTACAACCATGGTTCTGACGTCGAACCTCTCCTGGCTGGGCGAGTAACTATATGTGTCTTTCCATGCATCTCCTCTCCGGCAGCATAACCTCTCTAGCATTCACTAGCATTCCTCCAAGAACTCAAGAACTCAACATCTAACACTCCATGACTAACGATTATCACTACTATCACTGGCTTGTGCAATGCATAATGACAAGCTTATATAGATGAAGAAGGGAGGAGGATATGATGAACCGGGACACCTTTTGTGGATTAACATTATCCCCAAAAGCCATTAAAGATGGAGATAGGATAGAGCTTGACATAAGACTAATTTTTTATCCTCAAAAAGCTCCATGTAATGAAGGAAACAACAGTCGGGTGTGCGTTAAGGCAAAAAGCATGACCAAACTTGGTTGGCGCGACTGTTGCTCTAAGACAGAGCGCCAATGGTCGCGCCCTCTTTTGAGGATCTCCATGATTGGCGCGGGTAAGACACTGTGGACTTGCGCCAATGGAAAAAGAGCACTTTTCAGGGATAATCTGTAGGAGGTGTCTTCAGGGAACATGAATTACATACTCAGGGGAACATAATGCAAGTGTTTTTAGACTTTGTCACTTCTTATAACTCCCGGGATGAGTCCTCCAAGGTACGACAAGAGGAGTAACAGGGATGGTGACAAATTACTGTGTAACAACCTCCATGGAGATGAATGTGATGGTTGGATTCTCCTTCTACGCATGCATCAACACTGGGGTTTTCCCTCATGGGTTCATGAGACCTCTTCAGGTCATCCAGTACTTCATGGATGTGGTTAAGCGATGACTTAAAGGCCTCCAGTTTTTTCTCGATGACTTTGACTCTCTCCTTTGCCTTCTCTGTAGCCATAACTTGAGACCTGCTATCGTACATACACTAGCCATGAGAAAATTTTGAGCTTACTTAAGAGTAGTATTCTTGGAAAGAGGACAAGCTCAGGAGTCTAGTGACATGGGTCACTTGAAGTCATGTTAGGAAAAATTTGGGACCATTAAGAAATTGGGGGCTCACCAATGAATGGTACCACTATGACTAGCTCGTCATCCTGAATATTATGGGCTAGGTCTCTTGCAAGCATCCTAGAATGGCCTCAGTTATTTTTTCCCTTTTTTCTTTTTACTCTGAAAGGAGTTTTACTCCCAACTAATCAATACTGCGGTGGCCAAATTATATAAAGCTTAATACTACCAAATATCTTGTGAAAATTGGGCCTGGACTATGGTGACAACAACCCCAAATGCTTGGTACAACAAAATGTGCTATGATAATCTAATCTGGACTATGGCGGCCAAAACCCTCACTGATCCAAGATTTTGATATGCACTGTGAAAACCTAGACTACTGAATCTGATTTATATAGTGGTGACAAAACCCTACCGTTGGATCTGAAATGGAAGAAAAGGTAGGGGGTGATCTTCAAATAGCTGATGGAACTCTAGTCTCAAAGTAGTCTTAGGTTCTATAGACCACAATATACACAGGGGTCCATCAATAGTACTCGGTCTAATATTTTAGGGTGCTAACTAAGGAGGAGTGATTGTACCCTTAGTCGTACTACCCGATTACCATATTATACGTGTGAGTAATCTCCTCGAGTGTTATTCTCAGTGTACTGTAGTAGCAAGATGGTTGATGTCTTATCTAAGGTTAGGTTTCAAGTTACACTAGGGGGCTTTTGATATACCAAAGGGTTCTTTGTTCGGTTTTGTCTAATGCACTACTACTTGAAGGGGTACCCATAGGGGTTACAAGGGACTCCAAAAAGCATGACCAACTCTTGTACTTCCTGCATGCACGTCTCCCCAAATCCACAAGTTTATGTGCTTAATGATAGTTCTAGTGGTTTAAAGGCGCTAGAACATGTCTCTAGCCTAAAAAAGACTATGCAAAAAATGGAGGTACAACTGGCCTTGGAAAGTGCTTTGATACAAATTTTTTATGTTCTTGACCTACAAGAAATCCAAACTACCATAAATACGAAGCAGTATAACACAAAACATAGAAATATCACATGAAATGAGAGAAGTTTCAAACATATTTTATTATTCAAAAGAAGGATACATTATTCACTTGCCTCTTCGAGGGGGAAACCTCCAACATAGCATAGCTCAATTACAATACCACTCGATGATTCCTCCCTTACTATCTAAGAATATTTATAGTTTAATGGCATCAAAAACCGTAACTACTAGTGGTCCCTTGCATAACATGGGTTAACCTCTTTATTGATTAACTATAACACATTTAGAACTATTTATGGTCCCTTTCATATAATGCGGGTCAGCCACTGACAATTATTGTTAATGCGAATAACCATTTAAGGGATTTATTAAATCTCTAACTAACTATGACTCTAACTAGGTCCCTTGGGCTTATTGCATAAATTAGGGGGTTAGGTTTGGACCCTAACAACTATGTTATTGGTTTAGATCTTACCCAATAGGGGCGTCCAATGGCATATCACAGTGAGACACTTTTAGATACAGTCTAAAAGTATCCCACCAATGAAAAAGAGATGTATTCCATTTTGCAGGCATGCATAATGAGAATGGAATCATTACATTCTAGGGAAGGAAATGATAATCCACATATACCATCGACCCCTGCAGTTCATACAGACATAAGGAAAGTTGCTGAAATGACTGCCATTAGAAATTGTCCAGATATCTGCAACAATTCCATTTGAACAACAAGTACAAGAAGGGCATCACCGTTAATGGTGGTAGACGACCTCAGCTGACCATCGGTTATGGCACTGACCACTGTGCTTGACTCTTGTGAACATGATACTTTAGGATGGCCACATCTTTACAAGAGTGATCCAGAATTTGACACCGCATACCAAATGCTCTTGGAAGGTAAGAAAGTTCCATAATTTCACCTTCAAGATGCACTGTTATGGCATTTGGGACACCTCTGTGTTCCTTCAAGTGAGTGTGTGAAGATGATTTTGGAGGCATGTTGGTTATGTGGGGCCCGACCCAGGTTCAACGTTAGTTAGCCAAACAAATCCCTACACTACTTGCCCTTTCGGCATCAGACCGCGGAGCGCGAACCAAAGTCTCACCTGAAGCAGTATGGGGGGATGCTGGAACCAAGTTTCCACACCCTAAGATGGTCATGATGTCAGTCTATATCTTATGTTCCTACTTTAACGCAGGTCACTAAGTTTTAGGACTCTATCAGTCTAGCCTTGACCTGTGATCCAGGTACTTTCGCGCTGCTATGACAACGTATTGTATAGGTTCCCAAGTTATCTTAGGTGTTTTACTTATCTTACTAAAGAATCATAGTCAGCACTGCGTAATCTAATATTATTACTTGCTTTCATTTAACTAAGATAATCACATATATTCACGCATTACATAAACATTATATATTAAGACCAAAATGCAATATAACCATATGCATTAATAGGAAATAAATGCACAGAATTTGTAGAATACTTATATTTATTGATATCTTTAGACTATTACAGACTATATCTGCCCTGCGCACACAGCTGCAGGGGTCTGCGCACTCAGCTGTGCACTTCCACCCTAGGTCTCTGTGCACTCAGCTACAGAGCCTCTACCTATGCTAAGACCTGAAACACTTAGACTTCTCTACCAAGACTCCAACACTTGTTTTCTCCTACAAAACTTCTAACTACCTAGAGCTTACTTACTTATCTCCTTTTTATACAATCCCATGGTCCGTGGACCATGGGTGGATCTTTACAACCGACTTTACACTTTACAAAATAAGGGCAGACAACCCTTTATGACTCTTAACACCTTCGTGCTCTGCGAACACAAAATGTGGAGAATTGACAACTTTATTGAAAAATTGACCCAAAACATGGGCTTTTAGCCCCAAAACTATCCTTGGGAGATCTCATTCCTAACAGGTCCCCAACACAAACATGGTGACTCATCCTCAAGGCACTCTATAGGTGCAGAGATCTCTGTATGAAGAGGTCCTCCCAGTTCAACCTGTATGACCACAACCTCGACAGTGCACTGTGTGGCTCCCTGCTTCACTTCTTCAACCAACTACTTTGCTGCTAGTCCTGAACTATCAGCCTAAAGCTTCTGTTAAGTTGTTTGCAGGTTTGCGAGCTTTCCTTCAATAGAGGTCGTGACCACATAAGCCTCATCCAACTAGGGCTTCAAGCGCACCTTTAGCACTGCCTCCTTGTGCTGCGTTGCAACTACCTGTTCTTTCAACTGCTTGGCCTCCTACAACATTCCCTGTCTCTACGTCAGAGCAACAGTTCATGTTGTACCTTTTACTTTGTCATATCGTTGCTACAGTTCTTGTGCTTCTATCTCCAGCCACTGTACATTAGGGTCCCCCTGAAGGCTCATCAGGACCTCGAACAACTATTCAAAAAGTTGTGTATGGTCTGCTACTACACTGTCAACTGGTGCTATCGCCTCTGTGACAGCGGTTGCACGCTGCTCCTTTACTTCTTGCGGAGTTGAAGGCTGGGCCTTCAACTGTAATTTTGTAATTTGTAGGTTCAGCTCCAGCTGAACCCTGGCCATCTCTGTGCGAGCATCGCGCACCCCTATAGCAAGTTTTTGGATGCGCACCTCGACCAGTTCTTCCTAAAGAATGGCCAACTCTAGGACCATTCGGCATGCCTCCTCCATGACAGTTTTGGGGCTAAAAGCCCATGTTTTGGGTCAATTTTGCAATAGAGTTTTAAAGTCTCCTTATTTTATGGTCGCAGAGTGCGAAAGTGTTAAGATTCATAAAGGGTTGTCTTCCCTTATTTTGTAAAGTGTAAAGTCGGCTGTAAAGATCCACCCATGGTCCACGGACCATGGGATTGTATAAAAATGAGCTAGGTAAGTAAGCTCTAGGTAGTTATAAGTTTTGTAGAAGAAAACAAGTCTTGGAGTCTTGGTAGAGAAGTCTAACTTTTTCGGGTGTTAGCATAGGTAGAGGCTCTGCAGCTAACTACGCGCTAGGTAAGTAAGCTCTAGGTAGTTATAAGTTTTGTAGAAGAAAACAAGTCTTGGAGTCTTGGTAGAGAAGTCTAAGTGTTTCAGGTGTTAGCATAAGTAGAGGCTCTGCAGCTGACTGTGCAGAGGCCTAGGGTGGAAGTCCATAGCTGAATGTGGAGACCCCTATAGCTGTGTGCGCAGGGCGGATAGAGTCTGTAATAATACGAAGATATCAATAAAGAGAAGTATTTTGCAAATTCTGTGTATTTATTTCCTATTAATGCATTTGGTTATATTGTGTTTTGGGTTTAATCTACAATGTTTATGTAATGCGTGAATATATGTGATTATGTTGGTTATCTAAACGCAAATAAGAATATCAGATTACGTGATGCTAACTGTGATTGTTTAGTAAGATAAGTAAAACACTTAAGATAATTTGGGAACCTATACAATATGATGTCATAGCAATGAGAAAGTACCTGGATTGCGGGTCAAGGCTGAGCAAAGGTCAATCGTACACCTTCACAGAGGTATTGAAGGGTGGAACAAAGGGCTAGACTAACAGATCCCTAAAACTTAGTGACCTCCACGAAAGTAGGAACAAAATATATAAATGAACATCACGACCATCTCAGGGTGTAGAAACTTGGTTCCAGCATCCACCCATACTACTTCAAGTGGGACTTCGGTCTGCACTCTGTTGGCTGATGCCGAAAGGGCCTGTAGTGTAGGGATTTGTTTGGCTAACTAATGATGAACCTGGGTCAGGCCCCACAAAACCAACAAATGGTTCCATTGTTGGGACCAAAATCTACATAAGAGATGTCTGATGTCGTATCATTGAAATCCAACTAAGAAAGAGATCGAAGACTGGTTGGATAGGAAGATCCACGAATTCATGGCGCAGGAGAATAGAAATCCATGGCTAACAAAGGAACAATGGTTGGATAGGTACCTATATATAGAGATCCATGAGATATTTTTCTATTCCTTTCCAGTTGAGTTATACGAGTGGATCGCAAAGCTAGCGAATAACCAAGGAAGGTGGAGACTTGATAGTCCTATTGTCTGGACCCCGGAGTTAGTACAGAGACTGGAAGCCTCTGAGAATAAGATCGCCCATGCTGTTGATCATTGGCTCAATCACATCATAGGAGGATTTGTGACTGAATTCATGGAGCGACGCTTTTTCAAAGGTCCATGAGGTAAGTACTTAAAGTCTTTAAATACCTAGATTAAAATGTTATTGTGTGAAAAACAGGTTATGCAGCTACCTTTATGTTTGGAGCTACGCGAAGTGGAAAGGCTTACAAAAACGAAGGAAGAAAGGGTCTTGAATATAGCCCACTGATCTTAGCATCGTTGGGTGACAAAGAGGGAGTAGCACAGGCTTCTCTGCGAAGTGTAGTTCAGTTAATAAAACAGGGATTCTCGCTATTACCACCTCCACCCACACCACCTCCAACTTCACCACCTTCACCTGCGACTTCACCCATATCACCACCACCTCCACCGTAGCTCAACATGGAAAATTCAATGAAGCTACATTTGTTTAAGGGATTGGGAAATGAGGACCTAGACCAGTTTTGGTTCATTTTGAAAGCTGTATGGGAAGCTTAGGGTGTCACAGATGATCACATGAAGAAGGAAAATGATCACCCAAATTCTGGGGTGACAGACATCTAGACCGTGCTGAATAAATAGTTTCGTAGGCCTAAATCCGAGGCACATTTAATTGTGGGGTCCAAGGAAATGGTGATGAAACCAAGCGAGACACCTTGGGAATTGGATCAAAGGTTGAAGTGCAAAATCCGCGAAGCCAATATGAACTTAATAGATGCACAACACCAGGAATGGTTTGTGGCTTTGCTCCTGCCACACCTAAGGGTTGTGATGTCACAACAGAAGATTACGACTCAGGAAGAGGCCTTGGAGATTGCAATGAGACTGAATGAAACCCCGATACAAGATCTGAATTTGGGGGCTCAGCAGATCCATACGAAGTTGCAAAATATTTGCCTTGAAATGCAAATTTTAAAGCCTAAAATGTAAAGGTCAGGGGCATGCCAAAGACCACTACCTAGTCTTTGTGAACTATATTCTAGGAGGAGGGCCGATGCCTTTAAGGCTGGAAGCCCAAGTAGGACCGAGCACGGGACCTGTGTTGTGGTGTGCTATATGTTAGGTAGTAGGGAAGCATGCGACAGATAACTATCATTTGCTGCAGAAGTTTGTACAAACACCACAACAATTGTTCTGCAACTTCTGCAGGTCATAAGGGCATGATGAGCACAACAACAGAAGTTATGAATTGATGATGGATAGAACACCCACCTATAGGGTTCAGGCAAAAACACAGCCTCTTGACCAGAGCACTCGGATGGCACGAAAATGCTTTTAGAAGCACGGACGAGGCCAAGTTGGAGGAGGACCTAGCAAAGGTCTGGGACAGCTAATCTACTACAAATGTGGAGGCCCAGGACACTATGCCTGTGAATGCACTAGCCAAACGTGACCATCATGAAAATATTGTACTTAGTTTGATCGTGAGATAGAGGACTGTCCTACGCTGATAGCGAGGATACATGAGAAAGGGGCACTACCACCTCATCTGACTTAGAACCTGCAGATGATGAGGACTGAGCCCCGCGAAGAGGATCCGAATGTGAATATAGTGCTCCGAAGTGGAATTGAAACAAGCGATGATAAGGGGAAACAACCCGAAGGCAATGTGTTAGGTCCCTATACTACTAGTGTAACCCCTTATTGTTATTAGTACAACCCCCTTATTATATTGTTGTGCCCATGTAGTCCCCATATTGTTATTATTGTGCCCCATAGAAGCCCACTATTGTTATTATTGTGCCCTTACATTATTATTGTTGTGTCGGCTCTAATTATATTATGACCCCTTAGACTCCTATATATAGAAAGGAGATCTTGTCATTTGTATCATCCAATAATTGTTCATTCGTGTAATGTAAGGAGGTTTCCCCCTTGAAGAGGCTGAACTATAAGGCGTTGATCTATATTTTTAATCTTTTTGTGAGATGGTTTCGTAACATTTGGTATCAGAGCTTTGGATTCTAGGGTTTCGTTGCTCCAAATAGGTCATTGTGGAATTTTTTCTATAACTATTTTTATGTAACGTTTCAAAAGATAAGAAAAAACCCATTTGAGACAGAATCTCGTTGAACCTCGGGTCCAAATTTCAGATCTTTTCTTGCCATATTTTCAAAGATATGATTTGAGGAAGTTAGGGTTTTTGCAAGCTCCAGAATTTCATCTAAAATAGGTCATCGTGGAATGTTCGCTATAACGTTTTCGCTACGAAGTTTCAAAAGCTAAAAAAAAACCCATTTGAGAAGAAATTGGTATGAACCTTGGGTCTAAATTTTAGACCTTTTCTCGCTATATTTTCGGATATATGATCTGAGGAAGTTAGGGTTTTTGTAGACTCCTGAATTACATCATAAACAGGTGACCTTGGGAAAATTGTCATAACTTTCTCTCTGAGCTTCATATTGACATTTCGTAAGAAGTTACAGAAAGAGGACAGAATGTTATTTATTTGGGTGTAAGTTTTAGAATCTAAGGTTGAAACAGTGACACATGGCACATCATACAAGTTCACTCTACTGAACTAGTCTATAGTTAGGTTAGCGCGAGAGATTGGGAATAAATCTTTCTTCAGGAATCCAATTGATATCAGACTTGTAGAGTTAGAAAGAGGACGCAGAGGGCTATTATAGGCTAAAATTTCAAAACTTAAAGATCCAAAATTACAGAGTTACAGTCGTTTCAATATTGAGCTCCTAAATTCAAGAAAAAGCGAGATGAGGAAGTTTGATGTCAAGGATCCAGTAAATCGGATACCACAGATGGAGAAATATTTTGATCTACATGGTGTACCACTGTTACAAAAGGTACATATTACATCTAATTATTTATAACCAAATCAATTTTTATTGTATAAAGGGCTTTGTTCTCGCAAACCACTTTTCACATGGTCTGCTTTCACAGAGGAAATGATAGCACATTATGAGGATACAAAGAGAAACACCTTCTTTAGCCAATTGATAAATCTCAAACAAAAGTGTTCAATGGAAGAGCACATTGAGGACTTACAAAAATTGCATATAAGGGAAAATGATATTCCAGAGAAGTAGAGGATTTATGTCTCCATAGGGACTTTAAAGGATAACATTCAACATGTGGTTCATCGTTGGTAACCTGATTCATTGGAGAAGGCATTCAGGTTGGCAAGAAAAGTGGAAACAAAAATTATGGAAACAAGGAAGTATACCCCTCACAACTATAAATATGGAAGTGTTGTTTCTCCTAGCCTTCCATAACCTACAAGGTTGACACCACAACAATTAAATGAAAAAAGAGAAAAAGGGCTTTGTTACAATTGCGATAGCAAATGCACTAAAGGTCATAAGTGTGATGAGAATAAGTTATTTTACATAGATTATGAAGAGGAGGAAGAAAAGGATCAAGAAGCATCATAAGAAGAGGATATACACCAAGAACCAACCCTAGAGAAAGAAGAAATGAATCCGACCATATCTTGTAAAGCATTGGCAAGAATTACCACTCCTCAAACTCTCAAGATAGAAGGACATATCAAGAAGAAAAAGGTTCAAGAAGTGAAAGATCACATCGAGAAAGAAGAAATGAATCTGACCATATGTTGTAATTCATTGGTTGGAATTACCACTCCTAAAACTATCAATATAGAAGGACATATCAAGAAGAAAAATGTTCAAGAAGTGAAAGATCACACCGAGCATCAAGAAATGAATCCGACCATATCTTGTAATGCATTCAAAGAAATTACCACTCCTCAAACTATAAAGATAGAAGGACACATCAAGAAGAAAAAGGTAATAGTGTTGATTGATTCGAGTAGTACCCATAATTTTATTCATTGTAAGATAGCCAAGGAATTGAATTGCTTCCTATATCCAGCACCAGGGTGTCAAGTGATGGTTGCAAGTGGAGGAACCATAAATTTCTCTAGAAAGTGCCATAATATCAAGCTATCCATGGGAGAATATGTATTTAATAGCCCAATGCTTTCCATTCCAATGGTTGGTGTTGATGTTTTACAAGGATTCCAATGGGGGTATGATAGCTTTTAATTTTCAAGAACTTTTCTTGAAATTTTTTTGGGAAGGAAAGGAAGTTGAATTGAGGGGTATCGAAGGGAAACCAGGAAAGATAATCAACACTATCAACATGACAAAGCTTCTAAATAAAGAATAAAACGGGGTCTAATTTCACAATTATGTTCACTATAGGATTCCACATCGAAATCATGTATTTCTCTAGATCTCCAAAACGTTTTGGACAATCATTCCAAGGTATTTGAGACACCCAAAGGCCTCCCACTTATTCTTGATTATGATCATGCTATTCATTTGATTCCAGGAAGTGTTCCTCCAAACATCAGGCCTTACAGATATCCATATGCCCAAAGGAGTGGGAACTCATTCAAAAGTTGTAGAAGATCCTAGTTCAAACAGTATTGTGAGAACTTGAAAAGCAAGGAAAAATCATATTGGAACTTGAAGCAGTCACAAAACTAAGAAATCGACAGCTACGAAATAGATCAATTTCAGAGTATCTCATCAAGTGGAATAACTTACCCGTTGAATATTCCACATGGGAGGACAAGAATTTATATAGAAGCATCAAGAACTACTAAAGTGTTGAGGACAACACTTGTTGAAGGAGAGGGGCATGTTAGGTCCCTATACTACTAGGGTAACCCCTTATTGTTATTAGTACAACCCCATTATTATATTGTTTGCCCATGTCATCCCCATATTATTATTATTGTGCCCCATAGAATCCCACTATTTTTATTACTGTGCCCTTACATTATTATTGTTATGTCGGCTCTGATTATATTATGACCCCTTAGACTCCTATATATAGAAAGGAGATCTTGTCATTTGTATCATCCAAGAATTTTTCATTTGTGTAATGTAAAGGAGGTTGCCTCCTCAAAGAGGTTGAATTCTAAGGCGTTGATATATCTTTTCTATCTTTTTGTGAGCTGGTTTCATAACACAGTGCATGGGTTCACAAAAATCCGGTGAAGGAGGCTGAATTTGATTTGGAGCACGCACATGAAACATTCATGGAAGCAAAGAAGAGCTTCGCTGAGGCCTCTACCTCAGGGAGAAAGGATAAGCCTAATTAGGAAATGGACCCTTCTATGCTTACGACCTTTCTAGAGACCTGCATGAAGTTGTTGCGTGATAACAAGGCTATGAAGGGGTTACATGAGCTTATAAATAGGTGTGCTGGAAACACTCCAGGTGAACCACACGTGGTATGAAATATTGGTAAGAATAAAGCAAGGACAGCACAAGAGATGAGACTAACCGCGAAGATAGGATAATATGACATGGGTAAGGTTATCCTAGATCTGGGGTCAGACGCGAACGTTCTACCAAATTAGACTTGGGAGTGGATGGGAAGACCTGCCCTGTAGTGGTCTCCGATTCAGTTGCAAGGAGTAATTGTAGATATTGAAGTGGCGAGTGCATTGGCTGACTTTGAAGTGATAGAAATTATGGATGACATCAACCCCTACCCTGCGCTCCTTAGCATTTATTGGGCTACTGATATGAACGGGGTAATCAACCTAAAGAAGTGAAAGATAATATTTGAAAAGAAATTGCTTCACGTAATAGTACCCCTAGATCTTGCTGAAGGATCACGCTATACTGAACCAGTCCGTGATTATGAGAGCGATGATGATTTGGACTGCATATATAAGATAACAACATGAGACCAAGATTGGGTGAATTTGATAGTGGATGGACGAATTACATGGGATCGCGATAGTTCCTGCACCTCAGACTCTGATGAAGAATTAGAGCGCTGGCAAAATCGACTACATGAAGTGACCACACTGAGCTGTAATATGATGACCCAGACACTGCACTGTGTATCGTCAAAGGTAAGAAATCTTCCCACTTATGATGGCCTAAATATTGTAGACGTGTTTTTGGATGCATTTGAGAGGGAGGTACCAGAAAAGCAGTGCTTCCAGGCTTTGGACTAGGCACTGTACACTACGCCCGCAAGATGGTGGGTTACACACAAGGGTACTTTTGATGGTTGGCGCGAGTGTAGAAGGATGATGAGAACACACTTTGGGAAGCCTAAGGTATGAATGATGAACAAATAATACCGGAAGGATGACCCGCTCACACACTTGGCCAAATGGGCTAAGGCTTATGGAGCGAAACCCCAACCTGAATGGGTGCACTTGTTTTGTCATACCTTGAATGTCATCCTGATGAACTGGTACTTGGAGATAGAGCTACGCCATGGTACAAATGAATGGGATATTCTACGCGTAGGATTCATAATGATGTTCAACTTCAAAGATGGGTTTGCGTGTATTGACGAAGTGCTACAAGAAGTTAAAGCAACAATCTTTAGGATACAGCAAGATCCTTTGGATCTAATTCAACCCGATTGGACTACTCAGCTGAGCCATGCACTGGAACGCTATAACGTGATTGTTAAGGAAGAATACGAGGATCCATGTAAGATTAATATCCTTGAAATAGAGGGTCACCACGAGGTTGAGGGACCGCATATTAAGAACCCTAATATAACCGCGCCACTGAAAAACGAAATAGGTAAATATTGGTACGGAGGCGGAGCCCAAATTCACAAAGATTGGAGATTACTGGGATGATGCGACGGTAGATAAGGTTTCCAAATTGCTCCATGAATACGAGGATTTGTTACCTACCAAGTTTACAGAGCTAAAGGAGATAATAGGAGACCTGGGTGTTATGAAGATCATGTTAAAACCCAATGCAAGGAGAAGGTCCGCTTAGAGCTAGACAAGATTCTCGCGGCAGGCATCATTAAGCCCGTAGAAGAATCTGATTGGGTAAGCCCAATGGTGGTACAGGAAAAGAATCAGAAGGATGAAATAAGGATATGTGTAGATCTTAGGAAGTTGAATGATGCTTGCGTACATGATACTCTCCAGACTCCATTCACAGACGAGGTATTGGATAATGTAGGTGGCTAGAAAGCGTACTCCTTCACTGATGGGTTCTCTGGGTACCATCAGATAAAAATCGCGCCGGAGGATAGAAGCAAGATGACCTTCGTGACTGAATGGGGATGTTTTCAATACACTATAATGGCTTTCGGATTGAAGAATGCACTTGTGATTTTTTCGTGCGTAGTCATTGTTGCATTCAAGGAATTTATTCATAAGTTTCTGGAGGTGTACTTTGATGACTGGACTGTGTTTGGGTTGGTAAAACAGCATGTGGTGTTAGGGTCCAACCGTAACCCCCTTATTTATGTAATAGGGTTGAGTCATAGTTATAGTTAGTTAAAGAGTCAATAAATCCCATATTAATAATTGTAAGTGGTTGACCCGCTTTTAAAGAAGGGACCATAGTTAGTTGCAAATGGGCCATGGTATTAGATAGATGGTATTAATAAGAACCATGGTACTAACCCATGGTATTGCATGTATGAATCCTATATAAAGGATAGAGACTCCCCTTAAGGAGCATCATGTCTTATTTTGTAATCGAGCACTGCTCTATTGGAGTTTGCCCCCTTGAAGAGGTAAGTGAACATTGATTTCCTTTCTGAATAATAAAATACATGTTGTTATTTCTCATTGTTCTATTTTCTGGGTTATATTTCTTCACATATTTGGTATTCTAGTATCTTCTCATAGGTCAAGAGCATAACAAGTGGTATTAGAGCACTTTCCAGGGCCGGTGGGATCTCCATTTTTAGCATAATTTTTTTTTGGCTAGAGACGTGTTCCGACGTCTTTAAACCACAGGATCTGTCATTGAGCACATAAGCCTATGGATTTGGGGAGGCATGAATGTAGGAAATACAAGAGGTGGCCATGCTTGTTGGACTCCCTTGTAACCCTTGTTGGTACCCCTTCGAGTAGTAGCGCATTAGACAGAACCGCGCACATACTATCTTCCAAGTACCCTTTGGGTATATCAGAAGCCCCCTAGGCTCACCTGAAACCTCGCCATAGATAAACCGTTGACCATATTTCTGCTATAGTACACCGAGAATAGCACTTGGGTAGATTACTCACGCGTACGATAGGGTAGTCGGGTAGTACGACTAAGGGTATGGTTGATCCTCCTTAGTTAGTGCCCTAAAAGATTGGGCCAAGTACTACTATTGGACCCTTATGTATATTGCGATCTGTAGCACCTGACACTCCTTGAGACCATAGTTCCCTTGTTTCTCTCTAGATCGCGCCTCATCTTTGCCAGATTAGATCTAGTAGGTTGGGTTCTGTCGCAGCCGAAACAATCAGATCCACCATTTAGATCTAGCAACAGGGGTTCGATCAGTGCCACATTCCTACTCATACTCTGCAGTTGAGGGTTTTGCTGACAGATCTAACTATTTTTGCAGGGAGGCTTGTGGCTCCTATACCTAGGCGTGATTCTCGCAGGACATTGGGCAGAATTAAATTTTCTGGGAATCAGTGACTGTGCTATTCCTAAGCAAGGAGTAAAACTTTTTTCGAGTAAAAAAAAAAAAAAACGAGTCTGAGACCCTTCTGGGATGCTTATAGGAGACTTAGCCCATAAGAATTAGGTTGACGGGTTGAGCAAGGTGGTACCATTCACTTTTCAGCGTCAAAATTTTGAGTCGTCCCAATTTTTCTTTTTTCACAATACAAGTGCACCAGATCTATGCATGGTACAAACCAGAGCTCAAGCTATGGTCAATGAGAAGATAGACACCCTTGAACACGAGTTGGAGGAATTAACGAAGCAGATCCAGTCCTTAAATGACACAATCACCAAGGGAAAGTCAGGGGAACAATCAAAGCCATATGCTTTTAATGAAGTCCTTGAGGGCAAATCTAGCCATTCTCTTCACTTCTATGGAAACCACCAATAGTCCTAGCCTCGACTACCCAAGCTGGACATGTATAAATTTGATGGCTCTCATTCGGCCATATGGCTATCACAAATGGAGAAATATTTCACATTGAATCACATCAGAGATGATGTGACTAAGATAAGTGTGGGAAGCTAGTACTTGGACCAAGAAAGATGACAATGGTGGTAGTGGCATCAACGCTGCTATGCAAGGCCAATGACTTGGTAGATATCTCAAAATTCCTTTCTAATCACTTTGACCATGAATCTAACGTTTTGGGTTGTCTTACTAAGCTTTGACAGACAGGCACAATGCAAGAATATATTAAAGCCTTTGAAGAATTAGCCTTCTGCACAGGAGGTCTAATAGATGAATTCTACTTGGAATGTTTTATTAGTGGTCTCAAAGATGCCATACAAGCCCATGTCCGGATGCACCACCCAGTCTCATGGCTGGTAGCTTGCACAACAGCTCGTGAAGTAGAACGTGCGTTAGTGGCCCAGTTGACTCATCCAAATTTCATAGCCAAAGGACGCCCCACCCAGGATCCGAGCACTACCTAAACACTTAAGCTTCAAAAGGTGTCACCAGTAGAAATGGCAAAAAGAAGAAAGCAAGGATTGTGTTACTACTGTGATGAGAAATACTCCCCGGGGTATAAATGCAAGGAACCCAAATTCTATCAAATTGATGCTACTGATCACAGTTCATCTGAGGAAGCCCCACCATTTGAGGGACTAGAGGAGGAAGATGGGGACAACCAGGTGGACAATGAGCTCCCAGCTACAGCAGAAGTAACGATTATCTCGCTCCATGCTTTGGCAGGAATTTCTTCTCCAAAAACTCTCAAAATCAGAGGTTTTATTAAACATCACCCTGTAGTAATCTTGATTAATAGTGGCAGTATCCATAACTTTATCCATCAAAAAGTCGCTGAAGCAGTGCATTGTTTTGTCAGAGCAGTCTCTAATTTCTAGGTCCAGATTGCTGATGGGGGGACAATGAAATGTGAAGGCTGCTGTGAAAATGTAAAACTTCAGATGAGGGATTATCACCTAAAGACCCACATGTTTTCCATCAACATGGGTGGGTGTGACATTGTCTTGGGTGCTGAATGGCTCCGCACACTCGACCCAATCACAATGGATTTCTAGGAGTTATATATGAGCTTTAAGCAGAATGACCACATGCATACCATCCACTGGCTCAAGGCAGGTGATCCTTCTATCATCAACTTGCATAGGATGGAAATTTTGTTAAAAAAGGGCCACCATGGAGTTATATCCCAATTTAATGCCATCCAGGCCTTCAAGCCCACATCTCTTGATATTTATCCTGAGATGCAATAGGTCTTAAACAACCATATGCAGGTCTTTGACAAGTCTCATGCGCTTCCACCCTCAAGAGGGGAACATGATCATGGCATTACTTTGGTCCTAGGGGCACAACCACCAAATGTGCACCCATATAGATATCCTTTTGCCCAAAAGAATGAAATTGAAAAAATCATCAAGGAACTCTTGGAAGCCGGTGTCATTCGTCCTAGCAGTATTCCTTATTCATTGCATGTGGTAATGGTGCTCAAGAAAGATGGGGAATGGTGTATGTGTCTAGACTTTAGGGCCTTCAACAAGTTAACGGTCAAAGATAAATTTCCCATCCCAGTTGTTGATGATTTGCTGGATGAACTAAATGGGGCTCAATTCTTTACTAAGCTTGACCTTCGCTCAGGCTATCACCAAATTTGCATGAAAGAAGTATAATTCCAAAGACTACTTTCCGAACTCATGAAGGCCATTATGGATTCCTAGTCATGCCATTTGGTCTCTGTAATGCCCCATCCACTTTTCAAAGCCTCATGAATCACCTGCTCAAACCATATCTCAGAAAAATTTTCCTTGTTTTCTTTGATGACATCCTCATCTATAGCCTCACCTAGGAAAAACATCTTCAGCATGTAGACCTACTCCTGCAACTACTCTAGAAGCATAATTTATTTGTCAAATTTTCCAAGTGCTCTTTTGGCATGAAAGAAGTCAAGCATTTGGGCCACATTGTGGGACGTGAAGGTGTCATGGTGGATCCCAAAAATATCTAGGAAATGTAGGATTGGCCTCAACCAAAGAACTTGCAGAGTTTGAGAGGATTTTTGGGACTCACTAGCCACTATCACAAATTTGTCCGCAATTATGGTCGCATTGCTAGACCCCTCACTCACCTTCTCAAGAAAATTTCATTCCTTTGGAATGATGAAGCGCAACAGGCATTTATAGCTATCAAACATGCCTTGTGTTCCACTCCCGTATTAGCACTACCTGACTTCACCAAATCTTTTTTGATTGAATGTGATGCTTCGGGTACGGGTATTGGGGTTGTCTTAATGCAGGAAGGTTAACCATTGGCCTTCACTAGCCAACAATTAAGTGGGACAAATTTGGGACAATCTACCTATGAGAAGGAGATGATGGCCATCTTACATGCAGTAGGCACCTGGCGACCATACTTATTGGGGCAACATTTCGAAATATGCACAGACCATCAAATCCTTAAATATTTTTTGGAGCAATGCATATCCTCTCCACAACAAAATAAATGGCTAGCCAAAATGTTGGGATATGATTATGAGATAATTACAAGAAAGGGAGCGAAAATGTCATAGCGGATGCTTTGTCACGCCAATTTGAGGAGGAAATCACCCTGCTAGAAATCTCTCTTCCCATTCCAGAATGGATTGAAGAGGCTCGCAAGGAATGGTTTTCACATCCTTTGCTCTCCCAACTCATTAATAAATTGCAGGCAGATCCAAATTCCACAGCGGGCTGATGAGCCCCAAAAATAGGTAACTTATTGGGCTCATTTTGCCTACTATTCTTCATCAATCCACCATTTTTCATAGATTATGCATGTTTTTTGAGTATGTTTATGTTATTTGAACGAATAAGGGTGGTCACTTTACCAAGGAGGCTAATACGTGGTTATTTCAGGTTTTTTGGACAAATTTTGGAACAAAGCCAAGCAATTATGAGCCAGGTGACAGCCAAGCATGAGGAAGCAAGGGTGAGGATTTGTAGGAAGGTTGTCTCTTGCATTAAATGGCCCTTCCTCGAAATATCCACCCTCAACTCGGAGCTCAGCAGGCCACCAAAACGAATCCTAAAGGCAGCCAAGCAGCTTTGTGAAGAGTGACTATTTACTGGTAGTTTGAACAGCCGAGCCCCTTGAGTTAAGGAGGGCTGCTAGGACCCTCGTAGGGCATAAATAGGAAGGCTTTAGCCTTCGTAGTTTACTTTTGGAACTGTTGGGTTTTGCACTATAGTGCTATCATTGTCTCAGCTCATTTTTGTAGCTACTTCTGTATAACTTTCTTGTGATATGATTATTTTTGAGTAATGAAGAGCTGCTTTACTTGGCATCAGTTCTAAGTTTTCTTTAGGAGCCTATAGCTCTTGGGGTTGGGCCCAACCCAAGTGCCAAGGCTTCCTTATGTACTGTTATTTGCTTTTTATGTGTTTGCAACATAATTTCTGTTAGGTAGATTAAAAACTTGCTGATTATCTAGGTCATTGTTGATGATTAGAAAGGCTTTTTATGTTCAGATTGAGTTGATAGGTTATTAACAGGGAAGATATCCAGAAAAAGGCCATCAAGGACCTCTGATCTCACCTCTCCCTCAGTGGGATCATGAGTTGGGACAAAGGTGACTTTGCTGCCAACAAAAACATTGTCTTTGCTTCACCATGAAATCATTAGTGTTCGATTTTTATTTGCAGAAGTTAGTTACATGTTCAGATTCTTGATTGCTTCGTTGCATAGTTATTATACATGGTTTCATTGCAAATAAACTTTTGTTCATTCTCTTTACTGTTAGCTAGATCAGATTAGGTTAACATAACTAGGTTATGATTTTCCAAGTCTTTGTTGGTTCAGTTGGAGAAACAACTTGCAGAGCACCCGTACCACTTCTCTATCTGCCCATACTCCATCAATCCCACCTTCTCTAACCCTAACTCGGATTCTTGCCTCACGTTTGCCACATTCACTCACATAACCCTAATTTTTGTGCAACATTGCTTTACTCCTCCTTGAACAAATCCGGCCATCCTCATCTCTCTTCAGCTCCATCCACCAAGTCCTGGACCTTCTCACACCCTTATCCTACCTCCATACTCACTCCTTCACCTTTCTCGCTCCATCCACCCTCCAAAATTCGATTTTTGAACATCCTTTAGAAATTACAGAACATCCTGTAGAACCCCTATAGACTTCTTGTAGAAGCTCATTAATGCGGTTTCTTGATAGCCAAACTTTGTGAAACTCTTTGTAAGGGTGTTAGGGACCCCTTAGGCCCTCTTTGAACCTTCCCAACCTTTTGCAAGCATTTCCTCTCGCCAATGCACCTCTGCACAGTCAAAACAGTCAAAGCACATGCATGATAATTCTGACAACTTATTCAAAAATACAAAAAGATGTTTTTTTCGGATGTTACTGTAGAAGTAGCTTAGACACATGCATTTTACCTTCCTAGAAGTCAATGGCATCTCTTTCAGTAGCTTTCATCCTCTTTCTTGCATCAGTAGGGCTAGCTCGTAAAATTAGGGTTTGCTAGGGTTTATGTTTCCTTTCAGCTTTCCAGTTTCTTTCTGCAAGTAGATTAGCCTTCTTTGAGTTAGCTTTCTTCCATCAGTTAAAAAGCTTCTTCTCAGAGCTCATAGAAGTTGGCTTAAGCTCCTAGCGAACTTGTGCCAGTTGACCAAGTGATAGCTGCAGCAAGAGCTAGTACTTGTGCATACAACACCATCGCTTCCAAGTTTGTTACAAACTACCGGGTTGATAAGAGTAAAGAAGGGAGTCCCAGGAGTTGCAGCATTATTGCTGCAATACTGGGGCCCACAATCTTTTTGGCGTCATTGCCAGGGAAGTGTCAGAGTATTTGTGATTACTGCTTTTTTTCCATTTTTCCACTCCAACCTTCTGCTAAGTAGTTTATTTCAGTTCCATTCTGCAATTTCATTTCTGCAAAAGTAGATTAGACATTTCTTGCTTTCATAGATTAGCCTTTCAATTCTGCAATTTCAATTATGCAAGCATAGAATAGCATTTCAATTCTGCAAGCGTAGAATAGCATTTCAATTCTGCAAGCATAGTCTAGCATTTCATTCCTGCAATTTGATTTCAGCAAAATAGATTAGTCCTTTCCTGCTTTCATTTCAATTCTGCATTTTCATTTCCGCAAGATAGATTTTAGTTAGTTGCAATTCCATCTGCTCCAATTTTGCAGGTACAAGCAGAAAAAAAGCAAAAGAAACCAAAAATCTTTTCATGCCTTGTAGGAAGAGAGATAATACCGAAAAATTCCTACCCAACATCCCCACCACTTCACTGAGTCACCCTTCTCTCTTCTTTGGTGGCAGTGACCCAGAAGAACCTATAGGTGAACCTCTTGAGATATACGAAGATCCTATAATAGAAGAAGAGCAAGAAAACATTCCTTTTGAGACCATGGCTGAAAACAGAAATGGTAGAGAAGATGATGAGAGAATATAAGGTACCTTCCCCATCCGAGAGACCAACGGGGACATGAAGATGAAAAAAATAAGTCCCTCAGCCTTACCTCATTTCCATGGATTGACCACTGAAGACCCTGATACCTTCTTGTTTGAGTTTGCTATCATTTTTTGAACTTATGACTATGCAGAAGAAAAGAAAAAGTTGAAACTCTTTCCCTCTACCCTCAAGGATGCAGCATTACGCTGGTTCATGGGGTTACCTGGAAACAGTATCACAACTTGGGCTCAAATGCAGCAAGCCTTTAACAACAAATACCGGGACTACTGTAGGTCAAAGGAAACAAAGGGGGAAATCTTCCAGATGACCATGGGAAATGACGAGTCTTTAGAAGACTACGAGAAAAGGTTCCAACTTAGCTATAAACGAGCCAGGTGCACACTTGACCCTGAATCTTTAAAGTTGGTTCTACTCCGAGGAGTCCCTGAAGACCTTCTAGATACCCTTCACATGTTAGCTGGAGGGGACATCTACCAACTATCTTATGAAGACATAAAGACTGTGTTTAGAAACCATTCTAGGGCAGCCCTGAAAAGAGGTAGGGGAATTCGCTTTCAGCTAGTACCATCTTCTCCAAGCATGAGTTTGCTAATCAGATGGAAGACCTCAAAAGTGAGATGAGACAGAACATTGCCATGCAACTTGATACTTTCTGAATCCAACAAAAGAAAGAGGAAGCTGAGAGGGCTTTGGCCATTTTTTGTCCCAGATGTACGAGGAAGCACCCTAAGAACGAGTTTCCATTGCACTCAGTAGAGGTATGTTTCGTTTGTGAGGAAAACCACCCCACAAACTAATGCCCAACCTTGCCCAGATTTAAAGCCATGTACCTGGGGACTGAGGCAACCACTAAACCTCTCTACTTCCTCAACCAAAGGAGGCCACATGGGCCCAGACCTTACCAGTAGGGGATGCAAGGACATCCCAATCTTATTATAGCCCCAACCAATCTGCTCACATACATTCTTGGGGCCCCCCTTCTCATCCTTCCTGGTCCGCACCTCCTCCATGGTCTTATCCACCTCAATACCATACTCAACCCGCTGCTCATTCGTTTCACTCACATGTCTAGCCACAAGATCAGTGGAATGCACCTCAACCGGGGTGGAGGCCCCAATACAACTCTCCTCTCGCCATTCTGCCTCCACCACCGGCTCAGCCACAACCATTACCTCCTGCTCCTCCAAGACAACCCCAGATGCCTGCTCAACTGAACCCAAACCCCAACAACCGATAGGCCCAACAGGTATACACTGGGGAGACAACATGCCCTACCTATGCTGTGGAGATCCAAGAGATCAACCTGCGATCTGGGAAGGTCCTGCCAGATCGCCAACCTCCTCCCCCGGAGGATGAGGAAGAGAAATAGGAAAGTGAACCCAAAGCCATTCCACCCTTTCCTGAGCGACTAGCAGTAACCATGCAAGCAAACCTAGAGGAGACTGAACTTCTGGGAGAACTTAAATAGTTGTGTGTGAAAATACCACTTCTCCAGGCCATAAAAGATGTACCAATATACAACAAATTGATTAAGGAGAAGTGTTTCAGGCACCCAGGTAGGCAAAAGAGAGATGCCTCGACTGTCAATGTCATAGGACAACTGTTCGATCTAATGTTGGAACAAGTAATCTGTCCAAAGTATTTGGACCTTGGGAGTCCTGTAGTTGATGTCCACATCAATGGCACCATAATCCCCCATACCTTGATTGATCTAGGGGTTGCCATTAATGTGATGACTAGGGACACCATGCTTAATCTCAACCTTTAGAGTTTCTTAAGGAAGACCTCGACAGTCCTGCAGTTAGCAGATCACTCCACCGTGACTCCTGAAGGGATTGTGTAAGATGTCTTGGTCTCTGTTGACTCTTGGGAGTACCCTACGGACTTCTTGATCCTTCAGCCAAAGCCAAAGCTCACTGGATACCCCCTCATTTTGGGAAGGCCTTGGTTAGCCACTGCGGATGCTTACATTAGTTGTCGAGCTGGAAGAATGATCATCAAGAATGGTCCTATGTCCAAACAGCTAGTCCTATACCCTCCTGCCCAACCTCTGCTAGAACATGACTTACCACTCTGGTTGGAAGAGGGAGATGAGAATGAGGTCTACTCTGCACCATTGTGCACAGTAGAGACCACTAGGGGAGGCCCTCTAACCGAGGATGAATTGATTGAGAATTTGATTCAAAATCCACCTCCAAGTGCACTGTCCTTAGAGGATTTGGTGGAGGATACCCAAGCTAGCACTTTAGTGGACCTCTGTGTGACTGATCCGACCTCTCCCAGAGTCAAGAATGTGGAATTTGGCCAGGACAGAACCTTAAAGATCTGCTCGTCCCTATCTCCCTCCCAGGAGAAGGAGCTGTGTAGCTTACTGAACAATCATCTGGATGCTTTCGCTTGGAGCTATAAGGAGATGAAAGGAGTCCACCCTTTGATCCATACCCATCACATTTACATTAAAGAAGATTATAAACCATTAAGGCAGCCTCAGAGGAGAATGAATCCAGCCCTTAAAGACATTGTCAAAGAAGAATTGCAAAAATTGTTGGATGTAGGATTCATCTACCCCATCTCCGACAGTGAGTGGGTCTCACCTCTAGTGCTTGTGCCCAAGAAGAACGGGAAGTGGAGAATCTGTGTAGATTACTGAGAACTTAACAGAGCCACCAAGAAAGACCATTTCCCTTTGCCTTTCATAGATCAAGTGTTGGATGGACTGGCAGGGAAGAAGTTCTTCTCTTTCCTAGATGGGTTCAACGGGTATAATCAGATCCAAATCAGCACGAAGGACCAAGATAAAACCACCTTCACTTGTCCATGGGGTACCTTTGCCTACCGAGTCCTTCCCTTTGGACTATGCAACGCTCGTTCTACTTTCCAGAGAGTAGTATTGAGCATATTTTCTGAGTTGGCCCACGATTCGATAGAAATCTATATGGATGACTTTACTCCTTATGGGTCCAACTTCCAAGAAGCATTGACTAACCTAGGAAAAGTATTAACCAAGTGTATTGAGATGAACCTGTCCCTCAGTCCCAAAAAATGTGAATTCCTGATGACCAAAGGGACTGTGCTCAGTCATAGAATTTCTCAGCAAGGATTACAGGTGGATCCTAACAAGATTGCTATCGTCCAAAGGGTTCCACATCCTCAAAAGGTAAGAGATGTTCAGAGTTTCCTAGGCTTAGCAGGATATTATAGAAGATTCATTAAAGACTTCAGTAAGCTAGCCTCGCCATTGTTTGGCCTCTTAGGGAAAGATGTTGAGTTTAAATGGACCGACGAGGGGGCTCTGGAAGAGTTGAAAGATAAGCTGGTGTCCGCCCCGATCTTAAGAGGCCCAAACTGGGCCCTACCTTTCCACATCCACACTGATGCCTCGAACAAAGCCATAGGGGTAGCCTTAGGACAAGTTGAGGAGAAACTACCATATGCCATATACTTCGTCAGCGAAAACCTGCCCAAGGCAGAAATGAACTATACTGTAATCGAGAAAGAGTTCCTGGCTGTAGTCCATTCCCTAAACAAGTTCAGACACTACATCACTGGTTATCAAACATTTGTACACACTGATCATGTTGTGATTATATATTTAATGAATAATCCTGATGTAAATGCTCGTACCATTATATGGTTACTTTTGTTGCAGCAATTTGATTTCACTATTGTCAATAAGCCAGGTAAGGAAAATGTTCTTGCTGACTTCTTGTCTAGATTAGATTTTCCTGTAGGTGAAGAAGGGACAGTGGATGACCAGATGCCAGATGAACACCTGTTTGCTATCTCAGTACTCTCTCCATGGTTTGCTGATATAGCAAATTACTTGGTCTGAACACAATTCCCTCCGCATCTATCCTCGAAGGAGAAGAGCAGAATTGTGAGGAAAAGTGCCCTATTCACTTGGATCGGGGGCAACCTGTTCAAACTTGGCCCACATCAGATCTTGAGGCATTGTGTTAGGGAGGAGGAAGTCTTTGACATCCTCCTAACCTGTCACGATGGGCCATGTGGAGGCAACTTTGCAGCAAAAAGGACTGCCTTCAAAATTCTACAGGCAGGCTACTATTGGCCTACTCTTTATCAAGATGTCAGAAGATACATCAGCCAGTGTGACCGATGTCAGAGGATGGGGAAACCAACTCCAAGGGATGAAATGCCTCTCCAACCTCAAGTGACCTTCAAGCCATTTGAGAAGTGGGGCATGGATTTTGTGGGTCCTATCAACCCTCCTTCAAAGCAAAGGTCTTACATCATTGTGTGCACTGATTATCTGACAAAGTGGGCAGAAAAAAGGCAACCAAAGCAGCAACAGAAGAGAAGGTGGCTGAGTTTTTAAGGGAAAATATCTTCTACAAGTTTGGCTACCCAAGAGAGTTAGTCATCGATCAAGGAAGCCAGTTCACCTCTAACCTGATTGAAGACTTGCTCGCTCATCACAAGATCAAGCACAGGACTTCCACCCCATATCATCCACAAGCAAATGGGCAGGTGGAAGTCACTAATAGAGCATTCGAAGGGATTTTGACTAAGGTGGTGAGAAATAGCAGAAAGGATTGGGCAGATTGCCTGGTTGAGGCCACCTGGGCCTACAACACCACTTGGAAGACTACAATAGGTTTCACACCTTATGAGCTGGTCTACGAGAAGAAAGCTTTGCTGTCCATAGAGTTCAAGTACAACACATTGAGGGTGGAAGCTCAACTGGACTTAGATCTCAGCCATGCTCAACGTGAAAGATTACTGCAGCTGAATGGATTAGATGAACACAGAATGCAAGCCCTCCTCCACTCAGAAGTAGTTCAACTCTGGAGGAAGATATGGCATGACTGGCACCTTAGTGAAAAGCAATTCTAGCCGGGAGATTGGGCGCTGCTGTATGATTCAAGGTACAAGGATTTCAAAGGGAAGCTGAGGAAAAATGGTTAGGACCATACACAGTGGAAAAATGCAATGACAATGGTTCAGTCCTTATCAGGACCATTGATGAAGAAGCCATCCCCATGCTTGTCAATGGGCATCGATTGAAATCTATAAGAAACCCCTTTCGAGGCAGGAGTTCATTGAAACTTTGGAAAAATTAGTGTTGTTAGTAGAGCAAGGCTCTGCCTCTATTCCACCCACACCTTGATCATCAAAAAAAAGAAAAAAAAAGAGAAGGAATAAAAAGATCCTTGGGTGAAAACCTCTCTGAGGCACCCAGGGCAGACAGTGAGGGTGAAAACCTCATGGAGGCGCCCCAGCTGTCTCTCAGAAAATAAATAAATGGAATAAAAAAAAAGATCCTTGGGTGGAAACCTCTCTGAGGTGCCCAGGGCAAATAGTGGTGGTGAAAACCTCATGGAGGCGCCCCAACTGTCTCTCAAGTAGAAAAAAGAAAGAAAAAAGAAACAGGCCTAATCTCTGTAAAATTATTGCAAGTTGCAGGGAATACATTGGCGCAAAACAAGGACATGGGTCTGTACTAGGCTACAGGACCTCCTTACAGACACTTCCTCCATGGCCACTCACTATTCCTAGGATTTGATCACATTCAGGTCGAAATTCCACCTCCTACAGGAAGTTCTGGGCTTTCTACATGAAGTTTTGGGGCTTTCTACAGGAAGTTCTGCATTTCTATAGGAAACATCCTGTAGACCCTTCGGGTAGGCCAAATTCGATTTTGGAAGGGGATTTGAAGCTTGGAGTTTGTTGGTTAGGCTTGCAACCATCCCTCTCTTCCATCCATCACCAGTTTCATCTCTTTCCACCACCATTGCAACCGCCTGGTTATGTGTTCCTCCAGTCATACAAGAAATCTTGTTTTCTTCAGATGGACAGAAAATTTTCCAGTGACAAATCAAGTAGCAAAGGCCCGCACACTCTACCTGTTCAAGCTCCATCTAGACTCTTCATCAGCGAATTCAGCCCTGCTCATTTAGCCTGCATCTCAGGAGGAGAAGCGGCTACAGGACATCCTACAGGAGTCTTGTAGCGGCTGATCCCTCTGGAAGACATACTCTAGAGGCAGGGGCAGCCAAAACCAGCAAAAATAAACATGTAAAAAGGTTCCTCCTGGACATGAAAACATCCTCGACGGCTGAAACCAAACACCACCTGTGCATGCAGCATTGCCAACCAAGGATTGGGTTCCAAAGTCGTGCATACAACATCAACCAATGAAAGAAGGAGTTGCAGCACCTGTGCATGAAGCAGCAGTGAGGGAAGCAGTCGTTCCAAGTCTCGAAGCCTGCAGAACACGTCCACGGCCACATAGGTAAGTGTCTAACCTTATTCTTCAAATTGCATAGACTATATTCCGAAAACTGCATGTCTGTGAAATGGTTCGGATTAAATGAATTCGATGGCTAGTCAACTGGCCATCCACAGTGTTAGTGTCGGTCTTGAAAGCCCTCCATCAGTGATCAAAGCTATTTGCATTTGCATTGGTAGGTGTCTCATCAGTGTCAAAATTTGCATCTCGTTAGGCATGCCATAACCCTGATGGAGGAGCTCGTCTATTCATACCCCTCTTGGCTTTGCTGGGTCAGGTCATATCAGGTCATTGAGTTTGTCAAGCTGCTCTTATTTGGTCTTAATGTCAAAATTCTAGGTCTAGGGTTTTGGTCAGTTGTCTTAGCAAGGTCATGATAATTTTTGTAAAGAGAATAAATTTGCAAATTGTCTTCAGAAAGGCAGCAACAACCCTGGTCTCCTTGCCACAGTCCTTCAGATGATCTCCCTGCAAAAGAATCAGGTCAAAGCACTCAAAAAATCAACTTCAGGATAAAGGAAGCCAAGAAAATCAGTGTTTTTTAAAAAGTGACCAAATAGACTTTATAAAGTGGGTTTTGGATAAAAAAAAAAATTTAAAGTGAGATTATAAAAGGTAATTTTCCCTCCTTTAACTCTCATTGTGCATTTCGAGCTTCTAAGAGTGATTGTGAGAGCGTGCAAGGAGAAGAAGGCAAAAATATAAGGGTTTCGGGCAGTTTACAGGTGCGCGACCCGTCCAGGCTCGTGCGCGACCTGTTGGGTGGTGCGCGACCCATCCAGCAGCCTCCGGCAGTGAAAAAACACAATGGGCGCGACCCGTTGAGCTGTGCGCGACCCGTCCAGGGGTGTGCGCGACTTGTTCATCTGCCAGCTTCCAAAACTGCAAACAAATTCCCTCATTCCTCTTCAAACTTGCTTGATCGGTCGAGGTAGGCTCCTAATCCATGGTTGATGGTATGGATGATGAAAATAATGATGTATGCTATGGTTTTATCTTTTAAATTTGCAAATGAATGGATTAATGTGGTTGTTGCTAATGTTTGTAAAATGCTAGGGTTTTGTGACTGTTTCAAGTGTTTTTTGTCCCATTGATCCCTTCCTTTTTTCCCTCTTTCATTCATAGTCATGCTTGCATCTCTGTCCCATTTCATTTGCACATAAAATGTTGCCTTTTTCCCCCATCCCTAAGTTATAAACCCTACCCCTCTCACAAGCACTCAAACCCTAATTCCCTCTACCATACACATGCAAAACTAAAACAGAAAAAAGAAAAGATACATTTGAAAATAAAGAAAAGAGTCATGTGAAATTAAAGTGTTGTTGTATATCAAAAGGCATGTACATAACTCCTATATATCCTTGACATCCCCTTGTACATGAAACACTTTCCCTTGATATGAAAATGATGAGTATGTACCCTTTAATGTGCATGCACTCCTTAAGAACAGAAAAAGAGCAAAATTTGCCTTATGACACACATGAACTCCTGCAAGCAAATTTGGTGTATGGTGTCCCTATGCCCCTATTGATATCTGTATCCCCTTACATGTTCATTATTATACATGTTTTGTCCCATATGAGATGTTCTTTGCAAATGATTTCCCAATGTTAAAATTGTTCCTATATGCATGACAATTTGTAAAATTTCCCTTGAAAAATTCCCTGTTATTATCATATATTCCCATTCCTTGTTAAGAAGTTCCCTCCCCTAACATTCCCCTCATGTTTTTCCCCTTGAAACAGCATAGAGTTCAGTACTTTTGCAGGCAGAGGCAGCAGTTCAATTTGTCCTTCAGTTTGCCCACCTTGCTCCAAAACCATGTCAGATACTGAGACTTATGAGCAAGGTGATGACCATTCATCATCTACAGAGATTGAGGAACAGAGGAGGCCTCGTAGAGGGGGTAAAGGAGGTCACCATAAGAGGGAGGAGCCCACTTCATTGGCAGAGTTACAGGCTTGTCCTTTGGCACTGAGTTGTTTCCAGTACATGTCATGCTATCAGTTTTGTGAGAGGCTCTCTCAAATTCAGCATCATAGAGAGTTGGCCCGCTTGTTTGTCTTACGCCTCCATGAGGGACATGTCACTCTTGCAGGGATGAATTTCATATTGACACCCGAGGTGATCTCAGAGGCTACAGGTATACCGAATGTGGGATAGGTGTGGTCTAAGCGCAGACTACTTGATTTTGTTCACTTTGAGCCCTATGTCCGGCCATCATTTGTGAAACTGTTGGCAGGTGTTTTCCCATTCAGATTCCTTCGGAGTGAGTATGCCCCCCTCATGAGACTCATCATGCATTACTTCACATGTGAGGGCAGATTTTCGCAGGTGTATTCATATCACATTCGCCTGTTGATGCATTTCACCCGGGTGAGGATGATGAACCTCCCAGTCTTTCTGTTTCAGAACATTCAGAGGATGGTACCTATGTTGCAGAGGAAGACCCCGGCCCAGTAGTACAGGAGTCTTTGTCACTATGGTTTGATTCACCTCATTGTTTTGCATCAGTTGACTCAGCAGGGCATCTCATGGGAGGAGTTCATCTCTCGTGAGTTTTTCACAGTGCCACCTCAGCCACATCAGGAGGCTATTCATGAGGAGGGAGGACCATCTCAGTAGCCCGATGCTCCCATCACCCGACATGTCAGCTCTACTCCTATGGTCACCTATCAGAAAGGCCCAAGGGCCTTATTTGCAGCAGCTAGGCGAGTACTATCTCCACAGCAGGTGGAAGGGGTCTCGCCTTCATCGTCAGAGCAACGAGTGTTATCTCCATAGCATGTGGAAGGGGCCTCGCTTTCTTCACCAGCAGATGTATTGCAGAGGGGCAAAGAGCCCATGGTTCATGAGGATCCAGAGATCGATCTTGAGGTCAGTTCTCCTAGCCAGGAGGCAAAGGAGATCATTCAGTAGCTCAGGGCCAAGAATGAGACTTTGCAGCGGAGACTTGAGGGTTCTCAGTGTACCATCACATATTTAGAGCAGTGGAACACTCAGCTGGAGGAGGAGAAGGCCCTTGATGAGATTTGGAGGATTCGAAGTGATCGAGTCCTAAACCGTAGGAGGCCCGGTGATCCATTGCCTGTTGACCGGGAGTCTTTGCTTATTCAGGAGAATGCCCACTTGGAGAGGCTGTTGGCTAAGGCCAACCAAGACAAAAGGCTGCTAAGGAACATGAAAAACCACTATTGGGCTAGGATGCACGTTTGTAAAGCAAAGATGAAAGTGTTTCAAAGAAGATTGACCGAGGCTCTTGGGAGGAAGAAGAAGGCCAACCCACTCCGCATCTTGGCCGAGGCTTCTCTCACTCATCATGACACTCACTAGCCTCTTCACAGCATCAAGCACAAAAAATTTTGGAAGTTTTGGCTCATTTTTGGCATTTTTGGACAATTTACAGGTTTTGGCTTCTCAACGGGTCTCACCCCCGGTGAGACCCTTTGTCATCGTAGCTCCGTTTTGCGGAAACTCAGCATTGGTGGATTTTTCATGCAACTTTACATAAGCCCATCCATTACCTTGAGTTTTCATGGAGTTTTGGGCCTCCAAAAGGTCAAAATACAATCAAATTTTGACTTTCTGCCCCTTTTTTGAGCTGCAGAAGTAGTCTTGGGAGAATTTATTTTTGACTGGGAAAATGACCTCCAAATCCAAACATTCTAGTTGGGTTGGAAATTAGACTCAGAGACCTTTCCAACGAGCTATCCTGCACCTCATTCTGACACCGGGAAGGCCTCCAAACAGGGCTTCAAAGTGCGCGACCCGTTGAGCAGATTTGGCCAGATTTGACCAGTTCAGCCCAGAATTTGCAGATTAGCACCAGTTTGACTTGCTGAGGTTGATGATGATCCTTTTGACTATACTTGTGGCACTTTTTGGGTACTTTTACTCTTTTTTTACTCTTCTAAAAGTTTCTCTCATGTAAAAGGGTAAAATTGACTGTATGAACTGGTTTCCAAGTTTTTAGAGGCAAGTTGTTTTGACTGCCTATTTTGTAGTGCTTAGTTTAGGAGTTGTTCAAACAGCTCCTAGGATAGTGAGCTCGACCCCTATAGGTGGGGAAGAGGTTAGATCATCTATATTATGTACTTTCATGGTTGGACTCTTGAGGGAGGAACTATCATTGTATATTTTGCTTGTATCTCTGCAATTTTTTGCTAAGGAAGACCAATGTTTTGCGGTCATCATTGGGATTCTTGTGGACTCATTGTGTTGATGGTGTGTCTCTTCATGTTATTGTAAGCTTTGTTATGTGATTCATTTCCTTTCTATACTGCTGCATATTAAACAAATGAAGTGATAAAGTTAGAACTCATGCTTGCATGCTCTGCTTTCAAATTTGTTTAATTTCTATGTTTTCTACTATCTAAAGAGAATTCAAAACCATTGTTTGCTCTCTTTAGCCTTCTTATCTTTCTTCCAGATCATCCACTTCAGCTAAAGACATCAATACAGGTTCCTACCTTGCCCCAAAGACCCCCCTGCAGAAACTGTGTCCAATCCCCGCACCCTAAATTGCAGATCCTCAATTTGCCACCAAAAACCCAAAAAACCCCCAAATCAACCTTTTAATCAGTTTACTAGCCTAATATCAGTGTTACCTTTGATTGGTCATCTCATTTCATTGAAAATTTGCCGAGATTGACCGGAGAGAGCCTTCTCCTGCCCCGTAGGGCTAGCTACGAGGCTGAATGGTTTGATGTAGCTTTGAGATTTGCCTTCTCATCCTGAGGTGAAATTTCAAACGCTAACATACTGGCGACCATACTGGGGAGAACAAATTAATCGTTTGCTCATTGACGTGTTATTTCATAGGTCTTAGATGGAGCCTGAAGTTACGCCAGGTAGCCTTCGAAAACGCTCTTGTTTTACATCAGCGCAAGTAGATAAACGCTGCTTCAGTCAATCTCCGTGAGCTTGTGAATATAGTGCTGCTTTGACATCTTATCCCCATGTATTTGTTAACTCTGAGCTGTGGATGATAGGTTGAGAGTTTTCACAGGCTGAAACGCTTTTTCTTTCCTAGTTATTCTGAGAGAACAAGCTGGCTACAGCTCCTAAACCCATTTTCAGATCTCATTCATGCCCAGCTATTTTTGAGTATCTTGAAGATTTAGATTTTGACGAAAGCTTTGAGTTGTCTCTGTTCAAAACTAAATCTGAAAGTGCACTTGCAACTCTAGTTCCTAATCCTAATTTTGCAGCTACTATTGAATTTGAGAGGCATAACAAATTAGTTGAAAACTTCATTTTGAGGAATCTCCAGACACGTGTACAAGCTACTACTCTTGCTGATTTTCTTGAGAATATCTCTGGTCATATTGGATCTTCTATCACGGTGCATGAACAGACAAATCCTCCTTTTATTGTAATCTCTCCCATAGTTACTCATCCTCCATCTACAGTTGTTTCGCCTTCAGCTTCACATACTGCTTCTCCTCCTCTTACTCCTCATACCGCTACTCCTACCTCGCTTGCTACTCCAAGACCTACCTTACCTAGAAAAATGGCAGCCCGGTTTGCCCCACTTGCATTGCCTGCTAATCTTCATGATATGCCTGCTGATTACCAAAGTAAAATCCCCATGTTTGATGGCACTCCACAAAGTATTACAGCACAGCAACATATCGATAAAATGTCTACTTTCTTTGATCTATATGAGTTAGATGAAGAAGATGTTACCATGCGGTTGTTCGTGGAAACATTTGCTGGAGAAGTAAGAAAATGGTTCAGAGCGTTGGCAGCTAACAGCATCACTACCTTGGAAGCACTTCAGAATCAATTCTTAGATCGGTGGGAAATCAGAAAGGATCCGCTTCAAATCAATGTCGAATATAACAACCTCAAGCGTAATCCGGGTGAGTCAGTTCAAGATTATATAATCAGATTCAATTCAGTTTATAATGCTATTCCCGATGATTTGAGGCCATCTAGAAAATCAGCACTTCTCAAGTTCCCGGATGGTTTTGATCCGGAGATGGCTTATTCACTGAGAGACCGAGATCCCCCTACCTTGGAGGATATGCAGAAAATTGCTGTCAGCGTTGAGGCAAATTTGAATGACAAAAGAGCAAGGATGAAGGCAGAAAAGCGAGTTACAATCAAGGAGGAAGCATCCACATCAAATCAGGTTCTTCAGTCAGTTGAACAGGTGAAGAGGTTACTTGAAAGGGTTACAATTGACAAGCCGGAACCTCAGATTCGTAACCCAAATTTCAGAGGTTAGCAGCAACAATATAGGATCAAGCAGCGTGAAACAAAGGCACAAGACACAGCAGTTCAGCAGCAAATAAAACCACCTTTTCGGCAGAACTTTGTTAGTCAAGAATCTGAAGATGAGGGTGATAATGTTGGCGAGGAAAATCATTTCTTTACCCCTGATGATATGCCTACATATATCACGGAAGAAGATGAGTTGGTAAGTAATTCCGTCTTTCCACAAGATGAGCATTATATTTTGTCAAATGATATGATACTAGAAGAAGAATCTGAAGAATATCAAAGAGGGTACTTGAATGCATTATCAGCTCAGCAAGGACAGCAAAGGCAATTGAGAGGTCGGACTATTCCTATAAATCCTATGCAGAAGAAGAAAGACATTGCAGCAAAAAATGATTCAGTTTCTTCAAAAGGTAAAGACATAGATGGTCCCTAACCAATCCCATCATCATCAGCAACTAAAGTGGACCAGCCATCAAATGCACCAAAGGATAAAGCTGAGAAGAGAGATAATCCGGCAAAGGAAGGTGAGAAGTTTCCAGTTTTCAGTTTGGAGAATGAAATTGCAAAGGTGAAGATACCTATTCCTTTAACGGAGGTTATGAAGAACGCTACTTACCGAGGCCAAATTTCCAAATTGCTGAAATTTGACCCAATGCTAGACATGGTGAATGTACAAGATGATCAGCCGGAGTTAATCTTTGGGCCAGCTTTGAATGGTGAGTCTCCCGAGAGTGACATTCCTCCATTTTATATTAGTTTGTGATTGCATGAGTTTGTGCTGCACAATGCTATGTTTGACTCGGGAGCTTCACATAATTCGATGCCAAAAACAATCATGGAGAAGTTGGGGCTTGATATTACAAGGAAGTACCATGATTTGTATTCGTTTGATTCCAGCCGGGTAAGATGCATTGGTTTGATCAAAGACTTAGTGGTGAGTCTAGATCAAATTCCAGCGAAGAATGTTTTAATGGATGTGGTGGTGGCGGACATTCCTCCACGATTTGGCATGTTGTTGTCGAGGTCATGGGGAGCCAAACTCAAAGGTACGATTCAGCTTGATTTTTCATATGCTTCAATTCCAGTTTTCGGTCAAATGAGGAAATTATATCGGGAACAGAAGATGAAATACATGATCACTAGTAAGGAAAAGCCCGTGAATCATCCTGTAAATTATGCACAAACAGATTTAGAATCTTTTGTTTTGTTTGCAGAAAATTTCAATGAGATAGATAGTCAGTTAGTTCAAGTAGAAAATATACCAGACATTTCAGAAAATTTCAGGGATGTTTTGAGAAAGGAAAGGGAAGAAAGGTCTGCTGTCATAAGGCCAATTGCACAAATAAATGGGCAGCAAACAGAACATGAAACAAAATCAGACTTTCAGCACCTAGAAGATGATGAAGAGGGTCTTTGGACAATGGATTTTGATGGTGCAGTGGGCAGCGATGGTGTTGGTATAGGTGTATGGATTCGAAGCCCATTCTCAGTCCAAGATCAAGTCCCAAGCAAGGTACGGGTATGTTCTTATAAATTAGCATTTGATTGCTCGAATAATGAGGCAGAATATGAAGCTCTTATTGCTGGTTTGAAAATCCTTCTGAAATTAAAGGCAAAGAAAATAGCAGTATATGGCGACTCCGAACTAGTTATCAAGCAAGTGAAAGGTGAATTTCAGGCCAAACATCCTCGCATGAGAGCTTATAGAAATGCTGTTTTAGATATCCTAAGAAGATTTTCTGAACATACCTTGACATGTGTGCCCCGGATTCAAAATGGTGTTGCAGATGCATTGGCTAAGGCAGCAAGTAATCTGAAAATACCCATGAATTCCAGCAATAAGTTTGAGATATATGTGAAGCATCGTCCTATAGTTCCAGATAACCAAAGGTGTTGGCAAGTGTTCCAAGATGACAAAGAAATTGAAGATTTTCTGCAAGTTAAGGGTAAGTTTGAAGACATCTCAATAGATACGGAAGCTGAAGGAGTGAATCAGATGGATGTATTGCAGCTCAAAGACAATCACATTCCAAAAGGATTGATTCCTTTAGAGGAATTGTTTGATCAGGATGATGTCACCCGCAAGCCAACTTTGAGGCCAACGGACGAAGGAGTTGAAGATGTGAACCTTGGGACAGCTGCAAATCCAAAGATGGTGAAGCTTTCAAAAGCGTTGCCGCCTAAGGTAAAGCAAGAGTATATCATATTATTGTCTCTGTATTTTAATGTCTTTGCATGGGATTATTTAGATTTGAAAACTTATGACACAAGTATTATTCAGCATACCATTCCTATAAAGCCAAATCAAAAGCCTTTCTGGCAAAAGTTGAGAAGAATTCATCCTAAATTGCTGCCATTGATTGAGAAGGAAGTCAACAGGTTGTATAAGTCTGGGATCATAGTGCCAATCCGGTTTTCCGATTGGATCTCAAACTTGGTGCCCGTGAGGAAGAAAACCGGTGAGATTCGCTTATGTATAGACTTTAGAAATCTGAACAAAGTGTCATTAAAGGACAATTATCCGCTGCCCAAGATGGATCACATATTGCAGCGGGTTGTGGGGGCATCCAGAATGTCATTGCTTGATGGTTACTCCGGGTATAATCAGATTTTAGTGCACGAAGATGACCGTGACAAGACAGCATTTACTACTCCATGGGGTACATTTCATTATGCCAAGATGCCGTTTGGATTGAAGAATGCAGGTGCCACATTTCAGCGGGCAATGGACATGGCCTTTGCAAATGAGAAGGATGTCTTTTTAGTAGTTTATCTTGATGATTTGACTGTGTTTTCCAAATCAGATGAAGAGCATCTGTTTCATTTGACTAAAGTGTTTGAAAAGTGCAGAAAATATGGCATCTCATTGAATCCGAAGAAGAGTCTTTTTGCTATGAGTGAAGGCAAGCTGCTGGGCCATATCATTTCTAAAGATGGCATCCGTATAGACCCTGTACGAGTAAAAGCAATTCAGCAATTGGAGCAGCCCTGTAGCAAGAAAGAAATTCAGTCCTTCAATGGTAAGTTGAATTTTCTGCGTCGTTTCATTCCCAATCTTGTTGAACATCTCAGAGAAATAACCAATATGCTCAAGAAGGACAGCGAACTAAGATGGAACGAAGGGGCGGTGAAATTGTTTAATTTGATAAAGGTAATCTTATCTTCAGCTCCAACATTGATTAGCCCGGATTATACACAGGATTTTATTTTGTTTTCATTCGCCTTTGAGCATACATTGGCAGCTGTGTTGATGCAAAAGAGAGATGGAGTTGAGAGGCCCATAGCCTTTTTCAGCCGCATCATAAGAGATGGAGCACTGAATTATAATATCATTGAGAAGCAAGCATTGGCCCTGATTAAAGCATTGAAAGGTTTCCGAGTTTACATATTGAATTCTCATGTTCTAGCATATGTTCCTAATGCAGCTGTGAAGGATGTTCTAGTGCAAACGGAACCGGAAGGAAGAAGGGGTAAGTGGATTGCTGCACTCTTAGAATATGATGTTGAAATTAAGCCTACCAAGTTGATTAAAGGCCAAGGTCTAGCTAAGTTGATGGCTGAGGCAAACCTTCATGTCCTTGATATAAATTTGATTGCTGCCTTGTCCGATGAAGATGAAGAAAATTCAGTCCTACCGGTGTCTGATATCTTTGTGTCTTCCCCTTGGTATGCTGATATAGTTTATGTGCTTCAAAACTTATCTGCACCTCCTGGCATTCCTAAAAACAAAGCTAGAACATTGAAGCTTAAGGCTGCCAAATTTTGCATCATCAAATCTGCACTTTATTGGAAGGATCCTGGTGGCATCTTGTTGAACTGTTTGGTCGAAGAGGAAGCTAAAACAACAGTAAATGATTTCCATAAGGGTGACTGTGGGGGTCAATTATTTTGGAAGACCACGACTAATAAGATCTTAAGAGCTGGTTTCTATTGGCCCTCTTTATTTTCAGATGTATATAAAGCGGTAAAGAGCTATCATGAATGTCAAATATTTCAAGGAAAACAGAAATTATAGCCCTTGCCTCTCAAACCGGTTGAAATCAGTGCGCCATTTCAGCAATGGGGCTTGGATTTTATTGGCGAGATCCACCCAACATCTTCCGAGCAGCATCGATGGATCTTGACAGCTACAGATTACTTCACAAAATGGATTGAAGCCATTCCCACCTGGCAGGCCACAGATTTGGTAATTATTTCCTTTCTTGAAAATAATATCTTGTCACATTTTGGCTGTCCACAAAAGTTGATTACTGACAATGCAGCTGCATTCAAATCAAAGAAGTTGGTTGATTTTTGCTTTAAATATAACATCAGTTTGGGGCATTCAACCGCTTATCATCCGCAAGGTAATGGGCTGGCCGAATCCTCGAACAAATCCCTTGTGAATATTATCAAGAAATTGTTGGAAATAAACAAGAAGAGCTGGCATAAGAGGTTGATAAATGCACTATGGGCTGATTGGGTAAGTCAAAAGAAGTCAATTGGTATGTCACCTTTTTAAATTGTTTACGGAGTAGATGCAGTGTTTCCTACTTCACTTAGTGTCCCGGTAGCCAAGTTGTTTCAAGAAGCTAGTGGTGAAGAGGATCCTATGCAACGACGGATCAGTCAAATGATTCATTTGCAGCAAACACGAGAAGAAGTTCACCATAATTCCCTTAAGTTGCAGGAGCGCATAAAGAGAATCTATGACAAAAAGGCCAAGGCAGATGAGTTTCAGATTGATGATGTTGTGTTATGGTGGTGTTAGCTACCTATACCAATAGGTTTCATATTTCATGATTAGCATTGAAAAGGTCCAAATATGCTCTGCTTTGATGATGCAAAGATCACATATTTCCAAGAGAATACAATCTGTGCTTATAGCTTGATGTGGACTCAAATTTTGATGGATGGTCCAACAGCCCAATCTGGATCATGCCATGTTTTGAATTTTCAGTTGTAGAATAGAGAAAGAAGTCTGTCCAAACTGTTTAATCTTGGCAGACAAGTAGTTTAGGTAGAGAAGAAAGGCTCCCAACAGCTTAATCTGGGACCTTGGAAGAAATAAGGGTAGAAGTAGATAGAAAAACAAAAGAAAAAGCCAAAGAAAAGAAAAGGAAAATAAGGGTTTGCAAGCCTAAGTGCACCCTCCAAGAAGAAACAAAAAATGCTAGGAAAGTAGATGGGTAGGCAGTTGGGGTCGCAGAAGTATCATTCCTTACAATTGAAGCTATGCTAACCTATTTCACAAAGCAAAGTCACTGGATTAGGAAGTCTTTCTCCTCCATCAGGTTGCAGCAAGCAAAGAAGCATGTCTAACTTCCCAATTTTCCCCTCTCCATTCATTACTAACATCCCCTCATCAGTTGATATTCATGAAAGAATTGGTGGTTTTTAGTGGTTCTTAGTCCTATTAGAAGCCACATTTCTTGTCTAAAAACTCTTTTCATTTTGATCTACTCCTTATGCTAAGTTATTTTCAAATAAACTTAGTGTTATCTCCCCTCATCCACTCCTTTTCATCCATATTAACCCTAACTCTATTATGTAACTCCCCTATATTACCCTTTCCCTAGTATTATAACACCATGGTGTATAAACCCCAAACATTGTATAAATATCCCTCCCTTTGGCATTATAGCCAATAAATCCTCTGTTAGGGATCAAATTGGCATCTGGTCACTTTGTTGAACCTAAGTCTAACCCCCTCCCCTCTTCTGAATCCATTTGGCCCCTTAAAACCCTTATTTGTCAAAAGAAAACCTTATAGAAGACCTTGTTCTACCTATGCCCGCTTTAATTTGCAAAAAATGAACAAAAACCCACTATTTTCGTTTATCCAAAGTATGGGCGCCGGGTTATTTTTAAATTTTATATTGAATGGACATTTAAAAAACCTTTGTAAACCCGCCATATCCCAAGAGTTTCCGCCCAGCACTGATCTTGAAAATAAATATTAAAATAATCCCGCCCCTTGTCATATCCACCGATCATCTCAGCGACCCGTCAACCGTCCGATCGAGCGCTTTTGATCGGATGGCCCTAATCCATATCGGACCGGCCCCGACGTCCGACAGATACCTTCCGATATCTGTCAGAAGGTGACGTCAGGCCTCCGCCACCCGTCATCCCCACAGCTCATCGGAGGTACGCCTGACAAATCCTTCTTCCGTATCATAAGCGGTGCGATGAGAAACCGCTAACCACTCCCGGTTTTCGGTCGATCCGCCCAGCCAACGTCACCACCGCATCATACCCACGTCAGTGCCACCCCGCCGTCGCGTCAGCCCCGCGTCCGCCTCCATGTTGATCTGTCCTGCCACTTCATCATCCCCGTGGACCAATCAGAGCCTGCCACCTCACCTGATGACGTCATGCTGACGTCATCCGACCTTGACCCCACCTGATGACGTCATGCTGACGTCATCCAAAAAACGCGCCAATATGCCAAAAATCCATATTTAGGCCAATTTTCGCGTTTTTTCACACTTTTTGCCGTAAGAGCTGTTGCTTGCTCTGCATGATTTTACGTCCAAATTATACCACCTTTGCTGAAATCGACTTGGAGACGTCCAGCGCGCTATTTCCACAGTCATCCGTGACCATTGCTCACTCTTCACCAGGTATTCTCCATTATAAATTCTTCATATGCCTACTTTGTCTGTGAATTTCCTCAAAAGAGCTTAAACGACAAAAAACTCTCAAAATTCACCGGCGGAATCTTGGTGTCTTGCCCCCATTTACAACTGTGAGCTCGAAAAACACCAGCTGAGCCTTGTTTGCCCATACTTTCACAAAAAACTGCACTTTCTTCGCGCAATCGTGAAACAACTTACTCAAATTGCACCTACCTGTTAAAAAGACAGATTGAGACCACACATTGGTCTTATTTTCACTTTAAACAGTATTTCAATTGCTGCAGTTGTTTCACTCACCCTCTGTTCCATCCAATTCACACTTCTCCCTTAAAGAAAACTCTTTGTGTTGCTATGCATAGCAACTATATCCATAGTTCTAGGAGAAGTCATGGATCCACCAGTAGCTCCAATAGCATTAAACGTTGCTCCATTAAATGCCCCTCAGAGACAATTGGAATGGCAGTCTCTGGCAGACATGGACTATCAGATTTCAGAGGAAATGCTGATGGGTACTAAGTTCCACATCCACCTGCTCAATGAATTGAAGGCCAAGCATGAGGCTGGAACAGATGTGCTGGGCATATGGGACTCATTCCTCCCTATTTTCAAGCTCCCTCAAGTAAACCAATTCCCTGATTTGATCCATCTGTGTGCTGAAAATTATGACCCCACTCAGAGGGCAGTTCTTGACCATTCAGGGTCAGTTGTGTTTTATGTCACCCCAGAAGCTATCAAGGATATGCTCTGCTTCAGGACTGAGAAGAAACTGGTCCCTCTATCACTTGTAGACCTGATAAATCAAGGAGCCAGAATGACAGATGCTCAGGTCACCAAACTAAACCAGCTATACATTGGCTCTGACTCTGTGAAGTATCCTCCTATCAATCAAGTATACCTCAACCAACTGGGCAGAGATCTGGTAGACATGATTAGTCCCATTTTGGGCTACAACTCCATTGAGTTTGTTGATCAAACTGTGCTGGTAATCATGCTCATGTTTGCTCCTGGCAAGTCTCCTATCTGCTATGACTATGCCACCTATATAGCAGACAAAATACATGAGCAACTAATGAACCTGGCAAGAGAAAGAGTGTTCAGGTATACCTCCTACATTTACCACTTGATCTTATATCATCAACATCAGAAATTCTCTTTTCCAATCAAAAGAGAGGATGCCCAAGGCAATCCAAGATCAGTGGTCTATTGGTCATCTGTTTTCCACTGTAGAGGTGAAACTCCTTATACTTATTGTGAGTTCATAGATCAGTTCATCCACCCAGCTATGTCAATGTTGATGGGCTCACCTCCTCCGAGGCTCACAGATGAAATGCAAAGGATCCTGCAGTTATCCAAATCATACAGCATTGGGGACTGGTACTTTTACCAGCACCACACCGTCATCAGGATGTATGGGTGTGAACGGCCTCCCTACAGACTACCCAAATATGTGCCTATGAGGCTATTTTCCCTAGAATACTTCAGGCAGTTCGGCAATGTTGATGTGCTTCACTTTTTAGGCAAAGGCAAGAAAGCACAGTTAAAAGTCAGGAACCAACTTGGCCACTTTGTCTATAACCAAAGGGAGGAAGGTTGGAGAGAAGCAGACAGGATGCTTGAGTCCCTTGGCCTTCAAACCAGTTTCCTCTGGAAACCTTATGAACCCAACCACTTCATCACTTTGAGAAGGCTCAGATATAGGCTCTCTGGCTATGATCATGTAAAGATCCCTCACATTGAAAAACATGCAAACCAAGCAAAATGGAGGAGAGGAACCCTAGAAGAGCCGGTTACACAAGAAGAGCTTAATCAAAGAGCGGTGAGGAATCTTAAAAAGATGGCTGACCTTGAACTTTGTTCACAGGTGTTTTCACTGCCAAGCACACAAGTGGGAGCAGTTGCATCCTCCTCGACTGTAAATCAGCAAGCACCCAAAGCCACTGAAGATACATCTAGCAAGGGCAAGGAAAAAGAGATGGATACTGAACAACCACCGTATGAGAAGGTGCAGCCACAGCAGCAACAGGTACAACAACAACGACAGGAATTGTAGCAAGAAGAAGGGCAGCATAATGAAGAGCAGCCCCCACAGCAAGAAGGGGCAGTTGAGGCCCCAATTTCCACAGAACAGCAGGCACAAAATACGGTGCCTCCTAGGTAGGAGACATCAGTTGATGCATCAATCCTCCAAACTCCACAAAAGGAGGATACTAGCAGAAAAAGGGACAGAGAGACTCCCTTAACCACATTAGAAAGTCATGGTGAGAAAAGACAGAGAATGAACCCCTTCTCTGATGAGGAAATGCCAACAGGGAAATCTCTGGGCATGAACCCACCTAGTAGGGAAGCATCTGCAAGTTCCTTCCAAGAGGAACAGAACAGAACTGTGGGAGGAGAAGTCAGCTCCTCTAGCCAGCAGAGGGAGGGTGAACTGAGCATCAAACAACAGTTCATAGACATAAAGAAAAGGAGTGAGCCCATAAAAATACAGCTGTATAATCATTTGCTGAAGATGGCTCCCACCAACCAGCAAAGACTGATGTCTGCTTTTGATGTTAGTGAAGGCAAGATGATCATGAGCCATTTCTTACCAGCTGTAGCACAGCCCCAGTCTCATGCAGATTATATAAGGACTAATCTTGAGGTCCTTGCCAAAGACATCCACCCAATGGATAAAATTGAGTTGCATAAGCAAACAGGTGAGATGGTCTATGCCTCCTTGGCTGACAAAACACTGGACAATTATAGGCTAGAAAATAGCCTTAATAATACAGCTGCCCAACTTGAGTTGGAAAGGGCATCATCACAGGCTAAGGACAACAGAATTAGGTCCTTAGAAGATATAATTATTGAGATTGGGCATGATCCCAAAGATATCAAGGGCATCCAGGAGATATTGAAGTCAAGGGATGCAGACATGGCTGCTTTGAAGAAAAAGATCAAAATGCCAGCCACAATCCACCCTCAAACAGATGAGGTTGCTCAACAAAGGCATGATCAAGAGGCCTCAAACTTGCTGGTGTCTCTATATAAGTAGTTAATCCAGACACAAGAAAAGCTGGGAGAATCAGAGGCTGCACAGGCAGCATTACAGGCAGCTTTGAAGCAAAGAGAAGAAGGTCAGACCTCTCAGCCTCCTCCTGAAGTGATAAATCTTGAGGAAACGGCTCCACCTACTGTTCCTCCTCCTCAACGGATAGAACAAGCAGCAACATCCACCTCAGCAGCACCACTAACAACAGAGCAGGCCCCAAGCTTGGACATGCAAAAGCTGAGGAATGAGATCCAGGCCCTGGAAGCTCAAATGACAGAGCTGAATGAGACCAGGGATAAATTAGCCAAAGTGAATGACAGATATGACAAATCCAAGCAGTCTGTGGCAGAAAAGGGCAGGGAGATAAAAGCCCTTAAAGACAGGATCAAAGAGCTAGAGAATGAGCTCAAATTAGATAAGGTGGTGGCTGAGCTTAAAATAGTGTTGTGGGCTAACATTGGCCAATCTATTAATGAGCAATGGCAATATATTGAAACAATTCATGAGCAGTTGGAGCTCATTCCAAAAGCACAGACTGAGATTCAAAGATCAAGAGCTGCTCTAAGCAACATGCCTGAGATAGCCACCAAGATGATTAATGTGCTTAACAATAGGACAAGCACTCAGTTGGCTGCCATGGGAATTTCAAACAGAACTAAGCACATTTAGTTGATCAAGAGGGTTCTCACACTGAGAAACTTAGTGCAAACATTGGAAAGAAGAACCCAAGACATGCAGACTGAGGTGAACAGGTTTATGGAGAAATTTCAGGTGTTAGAAAACAGAGGGCTCCCTAGTTTACTGAACAGCGCAGGGAGATTGTTCACACATGACCAGTATGCCAAAAGGGTTAACACATTTGCCACTAGTCAGATCAATGAGAAGCCCAGCACCTCAGAGGAAACAGGGCCAGCCACAGGACAGACTCTCTACAACAGAGTAGAAAATTTATTTTTTATAATGAATGAAATCAAACACCTGTTTGGGGCACCTCCCAATTTTTATAAGTATACAGAGGAAGAGGAGACTATAGATGCCATTCTCAGGCATCAACTACCTACACTAGAATGGTGGACCAAGGCCATATAGACGATCTTATAAACAGGGTGCCATTCAACAAATTTTGATCATCAAAAATGCAAAATTGTCATACACAGGATAGTTTAAAAAGAGTCAGCATGCATTAAAGATTAAAGCTGAGCCAACTCAGCAGAAATTTCGGCCAACGAAGCAAATTAGGAAGCTACAGGTGTCCAGGCCGAGAAGCTACAGCAGAGCAGCTCCAAAAGCGCATTTCTCAACATTTATGCAGATTACTCCAACCGACTCAGTGGCCTCCAAAGGCCAAAATATCTTCTGACAAGCATAAAGATGCATTTACTTTGTATTCAATGATGTAATAACTCTCTTAGCTAAATATCTTGAAAAGTTGGTGAAGATATTTCATTTCTCAGATGACTCAACGCCTGAGATATTTTGTAATACTGTTTGTATATATTCGCCCCTCGCACAAGCTTGGAGGGTGGTTGTTGATTTCTCCTGAAGAAGTTCTTACGCTGTAATCCTTTCAGAGTTTAATAAAGAAAGTGATGGAATTTCTCGGATTTCTGAAGTGTTGAATGCGTTCTGGTGTCTGTTGAAAACTGCTGGATTCCTGTGTATTACACAATACAATAAGTTTCTGTAACTCTCTTTGTTATGTATTTTCGATCTATTAAAATCCATATATGTTTCTAATTTCCAAGTGTTTGACAACAAAGAAAAAGAATAACCTTCAGGACTTATTCATGCAATACCCTGAGTTCAATCTGTGTTGTTAATGAATGTTTTTCTTCAGCTATAATCTTGATAAGTGTAATTCTTAATTGCTGCACTTTCAGAATGTATCTTTCACAATGACCTTTGTTTCAGGAATTCAAGTTTGCTCTTGTGCAACATGTTTCACTTTCACATCACCAGCTCAATAGAAAATTCTTAATTGCTTTCTGTTGGCTGACCATGCATCACCACTTAAGTTTAAATTTGTTTGTTTGAGATACACAATAGGCCCTGCAGTCTGAACATCATCACTCCTGCATTTCAAAGCATTTCACAACTCTAGACTCCATTGCCCAATGATATACTATTCTCTGAACACAAGAAGATCATGAGGATGATGAAATCAAACTGTTCCAAACTAAATCAGGTGAATCCTTTGACTTTAAACAAGGCTATGACACTGCTGTCTATGAAGTCCATAAACAATACAAGCTAAGGAGCAGAACTGTGAACGTAAATCAGCCTGAAAAGATAAAGGATAATCAGCAACCTAAAAGAGTCATAGTCACAGAGCCTAATGACAAAACAAATTCACCTGCAGTAGAAGTGATTATTGAAGAGATCACTGAACCACTGTCCTTAAAACAGCAGCCTATGGCCACTTCATCCTCTTAACCTAATTTAAGTGTTACTCCTCAAGAGATGAGTAAAAGAGACAAGTCCCAAAGCCAAGATAAAAATCAGGAAGAAGATTTAATGAACAAGGAAAGGACTGTTATTCATAACCCTAAGACCCCATCTGAAAAACCCTTTGACCTAGAAACTGAAATTGGCAAACTAAAGATAGCAATTCCTCTCTCAGAACTAGCGAAGCATGACATCTATAAATTACAGATCAAGAAGTCCCTTCAACTCACTGGCAACAAGGATGATGTTAATGTGTTGGATGATACCCCAGAATTACTGTTTGGCCCAGAAGTAGATGGAAAAACAGTAGCCACAGGGGTATTACCGTTTTATGTCAGCTTACATATTCATGATAAAATATTACACAATGCAATGTTTGACTCAGGTGCCTCTCACAATCTCATGCCAAAAGCAGTCATGGAGAGATTGAATCTAGATATAACAAGACCATACAAAGACCTGTTTTCTTTTGACTCCAGCCAAGTCAAGTGTCTGGGTCTCATAAAGGACTTATGTGTGTCTCTGGTTCAATACCCAAACAAAACAATCCTAATGGATGTGGTAGTTGCTGATATCCCACCTAAGTATGGGATGCTGTTATCAAGATCATGGGGAGCTAAACTCCAAGGTTCCCTACAATTAGACATGTCATATGCCACCATCTCTGTTTTTGGGCAACCAAAAAGACTGTACAGAGAAACACTCATGAAATACATGGTCAGCAGTGAAGAAAAGCCTCAAAACTTTCCCATATATGTTGTCCATTCAGACATAGATTCATACATTCTCTTCAATAACAGCACAATTCTCTCAAAAAATAATGTTGAAACCGAAATACTCATACAGGAGGAAGACTCTAATGAAAGAATTACCACCCATGAAACAACAGTCAATCAAATGCTAGACACTGCTGCTGTCCTAAATATCAAGCATACCCAATCAAATGATGAAACTGTCCTAGAAGACAAGCCAGAGGAAAAACCAAAACTTCTACTTACATTGTCAGCCCATCAACATATCATTAAATCTCCTTCCCAACAGGATATCCTATGGTTCCTTGAATTTGATGGCTCAGTCAACAAGTTAGGGGCAGGAGCTGGAGTTTGGGTACACAATAAAGAAAATAGTCATGCAGAAGGCAGAGCCTATAGATTAAACTTCAGATGTACTAATAATATGGCAGAGTATGAAGCTCTTTTACTAGGCCTCAAATTAGTAAAGTTCTTGCAAGCTGCCAGGGTTTCAATCATGGGTGATTCAGATTTAGTTATCCAACAAGTGAAGGGAAATTTTTTCACCAATGACAAAAGACTAAGGACTTATAGGTCTGCTGTTGCTGAGGTACTAAACTTTTTCTCTGAATTCCAAATCACTAAGATTCCTAGAACCCACAATCTGCATGCTCATAGTTTAGCCACATTTGCAAGTACCTGCAAGCTGCCTTTTGAGCCCCATTATTGTTTCACAGCTGAGGTAAAACACAGACCCTCCATTCCAAACAATGTTAATGATTGGCAAGTATTTGAGGATGACAAGCAAATAAACCATTTTTTAACTCTGCAACAAGAATTTGCAGGATTAAATATTGACACTGATACAACAAGTCAATCACAAATACTTGATACAGCAAGTCAATCACAAATACTTGATACAGCAAGTCAATCACAAATACTTGAAAGAGCAAGTCCATCACAAATACAGTTTCAAAAGATTACTCACCCAATATCACCTAGAACAACAAAACAAATGCTAAATCCAACTATTTTCAGCAAGGAAAACATTCAACAAATTCAATCAATCAATTGTGAAGAAGTGGCCAATGCTGAAACTGAAATCATAGAGCTGAAAGACAATTTTCTACCAACAGGCCTAACTCCACTAGAGGACATCTTTGATTCAAATGATATACCTAGAAAACCAAAAATGCAGCCCTTAAATGCAGCCATTGAAGAATGCAACATTGGTACAATTGACAAACCCAAAATAATTAAATTGTCTGCATCTTTACCTCCTGACCAAAAGCCTAAATATATTGACCTCTTTAAAGAGTTCCAGGATGTTTTTTCATGGAGTTATGAGGACCTAAAATCCTATGACACCTCTGTTATCCAGCATACTATCCCTCTCAAGCCTGATCAAAAGCCCTTTAAACAAAAATTGAGGAGAATCAATCCTATGCTTCTCCCAGCAATGGAGCAAGAAGTACAGAAAATGTTCAAGGCAGGCATCATAGCACCAATCAGATTCTCCGAATGGATCTCCAACTTAGTCCCTACAAGAAAGAAAACTGGTGAAATAAGGCTGTGTGTGGACTTAAGAAATCTGAACCAAGTATCCCTCAAAGACAACTATCCCTTACCCAAGATGGATCATATTCTCCAAAGAGTGGTAGGGGCCTCAAGGATCTCATTACTGGATGGATTCTCGGGCTTCAATCAAATCCTGGTGCACCCTGATGATCAAGACAAAACGGCATTCACAACCCCATGGGGAACTTTCAAATATGTAAAGATGCCTTTTGGATTGAAAAATGCAGGGGCAACATTTCAAAGAGCAATGGATATTACTTTTGCCAAGGAGATTCATGACTTTTTAGTCATTTACTTAGATGACCTTACACCTTTCTCAAAATCAGACCAAGAACATATAAAACATTTGAGACAGATCTTCCTAAAATGCAGAAAATATGGAATTTCCTTGAATCCCAAGAAATCCCTGTTTGGTTTAGAGGAAGGTAAACTCTTGGGCCACATCATTTCTAAAGATGGCATTAGAATTGATCCAGATAGGATACAAGCTATCCTACAAATGCCCCACCCAAGAAATATCAAAGAGTTGCAAGCATTCTTGGGAAAGATCAATTTCTTGAGAAGGTTTATCCCAAACTTAGCAGAACTAATCAGATTATTAAATAACATGCTAAAGAAAGATTCAAAAGTCAAATGGACTGTTGAAGCCAATCAAGCCTTTGAAGGTATAAAACTGGCCCTTACCCAAACCCCAGTGTTGACCAATCCTCAGTTTGACAGAGAATTTATCATTTTCTCTTTTGCCTCCCAGCATACTATTGCTGCTGTTTTGTTACAAAAAGATGACCAAGGAAATGAAAAACCAATTGCTTTCTTTAGCAGAGCTCTTAGAGATGCACCTTTAAAGTATCAAATCATGGAAAAGCAGGCTTATGCTTTGGTCAAGGCCATTAAGGACTTTAGGATTTACATCCTTTATTCACATGTTATAGCTTATGTACCAAGTCCTATTGTCAAAGACATTCTCACCCAAGAAAATTTAGAGGGCAGAAGGGGAAAGTGGATTGCCAACATTTTGGAATTTGATATTGAGATAAAACCTACAAAATTAATAAAAGGGCAAGGTTTGGCCAAACTAATGACAGAAGCAAATTTCCAAGCCTCAGACATCAACCAGCTGGACAGTGAACAGGAGCTGGCGACTCCAAAGATCAATGTAGCCTTTGAACAATCCCCTTGGTACTCTGATATATGTTATGTATTGCAAAACCTGTGTGCTCCCCCAGGATTGTCCAGAACTAAATGTAGGTTCTTAAAAATGAAAGCTTCTAAATTCTGTGTTATGGATGTAAATTTATTGTGGAAAAACCATGAAGGAATATTGCTAAACTGCCTAATTGAGAATGAAACTGACAATATCATAAAGGAACCTCATGCAGGTGACTGTGGTGGACACTTGTACTGGAAGTCCACTGTGGATAAAATACTAAGGGCTGGTTACTACTGGCCCACCATGTTCTCTAATGTCAAGAAATTCACTACCTCATGTCATAAATGTCAAGTGTTTGAGGGAAAGAGACAGTTGCTGCCACTTCCCTTGAGGCCTATTGCAACAGAGAGACCTTTTCAACAATGGGGCTTGGATTTCATTGGGGAAATTCATCCCTCATCTTCAGGCCAACATAGATGGATCTTAACAGCCACAGACTATTTCACCAAGTGGATTGAAGCTGTTCCATGCAGACAAGCAAATGATTCCACTATCATTCAGTTCTTGGAGAACAACATATTGGCTAGATTTGGCTGTCCTGACAAAATAATAACAGACAATGCTGCTGCTTTCAGATCCAAGAAGATGGTGAATTTTTGCCACAAATTTCACATTACCTTAGGCCATTCTACTGCATACTATCCCCAAGGTAATGGCCTTGCTGAGTCATCAAACAAAAGCCTGGTAAACATCATAAAGAAAGTACTAGAAGAGAACAAAAAGAATTGGCATAAGAAGCTTGTAAATGCTCTATGGGCAGATAGACTAACAACCAAGAGATCAATTGGGACCGGCCCATATGAGTTCGTTTATGGATTGGAAGCCAAATTTCCCTCATCACTAGGGGTACCTATTATGAAACTTCTTCAAGAAAGCCAAGCTAAACCAAATGATATGCAAAGAAGAATCAATCAAATCATATGTTTACAGCAAACTAGAGACCAAGTTTTCAGTAGAGTTCAAGTTCTACAAGAAAAATTAAAGAAGGCCTTTGATAGGAAAACTAAGGCAGAAGATTTCAACATTGGTGGCAAAGTCCTCAAGTGGGATTCAAGAAGAGAGGATAAGGGAAAACATGGAAAATTTGATTCCCTTTGGAGAGGACCATTTGCTGTCCAAGCAGTACAAGGAAATAACACCTATTTCCTTAAAAGTCTCAATGAAACTGATTTGGATGAAGGCCCTGTGAATGGCAGGATGCTGAAGCACTATTTTGAATATCACCCATAAGTGCAGCCCGAGTTTTCCCTTGTACATATCCAGATGTATATATTATTTTCTGTCAACATGTAAAAATGCAATTTCTCAAAGTTTTCTTAAACTGCCAGCAAAAGGTAAATAGAATCAGAGGTCTACCAGGAAGAGGAGCACACAATTTTGGCATTTCAAAGCAGCAAACTTTAAGGTTGGCAAGAGCAGTCAAGGGGCAAGGCAATCTGACCTGCTGTTCTTGGTCTTTCAAATGAAAAACCATCCCCATGTGGAGCCACTGTTAGCTACCTATACCAATAGGTTTCATATTTCATGATTGGCATTGAAAAGGTCCAAATATGCTCTGCTTTGATGATGCAAAGATCACATATTTCCAAGAGAATACAATCTGTGCTTATAGCTTGATGTGGACTCAAATTTTGATGGATGGTCCAACAGCCCAATCTGGATCATGCCATGTTTTGAATTTTCAGTTGTAGAATAGAGAAAGAAGTCTGTCCAAACTGTTTAATCTTGGCAGACAAGTAGTTTAGGTAGAGAAGAAAGGCTCCCAACAGCTTAATCTGGGACCTTGGAAGAAATAAGGGTAGAAGTAGATAGAAAAACAAAAGAAAAAGCCAAAGAAAAGAAAAGGCAAATAAGGGTCTGCAAGCCTAAGTGCACCCTCCAAGAAGAAACAAAAAATTCTAGGCAAGTAGATGGGTAGGAAGTTGGGGTCGCAGAAGTATCATTCCTTACAATTGAAGCTATGCTAACCTATTTCACAAAGCAAAGTCACTGGATTAGGAAGTCTTTCTCCTCCATCAGGTTGCAGCAAGCAAAGAAGCATGTCTAACTTCCCAATTTTCCCCTCTCCATTCATTACTAACATCCCCTCATCAGTTGATATTCATGAAAGAATTGGTGGTTTTTAGTGGTTCTTAGTCCTATTAGAAGCCACATTTCTTGTCTAAAAACTCTTTTCATTTTGATCTACTCCTTATGCTAAGTTATTTTCAAATAAACTTAGTGTTATCTCCCCTCATCCACTCCTTTTCATCCATATTAACCCTAACTCTATTATATAACTCCCCTATATTACCCTTTCCCTAGTATTATAACACCATGGTGTATAAACCCCAAACATTGTATAAATATCCCTCCCCTTGGCATTATAGCCAATAAATCCTCTGTTAGGGATCAAATTGGCATCTGGTCACTTTGTTGAACCTAAGTCTAACCCCCTCCCCTCTTCTGAATCCATTTGGCCCCTTAAAACCCTCATTTGTCAAAGAAAACCTTATAGAAGACCTTGTTCTACCTATGCCCGCTTTAATTTGCAAAAAATGAACAAAAACCCACTATTTTCGTTTATCCAAAGTATGGGCGCCGGGTTATTTTTAAATTTTATATTGAATGGACATTTAAAAAACCTTTGTAAACCCGCCATATCCCAAGAGTTTCCGCCCAGCACTGATCCCGAAAATAAATATTAAAATAATCCCGCCCCTTGTCATATCCACCGATCATCTCAGCGACCCGTCAACCGTCCGATCGAGCGCTTTTGATCGGACGGCCCTAATCCATATCGGACCGGCCCCGACGTCCGACAGATACCTTCCGATATCTGTCAGAAGGTGACGTCAGGCCTCCGCCACCCGTCATCCCCACAGCTCATCGGAGGTACGCCTGACAAATCCTTCTTCCGTATCATAAGCGGTGCGATGAGAAACCGCTAACCGCTCCCGGTTTTCGGTCGATCCGCCCAGCCAACGTCACCACCGCATCATACCCACGTCAGTGCCACCCCGCCGTCGCGTCAGCCCCGCGTCTGCCTCCATGTTGATCTGTCCTGCCACTTCATCATCCCCGTGGACCAGTCAGAGCCTACCACCTCACCTGATGACGTCATGCTGACGTCATCCGACCTTGACCACACCTGATGACGTCATGCTGACGTCATCCAAAAAACGCGCCAATATGCCAAAAATCCATATTTAGGCCAATTTTCGCGTTTTTTCACACTTTTTACCGCAAGAGATGTTGCTTTCTCTGCATGATTTTACGTCCAAATTATACCGCCTTTGCTGAAATCGACTCGGAGACGTCCAGCGCGCTATTTCCACAGTCATCCGTGACCATTTCTCGCTCTTCACCAGGTATTCTCCATTATAAATTCTTCATATGCCTACTTTGTCTGTGAATTTCCTCAAAAGAGCTTAAACGACAAAAAACTCTCAAAATTCACCAGCGGAATCTTGGTGCCTTGCCCCCATTTACAACTGTGAGCTCGAAAAACACCAGCTGAGCCTTGTTTGCCCATACTTTCATAAAAAACTGCACTTTGTTCACGCAATCGCAAAACAACTTACTCAAATTGCACCTACCTGTTAAAAAGATAGATTGAGACCACACATTGGTCTTATTTTCACTTTAAACAGTATTTCAATTGCTGCAGCTGTTTCACTCACCCTCTGTTCCATCCAATTCACACTTCTCCCTTAAAGAAAACTCTTTGTGTTGCTCTGCATAGCAACTATATCCATAGTTCTAGGAGAAGTCATGGATCCACCAGTAGCTCCAATAGCATTAAACATTGCTCCATTAAATGCCCCTCAGAGACAATTGGAATGGCAGTCTCTGGCAGACATGGACTATCAGATTTCAGAGGAAATGCTGATGGGTACTAAGTTCCACATCCACCTGCTCAATGAATTGAAGGCCAAGCATGAGGCTGGAACAGATGTGCTGGGCATATGGGACTCATTCCTCCCTATTTTCAAGCTCCCTCAAGTAAACCAATTCCCTGATTTGATCCATCTGTGTGCTAAAAATTATGACCCCACTCAGAGGGCAGTTCTTGACCATTCACGGTCAGCTGTGTTTTATGTCACCCCAGAAGCTATCAAGGATATGCTCTGCTTTAGGACTGAGAAGAAACTGGTCCCTCTATCACTTGTAGACCTGATAAATCAAGGAGCCAGAATGACAGATGCTCAGGTCACCAAACTAAACCAGCTATACATTGGCTCTGACTCTGTGAAGTATCCTCCTATCAATCAAGTATACCTCAACCAACTGGGCAGAGATCTGGCAGACATGATTTGTCCCATTTTGGGCTACAACTCCATTGAGTTTGTTGATCAAACTGTGATGGTAATCATGCTCATGTTTGCTACTGGCAAGTCTCCTGTCTGCTATGACTATGCCACCTATATAGCAGACAAAATACATGAGCAACTAATGAACCTGGCAAGAGAAAGAGTGTTCAGGTATACCTCCTACATTTACCACTTGATCTTATATCATCAACATCAGAAATTCTCTTTTCCAATCAAAAGAGAGGTTGCCCAAGGCAATCCAAGATCAGTGGTCTATTGGTCATCTGTTTTCCACTGTAGAGGTGAAACTCCTTATACTTATTGTGAGTTCATAGATCAGTTCATCCACCTAGCTATGTCAATGATGATGGGCTCACCTCCTCCGTGGCTCACAGATGAAATGCAAAGGATCCAGCAGTTATCCAAATCATACAGCATTGGGGACTGGTACTTTTACCAGCACCACACCGTCATCAGGATGTATGGGTGTGAACTGCCTCCCTACAGACTACCCAGATATGTGCCTATGAGGCTATTTGCCCTATAATACTTCAGGTAGTTCGGCAATGTTGATGTGCTTCACTTTTCAGGGAAAGGCAAGAAAGCACAGTTAAAAGTCAGGAACCAACTTGGCCACTTTGTCTATAACCAAAGGGAGGAAGGTTGGAGAGAAGCAGACAGGATGCTTGAGTCCCTTGGCCTTCAAACCAGTTTCCTCTGGAAACCTTATGACCCCAACCACTTCATCACTTTGAGAAGGCTCAGATATAGGCTCTCTGGCTATGATCATGTAAAGATCCCTCACATTGAAAAACATGCAAACCAAGCAAAATGGAGGAGAGGAACCCTAGAAGAGCCGGTTACACAAGAAGAGTTGAATCAAAGAGCGGTGAGGAATCTTAAAAAGATGGCTGACCTTGAACTTTGTTCACAGGTGTTTTCATTGCCAAGCACACAAGTGTGAGCAGTTGCATCCTCCTCGACTGTAAATCAGCAAGCGCCCAAAGCCACTGAAGATACATGTAGCAAGCGCAAGGAAAAGGAGATGGATACTGAACAGCCACCGCATGAGAAGGTGCAGCCAGAGCAGCAACAGGTACAACAACAACGACAGGAATTGCAGCAAGAAAAAGGGAAACATAATGAAGAGCAGCCCCCACAGCAAGAAGGGGCAGTTGAGGCCCCAATTTCCACAGAACAATAGGCACAAAATACGGTGCCTCCTAGGCAGGAGACATCAGTTGATGCATCAATCCTCCAAACTCCACAAAAGGAGGATACTAGCAGAAAAAGGGACATAGAGACTCCCTTAACCACATCAGAAAGTCATGGTGAGAAAAGACAGAGAATGAACCCCTTCTCTGATGAGGAAATGCCAACAGGGAAATCTCTGGGCATGAACCCACCTAGCAGGGAAGCATCTGCAAGTTCCTTCCAAGAGGAACAGAACAGAACTGTGGGAGGAGAAGTCAGCTCCTCTAGCCAGCAGAGGGAGGGTGAACTGAGCATCAAACAGCAGTTCATAGACATAAAGAAAAGGAGTGAGCCCATAAAAATATAGTTGTATAATCATTTGCTGAAGATGGCTCCCACCAACCAGCAAAGACTGATGTCTGCTTTTGATGTCAGTGAAGGCAAGATGATCATGACCCATTTCTTACCAGCTGTAGCACAGCCCCAGTCTCATGCAGATTATATAAGGACCAATCTTGAGGTCCTTGCCAAAGACATCCACCCAATGGATAAAATTGAGTTGCATAAGCAAACAGGTGAGATGGTCTATGCCTCCTTGGCTGACAAAACACTGGACAATTATAGGCTGGAAAATACCCTTAATAATACAGCTGCCCAACTTGAGTTGGAAAGGGCATCATCACAGGCTAAGGACAACAGAATTAGGTCCTTAGAAGATATAATTATTGAGATTGGGCATGATCCCAAAGATATCAAGGGCATCCAGGAGATATTGAAGTTAAGGGATGCAGACATGGCTGCTTTGAAGAAAAAGATCAAAATGCCAGCCACAATCCACCCTCAAACAGATGAGGTTGCTCAACAAAGGCATGATCAAGAGGCCTCAAACTTGCTGGTGTCTCTATATAAGCAGTTAATCCAGACACAAGAAAAGTTGGGAGAATCAGAGGCTACACAGGCAGCATTACAGGCAGCTTTGAAGCAAAGAGAAGAAGGTCAGACCTCTCAGCCTCCTCCTGAAGTGATAAATCTTGAGGAAACGGCTCCACCTACTGTTCCTCCTCCTCAACAGACAGAACAAGCAGCAACATCCACCTCAGCGGCACCACTAACAACAGAGCAGGCCCCAAGCCTGGACATGCAAAAGCTGAGGAATGAGATCCAGGCCCTGGAAGCTCAAATGACAGAGCTGAATGAGACCAGGGATAAATTAGCCAAAGTGAATGACAGATATGACAAATCCAAGCAGTCTGTGGTAGAAAAGGGCAGGGAGCTAAAAGCCCTTAAAGACAGGATCAAAGAGCTAGAGAATGAGCTCAAATTAGATAAGGTGGTGGCTGAGCTTAAAATAGTGTTGTGGGCTAACATTGGCCAATCTATTAAGGAGCAATGGCAATATATTGAAACAATTCATGAGCAGTTGGAGCTCATTCCAAAAGCACAGACTGAGATTCAAAGATCAAGAGCTGCTCTAAGCAACATGCCTGAGATAGCCACCAGGATGATTAATGTGCTTAACAATAGGACAAGCACTCAGTTGGCTGCCATGGGAATTTCAAACAGAACTGAGCACATTCAGTTGATCAAGAGGGTTCTCACACTGAGAAACTTAGTGCAGACATTGGAAAGAAGAACCCAAGACATGCAGACTGAGGTGAATAGGTTTATGGAGAAATTTCAGGTGTTAGAAAACAGAGGGCTCCCTAGTTTACTGAACAGCGCAGGGAGATTGTTCACACATGACCAGTATTCCAAAAGGGTTAACACATTTGCCACTAGTCAGATCAATGAGAAGCCCAGCACCTCAGAGGAAATAGGGCCAGCCACAGGACAGACTCTCTACAACAGAGTAGAAAATTTATTTTTTATAATGAATGAAATCAAACACCTGTTTGGGGCACCTCCCAATTTTTATAAGTATACAGAGGCAGAGGAGACTATGGATGCCATTCTCAGGCATCAACTACCTACACTAGAATGGTGGACCAAGGCCGTACAGACGATCTTATAAACAGGGTGCCATTCAACAAATTTTGATCATCAAAAATGCAAAATTGTCATACACAGGACAGTTTAAAAAGAATCAGCATGCATTAAAGATTAAAGCTGAGCCAACTCAACAGAAATTTCGGCCAACGAAGCAAAGTAGGAAGCTACAGGTGTCCAGGCCGAGAAGCTACAGCAGAGCAGCTCCAAAAGCGCATTTCTCAGCATTTATGCAGATCACTCCAACCGACTCAGTGGCCTCCAAAGGCCAAAATATCTTCTGACAAGCATAAAGATGCATTTACTTTGTATTCAATGATGTAATAACTCTCTTATCTAAATATCTTGAAAAGTTGGTGAAGATATTTCATTTCTCAGATGACTCGACGCCTGAGATATTTTGTAATACTGTTTGTATATATTCGCCCTCGCACAAGCTTGGAGGGTGGTTGTTGATTTCTCCTGAAGAAGTTCTTACGTTGTAATCCTTTCAGAGTTTAATAAAGAAAGTGATGGAATTTCTCGGATTTCTGAAGTGTTGAATGCATTCTGGTGTCTGTTGAAAACTGCTGGATTCCTGTTTATTACACAATACAATAAGTTTCTGTAACTCTCTTTGTTATGTATTTTCGATCTATTAAAATCCATATATGTTTCTAATTTCCAAGTGTTTGACAACAAAGAAAAAGAATAACCTTCAGGACTTATTCATGCAATACCCTGAGTTCAATCTGTGTTGTTAATGAATGTTTTTCTTCAGCTATAATCTTGATAAGTGTAATTCTTAATTGATGCACTTTCAGAATGTATCTTTCACAGTGACCTTTGTTTCAGGAATTCAAGTTTGCTCCTGTGCAACATGTTTCACTTTCACATCACCAGCTCAATAGAAAATTCTTAATTGCTTTCTGTTGGCTGACCATGCATCACCACTTAAGTTTAAATTTGTTTGTTTGAGATACACAATAGGCCCTGCAGTCTGAACATCATCACTCCTGCATTTCAAAGCATTTCACAACTCTAGACTCCATTGCCCAATGATATACTATTCTCTGAACACTACATCTTAAGCCCTGAAAGAAGTCCTTCAACCAAAACAAAAAACAAAATCTGAGCATAATAGCTAGCCTAAAAACACCATCAAAACAGAGACAAATCATAAAGAGAGAGCCCTCTCTGATTACAGTTTGGCTAGGAACTGTGATCCAAAGATTGGTTAGTGGTTACCCCGGCCGTATTCCCTTGGGAGTCATAGGGAACAACTTGGGTGTTAACAGGTGGGATGCCCGAAATGAGGATAAAGGGAAGCATGGAAAGTTCGACAACTTATGGAAGGGTCCTTACAAAATTGCAGCATATCGTGGTCCAAATGCTTTCCTTCTCAAAGAAATGAACGGAGATGAATGTCTTGGAGGTTCATTGAATGGCCGGTTGCTCAAGAGGTATCATGCTTGAACATTTTCTGCTCTCATCACTCTCATTGTAAATACCATGTCATTTTCTTTCTGCAGCAAGTGTGAAGCTGATTTCCATCTTCAGTTTGGGGCCCGCGGTGAAGGCTATAATTCTAAAAATGGTGATTAGTTGGTGTGAGTTTTACAAAGTTGTTTCATGTCAGTTCATTTTCTGTATAGAGTTAGTGAGTTAATGTCCAAGATAGTTTTGAGTTTCAGTTAATTGTCTAAGTCAAGTAGAGTTGTTTTCAAGTTGGTCACATGTGAAATAAGTTGACTCCATTGCCCAATGATAAAATCACTGATCTGCTCTCCCAGAGGTCTAAGGTTCTTGGTACCTCCAAGGAGCTACCATCCCCATTGGAGCCAATGTTAGTGTCGGTCTTGAAAGCCCTCCATCAGTGATCAAAGCTCTTTGCATTTGCATTGGTAGGTGTCTCATCAGTGTCAAAATTTGCATCTCGTTAGGCATGCCATAACCCTGATGGAGGAGCTGGTCTATTCATACCCCTCTTGGCTTTGCTGGGTCAGGTCATATCAGGTCATTGAGTTTGTCAAGCTGCTCTTATTTGGTCTTAATGTCAAAATTCTAGGTCTAGGGTTTTGGTCAGTTGTCTTAGCAAGGTCATGATAATTTTTGTAAAGAGAATAAATTTCCAAATTGTCTTCAGAAAGGCAGCAACAACCCTGGTCTCCTTGCCACAGTCCTTCAGATGATCTCCCTGCAAAAGAATCAGGTCAAAGCACTCAAAAAATCAACTTCAGGATAAAGGAAACCAAGAAAATCAGTGTTTTTAAAAAAGTGACCAAATAGACTTTATAAAGTGGGTTTTGGATAATTTTTTTTTTTAAAGTGAGATTATAAAATGTAATTCTCCCTCCTTTAACTCTCATTGTGCATTTCGAGCTTCTAAGAGTGATTGTGAGAGCGTGCAAGGAGAAGAAGGCGAAAATATAAGGGTTTCGGGCAGTTTACAGGTGCGCGACCCATCCAGGCTCGTGCGCGACCTGTTGGGCGGTGCGCGACCCGTCCAGCAGCCTCCGGCAGTGCAAAAACACAACGGGCGCGACCCGTTGAGCTGTGCGCAACCCGTCCAGGGGTGTGCGCGACTCGTTCATCTGCCAGCTTCCAAAACTGCAAACAAATTCCCTCATTCCTCTTCAAACTTGCTTGATCGGTCGAGGTAGGCTCCTAATCCATGGTTGATGGTATGGATGATGAAAATAATGATGTATGCTATGGTTTTATCTTTTAAATTTGCAAATGAATGGATTAATGTGGCTGTTGCTAATGTTTGTAAAATGTTAGGGTTTTGTGACTGTTTCAATTGTTTTTTGTCCCATTGATCCCTTCCTTTTTTCCCTCTTTCATTCATAGTCATGCTTGCATCTCTGTCCCATTTCATTTGCACATAAAATGTTTCCTTTTTCCCCCATCCCTAAGTTATAAACCCTACCCCTCTCACAAGCACTCAAACCCTAATTCCCTCTACCATACACATGCAAAACTAAAACAGAAAAAAGAAAAGATACATTTGAAAATAAAGAAAAGAGTCATGTGAAATTAAAGTGTTGTTGTATATCAAAAGGCATGTACATAACTCCTATATATCCTTGACATCCCCTTGTACATGAAACACTTTCCCTTGATATGAAAATGATGAGTATGTACCCTTTAATGTGCATGCACTCCTTAAGAACAGAAAAAGAGCAAAATTTGCCTTATGACACACATGAACTCCTGCAAGAAAATTTGGTGTATCCCCTTACATGTTCATTATTATACATGTTTTGTCCCATATGAGATGTTCTTTGCAATTGATTTCCCAATGTTAAAATTGTTCCTATATGCATGACAATTTGTAAAATTTCCCTTGAAAAATTCCTTGTTATTATCATATATTCCCATTCCTTGTTAAGAAGTTCCCTCCCCTAACATTCCCCTCATGTTTTTCCCCTTGAAACAACATAGAGTTCAGTACTTTTGCAGGCAGAGGCAGCAGTTCAATTTGTCCTTCAGTTTGCCCACCTTGCTCCAAAACCATGTCAGATACTGAGACTTATGAGCAAGGTGATGACCATTCATCATCTACAGAGATGGAGGAACAGAGGAGGCCTCATAGAGGGGGTAAACGAGGTCACCATAAGAGGGAGGAGCCCACTTCATTGGCAGAGTTACAGGCTTGTCCTTTGGCACTGAGTTGTTTCCAGTACATGTCATGCTATCAGTTTTGTGAGAGGCTCTCTCAAATTCAGCATCATATAGAGTTGGCCCGCTTGTTTGTCTTACACCTCCATGAGGGACATGTCACTCTTGCAGGGGTGAATTTCATATTAACACCCGAGGTGATCTCAGAGGCTACAGGTATACCGAATGTGGGAGAGGTGTGGTCTAAGCGCAGACTACTTGATTTTGTTCACTTTGAGCCCTATGTCCGGCCATCATTTGTGAAACTGTTGGCAGGTGTTTTCCCATTCAGATTCCTTCGGAGTGAGTATGCCCCCCTCATGAGACTCATCATGCATTACTTCACATGTGAGGGCAGATTTTCGCAGGTGTATTCATATCACATTCGCCTGTTGATGCATTTCACCCGGGTGAGGATGATGAACCTCCCAGTCTTTCTGTTTCAGAACATTCAGAGGATGGTACCTATGTTGCAGAGGAAGACCCCGGCCCAGCAGTACAGGAGTCTTTGTCACTATGGTTTGATTCAGCTCATTGTTTTGCATCAGTTGACTCAGCAGGGCATCTCATGGGAGGAGTTCATCTCCCGTGAGTTTTTCACAGTGCCACCTCAGCCACATCAGGAGGCTATTCATGAGGAGGGAGGACCATCTCAGCAGCCCGATGCTCCCATCACCCGACATGTCAGCTCTACTCCTATGGTCACCTATCAGAAAGGCCCAAGGGCCTTATTTGCAGCAGCTAGGCGAGTACTATCTCCACAGCAGGTGGAAGGGGTCTCGCCTTCATCGTCAGAGCAGCGAGTGTTATCTCCACAGCATGTGGAAGGGGCCTCGCTTTCTTCACCAGTAGATGTATTGCAGAGGGGCAAAGAGCCCATGGTTCATGAGGATCCAGTGATCGATCTTGAGGTCAGTTCTCCTAGCCAGGAGGCAAAGGAGATCATTCAGCAGCTCAGGGCCGAGAATGAGACTTTGCAGTGGAGACTTGAGGGTGCTCATGGACCATCACATATTTAGAGCAGCGGAACACTCAACTGGAGGAGGAGAAGGCCCTTGATGAGATTTGGAGGATTCGAAGTGAACGAGTCCTAAACCGTAGGAGGCCCGGTGATCCATTGCCTGTTGACCAGGAGTCTTTGCTTATTCAGGAGAATGCCCACTTGGAGAGGCTGTTGGCTAAGGCCAACCAAGACAAAAGGCTGCTAAAGAATATGAAAAACCACTATTGGGCTAGGATGCACGTTTGTAAAGCAAAGATGAAAGTGTTTCAAAGAAGATTGACCGAGGCTCTTGGGAGGAAGAAGAAGGCAAACCCACTCCGCATCTTGGCCGAGGCTTCTCTCACTCATCATGACACTCACTAGCCTCTTCACAGCATCAAGCACAAAAATTTTTGGAAGTTTTGGCTCATTTTTGGCATTTTTGGACAATTTACAGGTTTTGGCTTCTCAACGGGTCTCACCCCCGGTGAGACCCTTTGTCATCGTAGCTCTGTTTTGCGGAAACTCAGCATTGGTGGATTTTTCATGCAAATTTACATATTCCCATCCATTACCTTGAGTTTTCATGGAGTTTTGGGCCTCCAAAAGGTCAAAATACAATCAAATTTTGACTTTCTGCCCCTTTTTTGAGCTGCAGAAGTAGTCTTGGGAGAATTGATTTTTTACTAAGCAAATGACCTCCAAATCCAAAAATTCTGGTTGGGTTGGAAAGTGAACTCAGAGACCTTTCCAACGAGCTATCCTGAACCGCATTCTGACACCGGGAGGGCCTCCAAATAGGGCTTCAAAGTGCGCGACCCGTTGAGCAGTATGTGCGCGACCCGTTGAGCAGATTTGGCCAGATTTGACCAGTTCAGCCCAGAATTTGCAGATTAGCACCAGTTTGACTTGCTGAGGTCGATGATGATCCTTTTGACTGTACTTGTGGCACTTTTTGGGTACTTTTACTCTTGTTTTACTCTTCTAGAAGTTTCTCTCATGTAAAAGGGTAAAATTGACTGTATGAACTGGTTTCCAAGTTTTTAGAGGCAAGTTGTTTTGACTGCCTATTTTGTAGTGCTTAGTTTAGGAGTTGTTCAAACAGCTCCTAGGATAGTGAGCTCGACCCCTAGAGGTGGGGAAGAGGTTAGATCATCTATATTATGTACTTTCATGCTCATTTTCATGGTTGGACTCTTGAGGGAGGAACTATCATTGTATATTTTGCTTGTATCTCTGCAATTTTTGGCTAAGGAAGACCAGGGTTTTGCAGTCATCACTGGGATTCTTGTGGACTCATTGTGTTGATGGTGTGTCTCTTCATGTTATTGTAAGCTTTGTTATGTGATTCATTTCCTTTCTATACTGCTGCATATTAAACAAATGAAGTGATAAAGTTAGAACTCATGCTTGCATGCTCTGCTTTCAAATTTGTTTAATTTCTAAGTTTTCTACTGTCTAAAGAGAATTCAAAACCATTGTTTGCTCTCTTTAGCCTTCTTATCTTTCTTCCAGATCATCCACTTCAGCTAAAGACATCAATACAGGTTCCTACCTTGCCCCAAAGACCCCCCTGCAGAAACTGTGTCCAATCCCCGCACCCTAAATTGCAGATCCTCAATTTGCCACCAAAAACCCAAAAAACCCCCAAATCAACCTTTTAATCAGTTTACTAGCCTAATATCAATGTTACCTTTGATTGGTCATCTCATTTCATTGAAAATTTGCCGAGATTGACCGGAGAGAGCCTTCTCCTGCCCCGTAGGGCTAGCTACGAGGCTGAATGGTTTGATGTAGCTTTGAGATTTGCCTTCTCAGCCTGAGGTGAAATTTCAAACGCTAACACACAGTACAATCAGTTGAATGGCTTCATGGGATCCAAACAAGCTTGGTTACGTTCGAATTCACCAACGAGATGTGCCGCCGACACATGGGAAGTGTCTAGTTGGGGAGAATCAGCGGGATTGGCAGTGGTGGCAGTGGTTAATGGCAGAGGAAAGGTAATGGCGGTCAGAGACACATAGAGGAATGATGGCCATGACGTTGACTAATGGATCGGCCTGGCCACCTCACCCCCTCGCCATGAATTTCATCGTAATTCAAAAATGCTCAACTGAAGAACTCACGTTAACCGCTATTCATTTACACTTACAATTGTTCTCAGCGAAGCACGCGTCCTCCTCCTCCGTAGTCTGTTAGCTCGAGTTTTTTGGCCTGTTTCAAAATTCTCCAATGTCCCAGGCTCGTTCAGAAGCATCGTAACATCCTCCAGAAGCTAGCAAAGCGTTGTACAGGAAGAATCTCTACAGGAAACACAGCGTAGCCTTCCGGAGCGGAGAAGTCTGGACTTTTCTTCATCCAAACTTGGCGTTTCGAAGAGAGGTAGGCTCGAAAACACCCTTCCAATGCATGGTATATGTCGAAAACATGGTGAATTGAGCTGTCTTGAATTGGAGGGCTAGAGAAAAGTCTGCCTGTGAGTCAAAAATAGCAGTTTACTTGTGGTTGCATGAAATTTATTTGTTGGTTTTGTGTCCAAGTTTTCCTCCATGGTTCCTGTTAAGAAAATTCCTCCTGTAGAAAAGTTAAAGCACTGCCAGGGCTAACCTGTTTAGGAAAAATGTGAATTTTACATGGTTATATGTATGCTGGGGGTGGAAATTGAGCTCTGCACTCTGTCTAGGGAAACCCAAGTCTTACTTTTGTACACAGATAGTCGAGTTTTTAAAACAGGGAATTGGTGCAAGGTTAAAACATAAACTCCTGAGGGATACTGTCTTCAAGTTCGAAGAAGGAAACCATAAAACAGCAAGTCCTCTTTGCTCAGAGCACTCTCAACATGCCAGGGGGGTTTATCAAGAAGGAACCCTTGAATTCTAGAAAATTGCATGAACATCCCGAGGTGGTGAACCTCTTCACCCGTGCCAATTGGATGACCTTTTGTGATAGAATTCAAGGTCATGACGATGAGATAACGGAGGAGTTCTTAATGTCCCTGTAGCCTAAATCAAAGATATTGGCCACTATGAATTTTAGAGGGTTGACCCTAAATCTTACCCCACAACTCATTAGTCGAGTTAGTGATCTGCTATTGGGGATACCTTGGAGCAAAGAGGAGAGGGCATTGGGCCAAAAAGCCAAGAAATAATTCTTCCTACCAGAGGAACAGTTTTCAGAAGATAAGAACGGGGTCCAGAGAGCCAGCTTACATCCTTTCTGGAGCGAGGTTAGTCTTTAGATCATGAAATACATTACCTGTGAGGGGCAGTTCAATATTGTCTACGGCTATCACTTCCAGTTGCTGAGTGAACTCAGAAATGGGATGGATCTGCCTCCAGAATAGAAGTTAAGCATCCGCTACTTTCTCCTGCGATCATTAATTGAGTGTGGTAGAAAATTGAAGGAAGGGACACCGAATCAGCTAGCCCATCATGGGCTTATCAAGCTTCTAGTTGAAGATGCCCTCCATACCTACACTGTCCCTCTCTCCTGGGAGATTTTCCACAACATGTCCAGGGAGGATGATATTCGAATTCTGGCCGAGGAACTCACTTCATTCAGCAGTGAAGAAAGGGAACCCACTGAGGGAGAAGAGAAATCTAGTGGTAAAGAAACACAGGACAGACCACCATAGAAATAATAAGAAGAGAAACGGGGGAAAGGCCAAGTTGTTGAGGCCAAAACTATGGGTGGAACAAAGGCACAAACACCAAGGGAGAAACGATTGTAGAGTAGAGTAGAGAGGACTGAAAAAGTCCAAACAAAGGAGGGCACAACCAAGGCAACCACACAAAAATTAAAAGGGAAGACACATCCAGCCGAGTAGACCGAAATAGTTGAAACAGTTTCTACAGGAAGCATGAAAACTTTTTCTACAGGAAGCCTGAAAACAATCGACACAGGACTTTCTACAGGAAGTCTGGAAACGGAGCAGAAAAGGGAGAAATTTCTTGAGACTTTGGCTAGGGAGGTGACAGCAGTGCTGGCTACCCTAAGCACATCTCCAAAGCAAAAAGGGAAGCAAAAAAGGGAGCCTTCCATGTATTTTAAGGCCAGAAGGAGCATGCGAATAAAAACTGGCAGACCCCAGCCATAGTCAAAGGAGCCAATTACGATTGTGGACACCCCAAATAAATAAAAGGAAAGGTCGCCTTCAAAGGCATCCATCACCTATGAACGGGGAAGCTCGAAAACATCCACCTGGAGAGAAAGGATGAAAATGCTGGACACAAAGACCTCTCTACAGGATGCTGAGACTGTTCTACAGGAAACACTGGCTAGGCTAGAGGAGACCGAAGAAATGGAAGGAGAGGCAGCTAAATCACCCTAGGAGGAAGAAAAGGTGGAGAACATTGTGGAACTAGCCCCCAGCCCAGCTTGGGCTCCTACTATAACTTGCTGGAGGCCGGAAAGATCATTCCCCAAAAATTCGTAGTGCCACTTTTCCTTGCACTAGAAGAAGAGAGGGTGAGCACCCACACTTGGATGAAGATCGCTAAGTCCAAGGGTGTGGCAGATATAGGTCCCCTGGAGGAACAACTCAAAGAGGCAAGAAAGGAATTGGCTATGGTACAGCATGTGGAAAGCAGCCAGCAGGCCAAGTTACAGGGAGAAAACGAGCTGCTTAAACAGCAGCTACAGCTACAGGGACAGTATAAGGAGGATAGGCCCCACATCTTGGGAGAACAACAGCAACAGGAGGAGCCCACAACAGAAAAAGAAACCGCTGATGAGTAGCAGAGAAGAGAAAGGTTGCAGGCTAAAATTGAGACACTAACTAGACAGCTACAGGAGAAGGACTTGCAAGTAGGCTAGGAGATACAGTCTCTGAAGCTCTATAGTGTAGGCATCTTGCCAAATCATACGCCCTATACCTTAAGGATTAGTGGTTGAAGTTTCAGATTAACACCTTGGCCCAAAGGGGCATCACTCCATTTCAAAATTATCATCAATTTGTGGCTTTATGTGACAGTAGTTCATCAGAGGACAAGGCCAAATTATCAGAGTTTTATTTGCACAACTTAGCCCTTCCAAACATGAATTCATGGGATCCCAACACTGTGGTAGGAGATGTCCAACTTATGTCCATGGCCTCTTGGATGAATCATGAGGAAAAGAGAGCAGCAGAGGTCTGCAGCATTATGAGCAAAGAACTCAGTGAGCCACTAATGATCAGAGCAAAGCTGGATGACCCCTCAGCAGTGATAAGTGCCCACCAGCACTTGGCCAATAGCTAGCAGGATTTACCAGAATACATTGAGCAACAGGCTCAAGCTATTGCCCACTTTGAGGACATGGAGAGACTGTTGCGGGATAACTACCTTCATGCCTACACAAGGCAGTGGAACACACTGCCTCATAGCTTGAAGATAAGAGAATACCACTCTCCCACCAAGATGAGGGAGGCCTTGGCAAGGGTACCTCTCTACAAACAGTTGATGCAAAATCTGCAGGCCAATTGGATCGTCCTGAAATTCAGTCCTCCCTTGCTTTTGGGATTGCTAGAAGGAGTTAAGGAAGAGGAGGAAAACAGATAGTGGGAGGAAGTGGAAAGGAAAGCAGGATTTCACGACCGGGAAGAAGATATCATAGCGGAGCCGTAGGATGTGAGGGAGGTGGTCAAAGATATAAAGGATGATGAGCTATATTAGTTGCTCAGAGGATGAGCAACCCATTTAGCAGGGGGGTGATGATGAGCCCCAAAAATGGGTAGCTTATTGGGCTAATTTTGCCTACTGTTCTTCATCAATCCACCAATTTTCATAGATTATGCATGTTTTTTGAGTATGTTTATGTTATTTGAATGAATAAGGGTGGTCACGTTACCAAGGAGCCCAATACGTGGTTATTTCAGGTTTTTTGGACAAATTTTGTAACAAAGCCAAGCAATTATGAGCCAGGTGACAACCAAGCATGAGGAAGCAAGGGTGAGGATTCGTAGGAAGGTTGTCTCTTGCATTAAATGGCCCTTCCTCGAAATCTCCACCCTCAACTCGGAGCTCAGTAAGCCACCAAAACGAATCCTAAAGGCAGCCAAGCAGCTTTGTGAAGAGTGACTGTTTACTGGCAATTTGAACAGTCGAGCCCCTTGAGTTAAGGAGGGCTGCTAGGACCCTTGTAGGGCATAAATAGGAAGGCTTCAGCCTTCGTAGTTTACTTTTGGAACTGTTGGGTTTTGCACTATAGTGCTATCATTGTCTCAGCTCATTTTTGTAGCTACTTCTGTATAACTTTCTTGTGATATGATTATTTTTGAGTAATGAAGAGCAGCTTTACTTGGCATCAGTTCTGAGTTTTCTTTAGGAGCCTTTAGCTCTTGGGGTTGGGCCCAACCCAAGTGCCAAGGCTTCCTTATGTACTGTTATTTGCTTTTTATGTCTTTGCAAAATAATTTTTGTTAGGTAGATTAAAAACTTGTTGATTATCTAGGTCACTCTTGATGATTAGAAAGGCTTTTTATGTTCAGATTGAGTTGATAGGTTATTAATAGGGAAGATATCCAGAAAAAGGCCATCAAGGACCTCCGATCTCACCTCTCCCTCAGTGGGATCATGAGCTGGGACAAAGGTGACCTTGCTGCCAACAAAAACACTGTCTTTGCTTCGCCATGCAATCATTAGTGTTCGATTTTTATTTGCAGAAGTTGGTTACATGTTCGGATTCTTGATTTCTTCGTTGCATAGTTATTATACATGGTTTCATTGCAAATAAACTTCTGTTCATTCTCTTTACTGTTAGCTAGATCATATTAGGTTAACGTAACTAGGTCTCTGATTTTCCAAGTCTTTGTTGGTTCAGTTGGAGAAACAACTTGTAGAGCACCTGTACCACTTCTCTATCTGCCCATACTCCATCAATCCCATCTGCTCTAACCCTAACTCAGATTCTTGCCTCACGTTTGCCACATTCGCTCACATAACCCTAATTTTTGCGCAACATTGCTTTACTCCTCCTGGAACAAATCCAACCATCCTCATCTCTCCTCAGCTCCATCCACCAAGTCCTGGACCTCCTCACACCCTTATCCTAACTCCATACTCACTCCTTCACCTTTCTCCTTCCATCCACCCTCCAAAATCCCATTTCTGAACATCCTGTAGAAGCTCACGAATGCGGTTTCTTGATAGCCAAACTTTGTGAAACTCTCTGGAAGGGTGCTAGGGACCCCTTAGGCCCTCTTTGAACCTTCCCAACCTCCTGCAAGAATTTCCTCTCGCCAATCCACCTCTGCACAATCAAAACAGTCAAAGCACATGCATGATAATTCTCACAACTTATTCAAAAATACAAAAAGATGTTTTTTTTCAGATGTTACTGTAGAAGTAGCTTAGAAACATGCATTTTACCTTCCTAGAAGTCAATGACATCTCTTTCAGTAGCTTTCATCCTCTTTCTTACATCAGTAGGGCTAGCTGGTAAAATTAGGGTTTGCTAGGGTTTACGTTTCCTTTCAGCTTTCCAGTTTCTTTGTGCAAGTAGATTAGCCTTCTTTGAGTTAGCTTTTGTCCATCTGTTAAAAAGCTTCTTCTCAGAGCTCATAGAAGTTGGCTTAAGCTCCTAGCGGACTTGTGCCAGCTGACCAAGTGATAGTTGCGGCAAGAGCTAGTACTTGTGCATACAACACCGTCGCTTCCAAGTTTGTTACAAACTACCGGGTTGATAAGAGTAAAGAAGGGAGTCCCAGGAGTTGCAGCATTATTGCTGCAATACTGGGGCCCACCACGGGCTACTATTAGTGGGATGAGATTCTTTGCTACAAGGACAAAGTAGCGATATCACCAACATCCACCCTCAGAAATCGTATTTTGGCAGAGTTGCACTCATCTCCCACTGCAGGCCATTTAGGCTTTCTGAAGACTTATGCTCACACTCGACGTTCCTTCTTTTGGACAGGCATGAAAAAGGAAATTCTTAATTTTGTAGCTGAGTGTGATGTGTGTCAGTGCCACAAAGGTGAAATAGTCAAATCCCCAGGCACCTTATAGCCATTGCCCATCCCTGCCTCAATGTGGATGGAGGTTTCTATGGATTTCATTACTGGTCTTCCGAAGTCAAGCAACAAGTCAGTCATCATGGTGGTTGTGGACAGACTTTCTAAGTATGCTCTTTTTTGTGCCCTACCCCACCCTTTTACACCCACTTTGGTGGCTCAATATTTCATGGACCAGATCTTCAAATTGCATGGCATGCCCACTTCCATTGTGTCTGATCATGACCCGATCTTCACCAATAACTTTTGGCAGGAACTCTTCAAGCTACAAGGTACCCAACTACAACTCAGTAATTCCTATCATCCTCAAATTGATGGTCAAACTGAAATAGTCAACAAATTTCTAGAGACCTACCTCAGGTGTTTCACTTCAGAAAAGAAACATCTATGGGTGCAGTGGTTACCTCTAGTCGAATGATGGTATAATACTAACTATCATGCCACCACCAAGATGACTCCATATGAAGCAATTTATGGTCAACTCACCCCTTCACCTACTTCTTATATCCAGGGATTCTCTAAGGTACAAGCAGTCGATCAACTCATACAAAACCGTGAAACCATGCTTTCCCACCTCAAAGAGAATCTCCATCAAGCTCAAAATCGCATGAAGCAACAGGCAGACCAACATCGTTTAGAGCACAAATTTCAAGAAGGGGATTATGTATTCTTGAGGCTGCAACCATATAAGCAAACATCACTCAAAGATAAGGGTTGTCAGAAATTATCTCCAAAATTCTACGGACTGTATCAAATACTTCAGTGCATCGGAGAAGTAGCCTACAAGCTAGCCTTGACACCCATTGCAAAAATCCGTCTTGTCTTCCATGTCTCATGCCTCAAGAAAGTATTGGGAACAATTGCAGAATTCAAACTAGTCTACTGGAATTGGATGAAGAAGGTTCAATCTAGCTCTAACCTGAACAGGTTATTGACATGCGAGAACGGCACCTGTGCGGCTGCACGATAAAGGAAGTCCTCGTCAAGTGGAAAGACACCTCTCCAGAAGATGTGACCTAGGTACCAGACTTTGTTCTTCAGCAGTTTCTGTAGCTTCAGCCTTGAGGACAAGGCTATTTTTAGGGGGAGTTCATGTTAGGGTCTAACCCTAACCCCCTTATTTATGTAATAGGGTCGAGTCATAGTTATAGTTAGTTAAAGAGTCAATAAAGCCCATATTAATAATTGTAAGTGGTTGACCCGCTTTTAAAGAAGGGACCACAATTAGTTGCAAATGGGCCATGGTATTAGATAGATGTTATTAATAAGAACCATGGTACTGACCCATGGTATTGCATGTATGAATCCTATATAAAGGATAGAGACTACCCTTGAGGAGCATCGTGTCTTATTTTGTAATTGAGCACTGCTCTATTGGAGGTTTCCCCTTCGAAGAGGGAAGTGAACATTGCTTTCCTTTCTGAATAATAAAATACATGCTGTTATTTCTCATTGTTCTGTGTTCTGGGTTATATTTCTTCGCATATTTGGTATTCTAGTATCTTCTCGCAGGTCAAGAGCATAACATGTGGCAAGTTTGCGCCTGATGCTAGATACTTGTCGAAGGTACTAGATTGCGCTCAATTTGAAGAAATGCTTGTTTTTTGTTCCTTTTGGGACTCTGTTGGGTCATGTGGTTTATAGACAGGGACTGATGGTAGATCCTACAAAACTCATGGTGATACTTAACTTGGAGGCACCGAAGAGTGTGAAACATCTATGTGCAACCTTGGGACATACTGGGTATTACAGAAAGTTTATCAAGGGCTATTCCCAAATCACCACACCTATGGAGAAGTTGTTGAAAAAGGATGTCACCTTCTGTTGGAACGAAGACTGTCAGAAGAGCTTGGATGTATTGAAAGGAAAAATGGTTGCCATGATTGGAAGAACGAGTTTCATGTACATGTAGACGCGTCATGTATAGCACTGGGAGCAGTACTGACACAAGTTAGTGGAGGAGAATTGGACCATCCTATAGCATTCGCATGTAGGAGGTTATCCAAGGCCAAGAAGAACTATTCCACCACCGAGCGTGAAGGGTTAGCCATGGTATACGCGCTCCAGAAGTTTAGAGAGAAAGGAGGAAAAGTTTATAAGTTTGATCTCTAAAGTTAGTGGTACATAACTAAGAAAGTTATGCTATGAAAGGAAGGGAAAATGATAAACTTACAATTTTCTATTGATGATAGTCATAACCAACTTGGAATGTTGAGATGAATGGAAATGAATAATAGAATGATACTTATGGTGGGTAAGGCGAAGTTTCATAAAGAAGTGTAATAAATCAACAAGAAGTCATTTCTAGAACAAGATGGAAGATGTGGATTGAGGGAATAGTCATGATGAAGCAATTTATTACTTTGATGGTACCTTGTAAAAGAATAACACTAATGAAGTTAAATAATCATAATAATAAAGAAGGTCAAGGGAAGTATGGTGAACCCGACGTGAACTAGAAATAATTACATAACTTAGATTAGATATATACTTCTTTGGAGCATCTAAATCATGTCATATTGCTTAAATTTTATTGATACATCTAAATCATACACTATGATTTCAATTATGGTTTTGGTTACCGGTTATGTCAACATAGGATTGTTGAGTACATTGCCTTAATGATGTTTCATGATATGATGGTATGAGGCTAATGATGCACATGTGCTTCTTATAGTTGTTACAATAGTGATGATGTATGCTTATGATGATTTTGATATGCATAGGCATTATCATGTTATGTTGAGGTATATTGACATGTTCATTTACTACGTGATGATAGGTCTTTAATGTTGAATGTTGATGTTATAACTTAGGATGGATATTATGATGTGAAGCATGTGGTAATTGTATGTAGAGTTATGATCTGCATAATTTTGTGATAACAATAATGTTATGTTCTCATGATGACATGCAAGACTTGGCACATGGATTATTTTCTATTTTACTATGATGTTATGACTAATGCATTGGATGCATGTTGAGATATGGTGATTGACAAGAACTCCACAAATGGACCAAGAGGGCCAGGTTATTTGATGATCTCGTGGTAGCCCATACCTACGAGGGAGAATATGAAACACCATATGGGTTGGGGACGTACTCAATCAACACTACATATGCCAGTGGTTCCTTTGTCTTGTATAGCTCTTGATGGATAGATCTTCAGGGGCTATGGGACCATCTTGAGGAGGCCAAGTGCCTGATGTTCTAGGATAGGTGCTTGTTATTGGATTGGGATTCCGAAGTCTGGTGGGGGTGTAAGAAATTCGATGCCTGGGGCTGTGCGCCTTAGTAGTTGTGGAGGGAGTGGGCCAACCTTGCAAGATGCCTAGAGTCATTGAGTACCATACCAGATTCCTACCTTGGGGCAGATGAGGTCTGAGTCAGGCACGAGCCTTGGGACCAACCTTGGACTAGGATATAGGCCGATGAGGCTTATGCCTGGTTCCGAAAGTGGGAAAAAGGATAGAGATTCCTTGATATTTCCCGAGTGTTGTGAAAAGTTTCAATGCCTGCTAGTTATACTAGTTCAGTAGAGAGTGTAGGGCAAACATGAAGTAATAAATAACTAAATAAATAAAATGTTAAATGATTCAATTTAACTTTGGGATGAAATTCCTTAAAGAGGGGGAGTATGTAATGTCCCCTAATAATAATAATAATAATAATAAATAATATTATATTATATTATTTATAAGCAAATAAATAATAAACAACAAAGTAAAGATAATAATAGTAAATAGATAATAAATAATAAAGAAATATAATAATAACAAATAAATAAAATAATAAATAACAATACTAGAGTTCTAAATAAGTAGATGTTGGGATCAATCCACAAAGTACTCTCACAGAGGTTGTCAATAGGGAAAGATATGACACTTTAATGCAGAATGAGAATCTGATCTTTAGGGATAAGCTTAGCGACCATTAAAACTATAAAATAGTAATAAAAAGTAAAGTTAACAAAAAGTAAAATAAAATAAGTAAGAGTTAACTAAAAGAACTATAAAAATAAGTAAAGTTATCAAAAAGTAAAAATGAATAAAATAAGAAAGAAATCAATTAAGAGAAAATTTAAATTAAGTAAATCTTAAAATAAAAAAATAAAAGTTGCATGTTGACACATGGAATGTGTGCATGCGGTTCCCCTTCCAATGTTTACTCTATTTAATAGATGATGAGAAAGATGAGAGATCATTCCATTATTCCATCATCCATTCTCTTGGGAGAAAAGTGTTGTGAGACAATGGATTCCCTGGCAGTGATACATTGATTGAGGGCTCGAGGGTGGCTAGTTGTAGCAAGATTTTGTGCAATTGAGCCTACAGTTGTGTGGAGAGCCATCCCCAAAACTTTGTTGCGGTTAGCAAGATTCAAAAAGCATTCAACTTTGAAATTACAAGTAAGGAATATCATCGCTACAGGTAAGTTTCTTTTTCTCCTATTTCTTAAAAAAAATCTATGCTAATTAGTTGAAGAGAGGAGTGTTGATTGTAAATCATATAATTGATCTAATTAGTTGCATGTTTTAATTTCGGGGTTGTTACAATTCACAAGAAGGAGGTTATCCAAGGCTGAGAAGATCTATTCCACCACCGACCGTGAAGGGTTAGCTATGGTATATGTGCTCCAAAAGTTTAGACACTATTTGCTGGGTGGACATTTTAAGATATATACAGATCATTCCGTGTTGAAATACCTAGCCAATAAGCCTGTGTTGTGGGGGAGAATCTGTAGGTAGTTTTTATTGTTCTAGGAGTATGATTTGAGGTTATTATGAAGCCTAGATGACTAAACACTGGACCAGACCATCTATCAAGCATTGAAATAGGGGATGAGCCCAATAATTTGGAGGAGGGATTTCCTGACGCGCAGCTATTTGCAGTGCACATCGCAGATGGTCATTTTGAAGACATCATACACTTCCTGATGACAGGAATTGCCCCAGAAGGTTATACCATCCAACAAAAGAAGGAGTTAGTGGTACGCGTGTAAGACTTTACTGTCATTTCCGCGCATCTATACAAAATGGGATATAATGAAATATTACGACAATATGTATGAGAGTTTGAAAGGAGCAGTGTCCTTGTAGACGCTCATGGGTGCACCGCGGGAGTCCATTATGCAGGAAGGGTGACCGCGCAGAAGATTCTACGCACAAGGTTGTGGTGGCCAAAGCTTACTACAAGGCGTGAAATGTGTGTCAAAGGACTGGCAGGTGATCATGGAGATATGAGCTGCTTCTGAATCCATAGATGACGTTACAACCCTTTGAGAAATGGGCGATAGATTTTGTGGGACCCATTCAACCCCAAGGGAAGAAAACGAGAGTGCGGTACATTATCACAGTGACTGAGTATTTGACTCAATGGGCAGAGGCATAGCCTCTGAAGGATTGCACGGGGGCGACTGCTGCAAAGTTTCTCTTTGAGTATGTACTGATGCGATTTGGGTGTCCAAATATTTTGATGAGTGATCGCGGTATGCACTTTCTGAACGAAACAATTAGCGTGCTAACAGAGGAATTTCAGGTATATCACTAGAAGAGCACGCCTTATCACCCACAGGCTAAAGGGATGGTGGAAGTGGTCCAAAAGGTGCTGGAGAATGGACTAACCAAGGTTTGCAATGCTCAGCGAAGTGATTGGGACCTACGCACACCCGTAGTACTATGGGCCTATTAGACGACATGCAAAAAGTTGACTGGACAGACACCCTTTAGGCTTGTATATGGTGTTGAAGAAGTGATGCCCATGGAATACATTGTGCCTAGTCTGCGCATAGTGACACTCATGGGTATGATGGATTGTGGAGCCTTGGAAGAGAGGCTCATGCAACTCACTGAGTTTGAGGAAGAGAGATTTCTAACCGGATTTCACCAATAGGTCCAAAAGCAACGCGAAAAAAGCAAGGCATGATCGGCACATTAAGTTGCACATGATTAAGGTAAACGATATGGTTTTGTTATATGACAGCAAGTTTGAAAATTTTCTAGGGAAATTCAGAATGCACTGGTTAGGGCCCTATGTCACTAAGGAGATTACCGACAGTGGAGCGGTTCAGTTTGTTAAATTGAATGGAGATCCCTTCCCAGGAAAGGTGAATGGCAACCGATTGAATCCATACACCGCCAATCTGAGCAAGTGATTGTATGAGGGTAACATAGTCTTAGCACTCCAGGCAGCTGAAAGGAGGCGTAGGACTATAAACTATACTACCCGGGTTGGGGAACTGCACAATTGGAGGATTGTGTGGGACGAGGAAGTGTCATAGGGTTTGTGACAACGCAAAGGGAGCTACGCTACCCAGGGATAAATCGTGCAAGTCAGTCAGAAAGTGACCGTTAAAGGCACTATTCATGATTTGACTGTAGAAATGTGGCCAAATGGAGTGGGTGACTGACATTTAAGAAGAACTTTATGGGTAAGATCTTTGAAAATTTGCCACCAATCCGACATTAATGAACCGAATGTAGGGGCAACAATCGAATTTGAATTCAACCGAGGAGAGTGCGAAGGAAAGAAAGGGCAAGCAGCATGGAATACCAGTGCGGGTGTCACTGAGAAGAAACCCACCGAAGGACAAGCCCACTGCACAGGAAAAGGGCAAAGCCATTAACCTGAAGCCAGAGGAGGAAGAAATTGAGGACATCTTGATGGATGATGAGGACTTGGGGGTAGACGTGGAGGAAGTTGAAGTCCAAGGTGCTAACCCTATCACTAAATTTCTTGAGTAGTCCCTCCGCGCAAGGGCAAGACCAAGGTACCAAAGGACATTGACTAGAGCAAGGTCCCCTTGCAAAGCCCTCTGCTGCCAGATGAGATTGTCTTTGAAGGATCGTGGTTGGGACGGGTTCCTTTATTAAAATTGGAATATTGGGACTTAGCTGACCATGAAAAGTTCCCGCACTTAGAGATAGAGAAGCTGATGCGCCAAATTGTTGACACAACCATCGGGATGACCGCATTGGAACCATGGAAGTGACTCAGAGGAGTAGACAAGGTAGTTCTACTCAACCTTCTATGGGTGCGCACTATAATCACACCCCCATTATAGTACTAGTCATCAAGCAGCTACTATGCTTGGTGCATGATAGGTGTTTGTGGCTAGAGGAGACAATACCCATCATTGACAGATTGATCCATAGGATCACATGGCTGCCATACTTAGGGGAAAACCCAACCATGGTGTTTGGCAGAAAAGGTGGTGAACAGACCCTCACGGAGACCACGTAGGAGAAATTCAAGCTTGTAAGAAACCACAAGGTTATGCCATCTCAAGTATTAGTGACCTTGCAGTCAAGGTGGCCACACAGATTTTGGTAGGAAAGGTTATGAGGAAGTGTCTCGTAGATGAAATGCCGACACCAATCGTTGCTCTTGCAGCCCAATGTGCAGAAGGATTCCAGTTAATTGGCTGCACTATCTCTGCAGTGAGTTCCTTGCAAACTGCAGCGAGGCACATGAGCTCAGCAAGACCTTTCACTATGCATGGCTCTTGTTGTCTATTGTGTTGGTAGCATGGGAATTGGTGAAAGATAGTCAATTCCCCTCGGTCGCACCGGACCTGCCAGAAGCAGCGAAGTATGCTTCGCTATGGGCAACCAAGGATGCTTAGTGCATCAAAGATAGCAAGATCTTCTAAATCTTGAACAAGATGAAAATTTGCATGGCCATCAATTGAAAACCGCGGTTGTCACCTACTGTGTTTGTAAACTTGAAAGAGTATGCGAAATTCAAGGCAGACTTCCACCATGTGTCAATCAGGGCATGGAAGGACCCTGCGCAGACATGGTATGACTTGCCTTACTTGGCAACGGACGACGCCATTGATGCAGTACTTGATCGTTGGCCAACAATGTGGCACACTATATTAGACTTGGCGGTGGGGGCGAGTAAGTTCATCGTACAACACAAAAAGGAGGAGGCCAAGCTCAAGATGACGCAGCTGGCCGAGAAGAGGAAGAAGGAGGCCGCTGACAAGGCCCAAGTGGAGCACAATACCACCCAGCAGACAGAAAAGCAGACAAGTGGAATAGAGCGGGGCTCTGAAAAGGGCATAAGGTTCCCTTCGCTCGATACAGAGGAGGAAATAGATGAGCAAACAGAGAAGCACAACGTGGACCCACAGGAGACATCCACCCCCATCAAGTGTCCAAGGGAACAAGAGAAAGGAGGGTCGAGGAAGAAATCCAAGGCCACTAAGGGGTTGTTGGACCCAATCACCCTCACAGAAGGAAATTTGCATGACATTGGAGACACGGTGCAGGATGTCATTGTGGAGGCACTACAACAGCTTGAACAGCAGCAACAACTACTATTGAGAGCCATCTAGATAGGTTTGCAGGAGATACAGACCCATGCATCACAGGCTGGCACAGTGTCCACCAGCCTCGCTATCGGCACTTTAGAAGCTGCCGAAATGCTACGTGTGAAGGTCTCTAGTGTGATAGTGCTGCCAGATGGAACACTGGCCATGAAGAATGAAGCTGACAGGCCCAATGGACTGCCCTCAAGGGAGTGGGGTTGAACTTGGTAGTGATCCCTGGCGAGGTGCTCCACCTATTGTAGGATGGAGTGATCATGGAGTTGAGGGCCCTCGAACACCGTGCTCTACAGGTGATCAGTGAGCAGAGGATTAATAATGAAAAGTTGGCCCTATAGCGAGACTCTTCCATTGCCACCGTGACCAAGGTAATTGACTAAAACAAGCGTATAATTTAGGTCGTGGAGGAGGCATGTCGAATGGTCTTGGAGTTGGCCATTCCTGAGGAAGAACTGGTCGAGGTGCGCATCTGCAAGCTTGCTACAGTGGTGCACGATGCTCGCATAGGGATGGCTAGGGTTCAGCTAGACCTAAACCTACAGATTAAAAAATTAGAGTTGAAGGCCCAACTTTTAACTCTACTAGAAGTAAAGGAGAAACATGCAACCGCTGTCATAGAGGTGATAGCGGTGATCAACAGTGCAGTAGCAAATTGCACACAACTTTTTGAACAATCATTTGAGGTCTTGACAAGCCTACAGGAGGACCCTAATGTACAATGGTTGGAGACAGAAGCATGAGAATTGCAGCAATTCTACGATGAAGTAAAAGGTAAATCATTTCTCTCACGCAGAGACTGGCAAAGATGCAGGAAGCAAAGCAGTTAAAAGAATAGGTAGATGTAGCTCAGCACAAGGAGGTAGTGCTAAAGACGCACTTGAAGCCCTGGTTGGATGAGGCTTATGCGGTCATGCCCTTTATTGAATGAAATCTCACAAACCTCCAAGCAACTTAGTAGAAGCTTTAGCCTGACAGTTCAGGACTAGTGGTCAAGCATTTGGTTGAAGAAGCGAAGCAGGTGGCTGCATAGTGCACTGCCAAGGTTGTTGTCATACAAGTTGAGCTGGGAGGTCTTCGCGCCAAGATCTTTGCACCTGTAGAGTGACTCGAGGACGAGTCACAATGTTTGTGTTGGGGTCCTGTTGGGAACGGGATCCCCCATGGACAGTTTTGGGGCTGAAAGCCCATGTTTTGGGTCAATTTTGCAATAAAGTTGTAAAGTCTCCACATTTTGTGGTCACAAAGCACGAAAGTGTTAAGAGTCATAAAGCGTTGTTTGTCCTTATTTTGTAAAGTGTAAAGTCAGCAGTAAAGATCCACCCATGGTCCACGGAACATGGGACTGTATAAAAAGGTGCTAAGTAAGTAAGCTCTAGGTAGTTAGAATTTTTGTAGAATAAAACAAGTCTTGGATTCTTGGTAGAGAAATCTAAGTGTTTCGGGTCTTAGCATAGGTAGAGGATCTGTGGTTGAGTGCATAGAGGCCTAAGGTGGAAGTCTACAGTTGAGTGCACGGACCCCTGCAGCTTTGTACATAGGGCGGATAGAGTCTGTAATAATCTGAAGATATCAATAAACAAAAGTATTATGCAAATTATGCATATTTATTTCCTATTAATGCATCTAGTTATATTGCGTTTTGGGTTTAATCTACAATGTTTATGTAATGTGCGAAAATATGTGATTATGTTTGTTAATTGAATGCAAGTAAGAATATCAGATTATGCGGTGCTATGTTATATACCCGGGGGGGATAATATGGGATACCAAGGGAGGTACCCAAGGTAATAATGTAATAATGGGATGGGCCATAGTAATAAATAAGGTGGTTAACCCATATCATGTAAGGGACCACATGTAGTTAGTAATAATGTAATGGGCCCATTGTATTAGTTCGATGGTATAAGGGAACCATGGTAATGACCCAGGGTATTGTATGTATGAGGCCTATATAGAGGCTAGAGACTCCACATGGAGGGATGTCAAGGAATTGTGTCAAGGAATATTGTATGAATAGGCATATGGCTTGTGGAGTGTTCTCGTTCCTTAAGGAGTAAATGTATGGTGTTTCCCTACCATAAGGGTTTGATATCAATAAAGAATCATTTCATATTATTTCTGGGTTTATCTGCATTGTCTTATATTTTCATATCAGATCTATAATATTTTTGGGTTAGATCTATAACAAGTGGTATCTTGTTATAGCTCTGATACCACTTGTTATAGATCTAACCCAAAAAATATATGAGAATAGAAATAAACCAAAGAATAATAAGATCCAAATATAGAAATGCTTCACTTTATTGATATCAAAACCCTTACGGTAGGGCAACACCATACATTCACTCCTTAAGGAAGGAGAATACTCCACAAACCATATGCATGTTCATACAATAATCCTTGACACCATTCCTTGACTTCTCTCCATGTGGAGTCTCTAGCCTCTATATAGGCCTCATACATACAATACCATGGATCATTACCATGGTTTCCTCATACCATCGAACTAATACCATGGGCCCATTACATTATTACAAATTACTTGTGGTCCCTTACATGATATGGGTTAACCACCTTATTTATTACTATGGCCCATCCCATTATTACATTATTACCTTGGGTATCTCACTTGGTACCCCATATTATCCCCCCTAGGTATATAACATTCCACCCCCCTTAGCATGTTTCGTCCCGGAAACATGGGAAGAACAAAAATAATAAGATCTACTCAAAAGAGTAGTCCAGTGGTACCATGCACGTGCATCTAGCCATCCAAGAGAAAGGTGAACCCTCCGTCTCACTGGTGCCTCGCTCGCTTGAGATGTAAGTTTACCGTGGTAGCTCTTCTATGTTGATGTGTAGTAGGTGGATCTTCGCTCCTCTCTATCTGTCCTACGGGGGTTGTTGTCCGTGTGGCTAATTGGTTGCCATCTTGATGGTTGTCTTGTGGGGTGATGTGGGTGATGATATGTTGAATTTTTAACCCACGATGGCTTTTTCTTTAATTCACCCCTTACGGGAGCCTAACTGTTATCTGGTGCATGTTGTGGTGCCTGCTGTGGTGTCTTATCTTTCAATATTACTTCAACCACTGAGCCCTCCTCTGATGTATCAGCACCTGTAACCTTTTCTGCTTCACCCTCTATTTGTGTTTGATTATCTATCATCACTGGCTCATCATCTAATATGTCAGACCCTGGAACATCTTCTACTTCAGCCTCCTTAGACTCTACCTGTTTATTAATGGAAATATCCTATAATGTAATTTTCTTCTTTTTATACCAGAGCTTCAGGAATTTCTTCCGTACATTAATATTGATAGTATCCACTGATTCCATCCAAGGGTATCCTAAAACAACATCCATGTTATCCATATCTGAAACATAAAAATCACCATGCAACACATACTTATCCATAGAAATCTTCAAATCCTTGTACACTTGAACATCCTCATCATCCACTTGTGTGTTTTCAATTTGTTTTGCTGGAATTTGCAATTTTTTTGCCAAGTTGACATTTATAGACACAATGATTTTCTCCTTCTGAATCAATCCATGAACCTGCAATAAGGAGATACCAGCAGAAAATAACCCTTTAGGTTCCTTAGTTTCCTTCTTTCTTGTAAAAATAAAATCTTTGCTAGGCTGTGTGTCTGTCTGTGTGAGCTTATCCACAAGATTAGCTTTACGGTCAAAGTGGTCGATAAGAGCTCTTGTGAATGTGTCCCAAGTCAAGGGCCTTCGATAGCAACGTTGATGCCCTTGCCATCATTGCCTTCTTTCATTGTCTAAGTACATTTTTCCCACACTCAGCTGAGTCCCATCATCCATGATGTAATGCAATGTAAAAAATTTCTCCATTCATGCTAGCCATTTGGCTGGATGAAAGCCATAAAATTTATACAAGTCCCTCAAATTCTGATCTGGGCCCGCCATCACAAAAAAAAATGGCAAAAATGTGAAATGGTCACAATTCTGTCAATATTGCTCAGAATCCCTATTATGACCTGTTTTTGGAAATGGAACAACCATTTTGCATATGCCCATATGATAGAAATCCTAATCCAGGCACTAGAATTTCAGATATGCACTACTACTCTCCCGCCATCACCAAAATTTCTGAAAAAAGCGTTGATTTTAAATCAGCGATATCTCCCTCATCTGGACTCCGATTCGATTGATTTTTTTTTTGAAATTGAGCATTTTTTCACAAAGAATCTAGATCTACAATTAGATTTTTCAGATCTTGCACCAAGGCGTCCAGATCTGCGCGGCAAATTTGCTGCCCCGAAAAATTATCTGCAACCCCACTGATTTTTAAATCAACGATATCGCCTTCATTCGGACTCCGATTCGACCGATTCTTTTTTCAAAATTGGGTATTTTTTCACATAGAATCCAAATATACAATTATATTTTGCAGATCTTACACCAAAACGTACATATCTGATCTACAAACTCGCCGCCCCCGAAATCCTGCAAAGATAAAAAAAAATCTCCACTTTTTTGCCTAAGAAAGTGCTCCGATACCACTTGTTATAGATGTAACCAAAAAATATATGATAATAGAAATAAACCAAAGAATAATAAGATTGAAATAGATAGAAATGATTCTCTTTATTGATCAAACCCTTAAGGTAGGGCAACACCATACATTCACTCCTTAAGGAAGGAGAATACTCCACAAGCCATATGCATGTTCATACAATAGTCCTTGACACCATTCCTTGAATTCTCTCCATGTGGAGTCTCTAGCCTCTATATAGGCCTCATACATACAATACCATGGATCATTACCATGGTTTCCTCATACCATCGAACTAATACCATGGGCCCATTACATTATTACAAACTACTTGTGGTCCCTTACATGATATGGGTTAACCACCTTATTTATTACTATGGCCCATCCCATTATTACATTATTACCTTGGGTACCTCCCTTGGTACTCCATATTATCCCCCCTAGGTATATAACATGCTAACTATGATTGTTTAGTAAGATAAGTAAAACACTTAAGACAATACATTCTCATAGCAGTGTGAAAGTACGTGGATCGCGGGTCAAGCCTGCACGAAGGTCAATTGTACACCTTCGCAGAGGTACAAAAGGGTGGAAAAAAGGGTTATACTGAAAAAGACCTAAACCTTAGTGACCTGCGCGAAATTAGGAATAGAAGATATAAACTGACATCACGACCATCTCAGTGTGAGAAACTTGGTTCCAGCATCCCCCATACTACTTCGGGTGAGACTTTAGTCTACGCCCCGCGGGCTAATGCCGAAAGGGCTAGTAGTGTAGGGATTTGTTTGGCTAACTAATGTTGAACCTGGGTCAGGCCCCACACAGCCAACAAGGCGCACTACAGTCGGGTCATTATATATTTTTGGGTAGAAAAAATAGTGGCAATGTTGCAGAAGTAGCTTTACTGGCCAAACCTTCGACAATATGTTGGGAAGCACATCATATCCTACACCGCCTCTATCATTTCCAAACCTACAATCAAGAAGCAAGTCTTGTATACTCCTCTTACTACTCATAGCCAACCTTGGGAATCCATCTCCATGGATTACATGTTGGGTCCTCCTTCTACCAAACATGGAAACAACTATGTTTTTGTGGTCATCGACAGGTTCTCTAAGATGGCCATTCTCGTAGCCTGCAAAAAGAGCATAATAACATAAGCCACTTCCAAAATATTCTTTGAATGAGTATGGGTACACTTTTGGATCCCACGGTCTATTATATCATATTGGGATAGTAGGTTCCTGAGTACATTATTTTCAAGCCTTTGGTCATTGTTGGATACAAATCTCACTAAGTCCATGACCTTCCACCCCCAAACTAATGGCTAGACAAAGGTCGTCAACAAGATGATCATTCACATCTTATGCATGTAAAACTCAAAGCATCCACGTACATAAGATGTAATCCTCCCCTATGTCAAACACAACTACAACAGATCTCTCCACAACTCAACTGGCCACAACCCCTTTTAGGTGGGATTGGGGTTCCAACCACTATGTCTGATTGATGTTGCCATACCACTTGCAACTACTCAAGTAGATATGGCTCATGTCCAGTCCAAAGATGACAAATCTAATGAATCCATTGAGTACATTCATCACATCTGTGAGCAAGTCCATGACATATTAGACAAAGAGAATGCTAATTACGAACAACATCATGATCAACATTAGGTGCCACATAATTTCTAGTTGGTCGACAAAGTTTGGTTACATTTTTAGAGGGAGTGCTTCACTGGGGTCCACTGCAAGCTTTTCCCGCTCCGATATGGGCCACCCATCTATTCCACCTAGACCTCAAGTTAGTTTCATCAGTTTCCTTGATTATAGTACAATTTACTATTTTTAGCACTTTTTTTAGGTCATGAACTTCCGGAGCTATTTTGATCCCCTAAACGAAGTTTTTTTGAGGTCTGTAGCAGACCCATAAACATAGGAAAGGGCCTACTACAAATATTTTAGTACTTCGAGAGATATTTCTAAGGATGCATCATACACACCAAATGAAGATCATATGACCAAGTTATGACCGCGGAAAGTTTTTTGGCCCAACTAACCCCAATGGGGCCCACAAACTCTTGGCATTCCATCTCCTATGATTAGGTTTTTAGTTGTTTAGGGTTTCCCTTTGTTTTTTGATAATAAAAAGGCCCTTGAGCCTCATTGTAACACAATGCAGAGGCATGTGGCCACCACATCTCTTCTTAGAAATAAGCTAACATCATCCAAGCTAGTTTATTTCCATTCTGTATGTACGCATCTTTCAGTTCATTGGTATTAATGAAATGAAGATTTATTTTTGTTGCATCTCTGTGTTTATGTTTATATCTTTATTTTGGAATTCTTGCATAAGTTTGGATCAAATACTTTATAAGAGTCCATATTTTAACTCTAGTGAAGAGTTGAAAGAATCACTAATATTAGGCTATGTTATAACTAAGACACTGGGAGGAAAAGTGGTTCCATTATATTCGAGTGCATTATGTTCCATACATGAGCAGAGTATCCAAAAAATGGATAGGGAGGAATAAAACATAGACAATTAATGCACTATAGTAGCTCACAAGCCACATGTCATGCTTCTTTGTGCTTGCATCCATTTTCCATTCAAAGAAAGTGTGCAGAATGGCCTTACCATCCAATTGGGTTTTCTCTCAAAAGGGTTTTCCAAGTTATACCTTGTGTTAATTTGTGTTTTGTGAGTTTTATTTCATTTTTCTCTATTTTCTGCATAATAATAACTTTCATGCATATGCAATATAAATTAATTTACAGATCCATAAATCTAAGGAGAAATTAACCCTAAAAGTGTATATTTCATATTTTAAGCATAATTTTATCAGACATATTGTGACAAAATCTCCATTGGAATATCTATGCTAGTTTAGAGATTATATTGTTATCAAAGAAAGTTTATTTCTGTATATTGTGGGGTGTTATAGGGGATCTAGATTGAATAAGACAAAAGTGACAAAACCCTAGTAATGGTTGTTGAATATGTGAATAACCCTCATGATCTTAGATATGATAGGTTGTCATGGCTAGAAGAACAAGTTGAAGATATAAACTATAATGTGAGGCTCCTCATGGCAACCTTGAAAAATAAGGTCAATCTATTTAGAGAAGATGGGGTTCTAGGTTAGACTTTTGATTAGAGGGGATATCAGGAGAATGGGAAGAAACAAAAAATTTGAAGAAATGGCCCTAAAAAAAATCAACCCAGTTAAGGTATTATGAACCATTCATAGTCCCTATTCAAACTGAAAGTGAAGGTCAACATTAAGCCATACCAAGGTTAGATTATCACTCCATAGATAAATCATTATTTGCAACAATCATAATTTTATTTTAGCATCCATCATATAGATGAATAAAAAAATATTTCATTAACTCAAATGAAATTAGAGGGCCATGCCATGACTTGGTGGAAAATCCACATGAAGACCTTGAGGTTGGAGGGAGATCATTTAGTTTCTCACTAGGAGTATTTCAAAACCCTCATAAAGTGACAATTTTACCCAATCGGGTATGTAGAGGACCAATGGATACGGTGGAATTACTATAGGTAGAAGCAAGGGAAGAGTGTAAAAGAGTACGCTACACAGTTCATAAAGATGACCATAATGTTTGTTATCTCCCTAAAGAATTGGTATGTACTCTTCAAGTATCTGGGGGGTCTACACAACCATTTATGAAATCAAGTGATGTTGTCTAAAACTATATCAATAGAAAACGGTTATGTATAGGAACAAGAAAGGAAAATTGAGTGGATCAAAGCTAAAAGAGCACCATGATGCTTCTAAGGAGGGGAAGAAGAAATGGAAATGGGGAAAGATAAAAGGCAGTAGCCATATCACACTAGTGAAACTATCCTAGCAACCAATATGACCATTATAACATTAAAGCAATAGAAGTTGGATCCATAGCTCAACCTAAAGGACAAAGAGAAAGATAATAATAAGAAGAATATTATTAGTCTAATTTATGGAGTTGAATTATAGAATCTATTTTAGTATCCATCTGGGTTGGTAAACTTAGAAGCAAACCAAAGCACATGGAATCTTAGATTAAACTAGTGTAGGAAGTAGTTGTTTAGATGAAAATAATGGAGATGCATACTACAAATACAAAATTACTGAAAATAAAGAATTAAATTTTAATCTAGAAGCAAGAGTGCAATGATTCTTTGTGGAGCATAGCCAACGAGGAAGAGGCTCCAACTTAGAGGTCTTGGTTATCCTTCCTCGTTATCTGTATTCCAACAAGATTAGTTCCACCATAAAGCATAACATAACCAAAGCAGTAAATATCAAATGCATAAACACAATTTCCAATTCAATTCCTAGCTCACAAGGAAGAGGCTCCAACTTGGAGACCTGGGTTGTCCTTCCTTATTCAAACTAGTCACTGAAAGGAGATAATAACCAAATCAAGAAAGCAGTAAAGACACAATTTCCAGTTCAGTTCTTAATCTAGAAGGAAGAGGATCTAAATTAGATGCCTTGGTTTACCTTCCCTACTTAAACAAATTACTGAAAGGAAATCATGAACATGGAATATAATGAATATATTAAGAAAATATTTACAAGAAATTATAAAGGAAATAACAATCTAAAATATTCACAGTTATGCACAAAATTACACTGCAGTGTACTTAGCTCAGAATGGGGGCCCTCCACCCTTTCTTGGTACACTTGAAACTATCAGCTACAGTAGATGAGCAATCATATCCCATAGTAAGAACAACAAGAAAATAGAAGACAAGTTCTTGAAATTATATTCAGAAGTAAAGAAGTCTCAATAGTCATAATACATGTTCATAGTTGTTGAATAGTTATGATTAAATAAGCCAAAAGTATAACAAACTGAAGTAAAATAGTTGTAACAACCTACAAGAGTCCTAATCCATCTAATTAGGTTGAAATCATCCCTTTTTTTCACAAAATATGGTAGGATTCCACAAAATCACAAAACTTCCCCTTAAACCACGGGAATTTCTGGGTGACTGGTCAAGTTTGACCAGCTTTGACCGAGCCTGTTATGACTCATTTAGATAGTGCCAATAGGAATATTTCCATCCTTGGTTCCCATACTTATCGAATATATAATCAGTTTCCACCCAAGTGTCCGGCACATATGACTTTAATGGAGCCATTATGGGAAATTTTGTTCTAGTAAAAAATGTCAAAAATAATTTTTAATACCCAATTTTTACTAAAAAATTCTAAAATTTAACAGACATAATTATTTTACCTTAAAGTGAAATAAGAGGAAAAAATATGTGAATATGACCATGTTATGGTGGTAAGGGATGATAAATAGATGGATTATGCATGATGAAAAAAGGTCAAAATTTAGGGCCAACAAATATCATGGCCAATGATTCAAGCAACCAAGTTGAAAGTAGCTCAAATGTGGATGAGCAGATTATTTGTACATTAGTGCATAAGGAGTGAATCTATGTAGCCTTTAGTAATAGGAAGATAATGAAAATACCAGACACTTCCATATAAAATCTTTATCATCCCTTCTAAAATAAAATATTATGCCCCTTTTCTAGTCGTCTCATGCATATAAGGTGTGAATCCTCGGTGAACACATTGCAAATAGTCCAAACAGTTTCCTTATGGGTTGTGTTTCCTTAGTTATTCATGGAACAAAAATCAACGTCAAATATTTCCTGCCCACATATTAACCCAAATCATGAGTTAATAACATCTTTAATATTCAAATTGTTTCATTGACAAGGCAAAATATCAAAACGGTTATCAGCTCATTTATAGAACTCCTTAGCATCCAAATTATTATAATCTAAGCTCAAAAAGCTTGAAAAACTAACTATCAACTAAGGAAATGAGGTGAAGAATTATACCAATCCCAAGGCTCAACATCACCCCCCAGCTTACCTTTTTGCATGCCCTCATGCAAATAGATGGTTTACATGTAGTAGGGTTAAAGAGGAGGTCGAGTAAGGCACTCACCATAGTGTATGAATTTGTTCCTACTTTTGATTTCTTGGAATTCTATTGAATTACCTGCGTCTGATAGCTCATACTCGACCTTGTAATCATCTAGAGGATACTAAATTATATGACATTTATATTTTCATGCAAGCCAATTGGGGCCCTCTACTAGGACCAAGTGAGCATAATCTTGCACCCTGCTTACTGTTGCTTGAAAGTTCCTGAAACTAAAGGGTTCCCTATTTTTGACTTCATTCGCTGACATCTTCCACCTCTTCTTAGCATATCGTAGAGCTTCCATTCTAATTTCTTCAAAATACTCTAGTCCAATCTGTAGAACATCATCATGAATATGCACTAGGGGAGTAACAATGCCAGGACGCTCCATAATCTTCTTGTGTTTAATGCGCATACACAAAGATATTTTTGGCTCTCCCCTGACCTAAAGGTCAAGGCCATTTGCTCTCTATTGGAATATCTCATGTGATTTGGACCATTTTATCTGATTTCTCGCAAAAAATATGAATGCTTGAAATTGCAGATCACTGATGAAAGTACTAGGGTTTTCATCTCTTTTCTATTCTAAAAATAAGTTACTCTATATAATTCACAAAAGCAATATTTGGTGTGATCACCCTCTTGCTAAAAATACTTAATAAAATAAAAAACATTATTAAATTCATAAGACTGTCCAGATCGAACAACCTTAATCTTGAGCAAAAGGTATCTCTCTAATAAAAACAAATCATAATTATTAGTTGGGTATCTGCAAGACAGAGCATCAAAATAAATGGAACAGATTTCCTTTGTCTTCTCTAGGGCTTTTCAAAGCTGGCCTTGTATAGTATTTACCTTTTCTCCACTGCCCTAAATTTAGCATAAGTTTCATCCTCAGTGATTGTCAATGCCTTAAATTTTTGTACCAATTCTTGATGCTCCCTTCGGGGCACCACCTCTCCTTGATACCGTGTCATGGTTTCTTGTTGTTGTTCTAGTTTCTTATTTAACACCTAAATGGTAGAATCTAAAATTAAGGGGGTATAAGGAGGTATAGGATCTTTCTTAGTAGTCTTGTCAATAAGAACTAACAATTTTGTTTGAGTTTCCACTTCAATAGTCATCACATTGATGTCTAATACATCCATTTCAATATGTGTTCCTATAGTAACAACAAGGGTTTCTTCCATCTGAGTTTCTGTAGAGGCAACAAAGTTCTCGGTTTGGGCCTCAGATGTTTGAGTTTCTCACTTTCCTTTATAATTCCTCTTGTTGTTTCTTAACCATTTTCTGAGCTTCTTTACTTTTCTCTGTAGTTTCTGATTTTCTCTTTTAAGAAACTCTATTTCATGACCATTTTTTCTTCTTCTTTTTTCAACAAGTTTTTCAGTCTAGAGGGTCGAATTTTTTCAACAAGTTTTTCAGTCTTCAATTACAATTTCTTCAATTGTGGTGATAGTTCCAAGCTTTTCAGGGCCCTCATCAAACTAGGGCATGCTGAAAAGATCATCATTAGTCTCTTATCTCACAAGAGACTATAAAGTTGTTTCTTCAGGAGGAGAATAGGGTTCCATAACAGTTGCAATGGAATCTACTGAATATTCTTGGAAAGAAGTATCTATAGGGTCTTCTCATGATTCCAGAATAATGTTAGCTATTGAATTAGAAGGGGAGATAGGATAATTGGCCATAAGAGTTTGTTCTGGTGGATTACTGGAATAACCTGTAACTTCCTCCAAATTCACATAACTTAAAAAGTTTCCCAACCCTTCCAATACTTGGGCTATTTCTTCTTCATGCACTTGGGGTGAAATTTCTCGATGAGCTTCCTATGTATTAGGAAACCCCTAGGATATACTTTATTCTATAGTTTGCACACTATAATCTATAGGATTCCTTTTTCTAGCTAGTTTGGATGACCTTCTTCATTTAGGAGATAGGGAGACTAGAAGGGAAGCTATTCTATTTTCGGCCTTGCTAATCTTTTGTGGAGCTGGGGTCTAGGTTTGTCCCTGTGTAATTCCTTCTCTTTCCATGTGGGCCTCTTCATTTGTTGTTGGTCATTCAGATTCTACGGTAGTTGTTTCAATTTGCAGTGGAAGCTCAATGTTTCCCACAAATTCATTCCAACTTAAGTGAACTTGGTTCAATTCTCTGACAACTATTAATTTTATAAGACAATGGTGGCTTACCACTAAAGCTTGATCTTTGTACTTTTTAAATCTTCCAATAGTCTTATGCAGAATTTCATTCAAAAATTAAGGTAAGTTTAGAATTACCTTCTGCTTGAGTGTCACCATCAACTTCAAATGTCGAGGCCTGACCACATCGTATCAGCCATCAAAGGTGATATACCTTTGCACTACTCTTGGAAATTCTTTCCAAGGTCCTGGAAATGAAGCAAGGTTTTATCCTTTGCCTTTCTGAATCAATTCTTCTCAGGGGTCTATGAAAAGTAATGTTGCACTCTGCAATGAGGTATGCCTGTCAACCCATTTTTGGCCTTCCACAGGAAGGCTTATAACGTCTGATAAGATTGTTTCATTGATTATCACCTTCCTTCCCTTCATTGTAGTTGTCCCATTACTTAAGTTTTGTATAAATTCTAGAGCGACTTCATTATCAAATCCGTGTAATTGGGAAAAAGACTCTATTCAATGTGCTCACTCTAAGACACTTCATGCTTGTTCAAAGATTCTTAATTGGTCTGGTTCGTTGCGAATCGATCGACCACCCATCTATGTTATTTCTCAAAGAGTAATTGGAAGGCGTGTTTAACAAATTTTAGCAATAACAAACAAAAAAGTTAATAACATTCAACAATTAACAGGAAATGAATACAAACACATGCAAGCAAAGTTACTATGATAATTAAGCATCTTGTCATATGTGTGATTTCTCACCCCCTGATAAAAGTAAAGGTTGACTATGACCTTCAATGATGTGGTGAATCAGTGGCATATAAACAAATTAATTACCATAACGGGTAATCATCAAAGTATCAATTGAGGGTATGTGGCCTGATGATAAGGTGTATTAAATGTAGAGACACGCTGACGAAACATAATTTGTGTGGAAATCGAAGCATGGAAAAGGCTCCAATCATGGGTAAAGTGAATTCACACCAAAATATTACCAGTAGAGAGAAAGAAATTAAAAATAGACTTAGAAAAATTTTAAAATTACATTCCTGATATATTAAAATAAGTAGTTGTTCACACATACCCAAATTACCACCTTCGTGATGTGATGAATTTCCATAATAGTTCGACGATTCTCCTTTATCATTAGAAAGGGAGGACAAATTAGAAAAATATTTGTAAGTTTATTTCAACTATACTTCAATAAAACAAGCATAGCCTCTGCTTCTAGTAGGCGTCCATAGCCTCGACAAGGTTTCCTTTTATCCCATTGAAATTCCAGTATCCCATTCTACTAAAAAGAGATTCATAACTTAATTTTTCTATTTTTTGTCAAAAGGCCATTGTTCTGGTGTGTTGACCAGCTAATAAAAATTCCATTCACTAGATCTTAATGAGGCAAACAAGTTGGCTCGTGATGAGACCTCTTGTCCTTTGACTGAAGTGTCAAAGGCCATTACCCTGGCTTGGTGACCATAATGGTAATGTCACCTTATTAAGTCCTATGATCATGGTAGGTTGGCTCGTAATGAGACCTCCTATCCTTTTGCTAAAAAAAATTCTCTTTTTTTGTAGCTTTTCTCATTTCGTTATGATAAAGGATTAGTGAATGGGGTGGCTCATCAACTCCTTAAGAATTAGGGATGGTGTCAAAATTATTGTAACAATTATCCTTTTAAATTGCTAGTTGCCTCCCAAAATTTTATTTGTTAAGGAGATCACAAGACTATAAGGAAGAAAAAAAAACTCCTCTGGTGGTAATTAAGGAGATATGTCATGAACAATTTATGTAATTACAATATCAGGATTGTTAAATTTTTTATAAACTTTGAGAATCCGAATAAAATATTATCTTATGGTAATCATAGGATCGACATAATTATTGTCACCATGATGTGGGAAAAGTGCTCAACATCAGAATAATTTCATACAAAAACTAGTTATAACTAGAGAAAATGGCAACTATAAGGGAACAACAATTGTGACTTAAAGGAACAACAACTATTTCCAAAGGGAACAAAAATTGTGACTAGTGGGAACAACAACTATAGAAAAAGGGAATGGATAATGTGTGATGAAAGGGAACAAAGAATGCGACTAAGGTAATAGAAGTGCAGGAACAACAGTCACGACCAAAGGAAAAATGAATATGACTAATGGGAACAAAAATGTATTATAAAAGTGAACAACAGCTGTGACTAAGGGAACGACAGTGAAGAAAAATTAATTGTGACTAAAGGAACAACAACTATGACTAAGGGGAACAACAAGTTGTTAAAAATGGTACAACAATTGTGATCAAGGGAACAATAGTTTCAACCAAACGAATAGAAACCATGACAAAGGGGAACAACGTTTGTGACCAAGGGAACAACAGTGAAGGAACAATAGTTGTGACCAAAGAAACAACAACTGTGATAAAAGGGAATAACAAGTTGTAACGAAAGGGAACAATGGCTGCAACTAAGGGAACAACAGTGAAGGAACAACAATTGTGACCAAAGGAACAACAACTGTGATACACGAATAACAACCCCTTCCCCTTGTTTCATTAGTACTAAAATTACTATTATTATTTATTTTTTATTAAACATAAATTTCATAAAAATATATACATTATGTACAAAATAAAAAGAGTTTTTGAAAAAAAAATCAGCTAGATGTAGTTGTGGGGTTACCTCCCCAATCAACTACGATCTATAAATTGGAATCATTACTTATGTGATGACAGAAAGACTATCGTGTAAGCAACTGATGGTATAGATAGAGTCGATGTCCATTAGCAATAAAGGAGATGCTAGAACCATCAATGGTGGTCAGGGTCACTGTACCATTTTCATAGACTTCAGTGATCTCATATGGTCCTAACCAACTCATTTGAAGTTTTCCTGGAAAATATTTCAACCTAGAATCATACAACATCACCCAATCACCTTTTTGAAAGGTTTTCTTTTTAATAAGGTGATCATGCCATTTTTCCTTTTGCTACTGAATGGTAGTTGTACGTTGTAGGATTGATAGGCGCATCTCATCTAATTCATTAAGTTGTTGTAAACATTGTTTATATACTTGTGTGAAATCCAATCTAACTTCTTTTGCAGTATTGAGAGTGTTAATTTCAAATTCAATAGGAAAAATAGGCTCCTTACTGAAAAAAAGGTGGTATGGTGAGTAGCTAGTAGTATTATGCTACATTGTTCGATAGGCTCATAATGCCTTAGGGAGTTTAGCTGCCTAGTTTTGGTGGTTCACATATACTGTTTTGGTCAGGATTGCTTCCAAAAGCTTATTGGTGCTCTCCACCTCTCTGTTTTCTTAAGGGTGGTAAGGAGAGGTGACTCTATTCTTAATGTGGAATTTTGTAAAGTAGAAGAAATTTTATGAGCAGTGAGTTGTGATCCCCAATCCGTTACTATTTCTCGAGGCAACCCATATTTCAAAAATAATTCAAATAAGAAACTAATTACTGCTTCTTTTGTAGCTTTCAAGAGAGCTATTCCTTCCACCCATATAGTCACATAGTCCATACAAACCAAGGTATATGCATTTTGATTCGATGGTGGGTTAAATGGGACTACGAAATCCTATGCCCATCTTTCATAGGGTTCTATGACAAATTGTGTCTATAGGGGCATCTCATCAGCTTGAATTGGGAGACACATTCTTTGACAACTATCACAACTCCATGCATAATTCTTTGCATCTTTAAATATCGTGGGCCAATAATAGCCCATATGGAGTACTTTATGCCCAGTTCTATGATCGATGAAATGTCCACTGCATTTTTCATCGTGAAAAGCCTTGAAAATGTCATAAATCTCATCTTATCTGATGCATTTGTGGATTTGAAGGTCGGACCGTGTATGAAAGTGGTAGTTGTTTATCCAAGAGATCTGTAAACTGCACTGAACAATAAGTTTCATATCCCAGGGTTGCAAATCTGCTAGCAGTTTTCCTGCTACCAAATAATTGGCCAAATCAGCATACCAAGGCATCTTGATTATTACTAAAAACATATGTCCGTCAAGAAATTGATCTTCCACTAGTAGAGGGCCAGTTGTTTTTGGTACTCTAGACAAGAAATCTACAAAAATATTTTCCTTCCCTAGGTGATCCTTTATAGTAATATCGAACTCCTGCAATAAGAGAAACCATCGAGTTATTCATCCATTGGTGATAGGTTTATTAGCTAGATATCTAATGGAAGAATGATCAATATACATGAAGACTGGATATCGCATTATATAGTGATGAAATTTATTAATGGAATACACAACAACTAAAAAATAATTTTGTCACTGTATAATTTAGCTCTTCTCGTGTTAGATTTTGCTAATATAATAAATGGAATAAGGATTTTTGCCTTCTTCCTGTCCAAGGACATCTCCTATCGTTGTGTCTGATGCGTCCGATGAAATGTGGAAAGGAAAATTCCAATTTGGCCCTCTTAACATAAGGGTTTTTGAGACCATCTCTTTTAGTTATGCAAAAGCAACATCACAGTTGTAAGTCCATTCGAATTCAACATTTCTTGTCAAAACATAGAATGGTGATGTTATCCTTAAAACATTTGTTATCAATATGCAATAATAACCCGCGTAGCCAAGGAAACTACGTACCTTAGTGGGTGTACGAGGAGTAGGCAACATAATAATTACCTCAATATTTGTTGGATCCACTTGAATACATGTAGAAGAAATGTAATTTCCCATAACTATGCCTGCAGTCATCATCATATGACATTTTTCATGGCTAAGGCATAATCTGGTAGCAATGCATCATTCAAGAACTTTTTCTAGATTTTGTAAGGCTTGGTCAAACTCATTACCATATGGAGTAAAATCATCCATGTACATCTCAAGTCCTTCATTAATTAAATAAGAAAAGATACTTAAAATTTCCCTCTGGAAGGTGGCTGGTGCATTGCACAGTCCAAATGGAAAAAATCTATATACAAATTTTCCCCGAGGGCAGGTAAATGTGGTCTTATCCTAGTCTTTGATAGAAATTTGAGTTTGATTATAACCACTAATATTGTCTACAAAGGAGAGTATTTTTTTACCAGTAAGATTGTCAAGGATCTGATCTGCAAAGGGAAGGGGGAATGGTCTCTCTGAGTACCTTTGTTTAGTTATCTATAGTCCAAACAAATTCTTCGTTTACAATTAATGGTGAAACCCACTAGCTGTTCAAAATGGGGTATATAAAATTATCATCTAGGAGCTTTTATAATTCTTGTTTCACTACGTCCCTAAGGTGTGGATTTTACCTTCTCTGAGGCTACTGAATAGCACGAGCATATTTTTATATATAAATTTGATGGGTACATAGTTGTGGATCGATGCCCTTCATGTCAGAATATTCCCAAGCGAAGGCCTGTTTATATTTCTAGAGAGTCTAAATTAATTTTTTTTGTTGTTTATCATCTATATTAGCATTAATATTTAAAGTTTTACCAGGAAAAATTTCGATGGGAATTCTATTATGGACAATAGTTGTAGGTATATGATCATTATTTAAAACCTCTAGTGGATCTTCCCGGGCTTCATTATCAAGCAATGCTTTCAACATTTGACATGTTGGATTCCCAACAGTAGGAGGTTTGTTAATAAATCCATTAATTATATCATCCTCGATTTGAATTTTAAATGCAAGATATTTATCCAAGGTAAGAGGAGAACGCAGGTTTTCCTCCTGGTATTTGGGTGGGAATAATTGATAACTTTCAATAAGTAGGTTGGGCTTAGCAGGTGGGTATAAGACAAGATTTTTAATAGTGGTTCCTTTTGTAATTGTCATATTCCCTGTCCAACATCTTATGTATGCATCTACAATTTCCATCCATGGCCTTCCTAGTATCAAAGGATGGCCATCTAATATGTTCCTAGAATTGATAACTAGAAAGTTCACTGGGTATTCCCATGAATATACAAAAAAGATAAAATCTTCCAGAGTGACCTCCAGTTTGAATACCGATATGTCATCTAGTTCTAACAAAGTAGAAGTTTATTTTAAGATAATGATCCCAAGGATACCACATGTTTCTATAGTTAAGATATTTATAGCAGCTCCTAAGTCCACTAGGGTATTTCGAAAATTGTGACCTCGAATTTGAACATTGACTACTAGATTCCTAGGGTCACTATATTTGACAGGTATTTGTTTCCTAAAATCAATTCAGAGAGTGTTCCTAAGACATGGACCTTAGGAGGGTCTTTGGGTTTCCTTCTAAGATTTTTACCACAGAAGTCTTTAATTGTTTTAGCATAAATTGGAATATCTCGTATAGCCTGGAGGAGAGGGATTTTTATGGATAGATTTTTTAATTCCCCTACAAGATCGAAATCATAATCAACTAGTGATTTAATCAGTGTTAGTGTTTCATGGAATGGAGGAGGAGAAGTTGTAGTTTTAATGGGGTCTTGTTGTTTAGTTAACACACTAGATGTCAGACTTTAAGCTTCTGTTTTCATTTTAGATCTCTCTGTTTCTGAAACAACTACAGTTGGAGAAATATGTTCTCCTAAAAGCTTATCTTCGATGGGATTTTCATTATATTCATGTTCTTGATTGACTTTGTTATCTTCTAGGAAGATAACTCATCTATATCTCAGCTGCAAATCATTACACTTAAGCGATTTGGTTTCACGATCCGAACTTTCAATGATTTCCAAATATTTGACATGCCTATTGTTCAAATTAGGATTCAGTTGAGCAGGTAATTGAGGACATAGTGGTGGTTGAGGATTTAGGGGCAATTGAAATGGAGCTTGTAATGATGATTGTGCCTAGAGTAACGCTCGAATGGATGGGTTGATTGGTCTCGCATGATGCTGCCAATTTTGAGGCCACATTCGTCCTTATGAAGATGAATGTTACCATGGTGAAGGATATGGATTGTTTGCTAGATTTTTCCATGAAGGTGTAGAATACATAGATCCAACTAATGGTTGATTTTCCCAGGGTGGTGCAGAGTATGGATGAGATTTCCAAGTGGGATTAAAAGATTGTTGGTCGTGCCATGTTGATCCAGGAATCTGTTGTTGAGCATATTGTCCAGAATAAAATAGAGAAGGGTCATGCATCATACTTTAAAGGTGAGTCAGGAATTGATGTCATTGTGTCATGAGAAATGTTGGCTCTGGATCTTTCTCAACTTATTTTAATACAACTTTTAATCCAAGGAGTGAAGGGTATCACTCTGTTGAATGATCTTTAGTGAAAATAGTGCATGTTTCAATCATATCTAGTGGACACTCCCTACAGCTATGCTTCTTTCGACAACGAGGACATAAAATAGCCAGATCTTGCTCTGATTCGGCTTGATTTTGTTTGACCTAAAGGAAATCCAACTATGCAGTTAATGTTCTCAAAGTATCAATTTTAAAATCTTCTAATGTATTACCAATCTCTGCTCGAGTTACACCTTCACCTGCAGTCCTGCTGGTTTAGCTGAGAGGATCTCGAATAACGGATCTGGTTTGTTCACTTCCACGTGAGCACCTAACACAAAATTTACAATATTAACATAATATTCCTTAGAAATTTCACCTTGCCCCATTAAATTCAGTGTCTCTATCCACTTGTCTTTCATTCCCTTGATTAATACAATTTTCAACACTTCTTTGGGTAAAGTGTTGTAAGGTGATCTCTGCAATTTATATTGAAATATTTCAATGTATTCTTCTAAAGTTTCATCATATTTTGCCATCATTTTAAAATTTTCCTCTCTTAAGTCCCTAGAATGGTAATAATCCTGATATTTGGTAAGGAAATAATTTTTCATTTAATCCCATGAATTTATAGTACTGCCTCTTGGTTCCATAAACCAACACAGAGTTTCTCTCTTCAGGGTAGAAGGGAACATTCTTAGTTTTTGTGGGTTGGTAGTGTGATCGTAACCTCAACAAAGGACATTGAACTCAAATAGGAATGCATCAAGGTCTTCAGAGGTCATTCCATGAAAATTTGGGATATTTTGTAACGAAATTACTTTCATTGGTGCATTGTCTAGAGGATCAACTATAGGGTGTTTTATGGTCAAGGTTTGTGTTTGTGGTGTTTTGTTCACCATTTGGTAAAAATTCTACCAGTAGCCTTCAGGGATTCCGTGATAAGGAGGCATTATCTAAGAAGGAGGAATTTGGCTAACGTTTGTCCCTTGAATGTGTTTAAAAACACTATTCAAGTCAGGGATTTCATGTGCTTTCCCTACAAGAGAGGTTGCAACATATTCAAGTTCGATAGATTGTGGGTCTGATTTGGCAGATTTTGGATCTTCTCTACATGTTTCACCTTCACCCTCTTTTAAATTACAAGAACTCCCCTCAAATTTACTAGAAGGAATAAGGTGTCTAAATGATGTATCTTGAAAACTTCATTCAGATCCTTCAATATAATCATGAATCTCAACATGATATGCAGTAAAAGATCTTGTTGCTCGAGGGTAAATAGTAGAGCCCTTCCTATATATTGTTCAAGGTCCTACCGATGCTTGAGATTCAAATTTCTGGATGATTTTGTCTATGAAGGTTGATATTCGAAGGCCAAAATGACCTTGGGTTTTTGTGGTTTTTGAAATTGGTTTTGAATCTATAAGTTCTTGATTTACAATCCTATGATTTTTCCTAGTTGTGCACACTAAACAATTCTAAAAGGTACTGACTCAGGGTAGGCACTGGAACAAGATTTTTACTTGGTACGTCCGTAGGTTCTTACCTTCCATCTTTAATACCCAGTCCCACGGGGATACATCTAAACATTTCTTTGACAACCTCCCTGACAACAACACCAAAATGTTGGGCACTAATTTTTTCCTAAAGAATCAACTTAAACCTCTACACATGAAATTGTCAACCTGGGATTTCGTCTTTTTATTACAAGATTGTCTACATAATTGGTGCAAGAATAGTGTTTATATTACTTTATTTGAGTGAGACTAATAAGAAGAAAAGATTGATAAATTAAAGGAACAAAGAAATCTTTTACTAAAAGTATAATTTATTTCTATCTCTAAATCATAACCAATTGATAACAAAATTAATCGCTGCGTTCCTATGCAGAAATCATAAAGCAATTTAGGTTGTTTAATGCATCTATCAGGAAAGCATTAAATTATTTAAACATAACAATCCTTACATTATTGCTAGAAAAATAACAAAACATAATGTTGTAAAGGGAATTTTATCTAATCATTATTCACTACAATTGTTGGTAAATACTAACAGTAAATCTTGTGAACAATAATTCAATCAAAGGAATAATAAATCATTCAAAACTGAGATTAAGTAGAATAATGATACAGAAAAGAGAGTAAGTGTTCCAAGACTGGGTCCACGGTCTCTGGAATCTAATTGTCTTGAAGTTAACTCAATACACTAGATTAAAACCAAATTGCCAAAATCTTCATTAATATGCAATAGTAAATTACAGGAAAGTCTATGAAAACTTAAGACAACTAGTTTCTTCAGTCACCTTTTACAATTGACAAGAATAATTAACCTCCTTTACTAGAGTTTAATTGTGCTTTTATATTACAACATAATTCTAAATTTAAAATAGTAAAGTTATCCTGAGAATCTTTCTTGATTCAAGCTACAAAATCATCAGCTTTCCTTCCGGAATAATAGATTATGCCCCTTTTCTGGCTATCTCATGCATATAAGGCATGAATCCTTGGTCATCTCATTGCAAATAGTCCAAATGGTTTCCTTATGGCTCGGGTTTCCTTAGTGATTCAGGAGCATCAATCAAAGTCTAATATTTCATGCCCACATATTAACACAAATCGTGAGTTAATAACATATTTAGTATTCAAATTGATTCATCAACAAGTAAAAAGATCAAAATGGTTATTAAATCCTTTCTAGAACTCCTTAGCATCCAAATTATTATAATCTAAGATCAAAAATATTGAAAAACTAACTACCAACAAAAATCACTCATGTTATTAGATTATCGCTCCTTAATTTTATTTCTCTAATACATAATGTTTCCTCTCTTCCATAGTGTGCCTCTATACCAAATGGATCAATCCCATTAAATCTCAAGTCATATCTTAGCCCAAGAACCATGACTAATTATCTTACAATTTTAATCACTTATCCTACAATGAAATATATATATATATATATATATATATATATATATATATATATATATATATATATATATATATATATATATATATATATATATATATATATATATATATATATATATATATATAGATACATATACATATAAATATATATATATAATTGATCTAGTATGGTGTCTAACTATCACAATTGTTACACAATTTAAAACAAAAATAGAGCAATTCAACTCCAATGAATTAAAGAAAAGAGGGGTGATTGAAAAATATGAAGTAGCGGATACACATTCATTCTCTTGGTATTCTCCCACCTCTTCAAGTTTTCTATCTCCCACTCTCACACTTATGCTTGTCAGGTCCCATAATTTTTTAATTTCTACCTATGGAACCCCACCTTATCCTCTGTTTCACAACTTAAAATGACATTTTTGTATGCATTTTTAGCCTCTATTAATATATCCATAAAAAATTGCGTAAAAGTTTCTCATCATTAAAATAAGGGTCAATAGATTAATATTTATTTGAATATCTTCTTATATTCATGTTATCCTAAATACTTTAGTTGATATTTGACATTTACAATATTGTGTAGTGTATTTGGTATGGGCAACAGTCAATTTCGAAATTCCTGGACTATGTAGGGATTCCTACACCAATCTAAAGTCTGATTCCTGCACCAGTTTAGGATGACCATTAGATAAGAAGCTTGGCTGGTAGTCAATGTGAGTTATCAAGAAAATGTTTTCATGGAAAACAAGGAAGATAATTTGTGCCTTTCACTCCTAGTCTCTAACAAATCAACTGCAATTTTGGCCTCTTCCTACTAAATATAGTTTGAGATAAAAAAGGATATAAGCAAACTAGTGGTGGTTTTCTTAGAGTTCTATTGTTAGAGGCTTGTTGTTAATGACCTCCATTTTTGTCTTGTAACAAGATGGCTAGATATGGCCAAGTATTATTGTAAAAAAAATTATATAATAAGTCATATAGAAGTAGGGGTTAGTGATAATGTTCTTTCCATCACACTTCTTTTGTTAAGACCTGTATCTCTGAGATCTCTCCTGGAGATGGGTTATCATGTATCATATGTACTAAGAAAATAAACTTATTAATAAAATAATATTTCTTTCCAGGTTTCATTCATTCTTCTATTTAATCTTTTAAGTGGTTTCCTGTTAAGGGATACCCCTAGGGTCTTGGGTTGATACCCTAGCAAATCGGAGGTTATTTATACAAAGAAACACACATTCCACATAGCCATGATGTTAATATAAGCAAACTATATGATAAGGGGTGTACCTGGGAGTCCTTCGTTTGAGAAGATCCTACCAGGGTCCAAACCCTCTTGGAGTTCCTTTTGCTCCTTCAACCTACAAAACAATCAATTCAAGAAGGTACAACAGTATATGGACTAAACATCATAAATAAATAATCTTCATAATATATTGAAAGGTAGTTAGTTATGCAATTAAACAACCATTCATATATGAATCATAACATGGATATCATAAACATGAAGAAGATTTATATCGGGAACAAAGACAAGTGCTTCTTTTATTATAGAGAAATAAAGTATAGAAAGGATAATTTCACCTGATTCATCCTTTCGCAGGCTCCAAGCGGAATCGTCCTCCAGATTCGTCTAGTCTCAAGCCTTTAACAAACTCCTTCCATGACTTACTCCATGATATCTCAAGTAGTAGATAGACATCATCACACAAGGAAACAAGGGTTTCCTGTAAGTGGGGGAAGTGCAATAGGCACTAGCATCTTCAGACCTGGTCAGGGAAATCTCAGCATAGTAACCTTTCTCTCTCTTCTCTCCTCTCTTAGGCCTTCCCATTGAAGCCTTTTTATACTTCTCCCAAATAGTTTTTTAGCTGGGAATTCGTTGGGAAAAGTTGGGCCATGGGCACTAATAGGTGATCAGTAGGTAAAACCCGTGATCTCCGCCCGAAATTAAGGAGATTTAATTTTTTTTAAGTGTTTTAAGACATATACATGGGTTGGGTATACATAGACTCGCATTCACATGCATTTAGCTCAGGGAAATGTCGCGTATAGGGAATAAAACACTGTTTTTTAAATTTTGGACTAGGTCTGGAAGGAGGGGTTGCCCTGGGCCATAACTGCAACATCACAAACATCAAGAGTGAGATTTGGAGCTATAATAGATGCCCCCTAATATATGAGGTCAGAAGGGGTACATGATGGCTAAAATGTATTAAGCAAGTACATGGAAAGGAAATCTGTCAAAAACTAAGAAGGACTTCACCAGAGTTCAGCCTGCCAAGCCACAAAAGGAGATAAGAAAGAAACACTGTCTGAGGTGAGCATACCCATGCTCAGAGAAAGTACAGCATGTCCGCATATCATGTACAAGCGGATCCACTAAGTATACAAGTATAAAAGACTGGAAAATACATAATGGATCATCTGATCACGATCGAACAAGTACATGTCTAAATATCACATATAAGAATGTCAATGATGCTGAAGAATGAACTGGATCACTGATATCAAAGACTGATCACAAAAGGTACCTAATGAACATGATGCAATAGGATGGTACTACACTGCAAACTCAGGTGCCAGCATATAGAATGTCACCATGACTAACTGCAACATATAAGGTGGAATGGTATCAACTAGCAACAACAGGAGCAACTGTCAAGTGAACCAATGAATGCTGATACAACCTGAGGTCTTCACCGACTGCTATGGTACATTTCTACACCATGGGAATAAATGATCTGAATTTGACCATGTGAGAAATTGTTTGATTACCGTTCATTGATGTATACCATTAAAAAACACGAGACTACTCACCGATAAGGATAATGAGTGTCAAGGTACCCAATACAATCTAACAAGTGTGAATATATGAGCTGGAGTCGAACACCTATAAGAATCTATCAATCAGGAGAAAATGATGGTTTCCCACTGTCGATAGTGAAGGATTTGCCACTAATGACTACAAACCCCAAGGTACTACCAAATGGACTCTACATCTTTGCCCTAGAGCAATGAGTCGAAGTCGATAGGGAAAGTTCCGCTAGAAGGAAGGCATTAAGGCATCCTTCATTAATCTAGCGCGAGTGTAACCCGTAGGCCAATAATGTGGAAGGAATCGGATGAAGAAAGATGTAGTAGCCCAACCGAAGCACATTTCCAGTGTACACAAGATGTGGCTAGCGCATGACAGAAACCCTCTGAACCAACCAATAATGAAAGTTGACATACAGGCGAGGTATCCACCAATAGGGTCAAATGGAAACCAAGGTACTACACAAATCCCAATGTGTGATAATGTAAGTTGATGTCGAACACAAGGGAAACCACTCAGTCAAAGACCCATGATACTGATCAATGCTGAGCATAAGGTGACCTATCAATAATGAAAATAGGGCCAGGGTGCAGCTCTAGGCTTGTCCTTAGAGCAAGATGTCATCGTCAATAAGGACAAGACCCGCCAGCAAGAAGTCAATGGAGACCTTCTCAAACTGGCACGAGTAAAGGTCCAATATAGCTGATGTGATGATAGACATGATACTGGCAACCAGGGATGGCCGACTGAAAAATGAGTCAAGAGACACCGCAGAGAGGCCAACTCAGGCTAACTTCCCTTGAGCAAAAGCATGACTCAATGTGACTATATGGCAGCATATGATGACTCTGTATAAGTTCATCATGCAGGAGGCATGAATGAACCCTCCATATGATTGGAAGAGATAACCAATCAGGGGAGAACTGGCTCAATAATAAGGTTAAGGTGTACATAAGTCAAACTAAATCCCGCCCAAATGGAGGAGACTTTGCTTTTGAGTGCTTTGTTTAAGGGTGACACGACTGACTCTAACTGCCAACAATAAATGGAAATATTGTTCCGTTCCCACTCTTTTTTTGGAATATATAATTTTTTTTGTCTTTTTCTTTTAAGCTGGAAAAAGAATAAAAGAATGCTATAGTACAGTGGAAAGAACGAGTCTCGGTGAAACAGATGATCTAGCTCCTAGGATTGGAATGTTCTTATGCTCAATGTAGGGAGGTGAAAAATGGTCAATGACACTCAAAGGTGTGTTCCTTCCACGATTTAGGGTCTGTCAAGTTGCAGAAGTCCAAGATATGCAAGTTTGATTTTGCAGTCGTTAAGGTCAAAAGTTGGCTTAAACACGAGTCCAAGTGAAGCCGGCTCAAGGCCAAAAGGTGCAAATGGTCAACATGCAATGTAGTAGTACAACTCAACACAAAGGAGCCTCGGGTATAAGGCCAGAACGAAGTGAAGAAGCAAAGATGAATGAGTCTTCATCGCATAAGTCATGGCGGGACTATAGAGGACTCCTGAGCCTACTCAGGTCGGAGCAGCATGGGCAACAAATGTCAATGAGGTGCTAACTACGATGCCCATGTAAAGGATGGCTTCTACCATTGTGTCATGATTTAAAGAATCGACGAGTGAAGATGGTTTATGAGCCATAACATGATGGGATCGACCCTATGGCAAATGTATCGACAAATGGAGGCTAGTATGCATAATGCAATGGAAAAATGGCTTCCCTAATCTATATGCCAATGAGAAAATGATACCTTCCATGACGGGTCAGTAGTCATTCGATTGGTGTACTCCTCTTCTGGCCAGCCTAAAAAGCCATCTCACTTCCATCAAGAGAGGGCAGACCAAAAACTTCGGATATGGGACTATTTTGCGTTCTTTATTTTTTGAGAGGGTCCCTACACTTCGTCCTAGGGTTGACCTGATAAAATGTCTAGGAGGTGGGGATGTCCCACGGACTACATTTAACGATGATGTCTTTTCCTGGTGGGATCAGCAGATCATCGCCATAGATGACTACCCTTATCCTGGGTTGGATTTCTGAGGAGATCTCGATCTAGTATTACCACCGACCGCAGCATGGGGCGACATTGGTAAGTATTTTTTGATTTTATGATTTTTTGTGATTTTTCAAATATAATAATGAATTTTAAAAAAATGTTTTTGATAGAATTCAAATGACTAATATGATGATCATGTTCCAGATATTGGGCTAGTACGACCAGATGAGTTCCCATGGCACAGATTTCGCGACCGAGGGGCTGAAGAGGCAGCTACATACACAAAGCGACTACTTCACACAGTCCAGCGGCACTTGGTGAGACTCACTCATGGAGTACCGATGGCGGCGGTAGAGGATCTTCTTGAGGATATGCAGCGTCATGTGGTTGGCATGCCACGTGACTGGGTTCACACTCTTAGGCATGTGGCCAATGCGATAGTTACCTACTTAGCCGCTCATCCTACACTGGGGTGTTAGATGTACTAGACATGATTATGGGCATTTGAGTCCCAATTTTTGTATATTATTTTTGGACAAACTTATGTACACTCGAGATGTTTTATGATATATATATATATATATATATATATATATATATATATATATATATATATATATATATATATACAGTTAGACTTTTTGATGCTTGTTTTTATTGTGATGAATGATTGATGTGCTAGTCTAATGCTTGATTAGCGATAGAATCAGCTAACCAATTATGAGATATTGGAATGTGAAAATTATTAATATAAGTAAATGATCTTTGAAACAACCTCACCCTTAAATATTGGCGATATAAACATGGATCCCTTACCTGATAAATGTTATTCAATTGTGACACTATCAATTGTGAATCAAGATAAACTTCCAATGGGTCGATTTCGTGAGAAATTGCCTCGGATAGTAAATTAATGACGACAGTATACTCAACCATATTATTTGAAGCGAGACCAATGCATACTCCCCTTGATACCATCAACTGACTAGTTGGATAGTAGAGTACCCAAGCTGTGGAAGCGAGGTTCCGAGTGTGCCGACTAGCACCATTAGTGAATCCAAAATAGACCAAGTCATCCATCAACACCTGCCACAGTAGACCAAAAAGTGTTGATATCAAAAACTCTCAATGAGATATGTACAAATATACACAATGTACAAAGAAGCCATTGCCTAGCTGCTAAGCAAAGTACTTCTTAAGGTAGAGCCCGTCAGGGGGCTCCACCCACTTGCTCCTAGGGATGTTTATCGGTACTATTATCGAACCAATCAATATACTTCCTTCGGCGAATGACTGTGTTGGAGCCAAAGGAACTGTACAAACATCGCTAGTCAGACTGGAGGACCTGGATTCGACTTCATGCAAAGGGGAATGAAAACATGACCGACAATGTAAATCTTCCAAAGGTCGATCTACAGCCGTCATTGCTTCGAATATCACTTCGTCAGATGGAAAAACAATATCTGAGCAATCCAACATAGAAGTGGAATCAAGGGTTCAAGAATGAGCCACATCACCATATACCTCTTTCTCAGAGGAAAGAGTAGAATGGTTATCTACAGAGTTATCGATAGATTCACTTCTAGACTCTACTTCAGACATAAGAGATTCTATTCCACCCTCCTTGCCATCATTTGATGTGGTCACAGATGAAGATAAGGCTCCAGGATCCGAAAAATAATGAGCTTGAACAAACTCTTTCCGTAAGTTAATCTCTTTCCTTTGTAGTGGAATGAGTTTGTTCTCTATGGCCCATCCAGCCCAACTTGTTATCCCTTAGCTAGTTTCACCATGTTTCTTATATTTTTTTTTGTGGTGTGTGGGTTTTTCTCAATGTTTGGATATTCTTCAAACTCCTGTCCAACATCTCTTCAATGCCTCTTTCTCATCTGACGAATCATGACACTTCTAATACAAAATCTAATTACACTAGATTGATGATCATATCGGTTGATCAACAATCACTAGTTACTCTTCCCTAACTATAAATGAAAGGGTTCCAGCCTACTTCAAATGATTTATGCCTCCTATGTGCATTCAACTCCTCCACTGTTACTCGAAATCTCTCTTCCTCCCAAGCTCCAATTAACTCTATGATCCTAATTGTCCCTCTTGAGATTAGTCTCACCCAACCTCCATCAAACTCATGTTTAATATGAATTGAAAACACCAAATAACTAGAGTCATTAACAATAATCATTTAAACACTCAAACAGAGTGTTATTCATTAATTGACACAAATGTATAAAATTACAAAAGGCCTCTCATGGCCTAATTTACATTAAATGGCCCATCTTGATCTTGTGGCCATACTTGGACTACTCTCAATGCCTCTCCTCTCCTTTTCACACACACTTCCTCTCATACTCCTAGCTACATTTTATGCAAAAGGATTCTGAAACTATAATGAGTTCATATCCACCAATCACTCAATAAACGCCTATCTCTAAGATCCTCTAGATCCATATATATCTAATCTAACCCTAAGATCCCTCTAACTCACTCAAATATTCTCAAGATTTCCTCTTAGAATCATAGTTTTGTTTTCAAACTCAAGCCTATTTACATAATTTCTCTAGAATTATGAGAAAACATAGAAAAATGCAATTAATTAATCAATCTCACTCAATTAGGGAACCAATTCCCTTAGTAAATGAAAGACCCATAGGACCATTCAAAATATGTTTTGACTTGGAGGTTGGATGCTCTTGCATCACATCGCTATTTATTTCATCCACATGGCATGTTCTATCGACTATTTCTTCCACTTAACTAAATATTGAAATACTCCATGCCTCTAGTTCTCTTGGTTACTCTTTGATCCAACACTGCTTCAATCTCTTTATGAACTAATATTTGAAGGTGCTTCTTCCATCCATTGATCTAATCTTCATCACTAATAGGTTCGTTTATTGAAACAAATTTTTCTTTTAAGGGATATAAATCTACAAGAGTGAATATTAGATAAATCCCAATATTATTTTGGGGTTCTAATTCACAAGTGTTAGAATAAATTTTTCTTAAAATCATACATGGGCTAATACTTTTAATTTTTAATTTATTGTGTGTCCCTATAGGAAATATTTCTTTTTTGAGATGTGCCAAAAATAAGTCACCAACTTCAAATTTAATTTGTCTTCTTCTCATATCTTCTCTTTATTGTACTCTATGTTGTTTTCTTATAATTTTCCTTTGACTCTTTCTGCTCACTCACACATCCTTATTGCAACATTTTCATCATCAATACTCAATTCTTGTTTATCTAAATTCCTCAATTCATAAATTCCTCTTGGATGCATCCCATACAATATTTTAAATGGACTCATCCCTATTCTTCTATTGGGTGAATCATTATATGCAAACTCTTTTTCAGAAAGTACTTGATCCCACTACTTGGGATTCTCACTCACCAAACTTCTTTGAATATTCCCTAATATTCTATTCACCACCTTTGTCTACCCCTTAGTCTGTGGATGGTATGCTGAATTGAAATTTAGGTTAGTTCCTAGTTTCTTCCAAAAAATATCCAAAACTCACCTAAAAATCTTATATCTCTATCAGAAACTTTACTTCTAAGAAATCCATGCAATCTTAAAAATTATTTAAAGAATAATTTAACAATATTGGTTGCATCACTAGTTTTTGTACAAGCTATTAAATGTTCCTTCTTTATAAACCTACGTTTCTCCATATTAATAAATATTTTTTTCTCTTTGCAAGGTATTCAAGAGTAACTTGATTGTCCCTAATAGGACTCTTATCCAATAACTCTTGCACCTATCTTTTTACTTCTTCATTCTCTTGTGGATTCATCTTATATATTGCTTTACTTGGAATACTTACTCCTAGTATCAATTCTATATGGTGACTAATGCTCCTAATAGGAGGTAAGTTACTTATTAGATCATCAATAATAATATTAGCAAACTCATCTGACATAGATTTAACTTTTGTAGGTAAATCATTTAAAGGTGTACTAGTAAGTATTATTACTTTCAGCTTAGAAATCAAATGAAAGTGTACCTCTTCCTTCTTGAATTCTTCCAATAAATCATTTCCACTCATTAGTAGTACACTAGGACCATTTTTTTGCTTTACTCCTTCATCTTGCAAGGGTAAAAATACATGTCTCTGACCATTATTCTCAAGTGTATGTCTTTCTTATACCATCATGTATAGATTTTATATCATATTACCATGGTCCCCAACAAAATATGGTAAACATCCATGGGAATTATGTCAAATGATACCTCATCCTTATAACTGCAACCTAAAATTCCACCTTGCATTATTGATTTACCAAAATTTAATGTCCTTTTTGTAGCCATGATACTTTATAAGCTGTAGGGTGTGTTATTCTTTTCCATTCTAATTTTTCTACCATTTCAATAGAAACCAAATTATTTTTATTGCCACTATCAATCAAAAGTTAGAAATACTTACCCTTTGACTTGCATACATTTTTGAATAAGCTTTTCCTTTGGGCCAGATCCTCAGCTTCCTTCTTTGATTTGAACAAAATGAAATTCATTAACAATCATTCTCCCACTTCAAGAGTCTCTTCTATTTTTACTAAATTCACACTCTTTTCTTTTGCCTCTACCACATGTGAACTTATTTGATTTGAAAATTCCCATGACATTTGTCCCAACTGACCACATCTCTGATATTTGGGCTAATAATCTCTACCCTCTGCCTCTTGAAAGTATCTTATTTTTATGAATTCACCTCCTTTCAGTGACTTAATACTTGAGCTTCCACGTTCCTCTCTTGAGGATTGAATTCATTCTTTTCCACTCTACTATATTTTTCCTCTTACAAGACTTGTCCCTCTACTTTTATAACTATATTTTCTTTCTTTCTTCTCTTATGTTTTCAAATTAGCTTGATATGAATCTCCCACTGTCCTCAGGGAAAAGATACTAATATCACCCTGAATTTCATACCTTAACCCATTGATATATCTAACAAGATTTTTAGAATTTTCTTTAATATGACCATCTCTAATGTTTAATTTATAAAATTCCTTTGTGTATTCCCTCATTGACATAAATTTTTGTGTAATATTTTTTACATGCTTAAAAAAAATTAATTAGTAATATTTAGGCATGAATTTACCCTTGAATTTAGCAACCATTATATCCCAAATCTTACTCATGGGATTTCCTTTCCTTTCCTATCTACTTGAACTTCATCCCATCATAATATTGCATGACCTTTCAAACTTGTCATTGCATATTTCACTCGTACCCTCATCCACATCTTCATAGTAAAAATATTTATGCGTGGCATTGATCCAATCCATCAATTCTTCAATATTTAAATTATCATCATACAAGGGTACCTCCATATTTCTTTTGGAACTTACCTTAGAAATCATCTTCAACATTTTTTTCTTTGTTGATATCTCACCTTATTCTTCACTAGAATATTCTTAATGTTCTGTTTCACTAAAATATTCTATGACATCTCCTAGTCTCTTAGAAATCTCCATGGCTTCCAAGCTCACATGCATATGCCTCATCTTTTCTTACAAAGTTGCATGAGCTATAGGTCTTACTTAAAATGCTCCTCAAGTTGATATTGTTCCTCTTGTCTCTATACCATTTCTTCAAAGAGCACTGTTGTGGGGAAAAATGCCTATGCAGGACGATCCTATCCACCTAAGGTGTGACAGTGCCTTAGCAACAAACAGAGACAGCTATTCGGGTTTCTTCCTTTATGAAATGTGAAAGAAGAGAGATCAATAGACTTACCGGTGTCTTCCGTTTGTCCCTTGATCTGGTCTCTCTTCTCTTTGGGAGTTCACAGCTACTTGCCTTCTTGCTTATCCAGCGTCAACGGATTCCTGCAAGATCACAAGAGAACAGCTACTTGCGACAAGAGAACAGCTACTTGCGACAAGAGAAGAACACTACACAAAGACACATATTCACATTCATAACTAGTTTAGGATTAGAAATAAACCAAATACACTAATGCAATCATACATCAAGAATACATCAGCATATAGGAGAAACCAAGATAGCTTTATTGATGAATAACAAGGTTCAGGAAGAGATACAACCCAGAGGGCTCCAATCTAGCATCTCCTTCCCAGCAAATGGAATTCCTATCTTCACCCCTTTCAAAGCATTAAGCACCCAATGATTCCAATCTCAAACCAACAGCAATTCTTTGCAATAACAAAATTCCAGCCTCTAGATCTCATGGAGGAGAGATCCATATATAGATGTTTGGAGAGAGGATGAGTCAGCTTGAGATCTGACTAGTGTCCTCTCCCTCTGTCAGTTCTTGAGTCCACTTGGAGGTTCTTGCTTCCACTTGGAGATTTGGAACCTCTTACTCATCACCAGTCGAATTCCCTGAGGCAAGTGTCATTTTGGAAGCTTCCTGGGTTTTGACACCTTGAGAAATGAGCCTGCCACATGTCCACTCTCGTTCAGCGCAGGTAGACAGTGTTCCATTTGACATTCAACGCAGGTAGCCAGTGTTGGCTTTGACATTCAGCGCAAACAGCTAGTGTAGCCACTGAAATGATCCTGATTTGACTTGTTTTGAGCAGTTTTTGGTGGAGAACTTCTGTGAATTGTTGTGGTTTGTTAGCCTTGTTCCTCTAGGGGTAGGAACAACATGTTTAGGGACTTTGGATCCCTTAGATTATGGACATTTCATGCTCAATGCTGTAAGGCACAAAAATGTCTATAACAGTTGCCCCCTAAAGTATGAGGTTGTTTATCGGGCAAAATGCTTTATCAGGGGGATCCGAAGTTCATCCAATGCTGGGAGGAGACCTGTAATAAGATACAATACAGTACATTATTTTTCATACTGCTTTCATGATCTAGCTGAGGCGGGCATCCCCATGCTCAGCTTTATAAATTCATTTTTCTGTACATAGAACAGACAATCGTCTGGTGGTAGACTGATAATTTTGATGAAATTATCATCCTTTGAGTAGGATGATTATCTGCTGCAATGATGTACATGTCAATGTCTTTATCTTTCCTGAATATATATCGCAGCCCGGATGGATGAAACTAGATCCGGGGTCTTCAAACTCGTTCGATCTTCACTCTAGGTACAAGTCGATCCATGTGAGAAATGTTCTGAAGTCGAACATGGAAAGACATCGCTTGATTATCGGTCAATGATGTAAATCGTTAACAAGCGCGAGAGGAATCACCGATAATGATAATGACCCTCAAGGTACTGCAGTACAATTCACGTGGTGTGAATAAAGGACTTGGCGTCGAACACCACGCAAAATCTTTCGGTCGAAGGTCATTGATGTATACCTGTCGCCGGAAGTGAGAAACTTGCCATTGAGGCATGCAAGCTTCAAAGTACTGAAGGGGTTGTTCCTAGATCAACTTCTTGGATAATGAGCTGATGTCGACAAGAAGCGATCCGTCAAAGGAGGGCCTTAATGAATCCCACATCAGTGACACGGAACGGAGCTAATGATTTTAATGGAGGTGAAAACGATCTGTGACATATGATTCAGGGTGGCGGTCATGAAAGGATGAAGGATAATGTATGGCAGTGGATGGGACACGGTTGACTTTTCTGAACGACTTCTCTTGAACATATGGCGACACTGATGCGATGGATTGGTAGCATTACCCCAAATGTGGATGGTATGCGAGACCATGGATGTGACCGGTGAATGGAACAACCCAACCCGACTGTGGTACGGAGGAAAAGTGTCATGTTCAAGAGCGACTTGCTACCATCAAAGTTTTCTTTAGTTTCTCCCAATTTTTCCCCAGTCATTGCTGACCAGTACCTCTTTATTTTTGTCAAGCTTGAGGAGGATAACATATGCTTGTTCTATAACTTGCCCTTCGGGCAAGCCCATCGCTATGTTTTAACGAGCCTAGCGATAGTGAAACTCGTTCTCGTCTAAAGACAAGTTTGTCGCTATTTAATGATTTTAACGAGTCTAACGACAAGGATAACTCGGTCCTTTTCATTTTTAGAGAGTCTGAAAAGGTACATAAAGTTAACTCCAAATGTCCTTTTTCGTCATCTAATCCCTTAAGTCCGAAAAAGTATAAAACAATACAGAAGGGATGAGTTTTCGATAGTTTTAACGAGCCGAATAAAACAAGCGCTCGATCTTTTTGTGCAATAATCCCTCAGGTCCAAAAAGATTAAAATCTAGAGGAGGGATAGCACTTCCGGTCGCTTTAATGGGCTGGAAGGCCAAAACTCGGCAATCTTTTCATATTTTACGAGTCAGATGAAAAGAGCTTAAATAAGACTCGTCTTTTGAGGAACGAGTGATAAACAGGGTTAGCAGCTGATTCCAGGTACAGGTTGGAATTTTCCAATCACGGCAGTGTCACAAGGATGGCTAGGTGAAATCACTCTTCGCAGCTGTTCCTCAAAATGGGTAAACAAACATATGGAGGTGAACGATCGGCCAATGGAAAAGTGGAGGTGATGGTGCAAACACGACCAAGGCTTTAATGGCTGATGATATTACATTCACAGTGGTTATCTACCGGGATAGTTCATTTTTTAACGAGCTTAAACGCGGGTGGAAACATTTGCTCGATCTTATGTTTATTTTTTAACGAGCATGAACTATGTGCTAAAACTGCTCGGATCTTGCGTTTATTTTTTAACGAGTATGAACTTTGTGTTAAAACTGCTCGATTACCCAGTCATATGATAAGAATGTCTCATTAAGATTCTATTTTTTATGGAGCTTCATCTCACTAAGCTTTGCTCCGCATCCTTTCTTTATGCAAGTTAGGAAACGGCTAACCCAAAAAACAGATAAATAACCGCTCTTTGCTTGCACTCCAAAAGGTTTGCATGCCCCCAGGTATAAAGTACGATTTCAAGGTTACCCCTCAATTTGCAGATAAAACATTTGTTTTACCGGGAGAGGCCTACCTCTTTCAGGCTACCCAAAGATTGTTCTGTTATTCTTTCAACAAAACACTTCTTCGGCGATGTCTACCGAGATAAACAAAGGTGAGTGATGAGACCCGCCCTCTCACATAACTTTGACAAGAGAATCTTATTCCAGAACAACCCCTCTTCCAACCACTGACGGGGTACGGACTAGTCATATTTTCTCGCGGAAACCTACTCTATACCCAAAGTTTCCCTGCCGAAGCAGACCAGGACGCATGCCCCCTGGGTTCCAGTCATATCCTCCCGGATTACTCGCGCTCATCAGGAGGACGGACCGTGGGTTGAGACACTTCTTGCGTGAATAGACCATTTAGGGATGGTACATGACTATTTGCGATGCGTGATCCAGGAAATGAAAGTTGGTCCACGAGCTTGACCACTCTTCCTTCATGCGGAAAACACATTACTCTAAAGAGTGAGGAGACGATGGCTCCCATGCAATATATATAGTCTCGTCCAAGGAGTAGGTTATAATCCAAGGGTCCTTGAACGACCATCACGTTCATTTGAACGGTCTTCCCTTTCCATGTTATGGGCACATTGGGGAGGATCCCTAAAGGTCGACTGGTTCCTTTATCAAAGCCTGATAGATTTCTCATTTCAGGCAAAAGCGCTGGCGAACCAAGCGCTTTCCAAGCAATAGAGGAAAGGATACTCACAGATGCCCCCTCATCAATGATAGTGCCAGCCATTACCATTCTGTATATTTGAATGATAATTCTGAATGGTATGCTTGCCTGCAACCGGGGTCTGCCTAGTTGGTTCCAGTCGAACGAGACAACTAGATTGCTTGGTGGTGGGACCGAATAGACGGCCGGATATCGCTCTGACGAACTTCCTTCCTGCGATAAAGGAATGGGCAAATTGCCCCCTTGTTCGTCGGAGTCTGTGTTGATGAAGAGAATTTGGACGGTGTCGTCTTTATTCTCCTCTGTGATGGTATCATTCGAAGATAGAGCCTCTGAAGGCAAAACCGGGTCAACTGCCGTCTCAACCTTTTGACTTTCGTCAGGCATGGATCCAGACGGTTCATCTTCAATGATAGGTGCTTCGGCTGACCACCTGGGCGGGCCAGCCGGGTTCTCAACTAGTGAAGGACTTGGCAGGAGTTTTTGATATCCAGGAGGAAGTTGCGCTCGTAAAATCGGGCGATCTTCCAGAACTCTTTTAGCCTCGTCTAAGAAGGGACAACGGTGGATGGCATGGTCGCCTTCACACAGTTTGCAGGGAAATCTAGCTTTCCCTCTCTGTCCTGGGACTTCACTTTCACTAGTCGACGGTGAGCAGTCAACATGGCTATCAGAGGTCGATGCTACCGAATTGTGCAAACGGGGAGACCAGTCCCTTAGTATCCGAGGGATGCAGGGACAATCTCTGTGGAAATGGTCTCCCTTGCATATGACACATGGCGATTTAGGCCTGGTCAGTGCTGTGTGTGGATTTTTGTCAGACGACACTTGTTTGCCCCCAGTCGCTTTTGGCTCCTTCTTCTTCTTCTCTTTCTTCTTCTTTTCCTTCTTCTCCTTAGGAACTTGGTTTTTTGTTTTACCAGTTCCGTCAAGCGAAGAGGAAGGAGGAGAGGAAGAGTTGGATGAAGTAGAAGGCTGGTTGGCAACTCTGGTCTGTTCTAACTGTTGACTTGACTGTTCAGGAATAGTGGTGGTTTGAACGACATTGGTTGAAAAGAGCCATACCGGCAGGCCAATTGTCAGTCCTGGAAGCGACAATGTGGCCATATGGGGCGCACCAACATCTCCCCAAGAGGAGAAGGGACTAGGATTTCCACCAAGGGGAATTCCTTGGTTGGTGTGCTCCATTTTTTCAACCTAAAGATCAACGCAGCAATAAGGGGTGATTGTTCCGTTTAAAATAAATTTTAACGACGCTTTAGACACAACTTGCTTTTTCAGTTTTAAAGAGTCGAGAAAAAGCTAAAGATGACTCTAGTCTCCTTCGATGTTTTAACGAGCCCGAAGTGACAAATGCTCGGATGGACTTTTTCTGTTATAGAGTCTGAAAAAGGCAAAAGGAACTGCTCTGGAGTTCTAGGCAGAGGGTGTGCCAAACTTTTCGCAAAACCGCAGAATACGTTTTAGGGTACGGGCGGTCGATCTTCCTGAATGCTGTGTTCAGTGCATTGCGATCAGTAGGGCGGCCGACACGGCTTCCTAAGGATAAAGGTTTTATGCCTATAGGGGTCTCCCAATATATACGCGACGATACGTGGGAGCACAATCCGTACTGGCGCTATCGTCCCTCAGGAGGAATCACCCACCATCCACGAGATCGATAGTCACCAGGCTTAACGACGCCGGAACACGTCTCTAGCCTAGACCTCTATGTTGTGCGTTATGTTGCAAAGCGTTGTTAAGTTCATTCAATTTATTTTAGGTTGATCTTTTTAGAAGTTTGCCTTTCAAGGTTCACCACGAGATGTATGATACAAATTCCTAAATGCAGTCTAAAGATGATAAGCAAGCTTTATATCTTTTCAACTTTGAAAATCCTAGCTACTAAGGGAAAAGAAAGACACCATCTTTTCTCAAAGAGCAATCAGCACACTCTAATGCACTTTTCCTAAATCCAACATGCAAACTATCAAAATGCAAATGCACAATGCAGGTGTTTGTTTTCCGCTTTCTTAGTATTGATGCCTACAAAAGAAAGCTTTTTGTACAACTTTGAATTTGCTTTTAAATGACAAATACAAATAAGCTTACTTTTTCGAAATCAGAGAGGGTAGAAGAGATTACAACACTTAACGATTTTCGAAATGAATACTTGTTTCGACACTTAAAAGAGACAAACTCAAACCAATAAGCAAAAGAAAATGTATAATCAACTGCGAACAGCCAATGAACTCTCTCCTAAGATCACAATCAACAGATCTGAATCAAGGGCTACAGGATGATTATTTCACTCATGCAAAGGAAAACTGTAAATTATGCCACAAACACATAAAAACACTCACAGTATTTTTGTACAAAAGGAGGCGGAATTTAAGCAGAGAAAAGGAGTTATTAGACTGGTACCTATGCTGGTTACAGGCTGCAAAAATCAGAGATCAAAACAGGGCAAAACAGAGCAGAGAACCCCAGCTGCACAAGAGCAAACTGGTTCAGCGCAACCTCAACACAGGGGTTTTGACATTCAGCGCAGGTAGCCTTCACGGGACCTGCGTTGAAATGCAGAATCCCTTCACTGGGTCTGCGCTGAAGGAGAAACTCTCGTTTCCCACAGGTTCTGGGTCACAGATTGCTATTTAATTCACTGTTTCAGGCCAAATAAAAGCAACAAGCAAGGTACAATCAAAGGGATGCTTTGAGGGGTACTAAGATCTATCACAAGGATCATCAAATCATTTGTGAGTCCATTGTTCAGATCATAGACAAGTCCAGTGATTGGATCAAAGCAGCAACTGTCTACTTTGCATCTGGGAATAGCAGATGCAGTTCGATTGTTGCTGTCAAGTCTATGAAGCAAACAATGATAGAAACACAAATAAAATGACTAAACAAATCTCCCCAGCGGAGTCGCCAATTTGTTGTGGGAAAAAATGCCTATGCAGGATGATCCTATCCACCTAAGGTGTGACAGTGCCTTAGCAACAAACAGAGACAGCTATTCGGGTTTCTTCCTTTATGAAATGCGAAAGAAGAGAGATAAATAGACTTACCGGCGTCTTCCGTTTGTCCCTCGATCCGGTCTCTCTTCTCTTTGGGAGTTCACAGCTACTTGCCTTCTTGCTTATCCAGCGTCAATGGGTTCCTGCAAGATCACAAAAGAACAGCTACTTGCGACAAGAGAAGAACACTACACAAAGACACATATTCACATTCATAACTAGTTTAGGATTAGAAATAAACCAAATACACTAATGCAATCATACATCAAGAATACATCAGCATATAGGAGAAACCAAGATAGCTTTATTGATGAATAACAAGGTTCAGGAAGAGATACAACCCAGAGGGCTCCAATCCAGCATCTCCTTCCCAGCAAATGGAATTCCTATCTTCACCCCTTTCAAAGCATTAAGCACCCAATGATTCCAATCTCAAACCAACAGCAATTCTTTGCAATAACAAAATTCCAGCCTCTAGATCTCATGGAGGAGAGATCCATATATAGATGTTTGGAGAGAGGATGAGTCAGCTTGAGATCTGACTAGTGTCCTCTCCCTCTGTCAGTTCTTGAGTCCACTTGGAGGTTCTTGCTTCCACTTGGAGATTTGGAACCTCTTACTCATCACCAGTCGAATTCCCTGAGGCAAGTGTCATTTTGGAAGCTTCCTGGGTTTTGACACCTTGAGAAATGAGCCTGCCACATGTCCACTCTCGTTCAGCGCAGGTAGCCAGTGTTCCATTTGACATTCAACGCAGGTAGCCAGTGTTGGCTTTGACATTCAGCGCAAACAGCTAGTGTAGCCACTGAAATGATCCTGATTTGACTTGTTTTGAGCAGTTTTTGGTGGAGAACTTCTGTGAATTGCTGTGGTTTGTTAGCCTTGTTCCTCTAGGGGTAGGAACAACATGTTTAGGGACTTTGGATCCCTTAGATTATGGACATTTCATGCTCAATGTTGTAAGGCACAAAAATGTCTATAGCAAGAACACCTTTCTCTGATACGAAACTTATGATAAATCCACTACTATCTGTTTCGATGCTCTATTCCTTTTAGATCATGTACTCTCAAATCATCCTTAAGGACTCACAACTCACTTCACACAATAAACCATTGAACTACAATGCCAATGTTTTTTGGCTAGCTCATTAATTTCATGCATAAACCCAAAAATTTCTTTCCCTTATATCTAGGAGCCAAGTTGCATCAATCATATGACCAAGCACTCAAGACCATGTGCTAGCTAGTAATACTTATATAGGATATTTTATTGATAATTACATTGGAATATCTGACATGGAGGGATATTAGGATATCAAGTATGGGGTGACATGAAGGTATCAGGTGTGGAGTGATATTGAGGTATTAGACATGGAGAGGTATCGGTATATCGAATTTGAAGTGGTATAGGGATATCATTTGACATGTATATTAGGTTGATTCAATACCAGAGTGTCAATCATTATAAAAAATAGTTATATAAGGATTTATAACAAATAGTTAAATCCACCCTATAGGTGATAAAGCGATATGGTGGGGCCCAACACAACAACATTTGTTGACAAGAAAGATTGTTTACCAAAGTTTTTATTTGACGAGTGCAGGTGTTGGGCAATAAGTTATTCCTAAAGAATAAACTTAAACCTCTACACATTAAATTGTAAACTTGGGATTCTATCTTTCTTTTGTAAGGTTATCTACACAGTTGGCACAAGGAAAGTGTTCAAATTACCTTGTTTGAGTGAGACTAATAAGAAGCAAAGACTGAGAAATGAAAGGAACAACAAAATCTTTTACTGAAAGAATACTTTATTTCTATCTCTAAATCATAACCAAATTGATAACATAAGTAAATCGTTGTGTTCCTATGTAGAAATCATAAAGCAATCCAGGTTGTTTCTTAGGAAACAATTACTATGATAAAGGATTTGAAATGCATCTATCGGGAAATAATTAAATTATTTAAAGCTAACAATCCTTACATTGTTGTGAGAAAATAACAAAACATAATGTTGTAAAGGGAATTTTATCTAATCACTATTTAGTACAATTGCTAGTAAATACTAACAATAAATATTGCGAACAGTAATTCAATTGAAGGAAAGGTAAATCATTCAAAATTGAGAGTAAGAAGAAATAATGATACAAAAAAGGCAGTAAGTGTTTCAGGACTTAGGCCACGATATTTGGAATCCAATCATCTTGAAGTTAACTCAATACACTAGATTAAAACCAAATCGCCAAAATCTTCATTAATATGTAGCAACAAATTACCAGGAAGTCTTTGAAAACTTAAGATAGTTTGTTTCTTTAGTCACCCTTTACAATTGACAAGAATAATTCACTTCCTTTACTAGAGTTTAATTGTTCTTTTATATTATAACATAAATATAATTTTAAAATAGTAAAGTTATCTTGAGAATCGAAAGATTCTCGAGATGCTTGATTCAAGCCCTTCCAAAATAATATATTATGCGCCTTTTCCAGTTGTCTCATGCATATTGTTATAGACATTTTTGTGCCTTACAGCTATAAGCATGAAATGTCCATAAACCAAAGGATCCAAGTCCCTAAAAGTGTTGTTCCAGCTCCTAAAGAAACAAGGTCAACAAATTACAGCTTCTCCCAGAAGTTCTCCACCAGAAACTGCTCAAAACTAGTCAAAACAGGATCATTTCAAGTGCTCCACTAGCTGGCTGCGTTGCAAATCACCCAAATACACTGGCTAGGTGCGTTGCAACACACTTGAATGCACTACCAGGGTGCGTTGAGCGGGAAATGGCAAGTGGCAGAGTCATTCAACGAGGTGGAGGGACAATGGAAGCTTCCAGAATCTTCTCCAATGACACTTGCCTCATTGAATTCGACCAGTGATGAGTAAGAGGCTCTCAGTCTCCAAGTGGAAGCAAGAACTGACAGAGAGAAGCCACTAATCAATTCATGAGCTGACTCATCCTCTTTGCATACATCTATATATGGATCCCTCACCAAGAGATCCAGAGGCTGGAATTTTGTACATTGCAGAGAATTGTTGTTGGTTTTGTGATAGATATCAGAGTATTGGGTGATTTATGCTTTGTTGGAGGTGAAGAAGGGATTCTATGCTGGGAGGTTGATGCTGGATCAGGAATCATTGGTTGTAACTCCTCCTGGATCTTCTTGTTTTATCAATAAAACTACTTGAGTTTCTCCTACATGCTTGTATATCTGATGTGTGTTATATTTGTATGTTTAGCTTAAATCTGATCCTAACCTTTTTATGAACATAAATCCATGTATTTGTGTAGTTTCTCTCTTCTGTGAACTTGCAGGAACTTGGTAACGCTGGGCAAGTGAGGGAGCAGATCAGTGGAAGCTGGCAAAGAGAAGATAGATTGGATCGAACAACTAGCGCAAGACACAGGTCGGTTCATCTTAATCATCTTCGTTTATAGTTCTTAAAGGAGAATACAAGAGTAGTTTTCCTTGTTTGTTTCTGAGGTCTCTATCACAACCCAGTGGGATAGGGTCGTTCTGAATAGACACTTTTCCCGAAAAAAAAATGGCGACTCCGCTAGAGATCGTGTCTAGTTAGTTTATTTGTGTTTCTATTGTTGTTCATCTCATAAACTTAGGAGTAGTCAATCGAACTGCATTTGCCATTTACAAATGCAAAGTAGACATCTCCTACTCTAGTCCATTCACTGGGCCTGTTTATGGTCTGAACAGTTGACTCACAAATGATCTGATTACCCTTTGTGATAGCTCTTAAACCTCTTGTAAATCAACCCTCTGATTGTACACAATTGATTGCTTTTACCCGGCCAAAAACCATAGATTAAACTACAAACCGTGACCTAGAACCCAGAGACAATTCTCATTTCTGCTTCAGCGCAGGCTCTGTGAAGAGACTCTGCATTTCAGCACAGTTCCCGAGAGGGCTACCTGCGCTGCAATTCAGTTTCTCTGTGTAGCAGGTGCGTTGGTCAGCCTAGCCCTGCCTAGCTGAGGTTCTTTGCTCACTTTTTTCTAGTTTTGCCTCTGATTTTTGCAGCCTGTGATCAGTGTGTTTGTCTATTTAAAAGCCCCTTTTCTCTGCCTTAATTCCGCCTTAGTTGTATAAAAGAAACTGTATTTGTTTTTCTGTGTTTGTTACGTCATTTACAGTTTCCCATTGCAAAAGTAAACTAGTCATATTGTCGCCCTTAGATCTAGATCTGTCGTAAGTGTCGTTTTGATCTTAGGAGAGAGTATATTTGCTATTGACAGTTGATTACGCTTTTACTTTTGCCTTTGGCTTGAATTTGTGAATTTCTAGTGTCGAAACAAGTGTTTACTTCAAAATCATAAAGTGTCGTAATCGTCTCTACCTTTTGATTTCGAAAAGAAGCTTGTTTGTGTTTTTCACTTGAAATCGAATTCAAATTTATACAACAACTTTCTTTTTAGGCATCAATATTAAGAAAGTGAAAAACAAATACATGCACAAGTGCATTTGCATATTGACATTTTGTATGGCTTGATTTAGGAAAAGTGCATTTACAGTGTGCTCTTTGCTCTTTGAGAAAAGATTGTGTCTTTCTTTTCCCCTTATAGCTAGGATTTTCATTGCTGAAAAGAGATAAATGCTTGCTTATCATCTTTAGATTGCATTTTAGGAATTACATCTACATCTCGTGGTGAACCCAAAAGGCAAACTTCATAAGAAAGATCAACCTAAAATAAATTCAATGAACTTAACAACGCTTTGTAACTTTACGCACAACATCTAGAGGTCTAGGCTAGAGACGTGTTCTGGCGTCGTAAAGCCTGGTAACTATTGTCCTCACTGATGGTTGGGTGATTCCTCCACTTTGAGACGATAAGTGCCAGTACGGACTTGTGCTCCCACGTACCGTCGAGTATATATTGGGAGACCCCTATAGGCATAAAACCTTTATCCATAGGAAGCCGTGTCGGCCACCCTACTGATCGCAATGCACTGAACACAGCATTCGGGAAGATTGACCGCCATACCCTAAAAAGTATTCTGCGGTTTTATGATTGGTTTGGCACTCCCTCTACCTAGACCTCCAGAGCAGTCCCTTTCATTCCTTTTCAGACTCCTTAACGGAAAAGGTCCATCTGAGCACTTGTCACTTCAGGCTCATTAAAAATCAAAGGAGACTAGAGTCATCTTTTGTTTTTTCTCGACTCTTAAAAACTAAAAAACGAGTTTTGTCAAAGCGTCTAAAATTTATTTTAAATGGAATAATCATCACCTTTCCTTCGTTGATCTTCGAAGTTAGTCTCCGTTCATCACAAGTTCTTGTAGAATCGCTAGGAAGTCTTTTGGATAGATTAGATATGTCTGAACAACCATCAACATCTAGGACTGTGTCATCCGATGCAGCAGTGGCAGAGCCTCCTTCTGCTACTCCAACGATGTTCGATGGTATACCAATTGTCCCGGCAAGTTATCAACAACAAGCCGGAGTCCAATCGGGGACTGTTTCGACGACATGGTCAGTTCCTATTTCTTCATCCGGATTATCATCTGGTATTTCTTATGTTGAAACTCAACAATTTGATCCAATGGGTCTTCAAAGGCCAATCTACCCTTTAAGTACTGGATTTCCACCATATGGAGGGCAGTATGCCTTTTCATTGTTCCCTCCTGGAGAAAAACCATATGGGAGTTTACAACAAAGTTCAGGTCAAACTGGAATTACATCCAGCGGTTGGGTACCAATACTGCCTCAGCAACCAAGGGTTGTATATTCAATGCAACCAGTCCACCCTGTGTCGAATATTCCCACTATACCTGCTATGGTGACTGCATCACAAGTATAAGCGTTACCTGTTGTATGTCAACCCCAAGTTTCTCAGGTTGCAATACAACAACCTCTTGTCTCAACGACTCAATCACAACCTCAGGTTAGTGCCTCTTTATTTGGAGCGACTCAGGCTCAAACAAGTACTATGACTCCTCATCTTGGTCAATCATCCAGTATTGGACAACAGCAAATGGTCCAACAACCAGGGCTGGTTCAATCTCAACAACCGCCATTCCAGCAATCATATCAAGGACTTGAGCAACAAGTCTTTGTAAGTAATGGGCAACCACATTTCCAAAGAGGTTATCAACAACCATATTATAGTGGTTATGCCCATCAACCTTGTCAAAGTTGCCAACATCAAATACATTATGCTGGTATGCAAAGACCCATTGCTCAGGCAATTCCATCTTATCCTGGGTATGCTTCGCCTAACCTGAATCAACAGTTTTCCTTTGTAGCAACTCTAGAATTACCAGATCTAAACCGGATGACGAATGATCCAATTGCTTATGCCCCTTGGTGGCCAGCGATTCCGCATAAACTTCGTCAGATATTCCTAAATTTAATGGAAATCTGGGTGAAGATCCATCGAATCATGTGATGACATTTCATCTGTGGTGTTCATCAAACACCCTAAACAATGATTCGATTAGGCTTCGCCTTTTTCAGAGGACGTTAACTGGTCCAGCAGCAAAATGGTATATCGAATTTCCTAGAGCTTCATTCGACAACTTCAGTACCCTAGCCACAACCTTTTTAACCCATTTTCAGTTACCGATAAGGTACGAAACGGGAACCGAACTTCTTACCAACTTCAAACAAACGACGGCCACTCACATATCTGCTCATATACATGAATGGCAATGTCGTCGTAGAATGGTGAAAACGTATGTTCCCGATCAGCTTTTAGCTGAATGGTTTATTAAGTCATTACTGCCTTCCATCACGGAAGATGTGGCAAAAGGGGGAGTCATCACAGAAGAGCAAGTTATTGCTCGTGCGCAATATTTGGACTTGATTTACACTCAGTCTGGCACGCTCTACGATAAAATACCTGACGCCCCTAGACCGAAATTCTCAATTCCTCCTCCTCCTAAATCAAACAATGACTCTCATGCCATCGATGGCGTGATTGGCGCGACAGACACGAAATCGACAAAGGCTACATCTAAAAAGGCCTGTAAGATTTCTAGTCAAAATGCAAATGAGGAACTTCTTGCCTCGGAAGTAAATGCCGTGTCGACTGACAAGGGAAAACAACTGAAGCAACCAGGGGGCAAGAAGAAAAAGAAAGGGAGAAAAAGGAAGCAGGATGAGTCATCTCCTGAAAAGCCTTCTACAAACCCTTCTGGGCAAAGGAAACCCCCTGCGGGGTGTCATATATGCGATGAGGATCATCGGACGAGAGATTTTCCACATAAAGCTGAAGTTAAGAAACTCTTTAAGAGTTCAAAAACCTCAGTAGTATTGACTGATCCGTTTCCAAGCCCGGGAACCAAACTGGTTGCTAATCAAAATGCTTCCCGATCCTAAGTGCTTATGTTGTCTATCTCAAAGCAGCAAAATGATGCTTTGGCAAGGAATAAAGATTACGAGAATCTACAGTTGTCGAAAAACAAGGCTAATGAACAACCTAGTAGTTCGACAACAACTTTGACCAAAGTTGTGCCACCCATCATTCCTGAACAAATGATAAAGTTGCCAAAGGGAGTAGTGCACAAATCGACATTTAATCCTTGTGCAAAAATAGCACAGAATTATAATATAATAGAGGACCTGGCCCAATCGCCGTCCGCTATGTCGACACTTGAGGTACCACAAAATTGCCTCTCCCAAGAGCAAGCTTTATTATCAGCAATAGGTGGGATTGACCCAATGGATTCCAATCTTGTGGCCTTTAATCATAAAGGATATGACCCTCAGTTACCAGCTCAACTAGCTTTCTTTATTCAAGTGAAAGCCCTCAACAAAACTGTTCATCGAACAACTATTGATGAGGGGGCATCTACATGTATTATGTCGATGAGTTGCTGGAAAACTTTAGTATCTCCAACCTTGTCGCGGTGTGCGATGACGTTAAAAGCATTTGACGGAAGGACATATACCCCATATGGTATCCTAAATAACTTGAAAGTTGAACTAGGAGGGAAAACAGTAGAAATAGATGTTGAAGTAATCGACGGAAACCTCGATTACAACATCCTACTGGGAAGACCCTGGATATATGCCATGGCTGCAGTTGTGTCTACCTACTTCAGGAAGATTGCATTTCCCTTCCAAGGAGGAATTACAATCGTCGACCAACAAACATTTCTCCCCAATAGTTCGCAAGTTACGGGAAGCATTCCAATGATCCATGGAAGCAATCATTCGCTCCAAAATATCGGAGTAGGTCTCCTAAAAGACCCTGCCTTAATGGGTACTTTTTCCCTACCACCTCCGAGTAATCTGGCGAAAGTGGCCACAGTGGAATATGAAACCTTCTATATCTAATGGATTTGGACTTCGAGGATGGTTCTTATCTCGTGTCAACCTCGTTAAAAAATGAAACAAGGAATCTTGAGGATGGTTCTTTTACTGTGTCAACCTCATTAAAAAATGAAACAAATCCCCTTTCCAAATCTCAAAGGTAAACCTTCATTCCAACCACCGAGTTGAATGCAATGAAGCTTGGGGGGCATGCACCTCGATTTGCATTATTATGCTGAGGGCATGCAAACTTATCATGAGCAGTGTTACCGCAGGGTTCAAGCTCGTTAAAAAATAAACCCGCCTCGAGCAGTGTTTACCGCGAGGTTCAAGCTCGTTAAAAAATAAACCCGGACCGAGCAAATGTTTCCACCCGAGTTTAAGCTCATTAAAAAATGAACTATTCCCCGGTAAATAACCACCGTGAATGTAGTACTTCAGCCATTAAAGCCTTGGTCGTGTTTGCACCATCACCTCCACTTTTCCATTGGCCGATCATTCACCTCCATTTGATTGTTTACCCATTTTGAGGAACAGCTGCGAAGAGTGATTTCACTAGCCATCCTTGTGACACTGCCGTGATTGGAAAATTCCAAACCTTACCTGGAATCAGCTGCTACCCATTTTATCACTTGTTCCTCAAAAGACGAGTCTTCTTTAAGCTCTTTTCAACTGACTCGTAAAATATGAAAAGATTGCCGAATTTTGGCCTTCCAGCTCGTTAAAGCGACAGGAAGTGCTATCCCTCCTCTAGATTTTAATCTTTTTGGACCTGAGGGATTATTGCACAAAAAGATCGAGCGTTTGTTTTGTTCGGCTCGTTAAAACTATCAGAAATTCATCCCTTCTGTATTGTTTTATACTTTTTCGGACTTAAGGGATTAGATGACAAAAAAGGAATTTTGGAGTTACCTTTACGTACCTTTTCAGACTCTCTAAAAATGAAAAGGACCGAGTTATCTTTGTCGTTAAACTCGTTAAAAAGATTAATAGCGACAAACTTGTCTTTAGACGAGAACAAGTTTCACTATCGCTAGGCTCGTTAAAACATAGCGATGGGTTTGCCCGAAGGGCAAATTATAGAACAAGCATATGTTATCCTCCTCAAGCTTGACAAAAATAAAGAGGTACTGGTCAGCAATGACTAGGGAAAAATTGAGAAGAAAACTCAAAGAATCTTTATTGGTAGCAAATCGCTCTTGAACATGACACTTCCACTCCGTGCCTGAGTCGGGTTGGGTTGTTTCATTCACCGGTCACATCACCATGGTCACGCCATACCATCCACATTTGGGGTAAATGCTACCAATCCATCACATAAGTGTCGCCGACATGTTCAAGAGAAGTCATCCAGAGAAGTCACCTGTGTCCCATCCACTACCATACATTATACTTCATTCTTTCATGACCACTATCCTGAAACGTATATCATTAGATTGTTTTCACCTCCATCAAAATCATTTGCTCCATTCTGTGTCATTGATGTGGGATTCATTAAGGCCCTCCTTTGATAGATCGCTTCTTGTCGACATCAGCTCATTATCCAAGAAGTTGATCTAGGAACACCCCTTCAGTACTTTGAAGCTTGCATGCTTCAATGGCAAGTTTCTCACTTCCGGCGACAGGTATACATCAATGACCTTCGACCGAAAGATTTTGCGTGGTGTTCGACGCCAAGTCCTTTATTCACACCACGTGAATTGTACTGCAGTACCTTGAGGGTCATTATCATTATCGGTGATTCCTCTCGCGCTTGTTAACAATTTACATCATTGACTGGTAATCAAGCGATGTCTTTCCATGTTCGACTTCAAAACATTTCTCGCATGGATCGACTTGTACTTAGAGTGAAGATCGGACGAGATTGAAGACCCCAGATCTAGTTTCATCCATCCGGGCGCTGTGATATATATTCAGGAAAAATAAATACAATGAAATGTACAGCATTGCAGCACAGATAATCATCCTACCAAAAGGATGATGACTTTGTCAGAATCATCAGTCTACCATCAGACGATTGTTTGTCCTATGTACATGAAAATGAATTTATAAAGCTGAGCATGGGAATGCCCACCTCAGCGAGATCATGAAAACAGTATGAAGATAATGTATTGTATTGTATCTTATTACAGGTCTCCTCCCCAGCATCAAAAGAACTTCGGATCCTCCTAATAAAGCATTTCACCCGATAAATGGACTCATACTTTAGGGGGCAATTGTTATAGACATTTTTGTGCCTTACAGCTATAAGCATGAAATGTTCATAAACCAAGGGATCCTAAGTCCCTAAAAGTGTTGTTCCAACTCCTAAAGAAACAAGGTCAACAAATTACAGCTTCTCCCAGAAGTTCTCCACCAGAAACTACTCAAAACTAGTCAAAACAGGATCATTTCAAGTGCTCCACTAGCTGGCTGCGTTGCAAAGCACCCAAATACACTGGCTAGGTGCGTTGCAACGCACTTGAATGCACTACCAGGGTGCGTTGAGCGGAAAATGACAAGTGGCAGAGTCATTCAATGAGGTGGAGGGACAATGGAAGCTTCCAGAATCTTCTCCAATGACACTTGCCTCACTGAATTCGACCAGTGATGAGTAAGAGGCTCTCAGTCTCCAAGTGGAAGCAATAACTGACAGAGAGAAGCCACTAATAAATTCATGAGCTGACTCATCCTCTTTGCATAAATCTATATATGGATCCCTCACCAAGAGATCCAGAGGCTGGAATTTTTTACATTGCAGAGAATAGCTGTTGGTTTTGTGATAGATATCAGAGTATTGGGTGATTTATGCTTTGTTGGAGGTGAAGAAGGGATTCTATGCTGGGAGGTTGACGCTGGATCAGGAATCATCGGTTGTAACTCCTCCTGGATCTTCTTGTTTTATCAATAAAACTACTTGAGTTTCTCCTACATGCTTGTATATCTGATGTGTGTTATATTTGTATGTTTAGCTTAAATCTGATCCTAAGCTTTTTATGAACATAAATCCATGTCTTTGTGTAGTTTCTCTCTTCTGTGAACTTGCAGAAACTTGGTAACGTTGGGCAAGTGAGGGAGCAGATCGGTGGAAGCTGGCAAAGAGAAGATAGATTGGATCGAACAACTAGCGCAAGACACAGGTCGGTTCATCTTAATCATCTTCGTTTATAGTTCTTAAAGGAGAATACAAGAGTAGTTTTCCTTGTTTGTTTCTGAGGTCTCTGTCACAACCCAGTGGGATAGGGTCGTTCTGAATAGACACTTTTCCCAAAAACACATATAAGGTGTAAATCTTCGGTCAGTGCATTCAAAATAGTCCAAACGGTTTCCTTATGGCTCGTGTTTCCTTAGTGATTCAGGGAACAAAAATCAACGTCAAATATTTCCTGCCCACATATTAACCCAAATTGTGAGTTAATAACATCTTTAATATTCGAATTGATTCATCAATAAGGTAAAATATCAAAACGGTTATTAACTCATTTATAGAACTCCTTAGCATCCAAATTATTATAATATAAGCTCAAAAAGCTTGAAAAAATAATTATCAACTAAGGAAATGACGTGAAGAATTGGTATGAAAAAATAATTATCAACTAAGGAAATGAGGTGAAGAATTATACCAATTCCAAGACTCGACATCACCCCCCAACTTACCTTTTTGCATGCCCTCATGAAAAGAGATGGTTTACATGCAATTGGGTTAAAGAGTAGGTCGGGTAAGGGCGCTCGCCATAGTGTCTGAATCCATTCCTACTTTTGATTTCTAGAAATTCTATTGACTTACTTGCATCTGATAGCTCATACTTGACCTTATAATCATCTAGAGGATACCAAATTATCGAACATTTATATCTTCATCCAAGCTAATTAGGGTCCTCTAGTAGGACCAAGTGAGCATAATATCGCACCCTGCTTAATGTTTCTTGAAAGTTCTTGAAATTAAAGGGTTCCCTGTTTTTGACTTCATTAGTTGACATATTCCACCTCTTCTTAGCAGCTTGTAGAGATTTCATTTTAATTTCTTCAAAATACTCTAGTCCAGTCTGTAGAACATCATTATGAATAGGCGCTAGGGCAGTAATAATGCCAGGACGCTCCATAATCTTCTTGTGTTTAATGAGCATACACAAAGGGATTTTTGGCTCTCCCCTGACCTAAAGGTCAAGGCCATTCTCTCTCTGTTGGAATATGTCATGTGCTTTGGACCATTTTATCTGATTTCTCGCAAAAAAGATGAATTCCTGAAATTTCACATCACCAATGAATGTACTAGGGTTTTCATCTTTTTCTCTTCTAAAAATAAGTTACTCATATATAATTCACACAAGAAATATTTGTTGTGATCATCCTGTTGCTAAAAAGACTTAATAAAATCAGAAACATTATTAAATTCATAAGACTGTCCAGATCGAACAACCTTAATCTTGAGCAAAAGGTATCACTCTAATAAAAACAAAGCATAATTGTTAGTTGGGTATCTACAAGACAGAGCATCAAAATAAATGGAACAAACTTCCTTTGTCTTCTCTAGGGCTTTTCCGAGTTGGCCTTGTATAGTATTTAAATTTTTCTCCACTACCCTCAATTTAGCATAAGTTTCATCCTTAGTGACTGTCAATGCCTTAAATTTTTGCACCAATTCTTGATGATTCCTTAGGGCACCACCTCTCCTTGATACTGTGTCATGGTTTCTTGTTGTTCTTCTAGTTTCTTATTTAACACCTGAATGGTAGCATCTAAAATTAAGGAGGTATAGGCTTTGTCTGAGTAGTCCTATCAATAAGAACTAACCATTTTGTTTGAGTAGCCACTTCAATAGTCATCACATTGATGTCTAATACATCCAATTCAGTTTGTTTTCCTATAGTAACAGCAAGGGTTTCTTCCATCTGAGTTTCTGCAGAGGCAACAAAGTTCTCGGTTTGGGCCTCAGATGTTTGAGTATCTCGCTTTCCTTTATAATTCCTCTTGTTGTTTCTTAACAATTTTATGAGCTTCTTTACTTTTCTCTGTAGTTTCCAATTTTCTCTTTTAAGAAACTCTATTTCATGACCACTTTTTCTTCTTCTTTTTTCAACAAGTTTTTCAGTCTGGATGACCAAAGTAGAGGGAGTAGCAACAATAGTCTCAGGTCTTTCAATTTCAATTTCTTCAGCTGTGGTGATAGTTTCAGGTTCTACAGGGCCCTCATCAGACTAGGGCATGCTGAAAATATCATCATTAGTCTCTTATCTCATAGGAGACCGTAAAGTTGTTTCTTCAGGAGGAGAACAGGGTTCCATAACAGTTGCAATGGAATCAACTAAATATTCATGGAAAAAAGTATCTATAGGGTCTTCTCATGATTCCATAATAATGGTACCTATTGAATTAGAAGGGGAGATAGGATCATTGGTCGTCAGGGTTAGTTTTGGTGGATTTCTCGAACAACCTGTAACTTTGTCAAAATTCACAGAACTTAAAAAGGTTCCCAACCCTTCCAATACTTGGGCTATTTCTTCTTCATGCACTTGGGGTGAAATTTCTCGATGAGCTTCCTGTGTATCAAGAAACCCCTAGGATGTACTTTCTTCTATCGGTTGCACACTAGAATCTGTAGGATTCCTTGTTCTAGCTAGTCTGGATGGCCTTCTTTGTTTAGGAGATAGGGAGACTAGAAGGGAATCTATTCTCTTTTCGGCCCTGGTAATCTTTTTTGAAGCTAGGGTTTGGGTTTGTCCCTGTGTAATTCCTTCTCTTTCCATGTTGGCCTCTTCATTTGTTGTTGGTTTTTCAGATTCTACGGTAGTTGCTTCAATTGATAGTGGAAGCTCAATGTTTCCCACAAATTAATTCCAACTTAAGTGAACTTGGTTCAATTCCTTGACAATTATTGATTTTATAATACAATGGTGGCTTACCACTGAATATTCATCTTTGTACTTTTTAAATATTCCAGTAGTTTCATGCAAAATTTCATTCAAAAATTAAGGTAAGTTTAGAATTACCTTCTTCTTGAGTATCGTCGTCAACTTCAAATGTTGAGGCCTGACCACATCGTACTGGCCATCAAAGGTGATATACCTTTGCACTACTCCTGCCAATTCCTTCCAAGGTTTTGGAAATGAAGCATGGTTGTATCCTTTTCCTTTCTGAATTAGTTCTTCTCCAGGGTCTATGAACAGTAATGTTGCACTATGCAACGAGGTATGCTTGTCAACCCATTTTTCGCCTTCCATAGGAAGGCCTATAACCTCTGATAGGATTGTTCATTAATTTTCACCTGCCTACCCTTCACTGTAGTTGTCCCATTGCTTAAATTTTGTATAAATTCCAGAGCGATTGCATTATTAAATCCTTGTAATCGGGAAAAATACTCTATTCAACCTACTCGCTCCAAGATACTTCGTTCTTGTTAAAAGATTTTTAATTGGGTTGGTTCGTTGCGAATCAGTCAACCATCCATCCATGTTATTTCTCAAAGAGTAATTGGAAGCCGTGTTTAACAAACTTTAGTGATAACAAATGCAAAAAGTAATAACATTCAGCAATTACTAGGAAATGAATACAAACACATGTAGGCAAAGTTACTATGATAATTAAGCATCTTGTCATATGTGTGATTTCTCACCACCCCCCGATAAAAGTAAAGGTTGACCACAACCTTCAATGCTGTGGTAAATCGGTGGCATATCAACAAATTAATTACCATAACGGGTAATCATCAAAGTATGAATTGAGGGTATGTGGCCTGATGATAAGGTGTATTAAATGTAGAGACACACTGACAAAACAAAATTTGTGTGGAAATCAGAGCACGTAAAAGGCTCCAATCATGGGTAAAGTGAATTTGCACCAAATATTACCAGTAGAGAGAAAGAAATTAAAAATAGACTTAGAAAAAATTTAAAATTACATTCCTGATATAGTAAAATAAGTAGTTGTTCACACATACCCAAATTACCACCTTCTTGAGGTGATGAATTTCCATAATAGTTCGTTGATTCTTCTTTATCATTAGAAAGGGAGGACAAATTAGAAAAATATTTGTAAGTTTATTTCAACTATACTTCAATACCACAGGCATAGCCTCTAATGATAGTAGGCATCCATAGCCTTGATAGGGTTTCATTTTATCCCATTGAAATTCTAGTATCCCATTCTACTAAAAAGAGATTCATAACTTAATTTTTCTAGTTTTTGTGAAAAGGCCATTGTTCTGGTGTGGTGACCAGCTAATAACAATGCCATTCACCAAATCTTAAGGAGGCAAACAATCCGGCTCGTGATGTGACCTCTTGTCCTTTGACTGGAGTGTCAAAGGCCATTACCCTGGCTTGGTGACCATAATGGCAATTTCACCTTATTAAGTCCTATGATCATGGTAGGTTGCTTCGTAATGAGACCTCCTATTCTCTTGCTAAAAAAAATCTATGTTTTTGTAGCTTTTCTCATTTCGTTATGATAAAGGATTAGTGAATGGGGTGGCTCATTAACTCCTTAAGACTTAGGGATGACGTAAAAATTATTATAACAATTATCCTTTTAAATTGATATTTTCCTCCCAAGATTTTATTTGTTAAAGAGATCACAAGACTATAAGGAAGAAAAAAATCCTATGGTGGTAATTAAGGAGATATGTCATGAAAATTTTATGTAATTTCAATATCAGAATTGTTAAATTTTTGATAAACTTTGAGAATCCAAATAAAATATTATCTTATGTAATCATAGGATCGACATAATTATTGTCACCTTGATGTGGGAAAAGTGGTCAACATTAGAATAATTTCACACAAAAACTAGTTATAACTAGAGAAAATGGAGAGGTTTTAGGAGAATGGGGGGATTAGGGTTTTTAGGCCGGGGCCGTCTACGGTCATGCTTAGAATATGCAGTATGGTTCCAACTTCTCCCACCATAACGGACCCGCTTCCGCCGCACAGCCCATAACCCACCTCAGCTTCTCTGACGGGCACGATCACATGCGACATTTTCTTGCTGAAGGGTTTGTTTTTTAGCTAAGTTGTATTATGCCCGCCACTATCGCCATTACAGTTACAGCTATGGGAGCCCCATCACCCCTGCAGGTAGCTGGCGCAAATCAATTGTGACAGTTATGGAAGAATTAATAGATTATTGGCGGATCTGTTGGAGGACATGCCTATCTAGACACAACCACATTCTTCTCTGGCTGGTTTTTTTCCTTCGACAACGAACTTTCCGAAGTCGTCGATGCTTTTCCCTCCATCTCCGGCACCAAGGTCTCCTCTGTAACCCTCCTGGAATATTCCCTGTCTCATCCGAACCTCATCTCCTGGCCCTTATCACCTTCCTCGCTTAGTTTCGTGGACCTCCCACCAAACCCTAGTGATCAAACCCTCTCGGAGGTCTTGGTTTCGAATCTGCCATTGACTGATTCATGCAACCCTTCGGTGGACCACCTCTCGGCTTCAAAAACTCCTGTGTCCACCCTAATCACTCCACCGACCTCGTCCACTCCTCCACTGGATAACCTCACAAGAATTTCCCCCATTTCTGACATTTTTGCCTCTATGTCATTAAAGGCTCTACCTAGATCTAGGGTTCCCCCATACTCAAAGGCAGTGCAGCAGCACACCGAAGCAGAGAGAACAAGGGCATCTAGGAAGAAGAAGTGCCTCAAGATAAAAGTCTGCGAGGCCTTCCTCAAACTAAATAAGGAAACACAACTGCTCGAATCCATGGATACAACTGAGAAGGTTTTAGTGGGTTGAGTCTGAGGCTGACATTACAGTGTAGAGAGGCTACAACAATGGGCATCTGAAGTTTGGGGCCATCACCTGAACGACCCTCCTTTCATACAGACATTTTTAAAAGGCTGGTTTGCTCTATTTTTTGATAGGTTGTAACAAATATGGAATATTGATCAAGCATCGGTTCTTCTGCGAAGATGGACTCCCCTGTTCAATCCAGAAAAAGAACAGGTTGATGCTGGCCCCCTCTCGATCTGCCGCCCTAGTTTACTGTTACATTTTTGGATGGAGAATGTTTTTAGGCACATTGGAAATGCCCTATGTACCTTCTTAACATTTGATAAATCCTATCAGACCACTGGGCGTATGGAATACACAAGGATATTAGTTTGTATCGATACTATGAATGGTCTGCTGGAGCATATCAACATTCAGTGGAGGAATTCCACCAGGAGACAGACTCTTGACTATGAGGGAGTCCCTTTCAGGTGTAGGAGATGCCACAAAGTTGGGCATTTATTCAAGGACTGCACTCTCAATGGGCAAGCAAACAGGAAGGCACCTGAAAAGGAACCTCCAATTTAGGCATCGTCGAAGCATGTGGAACAACCCCAACATGCTGATTCAGAAGTCCAGGTGGAACCTTTAGCCAAGGAAGTGGCCCCCTCACAGCCTATCCTGAAAAAGCGAGGCAAACCTCTGCATAGACCACTTTCTCCTCCACACACTAGATCCAAGGTGGCTACCGGGGATGTAAACACTTTGGGTAAGCGCATTTCCACATATGTTTCCTCACATTTAAGCTCTTCTATTCTTGATTTTATTATTTCAGCCCCTGGAATTGGTTTGGGATCAACTGCCCTCCCCTCGTCCTCTATCCCTTTGTCCTTTCCTCTTGGTCCCCCCCTTTCCTCTTTCTCCCCCACCCCTCCCACCCTTTCTGCATCACTTTCGCTTCCTCCACCTGCATCTGTCTCTAGTCTCCCCTCCACTAGGTATCTAACCTGATCTAAGACTAAGAGTTAGGCATCAGACCACATCGAGCTCGACCTCGTCCCCTCCCCTCTTCCGCTTAAGATCCTGTGTGGTCGACCTTCCTCTCTTACAAAAGCACAAAGCTTCGCTAGAGATGAGATTGCAATCGGTAGACAGGTTACCATCCTTGGGGTACTTAGAGCAAGATATACCCCCATAATGCCCCCCCATGAAGATTGTCTCATTTAACTGTAGAGGGCTAGCTAGGCCCAATTAAAAATTAGCACTTCGCTGGTTACTTGCGGCCGACCCTTTAGATATCATATTCTTATAGGAAAATCTTGGACCTGTTGATGCCATATCTTACACCCTTAGAACAATGCTACCTAGATGGGCATTTACTTGTCTTGATGCCCATGGTAGATTTGGGGGTATAGCAATGGGATACAATTCCCGCTCCATAAAACTGCTCAACTATTGGGGAGGGTCTGTGCACATCGGAGCAGATATACACTAAATAGATCTGGGTATGGATTTTCGAATCTTCAACATTTATGGACCGTGTCACCACAGGCCTGATTTCTGGGAAAAATTACTGGGATCTGACATTTTACAAATGGACAATATCATTTTGGGTGGAGATCTTAACTTCTCAATTGGCCACTCTGAATCTTGGGGTCATTGAGCATAAAGAGATCCTATTTCAGAATAATTTGAAACTACTTTGGAATCCCACCATGTGATAGAAATCCTCTCTGCAAAAATCCAAGAAACCTGGAGGAACACTAGGACAGGGGATGATAGCCTGGCTCGCAGACTAGATCATTTTCTGGTCAAGGAGAATTTATTGGAATATGGCTACAATATCAAACAATGGGTGGGATCAGGAGGTATCTTCGATCACCTACCAATATACATGGAAATAGATGGGGGTTGGGCTAAACCCAAAGGTCCATATAAATTCTACTCAGCTTGGCTGAAGGAAGCCTCTTACATTCGTATGGTCACAGACTTTTGGATGTCCAACCCACCTGGGGCTAGGGGGAACATTATAAACGGTTTCATGCATAATCTCTCCGAGCTGAAGAAGCTATCCAAAATTTGGGCACACAATAAAAGAATCTTGGATGATCAATCCCTGAGGTAGATCGAAGCTGACATAGAAGATTTTCAAAATAATCATGGGGGGATATATAGATCAAATGAACACAAGGATAGGATTTCCTCACTTTACATAGCAATAGGAAAAATTCTTAAGGACCGTGAAGAATTTTGGAGACTGAGAAGTAGGGCGATTTGGATGCAGGAAGGGGATGATAATACTAAGTTCTATCACAAATATGCCAATGGGAGGGATGCTATTAACACAATCTAGTAGCTAAAGGATGATCATGGCCATTTTGTCAACACCTTCCCGCATCTGGCATCACTGGCAACCTCATATTTCAAAAAAATCTACAGTGCGCCTCAGGAAGTAAACCTGGCTAAAGTTATTCAAGTGGAATAGCTCTTCCCATGATTTGTGGATCAAGAGGAGGAAAGGGAACTGACAAAGGAAGTCTCTCTAGGAGAGCTGGAAGCCACTCTCAAGTGGTTCAAAAAAGACAGAAGTCCTAGGCCAGATGGATGGATAATTGAGTTATTCCTAGATTTCTTTGAGACTCTTGGCGCAAACCTCCTAAAAGTCATAGAGGATACCAAGATAAATGGCAAGCTAACTACTTCTCTCACCTATACTTTTATTGTGCTCATCCCCAAATCAGATAACTCGACATCATATGATGGATATAGGCCTATTTCGCTGTGTAACTGCATATACAAGATCATAGCGAAGATTATTGCAAATCGGATGAGGCCCGTACTTTCCAAGCATATTTCACCTGAACAATTTTCCTTCCTACAAGAGCATCAAATTCATGAGGTAATGGGAACTACACAGGAGCTATTACACACTCTGCATATTAAGAAATGCAAAGGTATGATCCTTAAAGTTGACCTCTCAAAGGCTTTCGACAGAGTAAACTGGTTATATATTAGAATGTTGTTAACTCATCTGGGATTCCCATTCATGTTTATTAAATGGATCATGAGCTGCATTACTAACATACCCTTTAGTGTCCTGGTTAATGGAAGTGCATCTCCCTTCTTTTATTCAGAAAGAGGTCTTCGACAGGGCTGCCCTCTATCACCATTACTCTTTCTCCTCATGGAAGGGCTCAGTAGACTTATCAAAGAAGAACACAGAAGGGGCATACTATAGGGAATTAACATCACTGAAGACTGTATTATCACACATCTACTTTTTGTGGATGATGTCTTGATTTTTATAAATGGAGGCATTGGGGATTTGTCAATCATGAAAGCTACTTTCTCATTATTTCAAGTGGCTACAGGGATGACTATCAATGATTCAAAATCTACTCTGACAGCGGCAGGATGCACACAACATGAGACCCATTTTGCATTGCAAATATTTCATTTTACCCCCCTGAGACTGGAGGAGGGTATAAAATACCTGGGATAAAAGCTAAAACCCTTGGGTTATAGAATTGTTGACTGGACTTGCCTCATTTCTAAAATGGAGAAGAGACTTAACACTTGGTACTTCAAATATCTTTCTAGAGCTGGCAGACTTACGCTCATAAAAAGCATTCTGGAGGCCACTTCGGTCTACTGGACGTCACTGGCTTGGATCCCCAGAGGCATCCTAGCTAGGATACAAGCTCTTTGCTGCAGATTCCTTTGGAATGGCAGTTGGTCGAGAAAGATTTTCGCTTGGGTAAAATGGGATGCTCTAAATCTACCAAAAAAATGGGGGGGGGGGGGGGGGGGGGGCTGGGGCATTAAGAAGCTAGAGGACTTCTCCTGCGCTCTAGTTGTAAAACTCGGATGGCAGCTCATTACTTCATCTAGTCTATGGACTAAGGTGACTGTCTCTAAATACATTTCCCCATTACAGATTATGGACTAGATTAGAAGGCCTCAAAGACTTCGATCATATGGAAGGATTTGATTAAAGCACTGGATCCCATCAGAGATGGTCTTACCTAGAAAATTCAATCAGGTTCAGTAGTAAGGGCAGGCATTGACCCTTGTATTGGCTGTGGGAATATGTATAGCCTACCAAATGATCTCATAAATCATCTTCATGCAGCAAACATATCCCATCTGAACCATATTGTGGATGCCGACCATACTACCTTCCTCCAACAGGCTTGGAAATCGGTCCACGGGCTGAACATTCCACATGAATGGATTTAGTATTGGAATGACTATATTCGGGCTCTTACTGAAGCTCACATTCGAATAACCGACGGAGAAGATGAGATTATCTATGCTTTCTCCAAATCTGGGAGATATATTCCTAAGGAAGGATATCTTGTTCTGACCGAAGACCGCAGATCGCATGCACCTGAAGCTTGGTGGAAAAGTCTTTGGAAGCTCAAAGCCCCACCAAGAAGTAGGCTACTCATGTGGACTATTCTAAGAAAAAAAATACCTATGGAAGACAGCCTCCTCAAGCGATCACAGCATGGCCCATTCTGTTGTTGTCTCTACAAATGTTGCAATGAATCTATCTCACATTCATTTTTGGAATGTTCTGCGATAAAGAATCTCTAGAATACTATTTTACCTTCGACTGCTCCTCACAATATTTGGGTGGGCTCATCTATCCTTGAGGCATGGACGAACTGGTGCACCTCTGCCTCCCATTCCAGGATACATAATATCCCTCTTCTTGTCTGTTGGGCCCTTTGAATCACCCGGAACAGACTCAGCTTCCGGAATGACTCCCCTCACTATCCCTCCATTTCTTCCCATGTGCTAGCTGATTACTCCCTCATCCCTGAAGATGCACCACCCCCTCGACTGCGTAGCATTATACCTGAGACAATTGATTATCAGAGGTCGTGGGCTTACTTTGAAAACGTTGCATAGGAGAATGGGTGTGGCGAGGGCGCCATCCTTCATATTAATGCACATCGCTCATAAATTATTATTATGGGATTCGGCAGAGGCACTAATAACTATGCCAAATTATATGCAGCAAAATTCCTCATTCAATTTGCATTGGAGAAAAACTGTAGAGATCTACAATTATTTGGGGATTCAAAAATTGTTTGTGATTGGCTAAAAAAATCTTCTAGATGCAATGCTTATGCTTTGAGTCATATTCTGGACGAGGCATTGAGATTGATTACATCATTTGACTCTTTTACATGCCATCATATTTATAGGGAGCGGAACACAGTTGCTGACAGGCTATCCAAAGAGGCTGCAAATAGGGATCCGGACAACTGGTTGATCCGGGAACAGCTTGATGGTGCACATTACCAATTTTACCATCGGCCATTTATGGATATCGTTGTATAAATTTAATTTCCGCTGATCTCACAGGAAGAATAGACTTCATATATATGTCATATGTATTTATTCATAGTTTCTTTTTTTACATTTTATCTACACTCACAAAGTGCCAAATTAATATATAGAACTCCTATTCAGTATATGTACAGCCATTGATACCTCCCTGCGTGGACACAAGGTATCAATGTTTTGATCACATATGTCCTTGAACATAATTTTGTTGAAGATAGGAAGTGCCTCTCTATTTGAATATGCTTAAATGCATTTACAAAATGTAATTTCCTTTTAATAGAAATTACAAATTTTCCTATGGGAAAAAAAAACTAGATAAAATGGAAACTATAAGGGAACAACAATTGTGACTCAAAGGAACAACAACTATTTCATAAGGGAACAACAGTTGTGACTAGTGGGAACAACAACTGTAAAAAAGGGAATGATTAATGTGTGATGAAAGGGAACAAAGATTGTGACTAAGGTAATAGCAACGCAGGAACAACAGTTGCGACCAAAGGAACAATGACTGCGACTAATGGAAACAACAAGCTATTATAAAAGTGAACAATGGTTATGACTAAGGGAATGACATTGAAGGAACAATAACTGCGACCAAAGGAACAACAACTGTGACTAAGGGGAACAAAAATTTGTTAAAAAGGGTACAATAGTTGTGATCAAGGGAACAATATTTTCAACCAAAGGAATAGAAACTATGACTAAGGGGAACAACAAGCTATTGTAAAAGGGAACAATGATTGTGACCAAGGGAACAATGGTTGCAACTAAGGGAACAACAGTGAAGGAACAACAATCGTGACCAAAGGAACAACAATTGTGATACAAGAATAACAACCCTTTCCCCTTATTTCATTATTACTAAAATTATTATTATTATTTTATTTATTTTTTTTATTAAACATAAATTTCATAAAAATATATACATTATGTACAAAATAAAAATAGTTTTTGAAAAAAATCAGCTAGATGTAGTTGCGGGGTTACCTCCCCAATCAGCTACGATCTATAAATTGGAATCATTACTTATGTGATGATAGAAAGACCCTTATGTAAGAAGTTGATGGTATAGATGGAGTCGATGTCCATTAGCAATAAAGGAGATGCCAAAACCATCAATGGTAGTCAGGGTCACTGTACCATTTTCATAGACTTCAGTAATCTCATATGGTCCTAACCATCTCATCTGAAGTTTTCCTAGAAAATATTGGAACCTAGAATCATAAAACATCGCCCAATCACCTTTCTGAAAGGTTTTATTTTTAATAAGGTGATCATGCCATTTGGCCCTTTGCTTTTGAATATCAGTTGTATGTTGTAGGATTGATAGGTGCATCTCATCCAATTCATTAAGTTGTTGTAAACATTGTTTCTATACTTCTATGAAATCCAATCCAACTTCTTTTGTAGTCTTGAGAGTCTTAATTTCGAATTCAATAGGAAAAATGGGCTCCTTACTGAAAACAAGGTGGTATGGTGAGTAGCCAATAGTATTATGCTATGTTGTTTGATAGGCTCATAAGGCCTTCAGGACTTTAGCTGCCTAGTTCTGGTGGTTCGCATATACTGTTTTGGTCAGGATTGCTTCCAAAAGCTTATTGGTGCTCTCCAACTATCCATTTTCTTAAGGGTGGAAGGAGAGGTGACTCTATGCTTAATGTGGCATTTTGTAAAGTAGAAGAAATTTTATGAGCAGTGAATTGTGATCCCCCATCTATTACTATTTCTTGAGGCAACCCATATCGCAAAAATAATTCAAATAAGAAACTAATTACTGCTTGTTCTGTAGCTTTCGAAAGAGCCACTGCTTCCACCCATTTAGTCACATAGTCCATACAAACTAGGATATATTCCTTTTGATTTGATGGTGGGTTAAAGGGGACT